>CM030360.1:23515741-24132267 GCA_017893485.1 Hemerocallis citrina
TAAAACCTTTGCCTTTATTCCATTAATCAAAACAATTCCTGTTACATGAAGAGTGATACTCAATCTCCAATTATTCTCAAATAAAGGTTTTATTTATTACAATGATTAAAAATAAAAATCAAAACTCTTGCATACCCTGTATTGCATCTTCCGAGTTACCCGCGTCCTCCTCGGTTAATGCAAATACTCGCCCTTGCCTCTGGAATTTGCTTCCACCTAAACCATCCTTCCTCAACTGTGGACAATGAGACTTAGAATGTCCTGCCTGCCCACACTGGAAACAAGTCTGCTTCGCCAACTTAGGACACGCTAACCTGTAATGACCTGCCTCCTTGCAGTAATAACAAGTCACTTCCTGAGTTGCAGATGCCTTCTACACTGGTCCACTGAACTTGACTTGCTTCGTCGGGAATCCCTTCCCACTCTGACCTGATGCTGGCCTCTTGTTCCTGTTCCAGGTCTCTTGCTTCTTCTAGAACTGGTCCATGTCTTCCTAAGTCATAGCTGCTCTCCTGACCAGCTTGTCGAACCTTCGTATGCCCAACGGAATCATTCTCGACCTCAAGTTTGGCCTCAAGCCCTGCTCAAACTTCTTGGCCTTCTTCGCCTCGTCAACTATCAACTCTGGTGCATACCTTGACAGCTGAGCGAACTTGGTCTCATACTCTCGCACGGTCATGCTGCCCTGCTGTAGATTCAAGAATTTTGTCGCTTTCTTCTCCTGAATATCTATGGGAAAGAAGCGATCCCTGAATTCCTCCAGAAAATCCTCCCAAGTCATCTGCTGGTCCCCCAACGTCCTCTTCACCGTTTGCCACCAAACACCAGCATCCTTTTCCAGTTGTATAGTGGCCAACTTCACCTTATTAGCTGCCGGAGTTTCCGAGACCTCGAAGATTGTCTCCATCCGTCTAATCCAATCATCAGCTTCGTTTGGATCAGATTGCCCCTCAAAAACTGGCGGCCTCATCCTCTTGAAGGACTCGATCTGCTTGATGGGATCGGTGTTAACCAATCCTGGTCCAGCTCCATGATTCTGATTTTGAGCCAAATTAGATGCCATCAGTGCCTCCAAAGTCTGATACACCCTGGAAAATTCAGCCTCGAGATCAATTCCAGTTCCTTAAGAACTTCCAGATCCATCACCATTGTTACCACCATACCTGGGTCTAGGTGCAACCATACTGAATACTGCAAAACGAGGAAAAAGTTAGAGCACCACAACACACAATTCACATTCACATCAATATCCTTTGGCAAACCTCAACTGTACCCCAAACTAAACATCATGTTTCAGTTCTATTTGATACTTACCCTCTAATGTCCACACCTAGGTACTCACACTCTAGTGTCCACACCTAGGTTATTTTTATGCCATGTTTATTATTACTATTGAAGCATGCTCTGATACCAACCATTGTAGCGCCCCGAATTTCTAATATATTATCTTAGAAAATACGTGGCACAATTCCCAGCATCCACTTCAATGTAATATTAAACACAACCAAACACCAATAAAATTTTTCAACTTTCATTACAATAATCGATTACATAGCACAGCGGAATACAATACATCTTAAATCACAACTCTCTTTTCTTTACAACACTTTCTTTTCATTTTACATATGTCACTAAATCAACTGAACTCAATCATCCAAATCCCAAGCTCTAATCAACAACAACCTGTAAACATGAGGCTAGAGATGATCCCTAACCCCCAAAACTAAAACCATAAAGGTGTGAGTGACATAAAAACAAACAACATAAATAAACATTAAGCATGGATTCTTAAACAACATGTAATAAACAAGAATACATAAAATATGTTATAGCAAGGAAACATGTAAACATCAAGTGAAACTAACTAATTGTCAAGTGTATAAAACAGAAAACCACATGCATAAAACCAAGTCAAGAAGACACAATTCTATATGCGGACTCTCTAATGCGTACTTGTCGAAGTCTATGCATCTCACTCTACATAGGTCCGGTGCAAGCCCTTAACGTCTCCACATTATAGGGTTTAATCCCCCACGATGCAACTAATCCTAACACGATGACTACTACGAGATAAAGATAAACTGTGAGTATTAGCCCATGACCCGATAATTCCGGAGGTCAATCTCTATCCACAGATAATTCCGGAGACTATTTCACTCACACCTGGGAATCTTCGAGAATACCCCACACCGCAAGCAATGGCACCTCATCACACGAATACCACATGTGCGTCGCCTCGACTCCGATAATTCCGGAGATCAATCCCACACCACAGGTAATTCCAGAGACTATTTCACTCACACCTGGATAATTCCGGGGATCATCTCACACCGCAAGCCATACTGAGGTCCATAACTCATGTTCCCATTCATCATATCACCACTAGTGCCTGTCCTTATCATTTAGGTTATTTAATTACTGAACAAATCTCCTAGAGTTGGTGTACCCTACCGGACTTAATTCAACAACTGATCAACTAAATGCCTCAACAGGCCCAAACATTACTCAACTGCTGGTATACTAGGGTTACACACACCCTCTAGAGACTCACACTCAAATATCCAAACCGAACTTCCAACATAAATTGTTCAACTTAACATATTGAAAACATATGTTCAATAGGATATAAGTATAAAATAACAAGTTATAGATTAAAGCATTTAGAGAATAGATTATTTGAAAGAACATTCATAGATATAAGGATACATCAGTATCAGTCGACTATAGAAATCATAAGTCAACTGCCCAGAAAGAAAATTCCATGGTTTTAAGAAAATAAGCTAAGTGTTATAAGTCGACTTATAAAAGTCATAGGTCGACTTACCAGAGAGAAATTCCAGTAATCTTTAAGAAAATATTCTAAGTATTATAAGTTGACTGATAAAAGTCATAGGTCGACTTACCAGAGAGAAATTCCAGTAATCTTTAAGAAAATATTCTAAGTGTTATAAGTTGACTTATAAAAGTCATAGGTCGACTTACCAGAGAGAAATTCCAGTAATCTTTAAGAAAATATTCTAAGTGTTATAAGTTGACTTATAAAAGTCATAGGTCGACTTACCAGAGAGAAATTCCGGTAATCTTTAAGAAAATATTCTAAGTGTTATAAGTCGACTTATAAAAGTCATAAGTCGACTTACCAGAGAGAAATTCCAGTAATCATTAAGAAAATATTCTAAGTGTTATAAGCCGACTTATAAAAGTCATAGGTCGACTTACCAGATAGAAATTCCAATACAACTATAGAACATAGCAGCCGGGTCGTATCAGTCGACTGAAAGTTCATGCCAGTCGACTGTCGGCCTACAGATTGTATAGTTTTGGTTGTGCACAATTCAACCGATACGTAGTTTTACTTCATGAAAACGATTTCTACGAAAACATATTTCTTATATGATCAAATATAACTGGTAGAATACGAAATAGTCCCTAAAACTAGATCAACTACTTGAAATCATAAAAAATGGAGATTTTGTTGATTTCTTTCAATTAAAACATGAATTTGTGCATATAATAAAAATTGAGTTTTTCTAAAAAATCAATTACTCATTGAAATTTCTTAATATTCAGATCCCAAAACATGTAAATACCAATCTCAAAGAAAATCCCCAATTTGGATATATTACCTCAATTCAATTAATTCCTCAAATTTCAATTCTCAAGACATGATCTCTTGATTCATAACTCTTCGATTCAATTTTCTCAAAAATCTGAATTTCTACCACAACTCATAACCATAATCAAATTTGTAATCACATACCACTAGGGTTTCACAAGATCCAATTTTTCATCCAATTCATAATGTGCATATTCATATTCAAACCCTAAACATGCTTTCTAGCAATAAGATTCAGCATCCAAGATCCAATAAACATTCATAGATCAAGCAACCAATCCATTACATTACTCACATATACAACATAAAAGAAAAACAAACATGCAACAAATCAATCACTCACATAAATCAAAACAACAAAACAAATTTACATCACTCACATACAACATACGCATAATAAAAGAAAACAACATGTCACTCACCTTGAAATGAAGAAATCCAACAAGAAAGCCTTCCCTTTTTGTGAAATCCAAGATCCTTCTCTCAATCCTCCAAAAATAATAAATCTTTGTGTTGTACAGCGAATGACGGCTGCATTCTCTTCTTTTAAATACCCGAAAATAGGATCTTAGGGTTTTAGACATATTTGCGAAATAACCCCTCGAAAACATATCTTTACATAAATAGATTCCTATACTTGGAACTTGATAAAATTAATTAAATTGAGATTTAAAAGAAAAATAACCCTTACTTTCCAGCCAGCTCTAATTAAAAGCCGAGAAAAATAGTTTTGCACTTTCACCCCTCAAAATGACAAATTTGCAAAAAGGTCCTTCTTTTTCTCAATATTTGCAAATAGATCCAATTAATTTCAGAAAAATCTGGAAAAATTATAAATAAATCCCTAATAATAAATAATGATTTTCCATAAAATAATTTTGGCTTTTGAACTTTTGAAGAAAATATTTGCACGTGTTTCGCACGTGTAAAAAGATAAATTTCCAGAAAATATTTATTAAATCCCCAAAAATCATTTTAATCATATATAAACCTTTAAAAATAATATTTAAAAATACGGGGTACTACATCACTCCCTCCTTAGAAGAGTTCTGTTCTCAGAACTACTACTAATGAGTCCAAACAACATACCTACAAAGAAAAACAATATCTCATAAATGGAAACATAGTCCAAACAATTGCATATGACAACATAATCAAAATAGAAGGAATACAACTCAGCATCAAAGGTACAATCATTCAAAAGAATTGCAATCACATAAAAGAAAATACATTCATACAAAAAGGTCAGAATATTCCTTCTGCGTGCGATCCTCTGGTTCCCAAGTAGCATCCTCTAACTGCTGATTCCTCCACAGCACCTTGATCATAGGTATCACCTTGCTCCTAAGAACTTTCTTCCTACGGTCAACGATCTCAACAAGCTATTTCTTGTAACTCAAGTTCACCTGTAGACCTTCAGGAATCTCTACCAACTGATGGTTCTGATCTGGCACATACTTCCTCAACAATGACACATGGAATACATCATGCACTTGTGACAACTCCTCTGGAAGCTTCAATCTATATGCTGTCTTGCCAATCCGCTCCACGGTCCTGTATGGCCCAATATACCTTGGCGCCAACTTGCCTCCCTTACCAAATCTGATTACTCCTTTGGTCGGAGACACCTTGAGGAAAACTGTATCCCCAACCTCAAACTCCAAATCCCTTCGTCGAGTATCAGCATAACTCTTCTGCCGACTCTGATCCTCGACCAACCTCCTGCGAATCAGCTCAATCTGCTCTGTCGTCTGCTGCACGATCTCAGGACCAAACATCTGCCTCTCGCCAACCTCGTACCAACAAACAGGTGTCTTGCACCTCCGCCCGTACAAAGCCTCATACAGTGCCATCCCGGTACTCACATGGTAACTGTTGTTATAAGCAAACTCAACCAATGCCAAGTATCTCTCCCAGCTACCACCGAAATCCATAACACAAGCCCTCAGCATATCTTCTAGCACTCGATTCACCCTTTCGTCTGACCATCGATCTGTGGATGAAAAGGGGTACTGAAATCAGTTTTGGAGCCCAAAGCTGCTTGTAGGCTCTTCCAAAACCTTGAAGTGAACCTTGCATCTCTGTAGGAAACAATCGACACAGAAACTCTATGAAGTCTCACAATCTCACCAATGTACAACTCAGCCAATTTTTCCAACGACCCAGTAATCTTCATGGCTAGAAAGTGAGCCGACTTAGTCAAACGGTCCACAATAACCCAAATCGAGTCATTGCCCTTCGAACTCCTCGGCAAACCCGTGATGAAATCCATACTGATATTCTCCCATTTCCACTCCGGAATAGGCAACGGTTGTAACAAACATCCAGGTCTCTGATTTTCTACTTTGATCAGCTGACAAATCAGACACCTTGCCACGAAATCTGCCACATCCCTTTTCATACCAGACCACCAAAAATGCTGTTTGATGTCCCTGTACATCTTCGTGTCTCCAGGATGTACTGACAACAATGTACTGTGTGCTTCCTACAAGATACTCTCTCTCAAATCTGCATTATCCGAAACACACAACCTCTCACCCATCCAAAGAACTCCATTTTGGACACGAAACTCTGATAGGTTGCCCTCTGAAACCTGTTGCAATATCTTCTCAATCTCTGAATCTGATCTCTGACCTTCCACAATCCTCTCTCTCAAGGAAGACTGCAACCTCAACTGAGCCAAAGACGCCCTTAAACCCTGCAGCACCACCTCGATACCTGTCTGATCAATCTCTGCTGCCAACTCACTTCGAGTAGTGATCAAACTTGATAAACTACTCTTTCTGCTAAGTCCATCAGTCACCACATTCGCCTTGCCCGGATGATACTTGATCTCAGGGCGAATGTCTTCCAATACCTCCAACCACCTTCTCTGCCGAAGATTTAGATCCTTCTGTTGATAAATATACTTCAGGCTCTTGTGGTCAGTGTACATATTAACCTTCTCACCATAAATGTAATACCTCCATTGCTTCAAGGCAAAGATAATAGCTGCTAGCTCTAAATCATGCGTCGGATAATTCTTCTCATGTGGACGCAATTGCCTCGAACAATAAGCAATAACCTTGTCTTCTTGCATCAAGACACAACCCAAACCTCTGAGAGACGCATCACTGAAGATATCATAATCCTTTCCAGCTTGTGGCAAAGCTAAGATAGGTGCAGTAGTCAATATCTCCTTTAACTCAAGAAAACTCGCCTCATACTTATCAGTCCATAAAAATGCCACATTCTTCCGGGTCAAACCTGTCAAAGGAACTGCAATCTGAGAATAACCCTGGATGAATCTCTTGTAGTAACCAGCCAAACCCAAGAAACTTCTGACTTCCTTCACAGACGTTGGCCTGGGCCAATCCTTAACTTCTTCAACCTTCTGAGGATCAGTGGCCACTCCCTCCTTAGAAAGGATATGACCAAGGAAAGCTACCTCAAACTTCCAAAACTCACACTTCGATAACTTGTCATACAAGCCATGCTCCTGCAATTTCTGTAATACCGCTGTCAAGTGCACAGAATGTTCCTCCTCCGACTTAGAATACACTAAAATATCGTCGATGAAAACCACCACGAAGGAGTCAATTAATGACCTCAACACCCGATTCATCATATCCATGAACACTGCTGGCGCATTCGTCAACCCGAATGGCATCACCAAAAACTCATAGAGTCCATGACGAGTCCTGAAAGCTGTCTTACTCACATCTCCCTCCTTGACTCGAACCTGATGATACCCTGATCTCAAATCAATCTTTGAAAACACAGCTGCTCCTCGAAGCCTCTCGAACAAATCATCAATCCGCGGCAGTGGATACTTGTTCTGAATAGTCACCTTATTCAACTCCCGGTAGTCAATGCACATCCTCATTGACTCATCCTTCTTCTTGACTAACAACACTGGCAAGAGCGTAGATACCTCGGCCAGGTTGCAGACGCGAAGAGGGTGTTCGGCGAATCTTTGCTGAAGTCCGGAGTGATTTTCTCCATGTAAGAGGGTCGGTGGCAAGAGCGCTCGGCAAGGTATGCCGAGGTCCAATTTTTTCTTGTAATAGGGTCAGTGGCAAGAGCGCTCGGCAAGGTGTGCCGAGGTTCAATTTTTCCACGTAATAGGGTCGGTGGCAAGAGCGCTCGGCAAGGTGTGCCGAGGTCCAATTTTTCCATGTTATAGGGTCGGTGGCAAGAGCGCTCGGCAAGGTGTGCCGAGGTCCAATTTTTCCACGTAATAGGATCGGTGGCAAGAGCGCTCGGCAAGGTGCGCCGAGATCCAATTTTTCCAAGTAATAGGGTCGGTGGCAAGAGCGCTCGGCAAGGTGTGCCGATGTCCAATTTTTCCACGTAATAGGGTCGGTGGCAAGAGCACTCGGCAAGCTGCGCCGAGGTTCAATTTTTCCATGTAATAGGATCGGTGGCAGGAGCGCTCGGCAAGGTGTGCCGAGGTCCCAGAGCAAGATTTTTTGCTCGTTTGGGTGTCAATGCCAAGAGCGCTCGGCAAGAGGCGCCGGAGTCCCAGAGCAAGATTTTTTTGCTCGTTTGGGCGTCGGTGCCAAGAGCGCTTGGCAAGGGATGCCAAGGTCTAGAATTGTGATTCTTTGCTCGTTTGGGCGTCGGTGCCAAGAGCGTTCGGTAAGGCGTGCCGAGCACTGCTTTGAGCCTCTTAACTCGTGAATTTGTAAGAGAAGTGAGTTTCTTGCAGTGGAGAGCAGCCTTTTGGAGGATTATTTTGACTTTAAACGAACCATAAGAACCAAAGGTTAGCCCCATCTTTGGTCAAGTCGCGCCAATCGAACTTGGGCCGGTCGAGAAGGACCTGAACTGACTCTTCTTCTTAGGGGTGAAGTACCGGTGACTCCCTCACTTGCTTCGTCACCTCCCCCATCCAACCGGAGGGTATGGGCCACGCCTCGCACTCCGCACTATGAAATATTTATCACGCCAATGCTTTATGGTGTCGGGGCAGACGACGAGTCGAGCGCCGTGCCTCGGGGCCAAATAAAATCGGAACTCCGACCGGTTCTGCTGATGAAGCCGGTAGAGGGTCCGGAGCACCCTCAACTCCGGCTCGACCTCGGCTGTCTGGCAGTGGAGCACGAACCCGTTAATGACTTTCCACGCGTTCGGTATAAGTTGGATGGGGCTGACCCCAAACCACCTAAGTACCTGAATCGCGAAAGGGTGGAGAGGGAGCCGAGCCCCGGCGATAAAGGCATCAACCGGCCAGAAACACATGTTTACTGGCAGCGGTGAATAGGCCCTAACCCGGGACCCGGCAGCATTAGTTCGTACTCCCCCGGAATTTGGAAGCAATCCCGGATTGCTTCCGGTCCTCCAAGCTGAGGATGGACACCGTTTCGTCTGCCTCAAAGGTCTCCCTTGCCGCGTTCTCCTCGAAGGTCCTCCCCCTCCCATGAATGATGCGCTCGGCGTGATCCTCTGGAAGTTCTCGAACCATATAGAGCCCTGTCAGCGGCCCCGACAACCTGCCGAACGGCCCCATGCGCTTCGGGTCCTCTACTACCGTGTCTCGATCAGAAACCCTCTTGCCCTTATCTTTGCGATCTCTCTGACTCGGAGATGGAGCTTCGCCAGCAGAAGGGGAGGGCTCGGAGACAGGGGAAAGAGACATTTTTTGTACTTGGAAAAAAAACTAAGTATAAGATACCTTGAAGTGATAGGGACGGTCGGAATTTTCACCGAAAAGCTATCGACGATCACCGTGAGCTCTCACTAGTAGAAAGTCACCACCTGAGTAAAAATTTGGAGAAGTGAAAAATGAGAGAGGGGGCGGAGTTTTATAGAGCTTGGCACATGAAACGAGGATAATAGGCCCAAAGAGCCAGGTCCATTTACACAAAGCGACAAAAGGAGCTGAACCGTCACATTATTTACCGCGCCAAGCTGTACTGTCGCATTAATGGCTATCACATCTGTCAGAGTTGTCAGAAGTTCAACAGTCACCAACTCAGCATGTCGTTTCCTAAGATGCCAAAAATCTTGCTCTGGGACCTCGACACGCCTTACCAAGCGCTCTTGGCACCGACGCCCAAACAAGCAAAAAATCTTGCTCTGGGACCTCGGTACGCCTTGCCGAGCGCTCTTGGCACCGATGCACAAACGAGCAAAAAATCACAACTCTGGACCTCGGCATCCCTTGCCGAGCGCTCTTGGCACCGACGCCCAAACGAGCAAAAAAATTCACAACTCTGGAGCTCGGCATCCCTTGCCGAGCGCTTTTGGCACCGATGCCCAAACGAGCAAAAAACCTTGCTCTGGGACTCCGGCGCCTCTTGCTGAGCGCTCTTGGCACCGACGCCCAAACGAGCAAAAAATTACAACTCTGGACCTCGACATCCCTTGCCGAGCGCTCTTGGCACCGACACCCAAACGAGTAAAAAACCTTGCCCTGGGACTCCGGCGCCTCTTGTCGAGCGCTCTTGGCATCGACGCCCAAACGAGCAAAAAATCTTGCTCTGGGACCTCGGCATCCCTTGCCGAGCGCTCTTGGCACTGATGCCCAAACAAGCAAAAAATCTTGCTTTAGGACTCCAGCGCTTCTTGTCGAGCGCTCTTGGCACCAACGCCCAAACGAGCAAAAAAATCACAACTCTGGACCTCGGCATCCCTCGCCGAGCGCTCTTGGCACCGACGCCCAAACGAGCAAAAAACCTTGCTCTGGGACTCCGGCGCCTCTTGCCGAGCGCTCTTGGTACCGACGCCCAAACGAGCAAAAAATCATAATTCTGGACCTTGGCATCCCTTGCCGAGCGCTCTTGGCTCCGACGCCCAAATGAGCAAAAAACCTTGCCCTGGGACTCCGGTGCCTCTTGCCGAGCGCTCTTGGCACCGACGCCCAAACGAGCAAAAAATCTTGCTCTGGGACATCGGCATCCCTTGCCGAGCACTCTTGGTACTGACGCCCAAACAAGCAAAAAATCTTGCTCTGGAACTCCGGTGCCTCTTGACTAGCGCTCTTCGCACCGGCGCCCAAACGAGCAAAAAATCTTGCTCTGGGACCTTGGCATCCCTTGCCGAGCGCTCTTGCCACCGACTCTATTGTGTGGAAAAATTAGACCTCGACACACCTTGCCGAGTGCTTTTGCCACCGACCCTATTCTGTAGAAAAATTGGACCTTGGCACACATTGCCAAGCGCTCTTGCCACCAACCCTATTACATGGAAAAATTGGACCTCGGCACACCTTGCCGAGAGCTCTTGCCACCGACCCTATTACATGGAAAAATTGGACCTCGGCGCACCTTGCCGAGCGCTCTTGCCACCGACCCTATTACATGGAATAATTGGACCTCGGCACACCTTGCCGAGTGCTCTTGCCATCGACCCTATTACGTGGAAAAATTGGACCTCAGCACACCTTACCGAGTGCTCTTGCCACCGATCTTATTACATGAACAAATTGGATCTCGGCACACCTTGCCGAGCGCTCTTGCCACCGACCCTCTTACATGGAGAAAATCACTCCGGGCTTCGGCAAAAATTCGCCGAACACCCTCTTCGCGCCTGCAACCTGGCCGAGGTATCTACGCTCTCCGACAGAAGGTGCCAAACCCCCATGGACCTCGGCCTCCTTCATAGAATGTGTTCGGAGGGGTCGGCGACGAAGACGAAGCATCTAAGCCATGAAACGGCAGAAACAACATCGAGTCGTTTACCTAAATACTGCAAAAAAATGGTTAAAAATTGGGGGAGATCAATTAAAAGTTCTAAAGAATAATTATAAGTTCAGGGGAATGCTCTTGAACCCCTGGGTAAACAATTATTGCTTAGAATAGTTAATTAAGACCCCCGAACAATAGATCACCACTTCGCAAAATTAGATAAAAATCAAAGAAAAACCACCAGAAGTTCAGGAGAGCTCAAGAACAGCCTTGAGCACGCAACTAACTCTGAAACTACCACAATACCTCATACAAAGATGCGACACCCCTCATTTGGACTCCGATACAACTCCGCAAGCCACTGAAACAGTAAAACTACTCCCCAAAGGCTGATCAAACTCAGTCTTCGGGAGTGGGGGGCTCGTGATATTACTAAAAATAGAGTTAAATCAGAACCGTCCAAATCAGGCCCGAATCTTAACGCTTGGGGCAAAATGGTAATTTCACATACAAACGGGTCTGCAATGGGTTCAGGGTCTTCTTTCTAAAAGGCCCCACAACCCATGAACGGATCCACCTCAACTGAGTGCGGGTTCCAACCCGCAACAAACCTGGTCTAGCAGGATAGAATTAGGGTTTCTGATTATACTTAATCAACGGCCCTGATTCGCTCTATCCTTTCACTGGGAATTAGGGATTTTATTCCTAAACTGATCCCAAATGTAGCTATAAATACCCCCCATCCACCACCATTAAGAGGTAATCAATCTTTTGCTAGTTAACGTTCATTCATAATCTTCTCTGATTACTGACTTGAGCGTCGGAGGGTGCGTCGCCCGGATCAACCCCGGTGTCTCGCGCTTTTTGCAGGCGAACTGCGGAAATCAACGGTCAAACTCCGGTGGAAAGGTTTCATGTTTGGCTATTCAGTTTTTCTAAGAATCCACAAATTCTATCTGTTTGCCCCCACACCAGATTTAGTGGTAACATGTTCCATTAATAGGGGTGGCCTTTGTGTGGATTGGCCTTCATAGTATTGGCTTGCATTAGAAGTAGTTGCCATTGCACTCAACTAGGCTCTAATACCAAGTGTTGGATCCTGTAGGCAAGGAAAATAACACTAGAGGGGGGGGGGGTGAATAGTGTTGTATAAAAATTAATTAAGAAATTGAACTTTTCGTTCTGTTAAGCCGACTGAAAAGAGATATTCAGTCGACTGAAGCGTCAGATTAGAAGAGTAACCCACTTGAGGTTTTCTACTATTCTTGAAAAAGTACAAGAATACCCTACGACGTTTGACAACAACTATTTCAAACCCGTAGACCTCTCTCACCACTAGAGAGAGCAAACCCACTGTACACCCTAGAGTGAAAAACCGACTCTACAACCAAGAGCTCTACTCTCCAACCGAGAGGACTACTTTCACAACCCGAGAGTGAAAACAACAACAAAAAGATTTACAATAACCTATCGCCTTGTTTGTGATTTGTGATTTTGTATGATGGCTATTAGGTTAACTTCTGAAATCAGTCTAAAATGAATTCGATGTTACTAAACTGATTTTCAGGGAACCAAGACTTAGAGAATATGTATGCCGTTTAAAAAGCTTGTTCTCTTAAAAACAAAAAAACTTGAAACTTAAGAGAATGCTTGGAAATGTTGTGAACCTTTGCCAAATGACATCTATACTCTTTTTATAGAGTTAGAGACATTTGAACATTGAAAGATTGAATCCCAACTGCCATACATTGGCAGTAAAAAGATTTGATTTTGAAAAACAAGTTTTAAAATCAGAAAACTGCCGAAACGACTTGAACAGTCGACTGGGTTGCCATAATGAGTCGACTGGTCAGAACTTGTATGAGTTCAGACAATTTCGTACTAAGAGAGTCGACTGGTTCCAAAGAACGGCCGACTAGTACTCAACAGCTGAACTTATTCAAGCTTGTTTCGTTTGTAAAACACTCAATTATTAAAAGATATGTGTGAGTGTGTGTGTGACAAGGCTATTACAAGTTCCTAAGACTCAAAGAATAAAAATTACAATTGTTACTAGACACTTTATACGAAATATTTGAAGCACTTGAGTCTTGTCTTGAACTTGAGTTTGACTTGAGCTTGAGCCATTGTCTTTATGTCTTGAAGCTTGGTTGATCAAATGTGACTTGAACTTAGATCTTTGTAGTTTGATCGATTCTCTTGAAAGCTTCATTGGATCAACTTTGCCTTTGTGTATTGCACCATGGTATTTGTCTTTGATACATCCTGCAATATATATAGGTGGTAGCATAACTTTGTATTGTGTTATAGTCATCAAAACCAAGAATCAACATGAACTATATGCAAGGCGATGGAAAATAGATGATGCAAGAAGGGAGAAAAAAATAGTGCAAAATAATTGAACACAACACTGCATAATACCTGCAACAACACCGTCAGCAGCCTCAGCTTTCTCTGCAGTCAGGTTGTACGCCTGACCACGACCCCCAGTGTGGCCTCCTATAGGGGTCACTCTCCTCTGCTCGAAAGCTTGCCTCTGCAGTGGGAGCGGTGGTCCTCCGTGACCACGAGCCGGTGCTCCCTGCTGTGCCGGGCCTCCGATTGGTGCATTGAGCCTCTTCGAATAGTCCTAGATCATATGGTCACTTGCTCCACACCCAAGGCACTGACAGTTGGCTGCCTGCAGTCCTTGCGTAGATGTCCAGGCTTGCGGCAGTAGTCACAAAACATATTCTCCCTTGGGGCAGCAGGCGCATAGGGCAGTGCTCTAACCGGAGGGGTCGGAACTGGCCTCCAAATCGGCCCTCCAGTAGGGCGGACGGCAGTGGGATACGATACTGTTTGCTGAGCAACACTCCTTCTCCTCTGGGTCTGTTCTTGGATTCTAGTTGTATCAAGAACTGCAACATAAGTGCGGTGCTGGTGGGCAACCAGACGGTCCTGAATATCAAAATCCAGACCCATCAAGAACCTGCGAGCCCTATCTTCTTCATTCGCTACCATGGCAACTGCAAAGCTACTAAGCCGGGTGAACTCAACAGATCGTTTCCCCTGCGTTAAGATGATGTGTAGAGCAATATCGTCACATGTGAAATAGGCAACAAATTTAATATTAATGCTTAATCTGATCAACCTACGTCAAGGAGACAAACTGTCTCTCCATCTTGATTCTGGTGACGCTGGGGAAGAACTTCGCCAAAAAACACTCGATGAAGGTGGCCCAAGTAATGGGTCTCCCCAACCTCTCAGTCTCAACCCTCCACCAGATGTGGGCAATGATTCGGATGGGCGCAGAGGGCAGGATAATGGCCCATGGAGCATGCAGGCCTGTTCTGATAGGTTTCCAGATCTTGAGGGGATTAAACGGTTTAGATGAGGCCAGATTTTTACCCACATCAACTATCACGAGAAAGTGTCATATCAATTTGACATTCCTTTTGAGAGTGTTTTTGGATCTGAAAGGTTTTTAATACTCCAAACAAGTGTTAGACGAACTTAATTAGAAGTTTATTTAATTAAAAGTACTTTTTAAAAACTGCTATGTTTGACATTTTCCTCAAAATATCTAAAATATTGCATTTAGCTTTTAAAAATACAATTTTATTTACTAGGAAAATCTTGAACTTAAATAGTATAATTCTTTCTAACACTATTGTTCGTACGATCACCTTTAGCAAAAACACTTTTTATTTAGAACATTACTAAACAAACATTGATCCCCACTATTTTGAAAGAACTTTTAACGTTCATTCTCCCAACTGCTTTTTCCTAGCAAGGCGCGACGAAAGAAGAAAGGAGAAAGGAAAGGAGCCGTTTTTGTTTGTATCAAACAACAGTTTTCTTTCTCTTTTCTTTCCTTTCCTCTCCTCATAGAGACCCTTGTCTTTTGATCTTCTTTCGAGAAAGAAGAAGAAGAAGAAGATCCACCAACAATTGGGTCAATTCCAGATCTCCGCAGACCAGGTTGAAGGTGAGGACAAAGCATGCAGATTCGAGGCGGATCCAGTCACCGCCTCCCGAGTCCGGTCCTCCGCTCTCGGATCTCCCTCCTCTTGCTCTCCATGCTTGCCACCTCGGCCTCCCTCTACGTCGCCGGCCGGTAACATTTCATTACCCTACCTCTCTCCCTTTTCTATTCAATCATGTACGATCCAAAGTTCAGATTTCTTGATTTGGGGATTCAGTCTGTGGCAGGACTCCCAGAACAGGGTTTATCTCATCAACGAGCTCGATCGCCGAACTGGACAGGTGCCTACAAACACAACATCTCCATTCTGTTAATTCTAGTTAGGGTTTTTTGTTTTTACCAATTTTGTTTAAAAAAAAATAAAAAAAATCAGGGGCAATCTGCTGTATCAGTCGACGAGACGCTCAAGGTCGTGGCGTGCAGGTAAGGGGCGATAAGCTGCAGTTCTTGAATTTGGGGGTAGATTTTAGAGGATTTGGGTTATTTATGGAGATGTTGTATTTTTAGGCACCAGCATAAGAGACTGGCGGCGCTTGAGATGGAGCTGGCTGCTGCGAGGCAGGAAGGGTTTGTTGGCAAGTACTACGCGTCGAGCGAGATGGAGACGGCATATGGGAATGGCACGAGGAAGAGGCTGTTGGCTGTGGTCGGGATTGTTACCGAATTTGGGAGGAAGATGAACAGGGATGCACTTCGGAAATCTTGGGTTCCTAAAGGTAGTGTCTGTTGTTATATTATTAATTTGCTATTTGACATCTACATGATTTATGGAGGAGAGCTGGTGAAGTAATTTTGGCTTTCGCTAATTATTGCGGGATGACAAGCAAGAAGAAACTTTAGCTAATACTTGCGGGATGTTGCTATTATTGCGGGATTTTTTTGTTTTGTTTTGGGCTTTAGCTATTAATTGCGGGATGACAAGCAAGCAAAAACTTTTTTCTATTTATAATTGTAAGTATTGGGTTGAGGCAATTAAGAAAGATATTGTAGCAATATTTGTGGAAAATGGAGAGAAGAGGGTGTTAGGAAATTATTTCCTCTAGAGGATCTTGTTGAGTCTTCGACACAATCAACACAAACCACCAAGCAAATACTAGATCATATCAATCACACAAAGCACACAAGAATTGGTCCGGTTGGGGCTTCCGCCTTTATTCGGGGAGGAAGAACCGAGATATTATTCAACTAGAGTAGATACAAAAATATTACATTTCTTACCACGACCCTCTCTCAAACTTAACTGGAACTTGCTTGCTATTTACAATGGAGAAATCTCTCACATCTGAGATGAAGTACTCTCTTCTCCTATTCGGCACTCAATAGAATCATGTGTTTTTTAGAGCCGTTATAATGTATATATAGATCTAGAGAAATTCTAGTTTGATACACTCGATACACTAACCACTCGATGATTACTGAAGATATAATCTTGCATTGAGAGCCATACAATCTATCTTGAAGAAGAAGTTGGGCTTCAAAAGAATCAACCAGATCCGCACTAAAAAATTCATCAATGCCCGTTCTGTCGACCGCACTACACTTGCGGTCGACTATCCCCCTCGCGGGAAAACCCCTTACAATGGCCTGTCGACCGACACCTAGATACAGTCGACTGCATCCGCTTTAGATGCTGCTGCTGCTGACTGTTACTTCTCTATCTTCAATATTCGCTTCGATCCATCTCATTGCTTCATCGTCTTCTTCATCGAATATGTTTATGCAAGACATAAACCCAATAGCGGGTAGGTAAGGCTTATGCTTTTAGAGCTGTAGTGGCAAGAGTTACCATGATTGTTTCATATTGTAAATATATGCAACAGTAGTTTACATCAAAAATAACAAATTAGAATTAAGAGAAGGAAAATAAAAGTAGTTCATAACTAACAAAACAATCCATAGATGAAATGTTCAAAACTAGAAATTTGAAGTTTAATTATAAGATGACAATATACAACAACAACAACAACAACATAGCCTTTTTCCCAACTAGTTGGGGTCGGCTACATGAATTTTGGTTTTCCATTCTGCTCGGTTTAGTGCAATATCTTCTGTAAAGTCACAAACTATCATATCTTTTCTCACCATTTTTACCCAAGTTAGTTTAGGTCTTTCCCTACCCCTAACTTTACCTACAATACTTATCAAATCACTCTTTCTAACGGGTGCACTATTAGGTCTACGTGTGATATGTCCAAACCACCTAAGGCGATTCTCTCTAACTTATCTTGGATTGGAGCTATCTTTAGCATGTCTCGTATATGCTCGTTTCTAATTCTATCCTTCCTGTATTTACCATACATCCATCTTAGCATCCTCATCTCCGCTACACTCATTTTTTGGACATGTTTTTTTCTTGCCCAACACTTTGTTCCATACACTATTGCTGGCAGCCGTCCTATAAAATTTTTCCATCAACTTCAAAAGGAAAAATTATAAGAAGACAATATAGAGGAATTCTTAATGTAGGGGCAGAGAACTTCAGAAAGCTAAAGCCTAAGTGAGATTTACATATTAAATATGCAAATATTAAATAAGTCAAGCAACTAAATTGATTAAACAACAAATGACCAGGATTACGTGAACAATATTTGACGCAAACCCATCAAAGTCTTGCATGAAAACTCGTGTGGATGTAAAAATGTCTGGATGGATAAGAATAAATTTATATTTTAATCTTCCTTTTTGGCCTAATTTATGAAAGGCAATTTTTTTTAAAGAGGGTTTGATTAAGTCAGTTAGGGATATACAATACAGGATTCAGTCATCTATTACTTAGTGAGTGAAAATGTCCCCAATTTTTCGAGAAAAGCCGGTGAGAACAATGTCTTAATCGGAACGAGAAACAAAGAACAAGAAACGATCTAAAATAATAAGACCTAATATCTATAAAGCAAAGGCACATGTGACCCACTGACCCTTCCTCTTTCCCATTCTTCTCTCGCCTCCCACTCATCCTAAAAAACCGAAAAGATGTCTCTTTATTCTTTCTTTCCCACCCTATCTTTCCCCACTCATCTCCACATTTTTTTCCACTTCTTTTATGCAAAAAAAGCTTAGTCCTTTCTTTCCTAGCTTATCCACTGCTTTCTCCTTGCTAAGAACCCAAGATAAGAAAACATAATCTCTTTCGATTATGATGTAATATTTCCTATAATTTTTAGTGAGTTCTTGGTATGCTAAGGGGAAGGAGCAAGGATTTGTGGGAAGAGGGATAGGCATGAAGAAAGCAAACTCTCACTGGATTCGTGGCATGCTTGATTTTGGTTTTTTATTTTAATGATTTTTATTTGGCCTTTTGGATGCTCACAAAGGGAGCAAAAGCGGAAACAAATGACATCGAGATGAGATAATTGATTTTACTATAATGGCTAAGAAGGATTGAACATTGAGGCATAAGGGTACAATGTTGGGTTTATTATGGATTGGATTCGATCTTTTCTAAGATCAAAGATGTTCTTTTTAAAAATAAAAAGTTCAGTTAAGAGCCATCAAACTTCTTAGGGGAGGAACTGGGGCAAGTGTCACCCATTTAAGTGGCGACGCCCATGACCATTTTGTCCAGCAGCAACCTAATATGTACTATTTTCAACTTTTATTTTTTCCTTCACAGTCTTATCTTATTCAAGAAATACACAATTTAAGTTTACCCTTACTTTGTAGCTTTATCTTATTAAAGGCAAGAAGAATAAAATATGTTGAATATGTATCAATTAATTAATTGAATATTGTTTCTTAGGTGCTATATCTAGTTTTGTGTGAAATGAAAGATTTTAATTATCGGTGATATTTAAAAGATATAAGGTTTCCATATGCAGAGGAGCACGATTTGAACCGTGGCTCTTCCAAGAACAAAATATTCCAAAGCATTATTTTTTGGAAGAATTTGAACTAATTGTGCCACAATTGGTCTTTTTTGTCCAATTTTTTGAGGTGCCGCTTTCTTTCAATGTAGACTTGAGGAAAACTCTTTCACTTATTGAGAAGTGAAACTTGTGACTATATCGTCCTGAATGTGGATTTGACGGAAAGAAGTGGCATTTAGAAGTGTTTTACATTTAGGTTTCGGCATAACAAAAGAGAGGGCCCTTTCGTTGACCTACATAGTGACAGAATAAGCCTAAATAAGGGACCACTAATTGCTTACGTAGAGATAGAAAGACGAATCCCGCATCAATGTTTAAAACAAGTAAACAACAAAATGGTTCTGGATGAAATATATGTATCTTTAATATTTTTATACATTTACATACTTTTTATATCACAAATGTAAACAGGTTGAGACAGGCAATAATGATTACAACCGAAATATATAATCACGCCTATGTTATATTGCACTCATTGTATAATACATCGAAGTAACACATCTAAATATTAAAGATTAGACATAATAGTATATAACCTAACTATTAACTAGTTAAGCATATCTATGCCGCCTTTGCCTCCTTCTATCTAGAGTTTCAAATGGTAAAGAAAGTTGAAACAGGGCGGCTCGGGACATTTTAGGGAGGTTTTAGGGAGAGGTGATCTTAAGTATGGAAAGGTTGGTTTGGGTATTGTGTAGCAGCTTTGCGGGTGAGAATTGGTTTGAGAATTTAAGTTTAAAGGGCATGGGTTGGGTAGTGCGCGTGAATGGTTTCTGACTCGTTGATGATGACATCAAATTTGTTTTATTTTATTTTGAGATTTAGCAATATGTAGTTTATTGGATAGATTTATTGGAGAGATTTATTTTTGATTTAAGAGATTTGTTTTAGATTTGTTTTGAACCTATATATAGGCCTTGAGAATAATGAGAAAATATGTTATTATTGATTAAAAAATTACTGTAATTGAGTTTTGCTCTTCATTAATCTTTTTGTGTGAGACATTGAGATACAATTTTAGGATTTGTGATAAACTCTAAAATTACACCCAAATTTCCTAAATCCACATCAATTCCTAAACCCTAATCCTCTTTCTCTCTTCAGCCGCCCCCTACCTCGACTCTCTCCTCATCTTCTCCTTCCTCCCCTCGTCTGCATCCTGAAACCCATCCCCGCCGCACCTCCAGCCTCGTCTTCTCCTTCTTGCCTCCACTGTCATCAGCCTCGCTGGCACCTCCCGTTGCCATTGCCTTCCCTCCATCCTCGACCTCCACTATAATTCCACCGCAGCTTGCACCCCCAACCGCCAGCCACCTTCGCCCCAACCTCGTAGCTCCATCCTCGACTGCTGCTGCACCTCGACCCCGCAGCACAACTCCATCGCAGCCTGACCACCGCTGCTCTGCCATCTCCTACTGCCGTTCCACCCGCTCGAAAACCACCGAAGCCCCAGATTGCTTTCCTTCTCTGATAGCAACCACCTTTGCTACCTTTGACCCCCCAACAGTACATCCGAGGTCATTGGTCACGACCTTTCCATCCGATCCCGGTGAGATCTTTTCAATTCTCCATTATTTGTGATACTGCTATTGTCTCTAGAATATTATCTGATTTAACTGTCGACCACAAATATTAAGAGTGAGCATTTCAACTTGCTAATTAGAGTACGAATCATTATTGAATATCTTACTTGCTAATCACACTTAGGTGTAATTGTTGATTATTAGGCGTGAATTTTTAATTGGGCTTGTTAAAGTATTTCATATCTTGAAAATCCATTAGACCAATTAATAGCAATAATTTCTAACTGAATCTGCATTACGTATTGGTAAACTTAATCTTTTAATATTCTTGGAAATTATCTATTTAGGGTTAAGTTTACATCATTTTGGTATCAGAGCAAATGTTCTTAAAACCCTAGTTCTTGCATCATTTAGACATTATTTTTGCTTTCATTTAGAATCATTCTTTTTTTTTATTTTTTATTTTATTTTTTTTCGTTCTCTTAAATCACTTCAGATTATTATAAAAAAAATCTTAGGTGTATTTAGGACATGTTTTCTCAAATTTCAGTAAACACACGATCCCTAGTTTTCCACCGTTGGTGAATGCGCCTTCGCAGCACCATCACAAATCCTGAAGAGCCTTTCTTGTCTCTCCAAAACCATCCAATTAGGAACCCTAGATTTTTGCGAGTCCCTCTCCGATATGAGGTGGACAACTCTCATATTTCCACTACCCTAACTGCCATTCAAGCATTTCATCCCAATATCAATCAGAGGCTTGAGAAAGTGAAATTGAATCAAAATGTTGCCCCTGAGCTTCATTGTCAGATTCCTTAAGGGAATGATCGTAACGACCGACTTCAAGATTGTGACCCTGACGAACAATACAAGAAGACCGTTAAGGCTGACGTTCCACATTTTGAAAGTTGTATTAGTCTCCAAGCTTATTTCGATTGGATCCGTGTCATGGACTACTACTTCGTGTGGTTTGACATGAGTAAAACCCTGAAGATCAAATATGCCACGATGAAATTGACTGGTGAAGCTCAACAACACTAGACCAATCTTGAACATGCCTGCAGAGGTCGAGGCCTGACACCCATAGTCATTTGGAAAGCCATAAAAGAGAAGCTAACTGAGAGATATGTGCTGTTATCATTCCACACCCTATTACTAGATTCGTGGAACCAATTCTATTAAGAAAGCAAATTCACCCAAGAGTATGTTGATAAGTTTGATGACTTTCTTATTAGGTGCAATGCCTTAGGTAAAGAGAGCGAAGAACAAATTCTCTCTAGGTTCAGAGCTGGATTACGAGCCGATTTTAGGAATGAGCTAATTCATAGAAACATAGACTCCTTGGCCGCAGCTTATGACCTTGTTCTCGATATGGATTTCTTTAAAGCATGTTTCTATTACAAGTTTAGCGATTCGATGGATTATTCCTCTAGAATGACCCCTCCTGATTAGGGCTGTTCATACTTTGGTTAAAACCGATTACCGAATCGAACCGAACTGAAAATTACCAATTTGGTTCGGTTTTTCGGTTTTCGGTTCGGTTTTGATCCAAATCGAAGTTTTTTTAGAGAGTTCGGTTCGGTTTTTGGTTGCCTTCTAAATAAACCGAACCGAATAAAAAACCGAACTTTTTTTGGACCAAAAAATTATACCCTTAGGATCCATCTCAAACTAAGCTTCTATGCAAGTGCACTTCAAAAGTTCCATCTCAAATCATAAGATTAGAAAAGTAAAGCAAAATAATCAACTCAAGGCTTCAAAAATTGATTAAGTCATCTTAGCTCCATTGGGAATAATTTCACGCAGCTCCTTTACACGGTTTTGAATCATTTGCCGATCTTTCGGCCTTGGTCGGTTATTAACAAAAAAAATTACTGAAGGGATCGGGAATAGCTATCGATTCTGCATAAAACAACATACATTTCTCTACATTCTTCACATTCATGGCACACATGAGCTTTACCATCCACAGCTCTTCAGAGTGACTTAATGCTTTACTCATACAGCTTGGCAGAGAACAATTAATTTCATCTACAAACAATAGAAGTTACAGATAACGAAATTATGCAAATGTAACAAGTATTTACAAAGTTAGCCTGTAGTCCATAAAAAACGGGACACCAACACAGCTCAAATAAAATTGGAGGCTACAAAAACAGGTTTCATCCACACTTGTAAATTGTAATCCTATTGAGGGCAACTAATGCCAAATATGGACTTTGTCATGACATAGGTATAATGAATAGTAAAATTTTCTTTCGGTTAGTTCGGTTATTAACCGAACCGAACCGATAAAATTCGATTCGGTTCAAACCAAATTTTATCAGTTTCGGTTCGGATTTCGGTTTCAAATATACCAAACCGAAAATTTCGGTTCGGTTCGGTTCGGTTTCGCACCGATGAACAGCCCTACTCCTGATCCCTCGAGATCTGAGCACTTCTCTTCTCAGTACCCCAACAAGTCTTATTTCAAGCAAGCTTACTTCAAATTTCTATTCAATTAGAAGTGACAATACGGGTAAGAACACTGATAGAGACTATTCTAAGATTAATCATCTCACTAAGTGCTATAAATGTAAGGGATACGGCCATGTTGTTGGCAACTGTCCCAGCCCAAGTAGGATCAATATAGTAGAAGGTATCCTGTCATAGCTGATGAGCCCGACAATGAGTTTACCTATGAACCTCATGTCAATTATGACTTCGGTGATGAAGAGGATGACCAGCCTTTCAACTATATTCGGTCGATCCAATCACCTTTATTGAATGTACCTGAGTCACCCAGTCCTTCCCAAGTCACTTGGCAGCCCATGTATTTTATCCCCGTGTTAGAATATCATAGAGTTTCAGAGTCTGCATCCACATTTGCATATCGCATTCATGACTTGCATAGTGAAATTTTCAAGGAAATTAATGAGAATAATTTTAACTATAAGTTAATAGCAAATACTAGAAGAAAATTTAAAACTCTTGATGTTGGTGACGAAGTGATGATTTGAATTCATTTGGAATAGTTTCCAGCTGGATCCGTTTAGAAGTTAAATGCACGTGCTGCAGGTCCATTTAAAATTCTTCGTAAAATCAATGATAATGCCTATGTCGTTGACCTTCCTGAAGATTTTGGTATAAGTAAGACTTTCAATATTGAGGATATATTGCCCTATGAAAGCCCAGAATTTAACTTTAGAAATCCTCTTATAGATAGCCTACCCTGCAGCCCAATGGTGAGATTCCCCCATTACCCCCGCTACCTGATACTACTTACCCACTGACAGAAGAATTGAATAATATTTTAGATAGTCAGATAATATCTACTAGAGATGGTTGTATTCATAGGTATTTGGTAAGATGGAAAAACAAGCCGGGGTTGGAGAATACTTAGATAGATCGTGAAGAGCTTCTGCGCTTGGATCCAGATCTTTTGGAGCACCATGACAGGATCACTGGTTTTGGTTCGACAGGATCACTGGTTTTGGTTCGACTGAGTCGAGACTCGAGCCCTCTCCCACCCCAAAGAATGATGAGGACATCAAATCTGTTTTATTTTATTTTGAGATTTAGCAATATGTAGTTTATTTGAGAAATTTGTTTTAGTTTGTTTTGAGCCTATATATAGGCCTTGAGAATAATGAGAAAATATGCTATTATTGATTAAAAAAATTACTGTAATTGAGTTTTGCTCTTCATTATTTTTTGTGTGAGACATTGAGATACAATTTTAGGGTTTGTGATAAATTTTAAAATTACACCTAAATTCCCCAAATCCACTTCAATTCCTAAACCCTAATCCTCATTCTCTCTTCAGCTGCCCACCCCCTACCCCAACTCTCTCTCTCCTTGTCTTTTCCTTCCTCCCCTCGTCTGCATCCTGAAATCCATCCCCGCCGCACCTCCAACCTCGTCTTCTCCCTCTTGCCTCCACTGTCATCAGCCTCGCTAGCACCTCCCGTTGCCATCGCCTTCCCTCCATCCTCGACCTCCACCGCAACTCCACCACAGCTTGCACCCCAACCGCCAGCCACCTCTGCCCCAACCTCGCAGCTCCATCCCCAACTGTTGCTGCACCTAAACCCCGCAGCACAACTCCATCGCAGCCCGACCACCGCTGCTCTGCCATCTCTTACTGTCGCACCGCCGCTCGACAACCACCGAAGCCCCCGACTGCTTTCCTCCTCTGACAACAACCACTTTTGCCATCGTTGCCCCCCCCCCCCCCCCCCCCCAGTACACCCGTGGTCATTGGTCATGACCCTTCCATCCAATCCCGTTGAGATATTTTCAATTCTCCATTATTTGTGATACTGCTATTGTCTATAATATTATCTGATTTAACTGTCGACCACAAATATTGAGAGTGAGCATTTGAACTTGCTAATTAGAGTACGAATTATTATTGAATATCTTACTTGCTAATCACACTTAGGTGTAATTGTTGATTATTGGGTGTGAACTTTTAATTGGGTTTGTTAAACTATTTCATATTTTGAAAATCCATTAGACCAGTTAATAATTATAATTTCTAATTTAATCTGCATTACGTGTTGGTAAACTTAATCTTTTAATATTCTTGCAAATTCTCTATTTAGGGTTAAAGTTTACATCACTCTTTTTAGTTGAGTTGGAATATGAGAGAAAAGAGGCTGCGTAGTTTTTGATCACTTGAAAATTATTTGTTTGCACAATTGCCCTAGTCTTTTGACCATGCCATATTGATGGTTCAATTCTTTTGCTTGTAAGTCTTTCAATTCTTTAGTATGTATTATTGAAACTTCAGAGTTATATTGTAATCGTTCATGTTGAACACCCATTTATAATGATTTTATATCTAAATGAGCCTAAATGAACTGAGCTCGATTCTCAAACGAGACGAGCCTAATCAAGCTCGTAACATACGAAGCTCTTGGTGTGTTCCTGTTCATTTATTTGTTTAATCGAACTTATACCTTTCATTTATTTGTTCTTTTATGAAGCTGATTCTGATCCGAGCTTAGAGCTTCACAAGCTATTTGCAGCCCTAATTCTCATGCATATTCAAACCCAGCTGACCAGCATTTCCTTAGTATTCTATTACCTATGGCATACACAAACCACTACTCCTTCAATTCTTTAATATTTATAATACAAACTTCAAAATCATGTTTTAATATGCTAAACACCCGCTTAAACCAATATTTATCTAAATTAGTCTAATCAACCAAGCATGATCCTCAAACGATCCAGGCACAATCGAACTTTAAACGATCTGAGGTCAAATGGTCTATGTTCATGGCGTAATTTTTCTTCATCAAACATCACTACTGTGTTCAATCATGGTTCATTTAGTCATTGGATGAACCACTGAACAAACTTATTTACATCCCTAATTTTCATTGATATTCGGACCTACATCACCGACGTGTTCTTTTTTTAAAGAGACGATTTCTCTTGATATTTTCTTCATAATTAGATTAGTCTAGAATCTGGATAACTTTTCTGTAGTGAGTAATATCTACAAGATTCATTTTTGTGGTGTGCAATATCCAAGATTTCTGTTCATTTATTTCTCTCCTCACATAGTAACTATGCTACTTTACCGACCCTTTCTTTTTAATCCAAATGAATATTCCTAAAACCCCTTGCTGACCTTGCCCCATGTTCAATCAGGGATTCAGGATTGTTATGTTATGTTCTGCACTATTGTGTTCTTAATCTGAATGATATGATGGTGTATAACTGAAAAACTTGAGTAATTACCGTTTTTGGAATGCAACACTGTTTGTGCTTGCGACTGCAGTTTGTTTATTTTTATTTTTTATTTTTGCTTAATTGGGCACATTTGAGCTTTATCTTTTATACAGGTGCAGCATTAAAAAAACTGGAAGAAGATAAAGGTGTTGTTGTACGGTTTGTGATAGGAAGAAGGTTAGTACTGCAACAAAAGTGAACTACAAAAATCTTTTGAATCTATAAAGTTTGAACTAATTGTCAGTCCACTGCAGTGCCAATCGAGGAGATAGTATGGATAAAGCTATTGTTGATGAAAATAAGAACACCAGGGATATCACTGTACTTGTATGTTTGTTTCTCCTTGTGACTTTTCATATCTGTTAAAGCTGAAGTCAAAAGATCGCTTTTGCAGTCTGATTTAACTTCATATTTTGACTAAGACCCTGAAAACTTGTTTCTAGATTTTCGGTGTTTTCAAGATAATTTAAGGAGTTAGTCTCCCTTATAATTTCACATGCTGGAGGTTAAGGTGTTGGCAAGAATAAAGCTGTATTAACATGCACATTTGAACCCCAATAGTGAAAAGAGGATGTAGACGGTCAATTTGATTTAACGTATTTTTATGTGCTTATAGTTCTGTCGAGAAACTTGATTTGTCCTACTATCTTTGCTTCATATCCTGGACTGAAACAACTAAATGAAAATGGACTCATTTCAGGAATTGAACAACAATTTTGTTAGGGATTTTGGGCAATTTAATATGTTTAATGAGGAGACATGTAGTTTATTTAGCATTGAGTTGAAACTTGTAAAGCCATTTGGAGCTGCCTGTCATAGGACGACTTCGTTTAGAATTTGTCCATGACATGCCACTCTCTAAATCTCAAAATTTTTGAAGGATTCTGATACCGAGAAAAAAAGAGTTGATGTTGTACTGAAGGTATAGCAGTATTGTTGCTGCTGATTTTGGTGTGGGAGCAAACATATGAATTTGTGGATTCTTTTTGGAAACAATAAAACACACCTGTTGATCTTTACCGCCGTTTGATTGGTTTCTTACCGTTGCCGTTGACCTGCCAAAAAGTTCGATACACCGGGATGGATCCCGGAGACGAACCCTCCGATGCTCTTGTTAGTAATCAGGAAGATTATGAAAGCTTTATGTCGAAAAAGATTGATTACCTTGTTATGGTGGGGGGATGGGTATTTATAGTAGCCTTAGGGACCCGTTTTGAGATAAGGATGTATCTCTACTTTCCGGTATTTTTGGATAAGATATAGAGTTTAAATCGTTTCATTGAGATAACCATGAATTTGAATTACTCTTTATCCATCTGGGTTGGTTTGTAACGTGTTGCTACCCATACCCAGTAGGACAGATCCGTTTATGGGTTATTGGGCTTTAAAAAAGACCCAGTTCCCATTTCAGACCCGTTTGTAGGTGAAATTACCGTTTTACCTCTGAGAGCTTTAAGATTCGTGTCCGATTTGAACGGTTCCGATTTAATCCTATTTTTAGCCATATCACGAGTCCCCCACTCCTGGAGACTGAATTTTACAGTCTTTGAGGAGTAGTTTTAATGTTCTAATGGCATACGAGATTTTATCGGAGTTCTTAAGGGAGTTTGGATCTTGCTCGAGATGTAACAGTGTCAATCTGAGCTTGTAAAATGCCCAAAAGTATTCTCAGATTTTTCTGGATTTTTTGTGATTTTTCTAGATTTTTATGACTTTTTTTTCTAATTCTTAATTATTTTTTGAATTTTTTATTTAATTTCTGAATTTAAATAATTAATTATCGAAAATTTTAATTAATTATTCTAATTTAATAATAATTATTTTCTGAATTTTAAAATTATTTTCCGAATTCATAATTATTTTTAGAATTTTTAATTAATTTTTCGATTTTAAATTAATTTTTCAGATTTTTAAATAATTAATTCAATTAAATAAATAAATAAATAATTAATTAATTAAATACCTGATGACGTGGCGCAATTCTGTGCGTTGATCACAATCAGTGAGCGCGCATCGCAAAGCGGTAGTTTTCCCCATTTTCTGTCCGGTTCACGCTCTGCTCGACGAAACGATCGCCATGCTGACACGTGGCGGTCAACGAGACCCATTGACATTTCTTTCTTTCTTTCTTTCTTTCCTGCCCTCTACTTCGTCTTCCTTCTTTGGCGCTCGTCGTTGGGCAAGCTCAGTGAACGTTTGAGGGTCGTTCGTCTGTGAGATTCTTGGCGAAGGAGATGGTTGGCGAGCGATCAAGCTTGACGTGGTGAGAAGGTGGAGCTTCGACAGCAAGGAGTCGGAGCCTGACTGTCGTGGGGTTTTCGAAGCTCGATAGGGGCTTGGACGATGTTGGAGCTCGACACAATGGAGGGGTTCGGCACAGGAGCTCAACGGCGAACATGGTGAGGAGTTGGTCGAGGAGCTCAAGCTCGGCAAATGGGGGGAGTTGGAGCTCGGCATTAACGCTCGGCGAATTCAGTGTGAGGGGTCGAGCTCGGCAATGGGTAGCTCGACGAGGAGTTTTTGGTGAGGAGCGGAGGTGGAGCTCGACAAGGAGTCAGAGCTTGGCGAAGGAGATGCTCGGTGAACGAGGGAGAGCTGGAGCTCTTCGATGGAAGCTTGGCGAGGGGATGAGTTCGACTAAGGAGGAGTTAGGCGAGCTCGGCGAACGGTCGAACTGGACGTGGCGAATTCTCGTCGATGGGTTTGAAATGGCGAGAGGGAGAGCTTGGCGAACGATCGAGCTCGATATTAGGGGAGCTCGGCGGTGGCGGTCGTGAGGTCGAGCTTGGAAGTGAGAAGGGGAGCTCGACTGTGGAGGTGATGGTCATGGCGAAGTCGACTTTGGAGATGGGCTCAATGCTTCGGCGAAGGAGATGAGCTGGTTTTTTTTCTTTTGGTTTTTGGCGGGAGAAAACGAAGGACAGGAAGAAGAGGGGGATGAAGGAGAGTTGCGGGTTTGCGGGTGTGAGACCCGTACCCGCGGACGTGGTAAGTGTCTTGGCCTTTGGATTTTGCTTTCGGGTTTTGGTCATAAACCCGACCCGATCCGAAGCTCTTCCTCTTTCACGAACCAAGAGTGTATTTGCTTGGAATTTTTTTGAGAATTTGTGGTCGTTGATCTTGATTTGAGTGTGGATCGCAAAAAGAATTTTTCTCTCATTTTTTCGTTCAGATCCACTTCTGCTCAGCTCAATCTGGCGATCACAGCGAACGGTTGGCGAACGTTTTGAAGAACGTTGGCGAACTAATAGGCTAATCGTCGGCGAACGATTTTGGCCTTGTTTTGTTCGGTTCTTTGTTTGCTCAGTGTGCCTCGGCGAATGACCTGGCGAGCTACAGCTGAGCAATACGTGGCATTGATCGTTGACTGGTCAACGCCATTTCGCTCATTTTTTGATTGGAACTGCATCTGTTCGGCTTGATACGGCGAGCATGGCGAGCGTGCGTTGAGCTACAGATGAGTGACACATGGCTTGTGACCGTTGACCGTCAACGCTATTTTGCCCATATTATGATCGGATCATCATTTGCTCGGTTAGTTCAGCCCGTTTGGCGAACGCTTAAATCCAGCGAATGGTTGCATTGTCTGGTGAGCGGTTGTGTTGCTTGGCGAACCGTTGCAATGTTTGGCGAACGGTTGTGGCGAGCTTTACTGTAACTAATTCTTGCGGAGCTACGGAGGTCCGATCGGGGTGAGTGACCCCTCGTTTCGAAGCTGACTCAAAGATCTACAATTTCTCTTCAGAAGTCGGTTGTAGAATCACCCTTCTTCATGGTCAAAATGGTCGCGCAACATCTGTCTTCATGAAGTTAGGAAGAGCGTTGTATGTTTGTTGCAAAGATCCATTCTTGGGGGCGAGTTGTAGGAGCGTCTTTACATGGCTTAGGCTCCGAACTCTCTTGGAAGAAGGCCGCTCAGAAGGTAAGTTTGAGGAGCAACTCTAGGGAATAGTTGAGCTCCGAACTCGTTGAGAAGAGGTCCGCTTTGGAGGCGAGCGGAGCGATGAGCTTCACCAGGCTCTAGGAGAGAGCCGTTTGGGAGACAAGTTTGAGGAGCAATTCTAGGGGAGAGTCGTGCTCCGAACTTGTTGTTTAAGAGAGTTTCAACAGTTGTGGGAGCAATTTCGAATGGTGGGCTACTTCGTACTCGCTTGTTTGCAAGTAACTAAAGCCGCATCGAACCAAGTGTTGGACTCCGAACTTGTTGTTTGAAGGTGTTTAATGAGTTGTAGGAGGAATTTCGAATGGTGAGTTGCTCCGCACTTGTTTGTTTACAAGCGGCTAAAGCGGTGTTGAACCAAGTGTTGGACTCCAAACTCATCTTTTGAGCTTAGTAGGTTGTGGGAGCAACCCTGTAGGACAAGCTGGACTCCGAACTTACCATTTAACGGGTTGTAGATGTGATCCTGAGAGATAGAAATGAGGCAAATGCAATAATTTTCAATAGAAAAAAGCTAAGTTTTATTGAAACAAATTAAATGGCCGCTTCAATAGGGCGAGCCATTATTACATGCTTTTTGGCCATGTTACAAGCATCGACCTTATTGAAAACTAAAAACTGAAAACCTATTCCTACGATAGGGTGAAGGCCTCTAGAGAGGAGTTTGGTTCTCCCCCCATTGGACCTCCATGGATAAGGTGGACGGCCCTAGGTTCGGAATCTTGGAATTCGGCGGCCCTCCTGTTCGCTTGTAGGCTCCTCGGGGTGAAAGATCGGCCCAATCTTTTCGAACGAACTTGGCTTGGTTCCCCGCTGTACGAGTTCTTCGATCTCCTCTTTGAGAGCTCGACAATCATCCGTGTCGTGGCCGTGGTCCCCATGATAGCGACATCATTTATCCTTATTTCTCTTCTTGCCAGGGGTATTCATTTTAGGGGGAGTGCGGAGTAGTTCTTCCTTGTTCACCTCCATAAGAACTGTTGATATACTAGCATTGAAGGGGGTGAACTTATCAAAACAAGGAGCCGGGCGGCGTTGGCCATTATCGTCTCTCTGGAATTTTTGGGACCCTTCTTTGCTCGTATTCTTCCGTTTGTTCCCTGAAGAAGATTCCTCGAGAGTGGGGGGGGGGTTGAGAGTCTCTTCCACTCAGATGTACTTCTCACTCTTAAGTAGGAGTTCTGAGAAGTCCCGAGGAGGGTTCTTGGCAAGGGATGTTGTGAGGTTGTCGTTAGTGACGTTGGATTGGAAGGCAGCAGAGGCCATGGACAGGTCCAGGGAGGCGATGGATCAGACCTCTGCGGTGAAACGTTTAACATAGTCTCTTAGCTGCTCGTTCTTTCTTTGATGAAGCAATAGCAAAGAGGTGCTCGTCTTTTCAGCTCGACGGCTGCTCACGAAGTGAGTAAGAAAGAGCCTTACGAGTTGGTCAAAGGAGAAGATGGAGGTCGGGGCTAGTCGTGAGTACCATTCTCTTGCTAGCCCCTTCAGGGTGGCCAGAAAATTTTTGCAGAGAAGCGCGTCCGACGCCTGGTGTATCATCATGAGAGTTTTAAAACTCTCGATGTGGTCAGCGGGGTCGGACTCCCGTAGTATGATTCAAAATGAGGGGGCTTGAAGTTATCTTGGACTGGTGCCTCCATTATGGTTCGGGAGAATGGAGGCCTACTGAGACAGAAATTCCTCGCCTGTTGCTCTTCTTCTCTGTCCAGTCGGCCAAGGCGCTTCATCACGTAGAGATGGCGGTAGACCGAATCTTCCCTTTGGTCATACATTGCTAAGGCCCAGGACTCATTCTCGCGCGGAAGGGTACTGGGAGTGTGACGACGATAGCTCGGGGTAGGTTGAGGACTGAGAGTATGGCACCGATAGCTTGGGACAGGTTGAGGACTGGGAGTACGGTGCCTATAGTTTGTGGCAGGTTGAGGACTCGGCGCTCGCTGACCGTGGTCGGGAGCAAAATTGAGGGCCCTCAGGACTGCCTCTTGAAATTGCTGGAATTCTGCTTTCATAACAAGTGTCTCCCGCTCTCGGTGGTCCCAAGGGGCGGGTCGGCCGACTGGAGAGTGACTTCTCCTTTGACAACGCTGGGGTGACTCCCTTCGCCTCTTGGGAGAGTTGGACCTTCTGCGATCCGGCTTGGGGGGATCGGGTCCTACGGGACCAATCGCTGGACCCCTTTGATGTTCTCGGCGGGGGATCTCATCATGGATCTGCCTCTTATCCAAGCGGGTCCGAAGATCTATTCTGTGCTACCGGTTGATAAGAACGTCGCGGAGATCCTTCGGCGTTGGGGGGCTATGAGAGGCCATGGAGTCGAAAGAAGGGTTATGTATGGAAACATGGTCATGATGAAGAGGTGGTTTTTGACGACTCCGGCAGGAGGGTCCTGCGACAGCCCCTTGAGGAGCCTGCTGGGACTGAGGTTGTTGTGAAAGAGGCTGTCCAGGCTGCGACTGCTGGGCAGGTTGAGGGAAAGACTGTCCAGGCCGCTGGACTTGTTGAGCGGGTTCAGGGGGGACCTCCTGGACTGGAGGAGCGGGAGTGGCTCTACGGTTAGAGGCCGTCGTCTTCCCCTTTTTTGGAGACATAGCTTGAAACTACTTTTGCTGATGAAATAGGACTGGGTTGCTTTTTCTGTTTTCCACAGACGACACCAATCTGTTGCTGCTGATTTTGGTGTGGGAGCAAACATATGAATTTATGGATTCTTTTTGGAAACAATAAAACAACCCTGTTGATCTTCACCGCCGTTTAACTGGTTTCTTACCGCTGCCGTTGACCTGCCAAAAAGTTCGATACACCGGGATGGATTCCGGCGACGAACTCTCCGACGCTCTTGTCAGTAATCAGGAAGATTATGAAAGAGGTTTATGTGGAAAAAGATTGATTACATTGTTATGGTGGGGGAAAATGAGTATTTATAGTAGCCTTAGGGACCCGTTTCGGGATAAGGATGTATCTCTACTTTCTGGTATTTTTGGATAAGATGTAGAGTTTAAATTGTTTAATAGAGATAACCATGAATTTGAATTACTCTTTATCCATCTTGGTTGGTTTGTAACGGGTTGCTACCCATATCCAGTAGGACAGATCCGTTTATGGGCTTTGAAAAAGACTCAGTTCCTATTTCAGACCCGTTTGTAGGTGAAATTACCGTTTTACCCCTGAGAGCTTTAAGATTCGTGCCCTATTTGAACGGTTCCGATTTAATCCTATTTTTAGCCATATCGAGTATGTTTGGTTATTTTACTTATAATTTCAGTTCTGAAACGTTTTAAGCAATTTTGGTGCTCTTCTCTGTAGATCTCTGAAGTTCTTTGTTTTTTTATACCAAGATGAAAAAAAGTTCCGGTTGTTCCAGAGATTTTATTATCATGCCAAATGTGAAGTTTTAACAGCCTCTGTAGTGAACATCTGAGATAATTGATGAATAAAGTAAAGAATGGCTTTCATTTTTATGATATAAATTGTTTATTTATGTAGAATTGAATTCAATCTATGGCTGTTCACAAAAGAATGGTCATTTGTTTAATTGTTTGTAATAAAATTGTCTTGTCAACATGAGGTCCATTGTTCTACCCTTTCCAAGAGCTGATGACTATTCATGCTGGAAAAATGCAATTTTGGATTCGGAAAATGAGCTTTAAGGCACATCAGCCACTTTCTTTGAAGCATTTATTCGTCCCCACATGTAACAATTTGCTTATGGGTTGCAAAAAAATAATCTATTGGGATACAACAAAGTCTTATGGGAATTTAAGGGTAACAAACCTGAACATTCTTTTAAAAATATTCCGAGTTTTGGAGTTTTGGCTACTATGGGAAAGGGAAAGTTCCTATGTATCAAAAACCTATGAGTTTAGACTGTTATATGGAGTTCAATATATGCGAAAAGGTTACTGTTACGAGTCTTGATGTTTAATAGTTATACCTTTTCATTCCAGCAACAAAAACTATAAGATTTTGAACATTCCCAACCATTACACGCTTTAGCAGTCAAAAAATGCCACTATTAGAATTTGAAAGTTTTAACTTATAATTAAATTAAACAATTAAATTGATAAGTTATAGCAAAAATTAGTTAGATAATTAATTTTATCTGCGACTTCAGCAAGTATGCAGAATGCTAAGTGTATCTAATAAATGCACAAAAAATGTACATCAATTTTTGCACCTGCACGCATCTATTGAGATCTTGCATAATGGATCTCTACTATAACAATTTCACTGCCCATTTACTAGAATATAAGGTGGTTGTGATTTACTTGTATGAACAATGTGGGACTATTTCTAACAAACAAACATCCAGGTTCCTCTTCCAACATCCTTTCACTTTGTTTGGAAAAACTATTGTTTAAAAAGCATTTGATAAAGGGAAAAAAATCCTAAAGCCAAAACCGTTTTGAGATTTCTTATGCATACAATAAGGTATCTTTCAGTTTAAACCTTCAGTTAGTGTAAATGTTTCATGACTCTTTAAAGTTAGTGTCCTTAACTTTGAACAGGCTACTATATGTCATAGAATTGGAGGCACCACCAGCAAAAAATTTCAGTTTGATGAGAATTATTTAATTTTTTGTTGTGCTTTCATGGACCTGTTATCAATCCTAAATTCATCAACACTACAATCAAACTGTTATGGGAGGAATTTTGCAATTGTTGCTTTAGTTTTTGTGTCTGCAGAGTGAAGTTGTTTCTTGTCCTTCTTTTGTACGTGCATCTTGCAGTATGTTGATAGTTTATGCTACTCCACAGCAACTAGTACTAGTTGGTGGGGATGAATTTGTATAAAACTTACATACTGTTAGGTAGTTGTTTTACTTTGTCTCTGGATTACGTAAGGTTCAGAAGAGGAATCCCAATATTGGGTTCTGTAGAACGTCTGAAGTGGAATATATATATATAATAAAACACAAAGAAAGCTATCAAGTGGCTCTTATTCAATAGGGTTGAAATCAATGGTCCAGATCTAACCTCACAAGACATATTATCCCGCCGAAAAGTCCCCCCAAAACTCAAATTCAAATCCCTAAAACAACTCCTTTATTTATTTATTTATCTCTCTCTCTCTCATTCTCTCTATTTACTCAGAAATTTATATTTTCAGATTTCAGGTTTGTAAATTTTCAGATTTTTATGCATTTTTTTATTGCTCATGTTACATTGAAAATAGCAAATATCTCATGAGCAGTTAAATTTCATCATTTGCCATAAGTTCTAAGAAGTTGGATTTTACACCCCCCATTTATAATTATTTTTCAACATATACTAATGGAAACATGGACTTTTATTTACAACTAATTATTGTTTTACTATTCAAACTTGAGCTACATAATTGTTGTTTTACTGTTTACAAGACTTTCATAAGATGTATCGTTCTGAAGACGTGCCGTAGGCACGTGCCCACGGGCAAATCTAGTATATATATATATATATATATATATATATATATATATATATATATATATTAAACTATGTTCACACAAAAGTACTAGTTTTCAACTAATAATGGATATTTGATTTTGTGTGTATGTGTCTTGATCCACATAGTTATGTAGAGCCATGTAAAAGGCTGAATTCAAGATTTTGAGATAAACAGGCCCAGAAAAGGGTCATTTTATCTTTTCAGGGTTAGTCACGGTGCTTTCAGAGGACTCAATCTCTTATAAGTGGATTTTTTATAGAAGAAAATCGGAAGCCTACCGTATCACCTAATCTTGTGTTAGATACATTGACTCTTTTTATTACTTTGTATTCTCCTATTTCATAGGCATATATGATATTTTGCTCTGTTAAGCACCAAATACAACCACCCCATAGCTTTCATTTATGACACTTGATAATTATCTCTATCACGTTTGGACTTCTGCGGTTTCTGCTATGTTAAAAGTTGCCTGTTTAACTGAATATAGTTTACTCTCATCTCATGTTTCTTTGTAGGTTGGATATGCTTAAATTTCCTCATTTTTGAATTTGGTAGTCACTGGTGAACTACTTTTCTTGTTTTTCAACAGGATAATCACGTTGAATCTTCTGAAGAAACTCCCAAAAAGACCAAAAGGTTTTTGGTCCATGCTGCAAATACATGGGATGCTGAGTTCTATGTTAAAGTCAATGATGATGTTTATGTTAACATTGGTAAGTATTACACTTTGTGAGATTTGCATGAATTTCTGACACCATGCTTTTAGTTAAGCATTGTGATATTATTCATAGAACTTGTTGATATATATTATCAATGGTTGTAAGGTTCACTACATTGTCCACTGTAGCTCTCTCCGTAGGTGGCATAAGGTAATAGTCACATAGTGTTGGCAAATTGCTTGAATCATACGTGGCTTGGCACTATTTGTAGATAGCATATGCTATTTATTCTATCCTATTGAGTGTAGGTAGCATATACTATTTTTCTTTACATATACTATTTTTCTTTATAATGCAACCTCGCAATTGGCTTAGAACTCTGCAAATCAAGTTGACGATGGATCCATCCCTTCAAATCTCCTTGTTGTCATCTTTCTTTTTTCAATCACACCTCCCTGCCATATTTTTGTTGTCTTTTTTCCTTTAATGTATTCTCCTTTACCTTCTGCTTTCGGTGGTTGTCTGCCCTTGCTTATATGGTAATAGATCAATTATTTTTCTCTCATGATCTCAAATGTTAAACTCCCCGACTCTTGGCCCCTTTTCTCTCATAATCCTTCTGTAGTTATGTTGTAGTTATGTTTTCAGACAACTTTTTAAATTTTTGAATTTTTAGAAATTGTTTTGGCAAAACCAAGAGATTGATGGTATAGTTTTGAGGATTTTTTATATTTACTTGAGAACTCCTCTACATAGTGAACTTATGAGTAAAGTTTTAAGATTATTATTTTTTTGTTATATCAAAATTACTTGTATTACTTATTTAATATAAGTTATACAGTTAACAAAATTTAAAATCAAATCCTTTTTAGAAATATATTCCATTCACTTCAAAAGTTCTTAGTTGTGAAAATTTTTGTAGTGTTGCACTATATATATCCCTTTCGCTTCAAAAGTTCTAAGTTGTGACAAAATGTACATGTCCAGTCAAGAGTTATCATGCGTTTTTTATAAACTTATAAACTCCATTTTGTTATTTATTAGGCAAAAAATTATGTTGTGTTATAATGATTTTGCTTTCCTTGATAAATTATAAGAGGTTGTTTTTGCTGAATGTTATTTCCTCTTTATAGACTATCAAATTATTCCCCGAACTAAGAGTGGATCCTTGTTTATTTAAAAAACCAATGGGTTCCATAAGTACTGAAAAGCCCAATCCTTGAAACTACTATTTTTTAGATCCATTTCTTCCATTTAATATAACTATTTCAATAATTTATACTCTTTTACTGCATTTCGTATATTACCCTTATCTGAAAAGCAATTGCATTATTACTGGGGTTGCTTGATTTTGAATAATCATAGTAAAGGGAAAAACAAATTTCTTAAGATGTGAATCTAGGTTCTTTTTGAAGCAAGAGTGATGGGTTCAGTAGTAGATTCAATGACTTCCAATGTTTGGAAAAAGATCTGGCAAATTAAGTTTAGGGGAGGTATTATAGCTAATAGATGGAAGAGGAATCTAAGGGAAGGGGTTATAGGTGGCAGAAGATGTTGCTTTCTTCTTTGAAGAAAATAATTTTGTGACAGATCTAGTGGGTTTGAGTTTAATTTTGGGTGTCTTTAGAATTGGGCGTGGGTCTTTCATGATTTAGAATTGTGAGGGTGAGAGAAAGTCTAAATTAGCAGGTTCATAACTTGATCTATTACGGAGGATGAGTAGAGGAGGAGATGACGATGATAAATCTTTTCCACAACCTACAAAATCATATTTTCTTTAACTCAATTGTTGAAACCTAATTGCCATATTTATTGATAAAATTGTTTTTGAAGATGTAAGGTTAAAATGGGCAATACAATAAAAATCATGAATAAACCACTAATTAATAGTGTTAACGTAGACTTAGTTTACTCCCACTTCGGAAATAGATTTAGTTTACTCTTTGTACTCCTATATATAGGAGGCATTGTATTCAGTTATGATCATTCAATAAAGGTTTCTTGTATGTCTCTATACTATACATTTACATGGTATCAGAGCTAAAAAGGTATTCACAAAATATCTCCACAAAAAAGGGGTTTGATTTTTCTTTCTTTCTTTGTTTAAAAAAAACACTTGTTCTTCCTGCCTTTTCTTCCTCCAAAACCCTAACTCAATTCCTCCACCCCCCTGCCTGCCACAACCCTTCCTGCCACTGCCTGCCTTCACCCTCCCCACATCCATCTGCTGTCGCCCTCCTTGCCCCTGCCCGTTGCTACCCTCCCCTCTCTGCCCGCCGCCCCGACGTCCTCGCCAACCCGCATTCTGTCCTTCTCCCGCTTTCACCATTCGCCCCGACAACCCTCCTCGTTCTGCCCACCTTCGTCTCACCTCTAGTCTCCCCTCTCGATGCCCTCCCCCAACCACGTTGTCGATGTTGCCCGCCGCCGCTGCTGCCTCCTTTTGATTTAGATCCAGATCCCAAAAAAGTCAAAAAAAGTCTCGTGATGCGCGCTGCTCCGTCATGCGTGTCAGTTTTTTATTTCCTCTCCAATCACCATTTCTCCTTCAAACTCGTCTTCTCCTTCAGATCGAATCTAGATTTGTTCTAATGACGACCTCCTCTACTACAACGGTGACTGATCATCCTTCTCTATTGAAGGCCAAACACATGACCATCGAGAATGTCTCCGGTCACAACAACTTCATGACATGGTCGGTTTCTGCAAGCGTTTCCTCAAAAGGTGCGACACGCGAGATGTATCATCACCTCACTGAGCTAGCTCCTACAGCTACGGATCTCACATTCAAAGTATGGGATGACAACTTGATTGTCAATATGATGATCAATTGCATGGACCGGGACATCTACAACTCCATCACTTTCCTTGATACAGCTAAGGAGATCTGAGATACCCTTCATCAGATGTACTCCTCTTCCAATAACATGCAACGCCTGTATGATATATTCCGTGATGTGATTGAGACCAAGAAGGGTGACGACATTCATGCATCTCTCCCGATTTAATCAGTTCCTAGAAGAATGGAAGATCTATCAACCATACTCTGCCGATTTTGTTGTCCAGCAGAGCAACGTGATGCTCTTCTAACAGTTCTTGCCTTGGGCAATATTCGCCCATATCTTGAAGGTGTTCGTTCGCATATCCTTACCACCAACGTCAATCCCTCTCTACGTGATCTCCATGTTCAGCTTCCACGAGTACCCCCTCCTGCTTTTGTTGACACCCTAGCACCGTCTGCACTTGCCTCTGGTCGAGGCCATGGTTTTTCTGATTCCTCTCAACCATTTTATTCATCTTCCAGGGACCGTGGTGATCGTGGTCGTGGCTATGGTGACGGTGACCGCAACACTAAGTCTTGCACCTATTATCAAGGCCGATCTCATGAGTATGCGACGTATTGAAAACGTATCGGTCGTCCTGCTACTCACCAATCTTCTACTGTGGAATCTTTTTCTTTCACTGCTGCTGCTACAAATGTGCCAACCTCCTCCCAATATACCCTCTCCACTGAAGAGTGTCAGGCTTTTCGCAGCATGCTATCTTCTCCTTCTGGTAATTATGTTCACTCATATAAAGCTTGTCTTGTTTCTTCATATCAATGGATTATTGATTTAAGTGCTTCTGAACACGTCTCCTTTACCGCTATCTTTATTTTCTTTATTTTCAAATTATCATGTGCATATTGCTGATGGCTCACCTGTCCCTGTTGTAGGGATGAGAGATATTTCCCTTTCTCAGAATCTTTTTCTTAAATTTGTTTTGCGTGTTCCTACGTTTCCTAATAGCTTATTATCTGTTCCCAAGATTTGCAAGGATTTAAACTATTTAGTGACATTTTTTCCCTTCTCATTGTGTGTTTCAAGAAATTACAATGAGGAAGGTGATTGGCGCCGATCATGAACATGAGTTACACATCTTGAATTCTCCAGTCTTGGCTTTTAATTCTTTTACTGATCCTGTATTGTGTTACCGTCAGCTGAGACATCCATCCTTTACTACTTTCAAGCACTTGGTTTCTAGTTGTGAGTCTTCTTTTCAGTTTCCTTGTGAGTCCTGTGAGTTGGGTAAACATCATCGAGTTCCCTACCCAGGACACATCAATAATTGTAGTGAACATTTATTTGATTTAGTGCACTTTGATGTTTGGGGCCCTGTTGGTTTTCCCATGTTTAATAAATATCATTATTTTATTATGTTTATTGATTATTTCTCTCGCAAGACATGGTTATTTCTATTGGAAAGACCGTTCTGAAGTGTTTCAAAATTTTCAAGAATTTTTATTTGAGATAAGAACACAATTTGACACTACTATTAAATGTTTTCGTTCTGATAATGCTAAAAAATATGTGAGTTATGTTTTTCAACAATTTTTTTCTCAACATGGAATAATACACTAAACATCTTGTGCCTACACTCAACAAAATAGATTGACAGAACGCAAAAATCAATATTTATTTAGTACTGCTCGCTTTCTGATGCTTGAAATGAAGATCCCAAAGTTTTATTGGAGTTTTCCGCTTCTCATTGTCTATTTTCTTATTAATCGTATGCCTACTCGTATTCTTCAAAATCAATCCCCATTCCAACTAGTATTTCCATCTAAAGATTCTCTAGAAGTTCGACAAAATTGTGTGCTCTTATGGATTCTCTAGAAGCAAGACAGACAATTCTCTCTTCGCAAAGAAAGGAAGCAAATGCATTGTTGTCCTATTAGTCTATGTTGACGATATTATTATCACAGGTAGTGACTCGCAAGGTATTGCCGACATCAAGCAACAGTTAGCACAAACTTTTCAAACGAAGAATCTTGGTCCGCTACAATACTTCCTTGACATTGAGGTTGCACACACAAATGATCTTTCTTTCACAAAGGAGGTATGTTCTTGACATTATTACTGAGACATGAATGTTGGGATGTCGCTTTAGTGACACACCTATGGATTCCAATATTAAGCTCTCATCTATATAATAAAACACAAAGAAAGCTATCAAGTGGCTCTCATTCAATTCCTCCAAAATTAAAGGTCCAGATCTAACCTTACAAAACACATTTTTCCTCCCAAAAGTTTCCCCCCAAAACTCAAATTCAAATTCCCCAAAACAACTCATTTATTTATTTAATTCTCTCTCCATCTCTCTCTCTCTCTCTATATATATATATACTTAAAGAAACATGGACTTTTATACCCCAATTTATAATTATTGTCAACATATACTAATGAAAACATGAACTTTTATTTACAACTAATTATTGTCATAATTTTCGAACTTGAGCTACATAATTGTTAATTTACTGTTACAAGGCTTTTCATATGCTGTATCATTCTGAAAACGTGCCGTAGGCACGTGCCCACGGGCAAATCTAGTTTTTCAATAATGCATTGTTCTCTGATCTAGGATGATATCGCAGGCTGGTTGACAATCATATATCTCTTAGTGACTAAACCAGATATTGCCTATGCAGTTGGTCGAGTCAGCCAGTTAATGCATCACCGACCATCATTCATTGGGAAGTAGTGGTTCACATTATTCTATCTTAAGAAAGCCCCAGAGCAAGGATTCCAATATTAAGCTCTCATTTTTCAATAATGCATTGTTCTCTGATCTAGGATGATATCGCAGGCTGGTTGACAATCATATATCTCTTAGTGACTAAACCAGATATTGCCTATGCAGTTGGTCGAGTCAGCCAGTTAATGCATCACCGACCATCATTCATTGGGAAGTAGTGGTTCACATTATTCTATCTTAAGAAAGCCCCAGAGCAAGGACTTCTCTTCAAGCCCGGTGATGCTATTTCTTTACGAGGTTATTTTGATGCTAACTGGACAGGATTGGTTGATGATAGACGCTCAACTAGTGGGTACTTTGTATTCTTTGGAGGGAATCTGATATCTTGGAAAAGTAACACGCAGCCTATTGTAGCCAAATCAAGTGCAGAGTCTGAATACCGAGCCATTGAGCATTTGGTCTATGAAGTTTTATGTCTTAAATATCTTCTTCGAGACTTGACAATCTCATTGTTATCTCCAGTTCTACTCTACTGTGACAATAAGGCTGCTATGTATATTTCTAAGAATCTAGTATTTCATGTGCGCACAAAACTTATCGAAGTTGATTGTCACTTCGTTCGTGATGAATGATAGAAGAAAGTGATTTCATTCTCGTATGTCTGGTCCGGTGAACAACTTGCTGATATCCTAACTAAAGCACTACTCCTAAGCTTTTCAAACCTTCTTGAGCAAACTTGACTTTGACAATATCTATGCACCAGCTTGAGTGGGAATGTTAAAGAAGACTTAGTTTAGTCCCGCATCGGAAATAAATTTAGTTTACTTTTTGTACTCGCCTATATGTATGAGGCATATATACGAGGCATTGTATTCAGTTATGATCATCTAATAAAGTTTTTTTTTGTCTATATTATACATTTTAGAAATTAGAAGTGGGTTTTTAAAAAATTCAAATGTGGAGCATTGGATTTATTGGTATCTTCACATATTGTTGGGTTTCATAATAAATCAAGTTCAAAAGTTTTAGGTTGGAAAATCACTTCTATATCTTTAAATATTAATTAGGTTAAATTACAAAAATATCACAAATAGACATGACATTTTCAAAAAACTGTCTCAGGCTTTAAAACTGAAAGTGCCATAAATTATCATGTCTTAAAATAGCTCCCGTATCTTTTTAGAGATAGTTGGGAAAGGTCAATTTTGCCCCTACTTCTAACACCTATAAAGAGAAGAAAACAAGAAATGTTGAGAAGAGAGGGAGGAGAGGTTTTGGAAAGGGAAGAGAGAGTTTGAAGTAAGAGATTTGAGAAGTTTGTAAAGAGAATGAGGTTGAAAAAAGAGGGAAATGTTTTGTTTCAGATTTGTGTACAGTTATAGGTTTGGGCCAGAAAGGTGTGACCGATGTTGAAGAAATAGAGCCATAGAGGCGAAAGGTTTGGGGCGGGGGTGGTTTGAGTTAGATTTAGAGTGGGGGTCGCAAGTTGAAGAAAGAGGGAAGAGAATTTGGTTTTGAGTTTTGATATAGAAATGGCAGACAAAAGATGAAGATTGGGAAAAGGGTTCAGATCTTGGGTTTGGGTTGGGGTGTAAAAAGGTAGCGAGGAAAAGGGAAAGGTTTGATTTTAGAGTTCTGCTTAGGGATTTTGCAGAGATGACTGCAGGAAAGTGATGAGAGGATATCTCATATTAGATGATCACATGCAGAATACATGACAACTTCTCTAAAAGTGGGTAACAAATGAGATTTTATTTAAAAAAGTGCTTAGCAGTTGTGTTAAACAAACCTGTGGTGATATTTTCAAAGGATGAATGTTCATGGTAGTTTATTTTCTTATTATTTTGGAAGTTTGCATTTATAACGGGAATGCTTGGTGCATTTGTTTGTGCCTAATTAGAACTTTTGTTAAATATTATCTTTTATAGATGCTTTGGGAGCAGTGCTTGCAATTTATTGGGACAAGCCTCGTGTTTACATTGGGTGTATGAAATCTGGTGAAGTTTTCTCTGAGATGTGAGTGTAGATTTAGATACTTCAAGTTCCTAACTTGTCTTTTTCTCTTCAATATGAACACTTACATTTACTAACCATTTCTTGCTGTGTTGGTATAGGAGTAACAAATGGTATGAACCTGACTGGTGGAAGTTTGGAGATGGAAAATCGTGAGTGATTTTATTCACACTCTTTCTTATCTATTATTTGTCTCTTTAGTCTACATCAATATCAAAATTATTGTGTTTCTGCAATTTCATGATTTTGGAGGGCTCTCTGTTGTTGTACTTCATGATTGTTGTTATAATCTCTGTTCACTTAAATATTATAATTGATGCAGGCAGCATTTGAATGACCATTTCCAACCGACACAAAATGTGGGCTGAATCAAATTTTCACGTTAGGAAGTTGTTGATAAGAGGCTAAAAATAGGAGATAGCCACAATAAGAGACTAAAATTAGGTCTATCATTCAGTATTTCTTACCCAAAATATTTCAGATTATCTTCGTGTTTCTGTTTCTTCTACTCATGCTTTCCCTTGCTAGTACAAGCATTGATCCTGTGATCATCACATTCAATTGATCTGTCAAAGCTCTTTCGTAGAATCTGGTGGAGAATAGACAATTTAAAATATTGTAGAACTGGATTCTACATACAACTTGACAAGAAATTATAGTAAATTGCTTTAAGAGAAGAAGGAATTTAGCGAAGGAGGAAGAATCAGGAGGATCAAGGGAGGGAAGAGAACTGAAAACCAGCCAGCAAGCAATGGATAATCAAACCCAATTCGTTAAGCCTTTATCATCCATAGGGGACATGGAATAATCCGTATGCATAACTCCTTTGCAAATTTAATTTATTCCATGTTCTGTCTTTCTGTTTTCATTTGACGTAACTAACCTAAACAATCCTTGTTCATGGTAACCTTGCACATGTACAACTGACATGCTCCCACTTCCTGTTTCTTTATTGTTCATTTACTATAACAAGAGTTCGAATCCCAAACAGTCACAGGTATAATGTTTTTGACATTTTGCTATGTTCTATGTTCTCTCAACACATAAAAAATATCTGAATTAAGATGCAAAACTCTAGCATGTAGCATATTTTTGAAATTGTTTTAGAACATTTATTGTATAGCTTTTCTCGATGTAACATTAGAAAGTCTATCGCTGATGTTATATATATATATATATATATATATATATTCCTTTTTAGATATTTTCGGCATGCTTCGGGTGAGATTTTTGTTGTCTCTAGAGCTTTGGCACAGTTTATCTCTGTAAACAGGTAAGTGCATGCTGTTCTTTAAATTGTGATGAAAACTGAACCTCGCTGAACTTGAGAGTGTTCCTTGTGACAGAGCCATTCTCCGGACATATGCCCATGATGATGTCAGCGTTGGATCTTGGTTCATTGGACTTGATGTAAAACATGTTCATGAAGGGAAGCTATGCTGCTCGTCGTGGTCTTCAGGTATCTTTCACACTACATGTACTGGGTTTTAGCATGTGTAAATTCACATGTTTTTCTTTTATAACTTCTCACCCTTAAGAACTTTATTTTTTATTTCTAAATGCTTAAGAATAGTCATCAATCTCCAATGCTGTTTATAACCCATAAAGATGGAAGAAAGAAGTGCAATACGCTCTTAGTGTCCACGTGTGCACAAAGCCATACACAAGTGACATCTCTAGTTATAATAGTGACTAAAAGAAAGTGTTTTGCTGGTATTTCCCCCTGATTTTATGACTCTAGGAACTGGATCCAGGCTGTGTCAAGAGTTTATCTGGTAAAAGTTGAAGAAATAGCTGTTTTGTTACCATGTAGAGCAAAAAGGAAAGTCTAGTAGAAAATGTAGCTGGTACCTACCTTGAAGTCCCAAAACATTTTGAGTGAGATTGTTGTTAAGGGGGAAAAGGTAGAATAAGTAAGAACTAATTACATGATCACCATATTAAATTACTTTTTGCGCAGAGTTTTCTTTTTTACCGATTCTAAGCACTTAGGAACCACTAGTTAGTTGCTATAGGAAAGAGGGGAAAAGGCATCTAATGCACATGGTGTAGATGATGAACTTTTTTTTTTGGATTAAAATGTAGATGATGAACTTGCTTCACACATTTGGTTGGCTTCATATGCTTCTTTTAGAGTTGTAATAGCAAAGATAAACATGTTATCGCAGACCAGTTTTTCGTCACTTCTAAGTTCTTTAAAGCCACACAACTCATTTTTTACGCATAATATCATAATTGCATATTTGTTTAGTTTGCAAATTTTGCTAATAGCTTGTTCTTTCCTGGTTTTCAGTGTGTAAGCTTCTTATTTATTTGTCGTAAAAGTTTTTTAGTCATTGATAGAATCTTTTAGCACTCTTTTCAGGAGCCCTATGTGCAGCAGTGTGATAATGTGCATACCAATTTGGATGGATTATTACCATTTTTTCCCGGAAATATATTTATAGTTGCTTTCATCTCTGAGACATTGAGAAGTTGCGGGCAATGGTTTTGAAGCCTCCAACTGGGAATTCTCGATCTTTGTTGGCTTCATCAAGATACTAATGAAAGAAAGACATAGATAGTGCTAGAATTGACAAATTAGATGTTTATACCTGCATATGTCTCCTTTCTGCGGCATTATTTTCATTTCCAATTTTCTGTTTCCACTTTGAGTGGAATTAGAAGAGCCCTCAAGTTTGTACAATGAAGAGTGAAATCAACCTTGCATTTTTTACAGACAGAAGTTTACAGTCTTGAGAGGGACCATATGAACACAATGCAGCATAGATAGAAAATTATTCTTCCCCGATATTTTTATTGTCCTGAACTGTGTATGTTTGCTAAAGTTGTGCAACTAGGAATTGGATTTTTTTGTGCCTGACTTGAGCTGTGACAAAGTGGGGTGCTACAAGCTGCCCTTTTTCATGTCTTTTTTGGAGTAAGGTTGTTAACTGAGCAGAGCTTTGGGCCGTGTCTGTGTTCATTTAGGTGGAGCCTAACTTTTTATTCAAGTTTTGTTCATTTAAAAATTACACTTCAAGCAGACTTTCCAACCAGCATGAGGGTTGTCTCTAGCTTTTTTGAGCCTTCAGATGATAATAGAACACCCAAAGTATAGGGATGGCATCCGGGTAGGGTCAACCCGTGACTTGCTCTACTCGACCCGACCCGTGTTGACCATTTATGGGTTCGGACCAGGGCAGGTCCTAAGGTATTTGAGGCCCTGGGCGAAAAATTAAATTGGGCCCTTTATAGACACATGTATTTATATATATATATATTAATAAATATAATATAACAGTGGGGGGTATAAAAATAATACCAAAAAAAATATAGATTACCTTTGTTTTGCTTTATAACACCAAATACAACATATTTTTTCGGGGTTTGAATTAGTTTTTTAAAATTAAGCACTATATATTAATACGTTTTTTTTATTGTTTGTTAATATGTAAATACTATGATCTTATGTTATGTCGACATTCTACAACTTCCATACAGAAGATGGAAAATCTAATTGACATTTATTTTTACATTTAGATTTCTCTAATAATTAAATGACTATTAAAAGGAGCACTCACAGGAAAAGAAATTCCCTAAATCATACTCAAAGCCTTAAGTCGTCAAATATTACCCGTCTGAAGGTATTCAGGAGGTGTGAATGCCAAATTGGTACTATAGCTCATCCCATCTCTACTATTGTAATGTTCTGATTTTCATTTATGAAAATTATTTATGTATTTATTTCATTATTTTGTACGTAGTGTGCACGTACCATTTTATGAAACTTTATAATGAATGATGAGTATATGTCTATGTTGATACTTTTGCTAAATTACTTATTTTTAAAAAGGGTCCTGGTTTTAAATAAACTTAAGCCCAAAATCTAAATTATTTATTTTGTAAAAGTTAATGTTTTGGCCCATTAATTTAAGCCCAAGAATTAATTCTTTTTTTTTTAAACAACTTGTAAAGTAAAACTCTTTTAAAAGATTATTTTTATAAATGTATATGTACAAGTTTTTATATGGAGACTAGAGTACCACGTGCATGCAACATGGTGTGCATTGCACACTATTTCTCCTTGGCCGGTTTTTGGAAGAGGTGGAGATTAGTGTAGGAGTGGTTACTTTGTTGTGGGTAGTTATTACAACTCCTACTCTCATTCTAGCCTTCCATCTCATAACCATCTACTAAATCCTAACCCTCCATTTCACCAAGGATGTAGTATAAATACCCCCCTCCATTGTCTTCTTTATTAGAGATCCATTGAAGGAGAAGATTTATTTGCAAGAGAGTTGTGAGTGTGATTAGTCTTGGGAGGCCGGCATTACTCTAGAAGACCCTCGGTGGCAAAGAGCAAGGAGGAGAAGTCACATTATCACTAGAAGGCTTTTCGGGATTTCGTTTATTTTCGTCAACAAGGTGGGTGTTTCTCAGGACTTCTAATATAGAGATCATGCTAGGGCAATTTTGATTGTTATCATGCTTGTGAAATATGGATTGATATGGTGATTATTATACTAAAATGCGTTGTGCCGTATTTAGTATGAAAGATGTGAATGAATGAACAGGATTAATGAAATTTAAAAGATCGGAACTGACCTGTACAGTCAACCGATCATGTGAATAAGTCGACTGGTACGAGGTGGATGTTTCCCATGACTTCTAAATTAGAATTCATGTTAAGATCGAGGATTTAATTATGTATGTGTGTGCAAACTGATGTGATAGAATGATTGCTAAATTGATATCTTCCATGCTGTCCATAGTGTAGAAATTATGAACTTATGAAAAAGGACTAATAATAATTAGAGAACTGAAAATGACCCTTACAGTCGACCGGTCGTATGAACAGTCGACTGGTATATTGAAAGAAAATATATACAGTTCGGATTTTTCATGAAACGATGTATTTTTTTAATGCGAATTATTAACTTGATGTTCTAGCATGTTAAATTGGGATTAGTATTCATCTCCGTGAGTAAATGATGAGTAAAAGGAAAAATATATGTTTAGCATTTCCTTTTGAGAAAAGAAAACACTAGTTATGTGGAATTTACATTAATCGAAAACTATGTTGTGATGTTAATAAACACATAAGAATGTCATGTTTACGTTGGCATGAGCACATTGTAGCATGACAAAAATGATGTGAGAACAAAATGAAGAGAGAATTCCTTAAATTTAAAAGTTTGGCCTGCTCAGTCGACCGAATGTATGTAACAGTCGACTGTACTGAACTTGAAAGGTTACATAATTGAACTCTGCTGAACAGCCGACTGGGTTGATTGACAGTCGACTGCACTGTAGATGATATTAAAATTTGAACGCTGCGGAACAGCCGACTGGCCATGTGCAGTAGTCGACTCTTCCGAGCAGTTTACTGAAGGGTTTGGTTTGACTGAATAAGTCGACTAGATGAGTTCTAAGTCGACTGTTCAGAGCACTTTTGACATCTCAGAAATTCTATGAATTGTTTTATGATAAAGATTGTAAATCTTATGTTGAATATTGGTTGTGACCGTAAACTCTATTTTTCTTTGCATGAATTAAATATGAAGTGAATCATTTATTTGAATTTATGAAAGTTATATAATTGTGGAACTATGGACATGAAAAAGAAAATTTATGGTGATTATGAAAGATGAACTCATGAGCTGGAAGTGCTCAGATTATTTTAGTAATTGTGAATTGGAATTGAAATGAAAGAGTAACTAAGTCTCCCCCGGCAATTGGAAAGAAATTGAAATGAATTATTGAAATGAAAGACCAAGGTTGGTCATGTTGAATGAATGATTAAGTCCGGTTTAGTGGAGATGCTAACTCTAGAGCTTTGATTTTGTTCATGATTCAAATAAAACTAAGGACTAGTACATAGTGAAGATGTGATGAAAATAAGAGAAAAACACTGAGTATGAGGGTCATTGGGTAGCGGCGAGAGCGTATCCCAGGATGTCCCATGATGAGTCAGGGCGAGGATACTACTCCAGAGTACCGTCCCGGTGGCGACGCTCGTGGGATGTTTGAAGACTACAGGTGGTGTCATGTCAATGGTAGGAGCTGAATTACCACAGGATGCCTGCATGATGAGTCATGTATCAGTGCGTTGGGATTCCCTCCAGGGCCCCTAGACATAAGTTCGTAGGTCAGAAAACATCTAGGATACTTATCGTAGTTACAGTAGTAGAGTAAGTCATGACGAGGGATTGAACCCTACAAGATGAAGAACGATTAAGTGCTTGTCCTCGGACTTATGTAGTATGGGATGCATAGAATCCGAACAAGTGCGCATTAGTGTCATATAATATAAATAATTGCATTAAGGACTAAGTGCACAATCACAACACGACATCCATAGGGTATTCCCTTTAATTTGATATGTGAACAAGATTGTGATTTGTTAAGAAATGAGAATCGTTATACTGTTTCTGGCATAGAGAGGATGGCCATGTATTATTATCGTCGGTTGAATAAACTGACGTACCGACAGTTTCATGTGCAGGATAATTGGTTTGATAAAGGTTAAAGGAAAGCCAATGCTCGAAGATCATTATTTATTGCTGCATCTTTTGTATAATATTATAATTGCTTCCGCTGTCATTACATGTAAATTATTGATGTATATGCTTCCACTGTAAAATATAAAGTGTAAAATCTCTTGTAACTCTGATGTAAATTGGAAAGTTTTCATTTCCTTATAAAATTGTATCAAATGAGACGAAAAGATCCTGTAGAACTCTCGAATTCAGTTGTATTTGGGATTCGGGGCGTTACAACTATTCTCCATTAACCCAAAATAAGACAGTCTTGGATTCCCATCCTACAAAACAAAGTCAAAACAAACACCAAAGCCTCAAAACAACCAACCAAAACATCACCATCCTCCGAAAATGACAACCAGAAATACTCATCAATACAAAAACCATACCACATCAAACAGAACTCTATACGCATTGAGATCATGATACAAACCCCTGCCCTTACTACTGCAGTATTCCAGCACTAACGCTAGGTACAACGCCACCCTTATTTTCATTGCCTAGCTCATCGGCTGTGCATCCCCTGCACAAATCCCTAACCCAAAAACAAGATATCAAAATTTCCCTTCTCGTTCAAAACATTCAATCAGTAAAACCTCAAAGCTCCCAACTCAGTGGGACAAATGCTTGGCCAGGGTTTCATGCGGCATGAACTCCGCAACCGGCAGCCTTCTCGTAGCAGCATCCAATCAGATTCGCCAGCCTCTTGCTCCGTAGCTGCCCCATCGATCTTGCGTCCTCCTTCACACAAGAAATTCAAAAAAATCAAGAAACCAATATAATATAGAAAAATTTGAAGAAAGTGACAGACCAGAAACTAGCGAGAATCAGGCCAGGCGGACTTGTTGAGGGCTTGACGGCGACGAGGCGGTCGTCAGGGAAAAGGCGGCTGCGGTAGACGACATTAGGAGCCTTCTCGCCGTGCTCGGAGACGATGTTATCAGTGGAGAATTCGTCGGTTGCTGACATCAGGTCTTCCAAGCTGAACTCTGTGAATGATGGCAGTGCATTCGGGTCAGATCTTGCTCCACCATTGTCTGTAAATATCCAATAGTAACTGTTAAATTGAGAAAGAAAAAATAAATTTAGAGAGAGCCGGAGAGAGAGAGAGAGAGAATTTGAAGAAGATGAAGAGTTGCTGGACCAAAAAATGTGAAGAAGTTGAAGTGAAAGTGTACACTGGAAGAGAGAAGAGAGAGAGAGAGAGAGAAAGAAATTACTAAATTGGGCCTCCCCTAAAAATTAATTACAAACCCATTAATCCATCTCTACTACTATAATGGGAAAAGGCCTTAGTGTAATTTGTCCTTCTACCAACCCGAGCAACACGCGTGCCTGAATTTTTACTTTTAAAAATAGATATATGTATTTATTAAGCCGTGCAACGCACGTGTAAATTACTAGTTATATTAATTATAAGATCATTAATCCATTATACTTAAAAAAAATTTGGGCCCCTCCCTTGAATTGGGCCCTGGCCGGTCGCTGATGTGAATATCTGCACGTGTACAAAATCGCAACAAGTAATATAGTTAAGTGAATAGAGTGTCGAACCCACAGGGACTAATTATTTTATTGAGTACCGAATTTACTAGATGAATCACTATTTGGATAATCGAAATTAATAAATGATAAAACAACTAAATTAAATTAATCTAATTAAAGCTAACTAAATTAGTGAAGAGGGAGCGGGCTGTGAAATTTTTGTAATTTGTTAATGACAAGATTGATTCTAGGGCTTTTGACTTCACCTACTTTATTACACACAATTTATAACTCCATATGAATAAAAAGATTATTTTTTCAAGTTGTAGACCAAAATTCTCAAAATTATTCAATATTCTCTCTCGAGCAATATCAAAATTATTAATTGAAGACCCTTATCGTGTAATATCCTAGATTTCTATTTATAATTAATTGAAGAGTTATTGATTTTACGTGTTTTGCACGTATAAAGTCTTGTACGTTATCCCTTAAATTATCTCTTTTATAACATGAACAAATGATCATTTTAAATTCTTCTTTTTAATTTCTAAAACCCTATTTTGAAAAGCCTAAAGCCTATTTTTCTAATTTAAGCCCATCCTAATTAATTAAATATTTTATTAATAACCCATGAGTCTAAGGCCCACTATTTTGAAGCCCACTAATTAAATTACCTATTAATTGATATAACATGTAGTGTAGACACATTTAGTAGACAATAAATTAATTGATCTTGTACAACAATTAATAGGGGGTACTATGGGAGACACATGCATTGCACTAGCACATGTGTAGTGAGCATGGGGAGTGTGGCCGGATGGGAGCAAGAGAGATGGAGAGAGTGGTGTAGTGGATGGGGTGGTTATGTGATCATGGGTAGTTGCTACAACTCCCTAACACATCCTAGCCTTCTATTCTTAACCATTTGATCTAATCCTAGCCATCTATTTTTCTCTCAAAAAAGTATAAATACCCCCCTCACCCTTCTCATGTAGTACATTAGGAATTTAAAAGAAAGAAAGAAAAGAATTAGAGTGAGAAAAAGATTAAGAGTATTTGTGGATTAAAAGAGTGAGTCTTTGTGTGTGTGTGTGCTCATCCAAGGAGGTGGCCGGCCTACTTCAAGAAGCAAGAGAGAGAGAGCTCGGGTTCCATACAAGCAAGGAGGAGGAGGCGCGTTGGAGGCACAAACTAGGAGGAGAAGGATCCATTTGTTCATTCTAGGAGATTTCTAGGGGTTTTCTATTCGTTTTTCTCGAATAGGTGAGCAATTTTCTCAAACTTCTAATTAGTTACCATGCTAGGTTTGTGTTGTGATCATGTTAGAATAAATAAGAGAACATTGCTAATTGATTAGTTACCATGATTAAGGAGAAAGTGAACCCATGTGGAATTGGATGAAATCATTAGAAAAGTTGATTGAATGATGTGAACAGAAATGTTGTCGTGATAACTCGATAATGGATTAGTATGTTAATTAAGAAAGTATGAATCTCTATATTAAGATGTTCATGTATGTGGGGAAAATGCAATGCGAAGAAATGCGTTTATGGATAAATGTGAATTATGGGAAACTTTCATGCTATGAAAGTAGAACTGAATAATAAATTATACATGTTTATTTTTATTGAGATTAGTATTAAAAATCCCAAATTTGCATGTTTGTTTAGTTAGAAAAAGAAACGAACATTTTGTGAATTAGGACTAATTTATTTAAAAGAATAGATTTTTAGTAAGAAAGAGAAAAAGTAATTTTGTTGAAACTTCGATTATGATTAAAGCAAAAATTGTGATTTTGTTCTCAAATGTCAAAAATGTACCCATGATCTACTTTAAATTGCAACTTGGTGCAATCGACAGTCGACTGAACTAGAGTCGATAGTCGACTGTCAATTAATAAATTTCGGGTTTTAGTTGCAGAACTGTCGACCGACTATATTTTGACAGTCGACTGCCCTGATCATTGGTTTCCAAGATTTAAATCGTGACATAACAGTCGACCTACTATATTTTAACAGTCATCTGTCCTGACTATTTGGTTTTCGAGTTTTAAATCCTCACAGAACAGTCGACCGGCTATGCTTTAACAGTTGACTGCCCTGACTATTTGGGTTTTGAGTTTTAAATCCTCGCAGAACAGTCGACCTACTATGCTTTAGCAGTCGACTGCCCTGACTATTGGGTTTCAAGTTTTAAATATCTTTAGATAAAGAAAAATAAATGTATTGTTTAAAAAAGTTTTGAAAAGAGATTTTGATAATGGAAAAATCGAAAGTGTGAATTTTAGATTTAGTTTTGATAAAATGAGAATAAGAGACTGTTTGGTTCAAAGGAAGGGAGTGGAGGGGGGGGGAGGGAAAAAGAGGGGAGAGATTTTAATCAAGACTCTGTTTGGTTCAAAGGAGGGGAGTGAAGGAAAAATAATTATCTTCTTGTTTGGTTCACAAGGGGAGGGAAGGGATTTTATAATAAAATTACTTTTATACCCATTTATATTTTATAACAAAACTCAACCACAAAAAAACATCATGTGTCTCCAACAAAACTCATTTTGTAAGCTGTAAGGACATTCATTTGGATTATTATAAAAAATTCCCATTAATTTATCTTTTTCTGTCATTATTCATTCGACAGAATATCTTAATCAACTACACTACCACACTGATCAGCTACACTACCACACTGATCATATCATTATTCATTAACTCATCATTAATTTATCACAAAAATTCTGTATGTATCACTAGTTTAGACTTCAAATGTCCTATTCCAATAAGATACATACAAATGAATAATGCATACAAAAATAGCTGACTGAGAAGAACATGAAATAACTTGGCATTTCAACATATCAAAATTTTCACTGATCACAATTGGCATTTCAACAACGAACAAACACCCTCTTCCTCCCCAATCTTTCCACACATTCACCTTCCACATTCTTCAATTTCTCTCTATTCCTAAATTTCCAAAAACCAACTACAAAACACATAAACAAAAGCACCTTTTCCCAACAAATACACTAATTGCAACGATTTAAACAAAAGTAGGGTTTCGAGAGAGCAAAACTTACCAGATTGAAACCCTAGATCGGAGAAGGGGTGGAACGAAAATGGAAACCCTAGATCTAAATTTTAAATTTTAAATTCACATAAACAAAACACATTGAATTTTAAAATGCACCTAGATGTGGTACCTTCTAAATTTTAAATTTATTTTTTTAAATTTAAAATGGAGTGATTACAAATTTTAATGGTGTGATTAAATGGATTTAGATCTAAAGGGCAATTTTGTCCAATCACTATACAAAAATTTGACTCATTTCTCTCTCCTCCAAATCTCTCCAATATTGGAGGGGAGCCAAAATTGACTCAGGAGGGATGCTGCACCCCTCCATTCCCCTCCCCTCCCCTCCCCTCCTAAAAAATGAACCAAACAAGAAATGTTTAAAAAAGTCCCTCTCCTCCCCTCCCCTCCCCTCCATTCCCCTCCAACCAAACAGACCCTAGAGAATTATGTGGAAAGAATGAATTATGAATGTGACAAATAAATTTATTCTATGCATGAAATTGTACATGAAAGTGAAATCAAATATCATGATGAATTATGAAAGATCTTATGAATATGAACACACAAATGCTATGAACATGAAATGGAATTGAAAGCTAGAGGGTAGCTAAGCCTTATACCGACATTGAAAGTATATTTTTGAGATGAGATATTGAAAAGAAAAGACCATGGGTTATGTTGTTGAATTAATGGTTAAGTCCGGTATAGAGGAAGTGCTAACTTTAGGGAATTGATTCTATTCATGATTCAAATAAATTAAGGACTAGATACATAGTGGAGATGTGATGAAAGTAAGAGAAAAACACGAGTATGAGGGCCATCGGATTGGCGGTGTGAGAGTGATTCACAAACTGCCTGCTTGATGCGTCATGTCATGGCGTGAGCACTACTCCGGAATTATCGCCCCGATGGCGACGCTTGTGGGATGTTTGGTGACTACGGGTGGTGCCATCATTCCATGACGGAGGTTGAATTGTCCATAGTCTGCCTGCATAATGGTTATGTCAGTGCGTGGGATTTCCCTCTAGACTGTCTGGATATGGGCTCGTAACTCATAGAACATCTAGGCAACTTACCGTAGTTACCATAGTAGTTTAAGTCATGGCGAGGGATTGAACCCTGCAAGATGAAGAACGATTAAGGGCTTGCCCTCGGACCTATGTAGTATGGGATGCATAGAATCCGAATAAGTGCGCATTAGTGTCATATAATATGAATAACTGCATAAAGGACTAAGTGCACAACATAACACGACATCAATATGATAGTCCCTATAGTTTTGTTTGTGACAAGTGTGTGCTTTCTAAGTAAGAGAAAATTGATGTATTATATCCTTGTGTCCGTTGAATGAACTGACGAGCCCACAGTTTTCATGCAGGACAAAGTGAACGAAAAAGACTAAGGAGGGATTGATGCTTAAAGAATTGTTCAAGTGTTGTTTTAATTCATTCATGTAATTGATGTAAATTTGCTTCCGCTGTTTAAATGTAACTTGATGTAATAAAGTTTTAATTTTCCTTGTAAAATTGTACAAAGAGAAGTGTAAAGATCCCGTGGAACTTCAAATTCGGTCTTATTTGGAATTCGGGGTGTTACAGAGTGGTATCAGAGCCACGCTTCCAAGTAGTACAAATTTATAAGGAACGACATCCTAGAGTGGACATTAGAGCGTGTGTTGAGTATAGAAATGTAAATGTAAGTCACTTACATTTGTGTTGCTCTATGATTTTTGCTTCTTCTTCTCCTTTCTTTAAGATGGCGGACCACTTCGACCCAGCTGGCGGTGATGACTGGCACATAGTCGAGGAGGATTACTACCCAGGGCAAGCTGATTCTGACGAAGAAGATCCTGAAAAATTTGAGGAGGAATGGCCTGAGTCCTGAGAGATCACCCTACCTCCGAACTCATCTGATGATTCCTCTGACGAGGAAGAACTAGTTCCGAGTAGTCTTATTGTGTCTCTTCAGAGGCAGGGGGAGACTCAGAGGGAGAGAGCAGAGCTGCTGCAGACTCAGTATGCGAAGTGTAAGGAGAGCATTGCAACTCTCAGTCATCGTGTTTGGGAACTCGAGAAGAGGAGAAACATGTACGATGTACTGAAGGAAGAAGTGGTGGAACTACGGGAAGAGCTTCGAGAAGCCAAGAGGAACCGTAGGAACTAGAATGTTTTGTCTTCTTACTGCTTTCATTTGACGTCCGAAATGTTTTAAATTCAAATGTGTAAGGTTTGGAATTCAATGAAATGAAGAATTGATTTTTCATGTTTTCTACTTCGAATTTAATGGATCTTTTGCATCAGAATATGGCTCGACGAAGAGCTAGAAGCGGAAAAGAGCTGGACTTGGAAACGGAGTTAGCGAGGGTCTATCAGGAACTCAATGTCGTTTCCATGAATCAGAACCAAGGGAGGGTGCCTGTGAATCCAGTACCCGAAGTAATCAAACTCATGGAATCATTCAAAAGGATGAAACCACCCGTGTTTAAGGGGAAATCAGACCTTGACGCGGCTGACAATTGGATCAGACAGGTCGAGACTATCTTTGAATTCTTGGAGACTCCGGAGGGCAGCAGGGTGAAGTTGGCTGCACTGTAGTTCGAGAAGGATGTGGCTGTGTGGTGGCAGTCGATGAAGCGGACGATGGGAGGTATTGTTCTTGGTTGGAAGAAATTCTTGGAGGAGTTCCGCAGTCATTATTTTCCATCAGACGTCTAGGAGAAGAAGGCCATGGAATTTCTGGCGCTGCAGCAGGGCGGTATGTCGGTCAGAGAGTATGAGACAAGGTTCACTCAACTCTTGAGGTATGCACCCGAACTGGTGATGGACGAGGCAAAGAAGGCTCGGAAATTTGAGCACTGATTGAGGCCAAGTCTGAGATCCAGGATGATACCCCTTGGTATCAAGAAGTTTGACAAATTGGTCAAGCGCGCGGCAGCCACTAGGCAGATATGGAGCAGTTCCATGCTGTTCAAAATCGGAGGAACAATTGGCAAGTTGGGAAGAGGCCCACCATTTCCGAAAATGTCCGAGGACAGCCGCCTGCTCAAAGGTTCAAACCGACTGGGACGAACGCTATCAATGTGGCTGGGAGACCCGGGAATGTTTGGGTGAGACCTCCTGTGGTGACTTGTTACAATTGTGGGGAGACAGGTCATTACCGATCCCAGTGCCCTAAGTTGCAAGAAGTCATTCGTAATGGACCAGCTCAGCTGACCGGGAAGAAGCTGTACCAGCATGGGCGAGTATTTGCCTTGACTGAAGCTGATGCTGATGAAGTAGATCACGTCATCACTGATACGAGGGAGGATGTTTAAAAGTGTTTTTCTGTTGTTCTCTTTTCCCGCTTTATTTAGTAAACTGTTATGTAATGAGTGTGTGTTATGTAACAAGAGAACTTTATTTGAATGGAAAGAAAGCTGTTATTTTGTTCGATACTGGATCCTCTCACACTTTTGTATCACCTAAATTTGCTAAAGTTTTGGGAGTTGAACCGAAAGTCTTTCCAGGCAAGGTCTTAGCAGTAGCTACTCTATCAGGAGAGACTTTAACCACTGATTAGTACATACGGACTACGAAATCATGATTGGGGACAGAATTTTCGGCATTGATCTGATCGAGCTGAATGTCTTGGGAGTCGATGTTATCAATGACATTGATTGGATGTCGGTGTACAGTGCAAACATCGAGTGCAAGACCAATGAAGTAACAGTGAACGCTCCAGGTGGTCCTGAAGTCACTTTCCAAGGGAAGAAGAGATGTTCAGGTTTGGTTGCAGCCATCAGCAAGAGGAATGTTCTTGTAGAGGTGCAGCAATTCTAGTGGTTCGGGATTACCCGACTGTATTCTTGGAAGATTTGCCCAGGTTACCCCCGCATTGTGATGTAGAGTTCAGCATCACTATTCAGCCAGGGAGTGCACCCATTTCCATGGCACCGTATAAGATGGCGCCTGTGGAGAAGGATGAGATCAAACGGTAGATTGAAGAACTATTGGAGAAAGGCTTTATTCGATCGAGTGCGTTTCCTTGGGGAGCACCGGTGCTGTTTGTAAAGAAGAAGGATTGTGCGATGAGGATGTGCATCGATTACCGAAAGCTGAATGAGGTCACTGTTCAGAACAAATATCCGATCCCACGAATTGATGACTTGTTCGACCGTCTACAAGGAGCAGCTGTTTTCTCCAAAATAGATCTTCGATCAGGATACTATCAAGTTCGAGTGAAGACTGAAGATGTGCATAAGTCTGTATTCAGACCTCGACACGGGTATTACGAATTCTTAGTTATGCCATTTGGAGTGACGAATGCACCTGCAATCTTCATGGACATGATGAACAGAGTTCTGAGGCCGTTTATTGATTCTTTGAACATGGGGTTTATCGATGATATCCTTGTGTACTCCAAGTCGGAGGAGGAGCACACAGAGCATCTGGCTGCAGTTCTGTTGAAGCTCCAGGAGCATGAGTTGTATGCCAAGTTGTCCAAGAGCAATTTCTGGAAATCTGAAGTGGCATTCCTGGGTAACATCCTTTCTAAGGAGGGAGTGGCAACTGATCCTCAGAACATAGAGGCAGTGAGAGATTGGGCAAGGCCTACTACAGTGAAGGAAATCAGAAATTTCCTTGGGTTAATTGGATACTACAGGAGGTTCATTCAGGGCTATGCTCAGATAGCCGTGCCGCTCACTGGTCTGACCAAGAAGAATGCAAACTTCATGTGGACTGAACAGTGCTAGACAAGCTTTTAAGAGTTGAAAGAGAAGCTGACTACTGGTCCCATTTTAGCTTTGCCTAGAGCAGGTGTTGAGTATGATGTCTATAATGATGCTTCACATCGTGGGCTTGGTTGTGTCTTAACGCCAGTAGGGAAAGTGATTGATTATGGGTCTAGGCAACTACGACCGCATGAGATGTCATGCCCCACTTCCCAAAAATACGGAATACGAGTACGTAACAAAAGCTCAGCGAATGATTTTCATCATCCATAAGCTGTTTCAAGAATTCTTTACAACATATCACAATATAATCAGAGTCGGAAGCCAGAAAAATCAACCACATGCACATATGAACCAAATACCAACAAGAATACTTGAAATAAAATATATAATCTCCAATAGTCATGATCTGAAATACACAAATAATCCTGGGTCACACTGCCCAAATACAATAATAATTTCAAGTCTCAAAGTACAATTATTGTTCCAGCACGATACAAGATATAATAATAATAATCAAAAGCAATACTAATACTTCAAATCTCCGATACCATCTTGAACCTGTTTGCCATAATCTGCAATTTTTCGAATGCAGGAAAGAGGAAAAGAGAAAACACAAGTACCCGTCAATTGCAAGTCGCGGGTCACAAATAGAGTAGGATACAAGCACATGGAATGGGAAAAACTAACTAGCACATGATATAGGTATGATGTCAACCTAGAAAAACTAGCATGGTAAAAGTGTCCAGTGTACACGGCATAAATCAAGTGTCAAGCTAACAAGTATCCTATAAACATGCATCAAGTGTCAAGTGTCGTGTAATCTTGTATCAAGTATCATGTTTCATATAATCAAGTCTCATGTATCAAGTAAGCAGGTGTCATGTCAAGTATCATGTTCAAGTATCATGTTCAAGTATTAACTTCAAGTCTTGTGTGATTACTATCTAGGTAGCACGATATGCAACCCACCCTACATGGTTGCTACAGCACAACAGTTTCACTTTAGATTTTATAAAGGACCATGCAGGGCAGTGTACTCAGGGATAAGCTCCAAGTATCATGTAAACAAGCTCCAAACCAAAACAAGCTCCAAACCCAAAACAAGATCCAGCGTCATGTGTGCACGTGTCATGTAAATCGTGTCAAGCTCCAAGTGTAAACAAGCTCCAAACCAAACCAGATTCTTCCGAGTACACATTTCTGCACTATCCACTACTAGATCTTCCCATAAATCCCGGCTTGATTACTTTTATTATTGTTATCCGACGGACATGAATGTGTGCGAAATAGTATCAAATAAACAAGGTATGATCAGGTTTAGGTTCAGGATAACAAATCAACATGCATGGGTGATATACATTTACATATACGAGCAAATAGTCTATGTTTATAATCAGGACAACAAGACCAAGCAGTACTGAAACAGTGATTCAAAGAGCTACAGGCATGCAAATCATGATTCGCCAAAGGATCTGGAAACTAGACATCCACACGCATCCAACGAGTATAATAAAGTCACATACTAGTTCATAACATCTCAGCTCAAAATTGATTTGAATACAGATTTCATGTTCAGCCAGAAAACAGGGGATCAACTTCAAGAGCAAAAAACAACATGAAAACATAGCAAATAATTCCACGAAAAATCTGGGGTAATACCCTATAGATATAGACTCAAAATAACAAGTTTCATAATATTCCAGTAAGTATAGATAAGTCATCAAAAATAAGAAACAACACGAAAATATGGTTTGACGAATCTGGAATTTCTCAACACTGCTGTACGAAAACAAGGATATCTCGCAATCAGTGAATCGAAATCCAATTACGCCAAAACGAAGTGAAAATTGATAGATTTTTCTAACTTTCATATCTCACAAATAATTTTCATAAAACATAAGGAATCAGAGTGAAAACTGGGTTCAGTACTGAACAGCACGCATATTACAGCACAAGATGGATTTAGAGAAAAACATGAAACACTATAATAAACTTATCTTTAAAATACACCAAAAATCTGGGTAGTCCCTAGTATCATATAGAAACACTGAGCCAAATATTATACCAAGATATTATGTATAGCCTAGTTCTTGAAAATAAATTGTTAGCAAAATTTATACGAAACTGAATCTGGAAACTACCGACACACCTGTACCAAAACTATCATATCTCAGTCATACGAACTCCAAATCAGGTAAAACCAGTGGGGTTTGAAAATAGACACAATTATCTACAACTCACTTTTAATTTTGGAATTAAGATTCGGACCTTAGAATGGGTGAAAATAGCAAGCAACACAGAACAAACCGCAAATTCCAGATTTCACTTCTCTATTCAAAAACACTGTAACTTCCATGATATTGATCCAAAACTAACCAAACTTGAAATACAACCTACTAATCATCTAAACATCATGTTTTAGGGGTTCTAACATGTCCAAGCCTAATAATTCTCATATGGGCAATCAATCAAACACATAAAATGTAATATGTCACATACACGAACAAAATCAAGTTTGGGTGAAACCTAGGGCATCAACCTATCACTTTTCATGTCATAAGTCATCTATGGCCTGAATTACACAATAGAGACAAAACCCACAAATAAAAATACAATTTTTGACCGTCTTTAGACCCAACTACTCTAGGTGTGAACTTTTTGACTTGTATCAACCTAATGAAATTATGTACAAGTTACTTGCCTCTATTGGAGTGAATTCGATGCCAACAAGCCGTAGGAACAAAATGCACGAGAGAAATCCCTTCCAACGCGATTCCAAGCGAACCCACTAACCAAAAATGCCCTACGATCAACCTCCTTGATGCACGAACCAAAGTGGATGATACCCACTTCAAAAATCACCAAAGGGGAGAGTTTTTGTCATGATTTGCTGATGGTGGTGGTGCTGTTTTGGGATGGTGGCCGGGAAAAAGGGAGTAGGGTTTGTAGGAGGAAGTATGGATGGATGGTTTGCAATGGTAGTCGGAAGTGGAGGGGGCTAGAGGGGGCTCGGGTATGGGAAGGTGCAGGTCGGATTGGATGGGATGGAGCAGCCGGGGGTGGAAAAACTTAGGGGCCGGGATATATTTTGGAGAGGGAGAGAGAAAAAGAGAATAGGGTTAGGATTAAGGGGATTAGGGGATATTATATATGGGAATTAATTGGGCTAATGGGTAGTGGGTATCAATATGTAGTAATAGGTATACAAATGGGTAATGGGTATTGGGTCAAATTCAAATGGGGATACAATATATAGAGAATTCTATGGTTCCTAAAAATCTCCTTAATGGTCAAAAATCACAATTTTGGGAAAACACCACCAAAAGTCCATCTCATCATCAAAATAAATAATAATAATGAACGAGGCTAAGAAAATGAAAAAAAGAACTCAAAAAGGCGAAAATGAACAAAACGACGAATAATCAGCACAAGGAGGTCAAAAATGAAAGAAAAAGAATATATATTGAAAATAATCCAATATTTTCATTAAAAAAAATGAAAATAATTCAATATACGGTTCTGAAAAATACAAGAGATATAAAAATACACAAAAATAAAAAATACACTCCAAAATACATAAAATGAAAAACAGGGGTTACATGAGAAGAATTATCCGACTCATGATCTAGAGTTGGCTGCAATTATCTTCACCTTAAAGCAATGGAGACATTACATGTATGGTGAGAAGCTGAGCATGTACACGGACCATAAGAGCTTGAAATATATCCATCAGCAGAAGGACCTGAATCTAAGGCAACGGAGATGGCTGGAAGTACTTGAGGACATTTGTCCAAAGATTAAGTACCATCCTGGAAAGGCTAATGTTGTTGCTGATGCATTTAGTTGCAAGAGCAGTCTGGCTAGTTTGATTACAACTCAGAGGCATCTTGCAGAGGAGTTGGATCGGGTTAGTATTGAAGTTGTTCTGCAAGGCTTGGGATCATCTTTAGCTCAGTTAAGGCTCCAACCAACGCTGAATGAAAGGATTATCGCAAGTCAGAAGAAAAATGCAGAGATTTAGAAGATGAAGGAGCAGGTTGGTGCTGGCAGGTTGTCAAAGTTTCAGATCAGGGATGAAGTTTTGTGGTTTGGAGAGAGGCTATGTGTTCTAGATCAAGCAGAATTGCGGGAGAGAATTCTTCAGAAGGCACATGCTACTCTTTTGTCTGTACATCCTGGGAGTACCAAGATGTATAAAGACATTAAGCAACATTTTTGGTGGTCAGGTTTGAAGCAGGATGTGGCTGAGTTTTTGGTGAAGTGTAAGATCTGTCAGCAGGTCAAAGCCGAGAATCAGAAGCCTGGAGGTTTATTGCAACCGTTACTTATTCCGGAATGGAAGTGGGATAACATCAGCATGGATTTCATCACGGGTTTGCCTAAGAGTTCAAAGGCCAATGATGCGATTTGGGTCATAGTCGATCGACTAACCAAGTCCGCTCACTTCTTGGCGATGAAACTCACTTCGTCTATGGACAAGTTGGCCGAGCTGTATGTTGGGAAGATCGTCAGGCTTCATGGTGTTCCGCTAACCATTGTGTCTGATCGAGATGCGCAGTTTACTTCGCATTTTTGGAGGAGTCTTCAGATAGCTCTGGGTACCAAGACAGATTTCAGCATTGCTTTGCATCATCAGACCGATGGGCAGACCGAGAGATTCAACCGTATTCTTAAGGATATGCTTCGGTGTTGTGTTCTAGATTTTGGAGGCAGTTGGGAAAGACATATAGCTTTGGTAGAGTTTGCCTACAATAATAGTTTTCAAACTAGTATTGGGATGACGCCGTACAAAGCTCTGTTTGGTAGGAAGTGTAGAACACCTGTTTGTTAGTTCGAAGTGGGGGAGCGGCAGATGTTTGGGCCTGAGATTGTGCAGTAAACCTCTGAAAAGATCGATCTGATCAGGAAGAGATTGGTGGATGCTCAGAGTAGGCAGAAGAGCTATGCAGACAACCGGAGGAGGCACCTTGAGTTTGATTTTGGTGACTTTGTCTTTCTGAAGGTTTCACCTAGCAAAGGTGTGATTTGCTTTGGCAGAGGTGGAAAGTTAGCCCCAAGGTTCATAGGCCCGTATAAGATATTGAAGCGGATTGGAAAAACTGCTTACCAGTTGGAGTTGCCGGAAAAGTTGTCTCAGGTGCACAATGTCTTCTATGTGTCTATGCTGAGAGGGTACATTCCAGATCCCAGTCATCATTTTCCCGAAGTGTCGGAGGGTTTGCAGTTAGATCTGAGTTACATTGAGCTTCCGGTTGAGATTATCGATTGTCGGGAGAAAGTCTTGAGGAACAAGACGATACCGATGGTCAAAGTAGTATGGAGAAAACAGTTGGTTGAAGAGGCTACTTGGGAATCCGATGAGGGGATGATGAAGGATCATCCAGAGCTCTTTGCTTGATTTGTATCTTCTTTTCTTTTCTTTTTTGTTGTGTTCTATTTTCTCACACTTTAAGTATAGTTCCGAGAACGGAACTATTCTAAGGAGGGAGTGTTGTAATATCCTAGATTTCTATTTATAATTAATTGAAGAGTTATGAATTTTACGTCTTTTGCACGTATAAATTATTGTACATTTTTCCTTAAAATTATCTCTATTATAACATGAACAAATGATCATTTAAAATTCTTCTTTTTAGTTTCTAAAAGCCTATTTTGAAAAGCCTAAGGCCTATTTTTCCAATTTAAGCCCATCCTAATTAATTAAATATTTTATTAATAACCCATGAGTCTAAGGCCCACTATTTTGAAGCCCTCTAATTAAATTACGTATTAATTGATATAACATGTAGTGTAGACACATTTAGTAGACAATAAATTAATTGATCTTGTACAATAATTAATGGGGGGTACTATGGGAGACACGTACATTGCACTAGCACGTGTCTAGTGAGCATGGGGAGTGTGGCCGGATGAGAGTAAGAGAGATGGAGAGAGCGGTGTAGTGGATGGGGTGGTTATGTGATCATGGGTAGTTGCTACAACTCCGTAACACATTATAGCCTTCTATTCTTGACCATTTGATCTAATCCTAGCCATCTATTTTTCTCTCAAAAAAGTATAAATACCCCCCTCACCCTTCTCATGTAGTACATTAGGAATTTAAAAGAAAGAAAGAAAAGAATTAGAGTGAGAAAAAGATTAAGATTATTTGTGGATTAAAAGAGTTAGAGTCTTTGTGTGTGTGTGCTCATCCAAGGAGGTGGCCGGCCTACTTCAAGAAGCAAGAGAGAGAGAGAGCTAGGGTTCCATACAAGCAAGGAGGAGGAGGCGCGTAGGCACAAACTAGGAGGAGAAGGATCCATTCGTTCATTCTAGGAGATTTCTAAGGTTTTCTATTCGTTTTTCTTCAATAGGTGGGCAATTTTCTCAAACTTCTAATTAGTTACCATGCTAGGTTTGTGTTGTGATCATGTTAGAATAAATAAGAGAACATTGCTAATTTATTAGTTACCATGATTAAGGAGAAAGTGAACCCATATGGAATTGCATGAAATCATTAAAAAAATTGATTGAATGATGTGAATTGAAATGTTGTCGTGATACTCAATAATGGATTAGTATGTTAATTAAGAAAGTATGAATCTCTACATTAAGATGTTCATGTATGTGGGGAAAATGCAATGTGAAGAAATGCGTTTATGGATAAATGTGAATTATGGGAAACTTTCATGCTATGAAAGTAGAACTGAATAATAAATTACACATGTTTATTGTTATTGAGATTAGTATTAAAAATTCCAAATTTGCATGTTTGTTTTGTTGGAAAAAGAAACAACATTTTGTGAATTAGGACTAATTTATTTAAAAGAATAGATTTTTAGTAAGTAAGAGAAAAAGTAATTTTGTGGAAACTTCGATTATGAAGAAAGCAAAAATTGTGATTTTGTTCTCAAATGTCAAAAATATACCTATGATCTACTTTAAATTGCAACCTGGTGCAATCGACAGTCAACCGAACTAAAGTCGAAAGTCGACTGTCAGGTAATAAATTTCGAATTTTAGTTGCAGAACTGTCGACCGACTATATTTTGACGGTCGACTGCCCTGATCATTGTTTTCCAAGATTTAAATCGTGGCGTAACAGTTGACCTACTATATTTTAACAGTCGACTGTCCTGACTATTTGGTTTTCGAGTTTTAAATCCACGCAGAACAGTCGACTGTCTATGCTTTAACAGTCGACTGTTGTGACTATTTGGGTTTCGAGTTGTAAATCCTCTCAGAACAGTCGACCTACTATGATTTAACAGTCGACTGCCCTGACTATTGGGTTTCAAGTTTTAAATGTCTTTAGATAAAGAAAAATAAATGTATTGTTTAAAAGAGTTTTTGAAAAGAGATTTTGATAATGGGAAAATCGAAAGTGTAAATTTTAGATTTAGTATTGATAAAATGAGAATAAGAGAATTATGTGAAAAGAATGAATTATGAATGTGACAAATGAATTTATTCTATGCATGAAATTGTACATAAAAGTGAAATCAAATATCATGATGAATTATTAAAGATCTTATGAATATGAACACACAAATGCTATGAACATGAAATGGAATTGAAAGCTAGAGGGTAGCTAAGCCTTATATCGACAATGAAATAATATTTTTGAAATGTGATATTGAAAAGAAAAGACCAAGTTTGGGTCATGTTGTTGAATTAATGGTTAAGTCCGGTATAGAGGAAGTGCTAACTCTAGGGGATTGATTTTATTCATGATTTAAATAAATTAAGGACTAGATACATAGTGGAGATGTGACGAAAGTAAAGAAAAACACGAGTATGAGGGCCATCGGATTGGCGGTGTGAGAGTGATTCACAGACTACTTGCTTGATGCGTCATGTCATGGCGTGAGTACTACTCCGGAATTATCGTCCTGGTGGCGATGCTTATGGGGTGTTTGGTGACTACGGGTGGTGCCATCGTTCCATGACGGAGGTTGAATTGTCCATAGTTTGCCTGCATGATGCGTCATTGCAGTGCATGGGATTTTCTTCTATACTGTCTGGATATGGGCTCGTAACTCATAGAACATCTAGGATACTTACCGTAGTTATCGCAGTAGTTTAAGTCATGGCGAGGGATTGAACCCTACAAGATGAACAACGATTAAGGGCTTGCCCTCGGACCTATGTAGTATGGGATGCATAGAATCCGAACAAGTGCGCATTAGTGTCATATAATACGAATAACTGCATAAAGAACTAAGTGCACAGCACAACACGACATCAATAGAATAGTCCCCGTAATTTTGTTTGTGACAAGTGTGTGCTTTCTAAGTAAGAGAATATTGATGTATTATATCCTTGCGTCAGTTGAATGAACTGATGAGCTCACAATTTCCATGTAAGACAAAGTGAATGAAAAAGACTAAGGTGGAATTAATGCTTAAAGAATTGTTCAAGTGTTGTTTTATTTCATTCATGTAATTGATGTAAATTTGCTTCTGCTGTTTAAATGTAACTTGATGTAATAGTTTTAAATTTCCTTGTAAAATTGTACGAAGAGAAGTGTAAAGATCCTGTGGAACTTCGAATTCGGTCTTATTTGGAATTCGGGGTGTTACATATCGGGTCGATCTGGGTCTCCAACAATCCGAAATCTGCCCGCTCAATATGGCCTGCCAATCCGCAACCTGATCCAAATTTGTCCGAACCCAAACTGCCAACCTGCGGGTTGAGATTCGTTTGACCCGAATGGGTCAAACGGTCGACCGTTGTTTTGGTAGCAGTCAGCAACTCAGTTGGTGTTTTTTGTTTCTGTTTTTTTGGGGTTTTTGCCTATAAAAACTTCCGAATTTCAATCAAATCTTCCATCTATCTACTCTCTTACCCTCTTCTACTGTTACTACTACTACTACTACTTTCAATCAACTTCAACAAGTGAACAATAAAGAAGTGAACAAGTTCGATCATATTGAATTCGTGTCGACTCAACTACAACTACTTCAAACTCTCTCAACAAAAAAACTTTCTTTCGATCATATTGAATTCGTGTCGACTCAACTACAACTACTTCAAACTCTCTCAGCAAAAAAACTTTCTTTCTACGACTACGTGACTACGCTTACTACAAACTCCCCCAACTACATCTTATTCTAGAGGCTCTCTACTATTATTTTCTCTCTGATTTCGATATACCATTATTCGTGATGTACGATAACAAAATTTCTCAGTTCTCAACTCTTTATTATTGTTCTAGCTTAATTTTTTTTGATTATATTTGTTGGTTGGTTTTTCGCTACTCTCTCTCTCTCTCTCTTAACCCTCCTATTTTTTTATAGATTTTTTCCCAACATATACCTTATATATTGTTTTTTATTTTTCACATACATTACTAAAACACTAGGAAAAATCAATTTTTTTTACATACACTACTACTACACACCATTTATCATGTCTAGATCACGAGGTAGTAACAGTAGCCAAAGTGGACAAGATTTCACGAGTTCATCTCGTCGGCCTTCAACAATCCCACAATTAGAGCATCTACAGTCGTGTGGTATATTTCCATAATATGCATATTTTAGCTTTCGTAGCACTACAGTCGTGTGCTATATATGCATAACATAGCATATGAGCTACAATGGATTGCTCTATTTGAGAGCAGATATAACAATATGCATATTATAAAGGACGAAACATCATGTTTCATCCCAAATATTTTATAATATTTTTTGGATTGGACGAAATATCATGTTTTGTCTCAAATATTTTATAATATTTTTTTTTGGATTCGTCTGATCAATTAAGAATATTTTATAATTACAAAAACACCCAAAAAGAAAAAAGCTCGGACGAAACATCTTGCTTTGTCCAGAGCCAAGCTTGCATCAATATAGAATTTGTTTGGGATTCTATGGATTGATTGCATATGATTTTTCATGGATTTTTGGATTGAGACCATTGGATTAGCTATGGAATATTGACTGATTCATAGGATTTTCTATGGGTAACTAAACTAAAGGAAAAAAAATCAGCAAAAGCTATGGATGCGTCCATCGATTTTTTCTTTTTTCTTTTTCTCCAACGAAACATCATGTTTCGTCTATGCAAAGAAAAATAAAATACTATTAAGGAAATTTTTTTATAAAAAATTTTTAAAAAAATTCGGACGAAACATCGTGTTTCGTCCGATCAAATTTTCATCACCTTTGCTATTTTTTAGCATTTATGACTGCAGTGAAACCACAAATTGCTATTTCTATTTATCCATTTATGCATATTTTAGCTTTCACGACCGTTGATGCTCTTAGAGCCCGAATATAACCCTATGCTTAACATAGGTTCTTACAATATTCCTTAACATGAGTATGATCTTGACACACAATAAGAAATACATACTAGCGTCACCCAAACACATCAGACCGAATCTGCACAACCCACTTCTAGTAGAAAAACTAGAAGAAAAACTAGTGATTAACACAAATTTTCTGACTTTATCCCGGACGTGTTGAATCATAGTATTGGACATAAGATTTGTAAAACTTGTAACAAAAGTTACAAATGGAACAAAGGTGAGAAACATGTACAATTAAACAATACATGACCTCTGTACACCCCACACTAGTACAAGATCAACAAACACAACAAAAAATTAACCTTAGGACCGGGCAACTAGATAGCTAACCCTATGATCCTGAAATTGTTCGTCGGGAAATGACCAAACTAGTTATTAAGGATGAGTTACTTTTTTCCTATTCCGTGAGTAGGAACGTAGACGCATTTAACCAAAATGCATTAAATCCACATTTTAGAAGAATTCCTAGAAAAACACTCAAAGCTGATTATTTTAAACTTTACAACGAAATGATAGAAACTTTAATTTCAATTTTGTATTCTTCAACTTGTAGAGTATCGTTAACTTTTGATTGTTGGAAAGTTTGTAACGATATTTCGATGATGGGCATAACTTGTCATTGTATCGATAGTGATTGGATGATTCAAAAGCGAATCATATTACTTGTCGCATATCCCCATAGTGGTCCGGTTATCGTACCACGTATTTTAGAAGTTTGTGATTTATTTCAAATTTATGATAAAATTTTTATGATTAGTTTTGATAATGCTTCCAACAACATTAGGTCGATTACTACATTAAATGAACAATTAGCTCCTCCATGTCTTGATATATATCATATTAGATGTGCATGTTATATTTTAAATTTATGTGTACAAGATGCTTTGAAAGTAGCCGATCCATATGTGAATGCAATTAGAAATTGTGCATATTTTATTGCTTTGAGTGATAATATGCTTCAAGAATTTTAATAATGATGTAAACTTAGGGAATTACATTTTAGAAAATTTTCTATAGATGTTAAATACCGATGGAACTCTACTTTCGATTTACTAAATACTGCTACTTAATACAAAGCGGATATAAACAATTTTTGTATTGCAAAAAACATGAAATTTTTTGAAATGACTACTAAATCATGGTTTTTTGCCAAATCTTTGTTAGGATTTTTTGAACATTTTAAAACTACAACTGTGAAATTTTCTAAATCTTATGATTTTACTTATAGTAGTATTTTTATTTCAATAATTACCTTGATACAAACTTCTTAAGACATGATTTCGGACCAATACATTAGTCATATTGTTGTTCCCGCTTATAATTTTTAACAATTTTAATCCTCCTATGATGTATTTGTATTGGTACTGTTATGTATTCACGTATCAAATTAGCGGGTACGAGTAGTTTGATTGAAATATTTTTTACTATACTTGGAGATGAATCTAAATATGATTGTAATGATTTTTTAGCTAACTTTGGATTGACATTGAATAACTTGTAATTATTAATATGATAGAACATTTACATCTAATAGTACAACTAGTATAATTACTTCTTCTTCTTCTACTTTTAAAGGTAAGGGTAAGAGTGCATTAGAAGATGCCACTACTAATTTATTTGCTCGTATTCAATAAAAAAACTAGGACTAATGTACCTAATGAATTAAACTTGTATAATCAACAAGATAGTGAGCGTTCTAGTATTAAGATTGACGTGCTACAATGATGGAAAGAACATGAAAATCCTTTTCCAATTCTTTCACATATGGCTAGAGATCTACTAACTCCTCCTGTGTCTATAGTTGCCTCAGAAAGTGTTTATTATACAAGTGATAAAGTTTTAATAGTTTACATGAATCGCTTGAAGCCGGATTCGTTGGAGATGCTTGTGTGCATCGAAGAATGGATGAAGGCTGAAGACAGAACTCGAGGAAAAGCGGTAAACACCTCAACAAGTGGAAACAACTCGTCTGATGATCAGCAACAAGAGTAGGGAATTTGGGGCGATGAAATCCTAAGTTTACGTTAAGTAGAAGTGCGCGACAGTAGTCCTATGTCATCTCTTCATTCTAACTCTATGCTATCTCAAACGCTAGATTATCTCCTTAAATATGTAATTCAAGAAATTTGTTTTTTTTTTTTGGGATTTTTATTACATGTATTTGTATGTAAAAAAGTTGTAAAAGTTTCATAGAAGTTAAAATGAATAATATATACAATTTTGTTTCACTCTTATACCTGTTGTACATTTTTTTAAAAATTTTTTTTGGAGTTGGCCAACCCGCAATCCGACATGATTTGAAAAAAAGAGAGTAAGTTAAATTTTGGAGTTAAAAAAATTTATGTTTGAAGAATAATTCTGTATTTTCTGTTACTTTGCTTTTGATCAGTATTTTAGACCCTATTAAGGTTAGTATTTGAAAATATTTTGTGAACATGATTTGTAGAGAATTTTGTCTATTCTCTAATCCTTTTGACGGATCTCAGTTTCGATTTACGAGTTGTGAGTTATTTCTATTTTACTACAGAGGAGTAGAGAAATTTCCAGATTTTGTTTTCTATGAATTCAGAAGAGTAATCTATTTTTATCATGCCGTTAAAAGTATTATTTTGATCCAATATTTTTCACAGTAAAACTAGACCTGATTTAGATTAACCCTAATTTTTATGGATTTATTTGATTAGTTTTACAAACTATTCTATACTTGTAAACAATTACAATACTAGCAGATTTTTCATACTGTTCAGTAAAGAGACCTAATTCTACTTGCTGTTTGTAAAGTATTTGTGAACATGAAAGTTAGCCTCCTGTATCTATTTTATCACCTTTTCGACGGATTTGGATTTGGATTTGCATTTTGTGAGATATTACTGTTTTCGTACTGCAGTGTTTGTGATTCCATATTTGCAAAACTGTCGTGTCTTGATATTTTCTGATTTTACTTGACTACTCTATTTATATTGAAAAATTTTGAAACTTTATATTCTGATGCTACACATATAGGGAAATACCTCAGATTTTTCGTGGATTTATTTAATGAGTTTTCATGTGGTTTTCCTGACTTTGAATACAATCTTCTGATTTCTGGCTGAACATGTTTTCTCGTTTCAATTCAGTTTTGAGTTATATTTTTTTGAAATACTATATGACTTATATATACTTGCTGGATTCAGACGGGAGTCTATTTTTTAGATTCTTTGACGGATCCAGATTTGTATGTTTGTGGCAACGGGAATCCCTGTTTTAGTGCAGTACTGTCTTGCTATCCTGAACTAGAATTATCGTTGTTCTATTCTTTTATGTGTTGTTTTTCACCTGTGCATGTTTATTCTTCATCCTGAACTTGTTACTTGACCATGCCATATTATTCTTTCCATGTTTTGCACACACACATACTTGTTTGATGATAATAATAAATAACCAAGCCGGGGTTTTAAGGGAAAAATCTAATAGTGGATAATACAGAAACGTGTACTCGGAAGGGGATCCACAGATCCTACTGATGACTTGATACATGATACTTAAGACGTGATTAATTGACACTTGCACGTTTGACACGTGATTACTTGCCATTTGCACAACTTGATATGTGATACACGATACATGATACATGATACTTGGAGCTTGGAGCTCGATTACTTGATACTTATCCTTGAGTACACTGCCCTTTATGGTCTACTATGAAATCTAAAGCGAAATTATTTAAATGAAGCAACTATGTAGTAAAAAATCGGGATGCATGAAGTGCTACCTAGATAGTAATAACTACAAGATTTGCCAATGACACTTGAACATAATACATGATGATACACGACACTTTCTACCTGTTTACATGATACTTGATACTTGATTACTTGTACATGATACATGATACCTGATACTTTTTGACTTGATACTTGCTACTTGTACTTGATAATCGACACTTGTTGCTTGATACTTGTTTACATGATACTTGTTTACATGACACTTAATACATGCTACATACACTTGTTTATCTTGACATGCTAGTTGCTATATTTTATTATCATGCCTATTCTATGTTATTAGTTATCCTTTCCCATGTACTTGTATCCTGCACTACAAGCGGCCCATAACTTGTATTGATGGGAGTTTGTTTTCTTTTTTCTATTCCTGCAATTTATTTAATTACAGACCAGGATGATCAGCTGCCAGATGGAGTTGGTAATATGAGATATGCTGGAATTTTGCTATTATTAATATTGTTGCTTATTTTGAACAATTGTACTTGATACTTGGATTTATTTGTATTTAGGCAATGTGACCCAGGATATTGACTTATTCAAATTTGGATTATTTGAGATTATAATATTTTGGTTTCAAGTATTCGTGTTGGTATTTTGATTCATATATGCATGCTTGGTTGATTCTTTTGCTTCCGACTTTGATTATTCTTGTGAAATAGTGTAAAGATTCCGAACAGATTATGGATGATGAAAATCATTCGCTGGGCTTAGTCACGTACCCGTATTCCGTATTCTCTTTTGGGAAGTGGGGCATGATAGTTTTAAAAATCTCATGATGATCTATAATGCCACCGATGTGCTCATGTGCCGTTCCCTGCCACCTTGAAGTGATCGGCTAGGGAGTGATAGTCTCGCCTTACTCCGGAGTCGATATTCTCCTTCGACCAACTCGATGGGCTCTTCATAGTGCACTTTGTCACTAGCCGCAAGGCTGAAAAGGCAAGTGCTTCTTTGTTAGAATTAATGAAAAGGGATGGAGAGCTGTTGAAAGACTTTGTTAAGCTATTAACAACCGAAGTAAGGTCCATATCATCCATGGACTCGTCAGTGGTGGCTGCCGCCTTCTGTGTAATGCCCCGAATTCCAAATAAAACTGAATTCGAGATTCCACAGGATCTTTACACTTCACTTCGTACAATTTTATACGGAAATTTAAACTTTTCATCATACATCAGAGTTCTTTACATTGTTTACACAGCGGAAGATAAAGATGAAGTACAACAATGAAAATAATATACAACTTGCACATCTTTAACATGTAATTAATCAATTGCATCATAACGACTTTACTTCTTCATGAAAAAGTCCAATTCCTGCATAATAAGTTGTGGGCACGTCAGTTACTTATAATTGACGAAAATGTTATACTCGGCCATCCTCTCTATGCCGTACATATAACGATCTCAATACTTTAACAAACCACAATTTGAATGCAAAATAAAGTGTTAAATGTGACTACACTAAACATGTAAGTGTATGCACACATTTTATACTAAGACTAGGTATGCCCGTGGACACGTGCCTACGACACGTTTTCGAGAACGGTGCAGTATATAAAAGCCCTGCAAAAAGTTAAATATACGCACGTCTTTGTGAAAAATGATTTATGTAGATGTGTATTTAGCAGTAGAGCTTGATATATTCTGAATGAAGTTGTTTATTGGTTTATATCTTGCAGGATCATTTGTCAGGAGCTCGGGATTGAAAAAGAATACTGTGAATCTGCAACAATAGTGGATCAAAATCACTTGCTATGTGTGACTTCAACATAAGAGATTCCCCATTGTCATATTTGTAGTCTGCCATAAGTAGCAATTCAGTTGCTAATGCAGTTATCGACTCAAACTGCATGAGTTAATTTTCCATTGTCAACCATGTAGTTAACCATGTATGATTTTAGAAGAGGTTAAAAAAGAGAAAGGGAGAGATAGAGAGAGAAAGCTTGTTGTGATGTACATGTTAAAACATTTTGTTAAATGTGATCGAGTACAATTACATCTCCATATTAATAGATTTATATCCATATACTGGACAATGTACTGCAAATTTGATCTAAAATCTACTTGTTGGACCCAATTACATCTCCATTCTTTAATGTAGTTATAGATTAAAAAAAAGAGGTACATGCTAGTAGAACTAACATTGGCCCCAACCCCTCAAAATAATTACGGAGTGATTCACACAAAATACATAAGCCCAACTTTCAGACATAACAAACATTCTAAGAACATGAAAATTGCTGATGGATAGACGACTAAACCCGCTATAATGAAGAGACCTGAAAAATCATTTTAATGAAAAAGGAATCAATCAAGTCAAAACCAATGAGAACTTAAAAAAACCAACACTAATAGTTTGTAGGAAAATGCATTTTCAAACCAATACCTTTCAAAATGACTGATGTACACAAGAGATTGCCTTCAAACTCAACGGTTCGAACCCAAAATGCTCTTCATCACCCCAACATATTTGTATAATAAAGCTTACTATTAGTTAACTATTACCATGTATGATTTTATTTTTTAATTTTTTCTACACCTACTCAATTAAATCCTTATTTCTATTCTAGAATACTAATAGGAATTTTAGTAAAAATTTCGGCAGAATCTCCCGTAAAATATTAACCCTTTTACAGCAATTCCTTACGGAATTCTGCTAACAATTAAAAATATCACATCACAGGCAGTTAATATCAAACCTCCCCAGGCCAATCCAAGTAACATCACACAGACATCATATATATAGGGCTCTGGGGGCAAATATATTCACATGATGCAGGATACAAAATAAAAAACAAAAATTTTGTTTGAAAACGTAATGGACTTTTAGAAAAATCTTTGAAAAACCACACACAAAGCCCAATACTCCACAACTTTGCGGGTACGGGTTTTAACATATACTATATCCCATCACTATATATCATCATCACATATAGTACTTACAAAATCTCCCAAAATACTAAGTATTACACAGATTTTCTTAACTACCCTCATTCTACATAACTGAAGTTAACTACCAAAAAAAGTACCACTACAAAAAAAAGATTGTCCATTCATTTTCCTTGCTCTTCCTTTGCCAGAATAACTCGTTGTTTCCATTCTCTACATTGGTTGGTTAAAAAGTAAGAATTAAAAAAATATCAATAATGAGCATCTAATACACATAAAGGGTTAAGCATACCTTGCGAAGGGATATCAGATTAAGCACGTGTTCATCTGGAATGGTAACCCCTACATTTTTTTTGTCGTAGGAATTGCACCTGTAATGGAAAAAAAAACAATTTTGAATGTAATTGGAGCATATGAATACAATCATTCCAACAGAGTGACCGTCAAAAGTAGAAGCACTGAATGTTAATGGATCACAAAAGTAGAAGCACTGATTAATAGGAATGCGGAAAATGTATAATCTTCTTGTGCTTGCTATACTATCGTTCTGCCAAGGTGGTGGGAAAACAAAGAATGTAATATCGTCTAAAATGAACGAACCGTAAGTAGGAACAACACAACAAATGCCTATTCAAAAAATTGAGGCTCAGATGAGGTTCAAGTTAATGTATAATCACTGCTCTTATTTCTCATAGTCTCTCTCCTACGCCTGAATCAACTACAAATATTACTACTGTTTCGCAGAAAGTTGTCTTTGCAGCTTTCTTGCTCATATTTTTAATGCTTCCCATTTTTCGTCTACTTTAATTTGAAAATGATCTACTAATAATGTAATGAAGTGCTGGAATCTGGGTAGCTGCATTCCTGATGATTTTATATGGGTAGAGAGGATTTGCTCGTTAATTATTTACTTGCAAGGGAATTGTCGAATTGAATTCAAAATCACATAGTTTAACTCATTTTGATTTTAATTTTTAATAAACATGATCGTAACATAAAAGTTGTTGTTTAGTGCTGTTATTCGGCCACATTCTCAATAAGGATTTCACCATATTTAACTTCACTATATCCACTTTGTTCACCAAAGTAGTCATTGTTTTTGTACTCCCCTTTTCTAGCATTCTATATGATTATTTGCAAGCTGGTGCGGTGCTGGAACTGATCATTATGAGCCACTGATAGCCACTCCCCTTCCGCTTGTTTCGCTGGAAAAGGTTGCTATAGTTCTATGAGGACCTTCCGGGTTGCACAATTTTGTGGCATATTATTTACGTGCTTCTGAGACCCTCTATGATGTCGATTTAGCTATTTTTTTGTTTCCTTTTTCCGTGTTAACCATTATGCCGGCTTAATTCTAGGTATTGAAAGAGGACTCCTATCAAGTTCTAATTCTTTTAACTAAGATCCTATTCAGATCTTTACTGACACTAATCTGCATGTATATATAGATATTTACGTGCTTCTGAGATCCACTATGATGTCGATTTAGCCATTTTTTTTGTTTCCTTTTTCCGTGTTAACCATTATGCCGGTTTAATTCTAGGGATTGAAAGAGGACTCCTATCATGTTCTAATTGTTTTAACTAAGATTCTATTCAGATCTTTACAGACACTAACCTGCATGTATATATGGATATTTACCTGCTTCTGAGACCCTCCTGTAGCCCTGTAGCTGTAGTGTAGTAATGCTTCTTCAATGGCGTTTTATTCCCCTTAGGTTGTTCAATTGGTGCAAAAGTCTTGCAGTTATTTAGTTTATCTGCTTTGGAGCTCATTGTTTGCACGCGGAGAGGCATTAGTCTTGTGATTTAAGCTCTTTGTAACAGAGTTCGAAGAACATTCTTTGTTGTTGTTGTCGTCGTCTTATTGTTTTGTATTTTTCTAGTTGTTGAGCAATTTGGACCAGAATCTAAGAATGAAGTTTCTTATAACTGAAAGTAGTAGAATGTTTTTACCTGAGTCTGTAGGTAGCCATATATACTTATTTCCTTAAAAGCAATTCATTTAATTATTTATTTGTAACATATATACATTAGTTGCCCACCCCTATTAGTTGGGGAAAATGCTTTGTTATTGTGAGTTCAGTCGAATTATACTTTAGTATGAATTCCTTCTGGTCCTATCCTTTAGTCATATTTCTTGGATCAGCACTCCTGATTCCTTCCAGTTTAGAATTTGTGGGGAAGTAATTATCGTATCTGTATAAGCCAGTCTGGACACTGGACACTGGACACTACTTGAACTTAAAATTTTCCAAGAAGCAAATATTAAAATTCAAGACACTCTCGCCTTCATTAAATCATATCCATTAACCTTTCGTGTACCACAAAATGATATAACTGATAAAACTATATTTTGGTAATAATAGTTTTGACTCATACTTGCAGAGCCTTGCCTGAGAAAGAGCAAAGAATGTCCCGTGCCAAATTCTTCACCATTGCCCTTATATGCAGCTTTGCATGGTACGCAGTCCCTGGTTACCTCTTCCCAACCCTCACAAACATCTCGTGGGTCTGCTGGGTATTTCAAAAAGCGTCACAGCCCAACAATTAGTGTCTGGGATGAAAGGTTTAGGCCTCTTTAGCCCGCTTGTTTATCCTTTCTTCGCTATCGCCTACATATTCATTGGATATGCAATAATTGTTTAGATTGCTATCCCAGTCGCTTACTGGGGGATCAACCTCTACAATGCAAAGAATTTCCCAATTTTTTCTTCGCATTTGTTTACAGCCGATAGGCAAGCTTACAATATCACTGCTATCGTCAACAACCACTCTGAAATTGACATGGAAGCATATCAACAGCAGGGAAGAATCAACTTGAGTATGTTCTTTGCTCTAACTTATGGGATTGGGTTCGCCACCATTGCCTCAACGCTATCACATGTAGCATTTTTTTACGGGAGGTATGAAAAAAAAATTACTGTAATAAAAGTATATTTCTTTTTTGCAAGTCAAGTTGGTCAAGGAGTGTTAAATACCCTTTTCACTTGACTTTTATAAAATTTCCGCAGAAAGAACTAAACAGGTAATAAGATTGCATTGAAACTGGCTGAAGAACAAAAACTATTTAATTTTCCTAGCTCACCTTATCTAAAAATGGACAAAAGTAATTTAGGCTGCGTTGAAGAAAATACTCAAATTCGAACAACAACTGGGTGTAAATAAAAAACTACAAGTGGATATTCAACAATCAAAGGAGAAGTTAAAGGAGCTCACCATTCTTTTGTACAGTTAAGGTTTGAAGTATTGTACGTATGAAAATAGCTTCTTTTGCTGGAGTTTGAGGAATGGCAATACATTTAGCGGTTATTTTTGTTATTCATCGTGCATGTTGGAGTACATGTTTTCCTCTATGATCAGCTGAGATATAATGAAAGCTTTCACCCAAAGGACAAACCAGTTGAGTGTTTTTAGTTTTAACATCTACTCCAGAAAAATCTGGTTTAGCAGTTTCGGTTTCAACACCTTCTCCACAGAAATGTTCTTTATCAAGTTCAGTATTGCTTAGTGTTTTTCCAGAATATTAGATATTGTTTCGCAATTGCAATACTAAGCTATGGCTAAATCAGGATATTACATTCAAGTAGCTAAAATCCGGATATTGTAGTTAACTTCTTTAGTTAGAGTGAATATAAGAAAGACCGTGTCTTCCCCTAATTACACCTCTCTCAAAAACAATACTCAAGCCAGAAACTATCCTACATATAATTGTACATATAATACTCAAGCCAGAAACTATCCTCTAACACTAACTCAATCAAAACCCAAGGTTTGCAAAGTAAAAAATTCTAACTACAATTCACCTAAAATCCAATCTACAATGCACCTAAAAATCCAATCTACAATGCAGTTAGTTTTGTTTAGATGAGAATTAGGTTACACATAAAAAAAATAACACATGAAAACCCAAATCTAACACAAACCCAACAAATTACGTGGTGTTCTCCAAATTACACTTAATTCTAGGGTACACGTAAAGCCAAGTGCAAAAGTAAACGCATTCCTGCAAGAGGCCCTAAGGAAAATCCCAGTCTAGAATTTTGCCTCTACCCTTCTCCTTTATATTTCATCTTTCATTGATTCCAGTTCATTTCAATCCGAGTTTCAAATTAGATATATTGTGTACATCCTTTTACTCCAATTTAAGTGCTGAATGTCAAATAATGTGTAAAAACTTGTTTCCAGGGTATCCGACAATCCGAATATAACATTTCAAAAAAAAATCTCAAATCTGACTTATTTCAAAGCAACACATTGCGGCCAATAAACATAAGGTATCAGCTAATTCTTAAACCCACCACTTCAACTCATTTCACTCCCATGTTTTCCAACTAAATTTAATGGCGTGAAATTCAGCACTAACTAACATCTTGAAGGCATGCTCATCAGTAACTAAGATTTGCGCGCATTCTTTAAAATAGATTACTCTTATGTTACCTTAAAGGCATCCTCATCAGTACGGTCATCGCCAATGTAAACAGGCCAAACATTATTGTTGTCGGTAAATCCTAGAAATAGAGCAAAAGTTGTAGAAGTTGACAAGTTTGCTTAATTATGATTGATTACAATTTAACCAAACAAATTGAATGAAAATGATGTGAATGAATGTGTTTGAAAGTAAACCCAAATACCAAGTGACTCGAGCAGGAACTCCAAGGCCTTGCCTTTGTCCCACTTGATCGTAGGACGAATCTCAAAAAGCTGCAGAAACCAAGTTCCCCTCAAAGTTATAATCAAAATACAGAGATAGATAGCAAACTGCAAACTGTAACAAAATGAGAACTATAGAGAGTTGGAACACACACCTTTCTCCTTTTAGTTAGCTTCAACATGGGGTAGTCTTCTAGCACTGACCTCACCTGCTCAGCCAATGCACTCCAATTCTATTTACATAAAAAAGTTGAATACAAAAATATGAACATGTTAATTAACAAACAAAAGTCAGAATTTTTGATGTAAGCTTGATCCCAAACTTTTACCTTTTCAACCACACATCTGAAGTGAACAGAGACACAGAACTTGTTGTTCTCTACCGTCGCCCCTGGCATGGACTCATTTTTCTTCGTTAACACCTTGTACACCTTCAACAACATATTACAAACAAACCCAGTTTCAAATACAGTACCATATGCATGAATCTAATAAGGCATCATGATTATAAAAGAAACAAAAAAATAAAGATACCCACCCACCTCATCAATCATAGGCAAGAACCCATTGGCTGCCTGAAACAGCAATGGCTTTGCCTGAACCACACAAATTAAGATCAATAAGTATGATCCCAAATTTTGATTTGGTTTTTAAATAGCAAAGAAAATGAGATGTGTTTTGCTTTTACTCACCTTGTTTTTGATGAACTTCCTGCATTTTTCAGGACCCTTGATATTCAACTCGGCTAGCCTCACAAAATTATACACCTAAAACCAGAATTTCAAGAACCCAAATCTGCATCAATTTCAACGAAATGAAGCCGATGAACTGAGATTGCAACAAAAAAAAGGTACCTTATGGCGACATCTGCCACTAACAATAGCAGTCGGAAAGTGCCTGGCAAACCCCTCTAACTGCATCCCTCATCTACAATGCAAATCAAACCCAGTTCAACTCACAACCCCCCAAAAAAGAGACAAATTAATTCAAGAAAATGAAATCAATGGACTTCACTCACAGATTCGGCGACAAAGTCCCCTTGGATGCCTTTGCAATCTCACCAAATGAGTGCCGACGGGTGCTTCATATGCCGTCGGGGCTTTGGTCTGTGAGAGCGGAAGGGAGGAGCAGGGAGTTTTGGCTGGCGTTGGACGGAAATAGGGGGTTTTGTCGGTGGGAGGGTGGGGCTCAATAGAGGCGCCGGAGGGAGAGAGAGCGGAGAGAGAGAGGGGGCGGGAAGAGAGAGTGGAACGGAGGACCAGGGGGGCGACTGGAGGTTGGGGGCCGGTGTGGGGTGACAGGAGGGATCGTTTCGGCGGGAGGGCGGAGCTGAAGAGGCGCCGGAGGGAGAGAGAGCGAGGGGAGAGAGAGAGCGGGGAGGGAGACAGTGAGAGAGAGAGAGAGAGTATATTCGGGAATGAGAGAGAGATAGAGAGTGTGTTTGTTTGAAATTGGGGTTTGAATTTTTGGGCGGGAAAATATGTTTTGTGAGAGTGAATCTTGGTCATTGATTTTAGAGGAGATTGAAGCATAGCCACTTGATAGCTTTCTTTGTGTTTTATTATATAGATGACACTAATGCATACTTGTTCGGATTCTATGCATCCCATACTACATAGGTCCGAGGGCAAACACCTACGTACTCTACATTATAAGGGTTCAATCCCTCGCCATGAAAATTACCCAGTAATAAGAACAAGGTTTAGCTATTCCACGAGTATGGATCCCAGTCCCGGAGTACACCGCCCAACTATTATACATACTCCTCGTCGTGCGAATACCCCGCAAGTACCCCTCTAGCCCCGATATACATATATACACTGGAGTATGATAAACTATCCGCCCGACTATGCATAGTCCTGGATTTAAAATAAAAGCTCATCTCCATCGAAGCAACCTCAGTCCCGGAGTACACCGCCCGACTAGGTTTATAGTCCCAGAGTACCCCGCCCGACTATATAGAGTACCCCACTTACGTTTGCCCGAGTTTTACTACATCTTCACTTAGTGCCTAGTTCTTAAGTTCAAGACATGAATAAATTATCATACCTAGAGTTAGTCTTACCCCCTACCGGACTTAATCACAAAATACCGAGATAGCTCCATGGCCATATCTCAAAAATATAACTCATATATTTTAATTCAACAATGCCGGTACTCAGGGTCTCACTAAACTCTAAATCACAATCTTTCATGTACAAGAATCTATGGGTATTCATACTCTTCAATAATCATGTATTTAACTTAATGTATTCATATCTTCAACTTATTCACAATGTGATCAACGTCTTATCTTGACACTATTCATGAATCACTTATTCATTTACAATTCAAAATAGAACAAGAATTCCTTTCATGAACAATAGATTCATCATTATAAATTTCATTAGCAATTTGAGCAATTCATATCTCACTTCACATCAAGTATTTCTTACTCAACATAAGTGTTTGTTTACATCAAGAGAATTTCATAACTTGTCACATATTTTTCTCCACTTTTCAAAAATAAGGTTCATATGCTCAAATAATAATTTTGGAGCCAAAAACTCATCTACTATCTCAATCCCCCCCTTTTACTTTCTCAAAGTATACAAGAAAATTTTAAAAAACTATCTCTAATAATTTCTATGTTATTTTATATGAATAATAGAATTTTATTCTCAACCTTATTCACATTAAAAATCCCAAATATATTAAAACCCAAAAAAAATTCAAAAGATGGCTTCAGATTTCGAACCCTTGATCAGCTGACACATACAGCAAGCGCCCAAGCCCATCACGCTAGCCACCAAGTCCATTTGGACTTTGTGTCATAAACCGCAACAAAATCCCCTTATACAAAATTACGGGTTCAGATTTATTTTAAAAACAAAGACAAAATAAAATGTGTCCAACAAGTTTTGAACCCAAGATCTCTTACAAGTACAGTAGTGCTCTAGGGTGCACTGGCTGACCAATAAGTCTAAGTGTGATTATTGATTAGGAGTCGTATTAATATGGTTTTGTTCATATTGTTCTGAAATTGGTTATTTTTTGCAAAACTCGTTTATTCAAATGATCCAATCTCTTTAGGATACTGAGTTAAACTTTTCTTTGACTGAGATAAAATTTTAAAACAGTAGACAACGAATTTCAAATTCATTTCAAATATATCTCTATTTTTTAAAATAGTTTTTCTTTCCATTTTACATACTAATTTGCATTTTCCTCAAAACTTGGATTAATAATTGTATTCATTAAAACTAGTTTATGTACTCAATTATACTAATTAAAATTTTGTAATAAAAACCCAAACATGCCTCTCAATTATCCATGAGGATCTTCAAAAAAAACTCTTTTATGCAAAAATTTATAATTTCAACATAACATGGCAATATGTATAAGTTAACACATTTCATGGCAATAATTAAATTTGTTTTTCTTTCTTTCTTCTTTCTAATCATCATGGAATCAAGGCATAATATTGAATATAACATTACTTCTACAAATTTTCATACAAATTATACATATTCGACATGTACAAATTTGCAAACATATTAGTATGGTTCATAGCATTAATTCTTTTGTTAATATTCTTCTTTCTAATTATCATGGTGACAACTATTTACTTAATCACAATAAGATTACTTTCATTCATGGCATACTACATTAGCATGGATTATATCTACATACATCACATCAATTTCAATCTATACTACTCTTTTATAAATTTTAGCATGCATTCTCTACTTTTAGAAAGAAAGAGATCACCCACCTCTTGTGAAGAATTAACAACCAAGAATGGAAAGACCACTTCTAACTCCTAGATCCAACTAGCACCTTCTTGTCCTTCTCCTCCTAGCAAGAGCTCTCTAATGCACAATGGTACTCTCTTTCTCTCTTTCTTTTCCTCTCTTTATTTTTGTTTAGTTTAGGTGTGAAATGAGAAGGAAATTAAGGTGTATTTATAGGACAAAGTGAGGATTTAAAGTGCAAATTTCTCCAACTAGTAAATTACTCAACTTAATTCTCCAACTCTTCACTATCCTAACTCCCATAACCCCCAACTCTTCACATCTCCACCTTTTCAAAACTCCAACCCCCAACTCTCCATGTGCAAAACCAGCCACCCCTCTAGCCCCTTCATATTCACACGTGCACGTGTTGTGCACTAGTGCACACACATACACAATATTTAATACAATTCCTATAGTTCTAAATTGTGTATTAAAAGTTGTCACATGTCATGTGTGAGTCCATGCACAACTTAAAATAGAATTTTATTAATGGGCTTGTCTCATGGGCTTTCTTTTTAATCAATTTAATTAGTTAGTCGAGTGGGTTTAATTAATCTAATAGGCTACAATCTATCTTTAGATCCATGGGTTTAATAAAATTCTAAATAAAGATTATGAATGCTAAAATAGTAAATGAGAGTAAGAAAATAGAGATGGGAAATTAACACGTGCATCATACGTGCAAAATTGAAAAATGTATTTTAAGCAAAATAGGAAAAAATGAATTTACATTTTATAAAATAGATTTTGTAAATACCCCTAAATTCTTACTATATATGTATATATATATATATATATATATATATATGTATGCATTGACATTATTATTTTTCATACACCACTATTATTTTTATGTTAGTATGGTTATATTTTTTTAAAGCCTAATTTGTTTTCTTAAAAGCCCTCAAAACCCAATCCAATAAGGTTATTTAGGGCTTAAAGTGCAATTTCATGAAGTATGAGGGGTTAAGTGCAAAAAGTAGGGACACCTAAGCCTTCCATACCCTTCCACACACCTCTCCTTGTCTCTTTTCCTTTCTTTCTGCAGACAACCAGCAGACAACCAGCAGTAACATCAGTTTTTGTCTTCTCTTTTTCTATATATATACATGTGTATTATACTCCACCATTACTACTCACTACTACTACAACTTACTATCCCTACACCTCTCTCCCTCTCTTTCTTCTTACTGCCGACAGCAGCTGCAGCCATTCCCTTTCCCCTTTTTTTTCTATTTAATTACCCCCTTCAACTTCTCTAATACTACTACTCACCATTACTACTACTAACTACTACTTTTTCTCCTTCTCTCTTCTTTCTTTACTGCCGACAGTAGCAGCAACCTTCTTTTCTTCTCCCTTTTTCTATATATTTATTACTACTTGCTACTACTTCAAACTACTACTACTTACTACTATTACTACTACAATTACTACTACTTTTTCTACTACCTACTACTTCACAACTACTACTACTGACTATTACTATTGCTACTAATATACTACAACTACTACTACTTACTACTACTTCAACTATTACTACTATAACTACTTCACTACTCCTACTCTTACTACCTACTACTCCTACTACTACTATACTACTCTACAACTACTTTTGAATTGGAGCAAGAAGTCAAGGAAGGATCAAGAAGAAGCAAGGAGGAGAAGGAAATTGAAGACTTTTCACTAAGCAAACAAAAGTGGGTATTCTCCATTCATTTTGTGTTCAAATTATGAATTTAATGATTGATGCTTGCTAGAAATTATAGTGGGTGTTCTTCCTCCTTGTATGCTTCTTTAAGTTTTATTTTTGTATTTGATTGTTTGATTATTTGATTGTATAGTAGTTATTTATAATTTGTTATTTATATTTAAATAATTGTATAGTAGTTCATTGACATGATTGTGTAGTAAAAGGAAATTGTTGATAATAGATTATTTAGTAGATGGAATAGATTGCTTGATGAATTAATAGCATGGATTGTTATTGGTGGTAAACATTAATAGTAATGATTGAAAAGGTATTAAAGTGCGAATGGTTATTAAGTGATTAATAGATTAAATACAAAAGGGTACAAATGGTTATGTATGCATGCTTGGGTGTATGGTTGACATGACCGGATTAAGGAAACAAAGGAAACGAAAAAGGAACAAAGTAAAAAGGATAGAAAAGATATGTTTGCGTAGATAATTACACAATTTTGAAATTTAGTAAATGGGTATTTGGTTGTTCCATGAATACAAGTTCACACTTGTGCTCGCCTAACATAATATGGGAAGGCAGTTGAGAAATATGTATGAAAGATGTTCATGCAATTGTTGTATGTGTGAATGTGAAATAGGTTGATTTACACTAAGGTGTTTACCATTATGTAGATGTGAGGTAGTACATACACATGCGTGCAATATCCTAGTATGGAAACAATTTTTATAAGCGTGGAATGCGGTGTTAGACAAAATACAGTTATGCATGGGTACGTATATAACCAATGCATGCTTATATGCATACTTATTGTGAAGTGTGGTGCACATTGAGTGCACTAGTTTGGTGCATGTGTGGGTTAACTCGTAGCATAATTTGAAAGCTAAGTTGAACCCAAACTAAATTAAGATGAGGCTTGTTGAGTTGGTGAATTGAGAAATTAAAATACGATAATCGGTAAGGACAGGCACTAGTTGGGCGTTGTACTCTCCTGTCAAGGGGACAAGTGAGGCGTGGTCTCGTCTGGGACACGTGCGGCGTGGTCTCGTCTGTTAATTTCTGGGATTTAGTGATAAGGACTGTATGGTGGAAATTAGGGAATGGACCCTCCAAATCCACCTAAGGTTCTATGTTGTTTAATACGAACAAGGAGCAAGAGTGTAACTCTAAGTCTCTGGGCGGAGTAGGGGTGGCCCTATCGATTCACCTTATGTTCATAATAACTTTGGTAGGGGCAGGAGTGGAGAAGGACCATGATTCTGGCAGAGCTGATGATCACCGGCCTGACCGGGAATGGAGAGGGACCACGATCCTGTCGGAGTGGAGAAGGACCATGATCTGAACGAACAGGGTGATCACTGCCGTTCAGAGTGGAGAAGGACCACAATCTGACTGCAGGAGCGGAAATGGACCGCAGGTACTGCAGACTCTACCAGTCATTAGATGAATGTCAGAAACAGGAAGGAGTACAAGAGTAGGATGCATGGCGAGGGATTAAACCCTATCATCTGAAGAATACGAACTCGATTTGGGGAGTATGTAGTATGAGATGCATATATTTTCAAATCAAGTTTGCATTAGATTAAGAGCATGGTGTGCATATGAATTGTGCACTAGAATCTAGATCATGACATACACCGACACTTGTGATTTGACTTTCACATTTTTTTTCTTCTGCATCAAATATTGATTGTTGAGGATTTTGGAGATTGTGGTTTTCATCCGCATTGCGTCAGTTGTATTCAACTGACGTGCCCACAGTTTGCTAATGCAGGATCGCTGATTGTGGAGCAGGGGACTCGAGCTGCGGAAAGTATCCAAGTGGAAGATATAGTTTTCTTGCGCAATGTAAGTTTCTGTAAGTTCCAAGTGGACTCGAGCTGTAAATTTTCGGTGTTGTGTACTCATTGAAGAAAAGATTCCGGGTAAGTGTCACGAGCTCCCAGTGTGTGGAACGCGGGGCGCTACAGATTTGAATACCTAAAATAAATAATTTAAAAACACAGAAAATATTACACATAGCTGTGGAAACACATAATCGATACGTGCTTCAAAAACACGTAAAAGTACGTAAAAATACAGAGATTGAAATTTAATATTTTAGTTAATTTAAATAGGATAAAATATACGGAGAATGCATAAATAGTCAGAAATCACAATACGTAATGAAAATACGTTACAAATATTACCAGTAACGGTACAAAATGAACGTGCGTAACACACGAGGGTAAAATTGTCATTTTTAATTTTGCAGGGTGTTACATTTTGCCACAACGTCACTCACAAAGACCTGAAGCTTCCTTCGCGAAAAGGCCTCCTAAAGATTTCACTGAGCACCTGGAGAGGAGTGACAATTATATCAGAGCCGAGGAGGCACTTTATCCTCAAGGCCAGAAGGATCCATCTTCCGGGAACAAATTGAAGAATACCAGCGAGGAAGGACCAAGGAAGTCTCTGAAAGACGACACAGCTCAACGCCGCCCTCCTCCAGCACTATGCTTTGATAAGTTCACTCTCCTTAATGCAAGTGTATCTACGATCCTTATAGAAGTTGAAAAGGATAGAATAATCCCCCTCCCCCCCAAGATGACCACAACTAGCAAAAGAAGAGACATGAACAAGTGGTGAGAATTTCATAGAGATCATGGACACACCACCGACCGCTGCCGAGCCCTCAAAGAAGAACTAAAGGACTGATTCACCGAGGCTATCTCTCCCAATTCGTCCAGCAAAAGAACAATTTTGAAACCCCTCCGACACGGGGGGCAAATAAGCGTCAACAGTAGCCATCCGAATCACAAGACTTAGAGCACATGATCCATCCACGGAGACCCAATCGAGGGTGGTTCCAACTCCTCCAGCAAAGCTTTCATTAGGGAGGTGAACTTAGTTCATAACATCCCTCCTGCCAAAAGCCTAGGGATCCCTGTGTCTTTTTCCGATAAGGATTTAGAGGGCATCAGGACACCTCACTGCGATGCATTTGTTATAACCTTTGCATGGAAAATCATGAAGTACAATGCATCACAATGACAGCTCTGTGAACATTCTCTTCATGGACACTTTTGACGGCCTCAATCTCTCCTGAGACTGACTCTAGCCAGATGGATACACACTCCACGGGTTCTTAGGTTCCCCTGTCTAAGTTGAGGGAATCATCACAGTCGATGGGACAGTAGGAAAAGCCCCCGCTACTTGAACAGAGGCAGTAGACTTTATGGTAGTCGATGTCAAAGATGCATATAACACTATATTTGGCAGTCCAGGCATGGCTATTTTCCATTCAGTTGCTTCTGCATTCCACAGGAAAATGAAATTCCTCACAACAGTAGACGTATGCCAAGTTGTATGAAACCAATAGGTAGCATGAACATGCTACACCACAACAATGGGGGCTAGGTCCCCCCCCCCGCCACAGAACTCCCTCCAGAAAGAAGTCACAATAACTCCGAGCCCGCTTGAAGCTACCGCCCTAGACAATCCTGCCAAGAGCTTCATTTGTTAAGCCATCTCCCACCAGATCCAAATTCGACCTCGTTAGAATACAGTAATAGACTTGAATCCTCGCCTTCAGCCACTCCGCTCATTCAATGGAAAGAAGTATTCCTGCCTAAATGCATTGGCGAACTTGAAGCTCTCTCATTCTCTCTGCAAAACAAGGGGATGTTCGCTCCAAAACAGGCAAGTCTAGGCAAGGTCTAATAAGTTGTTCGCCTAATAGCTCATCAACTTGAAGACCCGGGGGGCAAGGAGATATAACCATGGGCTTGGAATGTGGGACGCCTTATGAACTTCAACATGGGTGCTTGACGGCCCCCTCCTCTATATATTTTCAATAATTCGTAATTAGGCCGACACTTATACCGACCGCAACATGTAATAAATGCTAGCATTGAAAGCATCCACTTAGTTTATTTTTTCAATACAAATTCACCATTTATATTTTCAAAGATCTTGTACAATTCTCTGGATGTAAACAATGAGTTAAATGTCAAGCTTACTCCTAAAAATGGCACCAAAAACTCATTAGAAGCTCCTTATAAGATGAGTTTGGAGTCCATACCCATGGCTCGGAGTTGCTCTGGAAATTTGCAAGGCAGCAAGTTCAAAGCTCAACTCGCCATTCGATCTGCTAATGCAACTCATTAAAACCTCCAATAACAAGTTCAGAGTCTATACCCATGGCTCGGAGTTGCTCTAGCAACATGAAATCAAGCACGTTCAGAGCTCATTCACCATTCGATCTGCTCCTGCAACCTGTTAAATTCCTAAACAACAAGTTCGAAATCCATACCTATGGCTCGAAGTTGCTTTAGCCGCCTGCAAACAAGTAAGTTCAGAGCTCAACTCGCAATTCGATCTATTCCTGAAACTTGTTGAAACTCTTAAAGATGGATTAATGGTTCATAATCGTGGATTATTGTTGCTCTAGCAAACCACCAAACAAGAAAGTTTGGAGCTCAAATCACCACTTGAGGAGACCCTAACAATTCGTTGGAGGACCGATACGACAAGTTTGGAGTCCAATTCACTCTTAGAGTTGCTCCTACAACTAGCTACGCACAAAATGGCATGTCCGGATTCCAACTCCTCCAAAGATTTTCTCCTATGATTAGCTAATCCTCAAGACAATGAATCACACGATAAGGCACAAGTACATAAAAGATCTTTCATTGCACAAACAATAAGTTTCTTTACAACTGTTGAATTATAATGGATCTGTCTTGGGCCTAATATCACTACCAAAGTTTACAAGCACAAAACTATGAGCCTTATTACAACTTCCAGATTATAATGAGTGTACACTTCATGTATAAGCATCACTACAAAGTTTTGGTAAAATTCTAGGTGATATAGCAGTTCTGCAAATCTACAGACCATTCTTTCGGCTACGCGGATGATGGATATTCCTTCTAAGGGATAGAATCCTCCTCACATGCCTTCTGCAAGACACCACCTCTCTTGGGCTACCTGAAATCTTGGTAGGAAGCTCCAACCCCGCAGATTGAGTCTGGAGACCGTAACTCTATGCACGCGACCCTACTCGGGTAGAAACCAAGCTTGACAACATGGTCGCCCCGCTCTGAGCATCACCAAGGCAACGAGAGGCTACCCGTGTGATCGAGACCGCTCCTCTAACCACTAGTCCCGCTCCACCAATTGTTGCACTTCCACTTGTCGGTCCCGCTCTCCAACTGTTGCCTCCACTCCAACAACAATAGTACGTAAGGTGCTAGTAGCGTGCAGCCCCCAAGCTTCAGTTGGAGATGGTCTACCCCCAGATTCCTCTCAACAAGAACCTCCCTAAGAAGAGCACACTCCCCAATATTGTTCTTTATCACTTCGGGGGACAAGGGCATGCCGACGAGATGGCCAACACTCCAAAGAGTTAGCTCATAGTCCCTCTCAACTAACACTGCCTTGAGACAAAGCATCTCCAACCATTCTTCATCTGAATGGACATGCAAACGATCGAGCACTAATTCTGTTACACGTAGTCTGTTGCGAAGTTGCTCGACCTCAACACCTCAGAGATTCCCCCCCGCACCCGCAACTATCTGCCAACGAGAAGGACCAAAGAGTTATCTCCACGTCGATAAGGCAGAGGATACAATCACAGACGAGATAAACATCAATATATCTTAACCTGAATAACTCCAAGTATGCCAAAACGATACACAAGTATTGATAAGCAAGGAAGCATTTTCATCAACTAAAAGGAAAGATACAAGGATGCGGTGGCCAGTCCGGTATATGGCATCATACAAAAATCAAAAGCGAGAGCAACTAAAGAGCATAGAAGGAATCGAGATTCCACTTGCCTCGATGGGACTACAAGCAAGGAGCCCCTAGTTGCCTCCTTCCCCTTATCCTTCTTGCCAGAATCACTCTTCATTCCCACCACGGGAGTGCCATCCTTATTACCATCCTTTCTATCTCCATCCTCCATGGAAGCTTCTCCAGAATGAAGTATCACATGGTACCCCTTCTCGGTGAAGCCGAAAACATGCCCAGCCACATATGAGATAGCCAGGTCATAAGAAATGTCGATCATGTTCTTCAGTCTAGCCTTGGCCTTAGCCTCCACCTTGGCCTTTGATACCTTCACCTCTAAGTCCGTCTCGGGCTTTGCCTTCTCCAACTCCAACTGTAACTCCCTGCTCCAGTTGTACGTATTTTACTACGTGAATTTTTGTACTTCAAATTTTCAGAAGTTTTATTTTTTCTTTTTGGACTCTTTATCTAAATCCAGAATATTTTTCTGAGCAATTCTATAATTTTGTGATTTTCGATCGGAGTTTAAATACAAATTTTAAACCCTGATTAATCCTAATCCTAATCCTAATCCTGCTTAACTTCTCATTTTCTCCCCCCATTTTCTCCTTCTACGCCTAACTTCACATTTTTCCTAAACCTATGATGCATTTTTCTACACCTCCACCACCCTACACTCTCATTTTCCTAACCTATCCCTTGATTTTTCTACACCCCTACACATGCATGCACAATTGCAACCAGCCAACTCTCTCTCCCTCTCTCCTTGTTTAAATCTATATATATGCATACACACACACATGCATAACACATCAACCCCCCACCTCTACGTCTCATTTTTTATTTTCCCTTCTTCTCTTCCTCTGCCTTCTTCACACCCGAGAGCTCAAGCAACGCCCAAGCTCCACTTTACCTTCCACCTTCGAGCCAATGACTCCGCTTCTACGATCCCGTGAATCCCAAAAAATAACCCGACGCCGCGCCACCTTGTTGTTGTCGTCGCTCACCGTTGCTACCGTTGCTCGCTAGCTATCGTCTTGCCGCCATTCTTACCATCGTTGTACAGCCATCCGTTGCCGACGTCGCTTCTTTCCATGGTTAACATTACCACCGTAATCGTCACGTTATAAGGCAAGTACCTTGTACACTATTTTTGTTCTCATACAAGCATTTTCCTTGGACTCGTGGCAAGTAGTCTAGTTATCATCATGTTTTATTGTCAAACTCCATTCTAGTCACTTGTTTCATGCTATATCAACTCAAGAGTGAACCATTAACACATTTCGAATCGTGTTATCGATTATCGAATATTCAACCTTACTATCTCTAAAATTTCTTGACCTTGCACTAAGAAGTCGACCATTTTCCCAATACTGGATTAAAGATTTTCTACGTGGAAATCGTAGCCCATCGAGTCCCGAATACAGAACATCTTACGGTTTCTCAATCGGATGTATAGATTGTGAGATATTGCGATTTTAGTACTGGCATATCATGAATTTCTGAACCTGCACGGGATCACTAACCGGTATCTTGTACTGAGAATTTGACCATGTTCTCGATACTGGATTGAAAAACTTTCTACATGAAAATCGTAGCCCTTCGAGTCTAGATATCTGAAATATCCTACAGTTTATCAATCCGATGTATAGATTGTAAGATATCGCAGTTTTAGTATTGTGACTCCGAATTTCCAGAATGCGCGCGAAACATCGAAACCAGCGAAGAATGAATTTGTACGTATAGCTACTGTCTTTAGAATGTATCGTGTGAATATGCGTTGGAACCGTAAGAGAGTCTACTTTCTAGAATCTCTGACAGAATCGAATTTACTTTTTTGTAACAACGGAAAAGTGAATTTGAATGCAGATATGTCAAGTTGTCTAAAAATTCATCTCTACGGTTTTGCATATAAACCCATTACTTTTCATATTTAATGAATTGAGTGTATTATTGTTCTTGTAATAATAACTTGCATATATATAATAGGTTGATAGAATTCATTGTATACCACTTGATAATTCTATAATAATTACTCTCGATACATGTACTCGTTTTACGTCTCATGTCCATGACTACTGCCCTTGATATTTTTCTTGACTAAACTATTTGATTACACCGTTCCACTAGTCGTACCAACTGCATGTTCATAATTAATTATAAAAGAATAACAAGCCGGGGTTATAAGGGTACGGCTTAGTAATGGACAATATAGGGGAGTATACTCGGAAGGGGGCCCGTGTTTCTCGAAATAGTGATTCTTGATTCTTGATTCTTGATTATACAATTCTTGATTACATAATTCTCGATTACATGATTCATGATTATATGTCTTGATACTATCACTGGAAGACCCGAGTACATAATCCTATAGAATTCACTACTTAAGTCTAAACGTCACATGATTGATATGCACCGAACTTGTGGTATGGGACACAGGATTGTGTGCATTAGATAAGTTAATAAAACAGATAAACTTGAGATTTCCACTAAGCATGATTCTTCATTACAAGATTCTTGATTATATAATTCTTGATTACATGACTCTTGATTACAAGACTCTTAATTACATGATTCTTGATTACATGACTCTTAATTACATGACTCTCGATCTTTGATTACATGATTATCGATTAACTGAGCCTAGGCTATCAATTGCTTTTATCTCGAAGTCTAGAATACACTAGTTACAGTTATTACTTACATGATCATATTATCCCAGTTCCTTGTTTACTTCCATATTGTATTTGTACTTCTACTTCTTGTTTCTTCCATGTTATATCTTGTTATATTACCCCTTTTTCTGCTTTTTGCTACTTGCTGCCCGAAACTTGCTTTAACGGAAACTTTTCTATTTTTCTTTGAGTTAATAATTATACAGGTACTGATGGACCCGACGAGCAGACTCTCTAGACGATCGTTGCTGCTTCCTTACTACTTCATGTTGTTTTAGTCGCTATTTTATCTAGTTGTTATAGCGAACTGCTTATCATATTATTTTAATTCTGGCACCTTGTACTCCCAGGCATCTTGACCCGATGTTGATGTATTATCCAAATGATGGTTATTCTATTTTCAGCTCATGTGATTATTATATTTGCTTGCGTGATTGTGTTATAAAGATCTTGTTGAGCTTATAATTGTACAGCTTATGGATGATGTATATCATTCGTTGGACCTCAGTTGCGTGCCTATATTTCCGTATAGTGGGAAGCGGGGCGTGACACCAACTCAAGATCGACAACCATCTTCTCCGACATCTTAAACTTCTAGCGCAACTCTTCTTCTGTTATCTCTCATGCCTCCAACTTATGGCGTAAATCCTCCTTCTTCTTCTTCACTGCCTTCAACTCTGTCTTGATCCCCTTGATGACCTGTTTCTTCTCCCACTCAGCACGGGAGACCTGTGCCCTCAACTCCTTCTCCTCGGCAGTATATAAGTCCACCAAGTGGCCGAAGTAACAAGCTATCTAGGAAAAAGAAGAAAAACTCTCAGTCATTGATCTATAAAAAGAAATATGAAAGTTACATTTTGAAAATAGTGGAAATACCATCATTTAGGCCCGAGTGGTCTCAAGGAGAGACCTCTCAGGTGGCTCCATCTTCAACCTCTCCCGACCAGCCGGAGTCGGGAGATGGCGGATGCCATCCATACAAGTGGCTGAAATATCAAGAAAGCTCTCCTGTTGCTTCACACTCCATTTGGGAATATGGATCATCTCCCGCCAAGGAAGAACCCCATGCAGCTGCTGAGTTTCAAGGTTAATCACAGAGAAACTACGCAGCAAAATTAAATAAAAAGTTTGAAACCCAGCTTTGGAACAATGAGAAAACCATAAAACGTGTTAAGAGTTTTACCTCAACGATGAATCTGTTGTCTCCACAGTATGCTAATCACGAGCACTGTAACATCCTGAATTTTCATTCATAATTAAATGAGAGTTTGTTGATTTTACGTGTTTTGCATGTACAAATTCTTGTGCATTTTTTCTTAGAAAATTATTTCTTCCCATAACATGAACAAGTATTTTAAATCTTTCTCTTTTATTTTTAAAAAGCCTAGGCCTAATTGTCTAATCTAGCCCACCCTAATTAATTAATTATTTTTATTAATAGTTCGTGGGTCTAAGGCCCACAAATTTTGAGCCCACTAATTAATTTATGTTTTAATTGTCATAACATGTAGTGTAGACTATTTTGGTAGACAATTAATTAATTAATCATGTACAACTAGCAACTAGGGGTACTATGGGAGACGCGTGCATTGCACAAGCACGTGCCTTAGTGCATGGGGAGTGTTGGCCGGATGGGAGCAAGAGAGATGGGAGAGTGGTGTAGTGGTGTAGTGGATGGGGTGGTTTTGTGTTCATGGGTGGTTGCTACAACTCCCTAATACATCTTAGCCCTTAATCTTTAACCATCTAGATCAATCCTAGCCATCTATTTTGCTTTCAAAAAAGTGTAAATACCCCCCCCCCCCCCCCCCCCCCCCCCCCGTGTCACTCTTCTCATGTAGTACATTAGAAATTTTGATAAAGAAAGAAAAGAAATAGTGTGAGAAAAGATTGAGAGCTTTTGGTGAGTAAAAGATTGAGGGATTTTTGTGTGTGTTCTTTCCAAGAGGAGGCCGACCATACATCAAGGAGCAAGAGAAGAGCTCGGGTACCATCTAGCACAAGGAGGAGAAGGCACTTTTGTGGCACAATCTAGGAGAAGAAGAATCCATTCGTGTGTTCTAGGAGATTTCTAGGAGCTTTATATTTGTTTTCTCCAAATAGGTGGGTGATTTCTCATGTTTCTACTTTAGACATCATGCTAGGGTTTGGATTGATAAAATTGCTAAGAAAAACTAAGTCGATTGGCCACATGTTTGTTTAAATAGAGATAAATTGTAGATAAAGTGAATGCTTGGTAGATTGATTGCTAGTTGATAAAAATTGTGATTACCTTGCTAGAATTTATCATGTAGCCATGAAATATATGTTTGAGCCATGCTAAATTGAGAAAATTGTGCTTATGAGATGACTAGTTGATTAAATGCACCATTGAAACCTTATTGTCTAAATTAATGTAATACTAATGTAGAAAGGTGAAATTTGTGTTCTAAAAATATTGTAGAATAACAACAAGTAAAAATAAAGAGAAAAAGTAGTTTTTTTGTGGAAATTTTAATTATAAATTATCTAAGAATTGTGATCGTTCTCAATGTCGAAATTATGGACATAGAACATAAAATATTACTAAGAATTCATGTTTTTCAAGTCAAATAATGATTATTAAAATACTGTATTACTTTAAATCTCTATTGTTTATAATCTGGAAATTTTTGATACAAAAAGAGAGGAAAAGAACTAAAAGTTTTTGAATTATGAAAAATTAGTAATAAACATAGAACTGGATCATGTAAATTGATTTAATAAATTTGAAATTTTTAAATAAAATGAAATACATGAATAAAATTTTATAAAAATTAGATCAAATTACAAAACAATGGAATTACTTGAATTTAGAGATCAAGATTGCCTGTATTTAGATTGAAGAGAAAGCATTGGACTATTGTCGTGCACTTCTACTTAACCTAAATATAAAATCTCATCCCCCTAAATTTTCCAATTAATTACAATATATTGTACATCATTTTAATGTAAATCGACTAAATCTAATTGTTCATTCATCGCTACTTGTTGATCCAGCTTGTGCTTCAAGTAAGTCTTGAGTCATCGCTTCCGCTTTCATCCAATCTTCGGCGCATACTAGCATCTCCAAATTTTTGGCTGTCATTCGATTTCTGTTTGGGCTCATTATCCTGCCACCAAGAGAAAAAACACTTTCCGATGCAACAGTTGACACCGGTGTTGTTAACAAATCTCTAGCCATACGAGAAAAAATATTTAAAATAGCTTCATTGCTTTTCCAAACTGTAATACATCTACTACATCTTCAATCGAACTTTGTGCATTAATTATACCAATTCAACTCATTTGGTGAATTGGTTCTTGGTTTTTTTGGTTTAATATGATTTAAAACACTATTAGTTGCATGATTCTTTCCTTTTACTAATATGTGGGAAGAAGAAGAAGAAGTAGAATCAACATTTTGTGTTTGTGTTTGTGTAGTGTTAAATGAATAAAGTATATTATAAGTATCATATAACTTAGTCAAAATATGCTCAAATTGACGAGTAAAAACAACATGATCAAAATCTTGTATTGCATCGTGTGTGGAATAAGTGTAAAAAATCGCAATTAAACTTTTTGTGCCATCTAATTTAATCATAGGATTCATTACACTAGCTACACAATTTAACATAGGAAGTTGATGAAAATATTTTAAAATTTTAATATATGCCGTATTAACCATATCGCCAATAAAATGGTCATTTTGCAAATCTTTAATTGTTGTCATCATAGTTACAATTTCAAGTAAAATACCACTAGATGTAGATGTATATATTTTTAAAAATTACAAAGTAGCATCGTTAAAAGGTTCAAAAAATTTATACAAACTATCGGCAAAAAACCAAAAATCATCATCTAACATACAATTTTGCATACCCGTTGCGACACAAAAATCTCTAAGATTAAAACGATAATGAAGAACAACACCTAATAAATCAAATGTAGAATTCCAACGATATCTAACATTTTTAGGAAAACATTTATATACAATTTTCCTAAGTTTACACCAATCATGAAAAGCTTGGTATATTGGACCACTCAATGTAATGTAATGAACACAATCTCATTGCATTAAGTTTATCATTTTCATATTTTAGTGCATCTTGCACACAAAGATTTAAAATATGACAAGCACACCTTAAATGAAAAATTTCGGGTTCTATAGGATCTAAAATAATTTTTAAACTATCAATTGCCTTAGTATTATTAGAGGCGTTATCAAAATCAATAGTAAACACTTTATCATAAACACCAAAATTATTACATGCTTCCATAATGTGTGTGGTTATAATTCACCCTTATGTGGATACCTAACATATCCAAATGAAATTATCCTCTTTTGAAGTATCCAATCCGAATCTATCCAATGACATATTACACACATCATTGGAACACCGTTTACTCCTACCTACCCATCCGATTTCAAAGAAACTCTAGTGTTTAGTGATGTTAGTGTTGCTATCAAAAAAACCTTAGTCTCATTGTAAACTAATTTACAATCACCCTTACCTATATTCCTAGCAATTTTTTTATAATGGGGTTTAAGGAGGTTTGTGCAAAAATCTCTATATACCTACTTTCACCAAATGAATATGGTAATTCACTCCTAATTACTAACTTAGCCATTTTCCTACGAACGAGATCGTGATCGTAGCTATGACTATCTACTTGACCGGTTCTAGGATGTATTTTTTGTTGTGTGAGATTGTCTTTCGAAAATTGTGGTTGACATTTACTTAAGTGACGTTGAAGTGTACCCGTACCCGATCCTAATTTAAACTTATATGGTGTTTGATACTTCTTACATATTTTTAGTCCTACACTCTTATCATTTTGTGAAGGAACAAAATTGAAAAAATTGTGTACTTCGAAAGTAGTCCCTCTTGTTTTACGGGATAGAGAAGGATCTTGTTCCGATGGTTATGCTTCTACATGATCTTCTATATCTATAGAATTTGAGTGTGTTTCATTTAAATCGAGAAGACTATCATAATTCATGAATATTTCTTCACTATCTATATATGGATTTGGAATGGAAGGAATGCGATGACTAGTGGACTCTTGACTACTATATCTACCACCGCATGATCGATTAAAGGCCATTTAAATATTAAAAACTAGTGTATGTATAGTTAGAGAGAAAGTAAATGTATGAATGTTTTAAAAATTAAAAAGAACAACAATTTATCTCAACTAAAAAATAACAATAATAACAAGAACTAGTGAATGAGTAGTGTATGTATGTTTTTCCATTTTACCAAATTTATTAATAAAATCTAAAAATTTGAGAGTAAGAAGTTCAAGAAAACCCAAACTAATTAAGAGATATAGATGAGAAATCAACTATGTTAAATCTACAAATTAAACATATACTAAAATACCGTATGAGTGTTTAAAGTTTGAAGAATGAATGTTGAGAGAGTTGAGACTTGAGAGCTTGTAGTAGACTAGTAGTATTGATTGTTGTTGTTGATCACTTGATTGTTGTTGATTGTAGACTTCTTGATTGTTGTTGTTGATCACTTGGTTGTTGTTGTAGACTAGTAGTATTGAGAGAAAGTAGGGAGAATGAGTGATTTGAGTGAATTAGTGAGGAGAAATGAAAGAAATGATGTGGCACATATAGAATATGTAAATTTTTTGATTTCCTAAAGTACCCCATAAAACTAGCCAGTATAAATCCGTTGGGGGATACTTTGGTAATTTTAATTTTTTTTAATTTATGAGAAAAAAAAACTAAAAACTGTAGCAACGGTTGGCCCGGACTAGCCCGAGCCCGGACAGGCCGGTTCAGCTGGTCCCGGTCCTCATCCGGGCCTGGCCGAGCCGGGTTTTTTTTCCCCAAAAAACCTGAACCGGACCGGCCCCAAGGGAGGGGGGCCAATCCAAGGTTGAGCCCGAGGGGGGGGGGGGGGTTCCCGGGCTGGCCCGGACCTGTTGCCACCCCTAACACCAACTAGTTATGACACATTTTTAGAGGTAGTCTATAGTGGGCAATTATTAGAATTTGTTTGAGCAGGAGTCCGGAGCGTTACATTTCATGCTTTTCATATTGGGTATGCAATATTTATGGGACCGGTATATATAATTTGAGGTTTATTTCTATTTTTATTGGTCGGCTTTTTTTTCTAGAGGAATTGGCTTTGTTGAACTGATTTTCTCTGGGAGCATTCCATGATGGGTGGTTTGGCTGGTATGATATTCTTTAATTAGTACTCACTACAAAATGCAAAGCGTTAATGCATTAGCTCAATTGGTAATTCATTTCGATGTTAAGCAAAGTTCCCGGTTTCAAAACCCAGTGTTAATATTAATTATTTATTTTTTCTAAGGACTAAAATCGTTGACGTGATATATTAAATGATGATATGGTGATTGTTGATGTGGAACTCATACAAATCTGAATGATACACAACAATGTTGTCAAATAACAGAGCATGCATTATAATCCATATTGCTATCTTCTTTATAATAAGAAATAGAACATAGAATTTTGAACAAGCATTACATGTGGTTTATGTGTATCCGCTTGTTCTTTGGACACGAATACTGAACCAAATTGACCACCACCTGAATGGGTTTCTTTTTGGACCCAATTTAAATTTTTTTCAATTAGCATTACTTGCGGCTTGTGTGCATCCCCACATCATTTGGACATGAATGTCGGATCAAAATGACCATCACCTGAATGGGCTTCTTATTGGACACAGTTTAATTTTTTCCAACCTGAAATAATTTTGTAACAATCAAATCAATGGAATCGTAACGACTATAACAAATATTTGTCTTTTATGGTTATTGATTGATCTGTTCCCCCATTAAGCTTTGTTACAACCAAATGAAGGCAATCGTAACGGCCAAAAGCGTTTATTTGGCATTTGATTTTCATTCATTAGTATGTTCCCCCATGAAGCCTATAAAAGGATACCCCCTTTCTCATTCCACACACCGAAACATTTCTTCTCTTCTTTCTCAGTGTCTTGTTATTTTTATATTGAGTCCATCTGTGATAGAGTTCTGCCATTTGTTTATATATATATAGGGCCACGATCCAGTGAGAACTCTTTTGGTGAGAACCACGTGAGAACTTTTATTTAGAACATTAGTTAAAAAATCCAAACCGTTCATTTTTATCTACATGACTAAATTAGTCTATAAATAAAAAATTAAGTCGTTTAAGATTCGTTTACCCATACTTTAAAGTGTTACACATTGTATGACTGAAAATTATTATTTGTTACAATGATACGATGCATGGACCCAGTTGATATCTATATCATATACAACAAGTTAATCATTATTTATTTTTCCCAAGAACTAAAATCGTTGACGTGATATTAAATGATGATATGGTTATTGTTGATGTGGCATTATTCGATAATGTGGCATCCAAAAATCTAACAGAATGATAGTTTGAGTCAAACTATTTTAGTTGAAAAATATTTTGAGATTTATTTTTAAAAATAAGGAAAAAACTCATACAAATCTGAATCATATACAACAATGATGTCAAATAACAGACCATGCACTATAATCCATATTGCTATCTTCTTTATAATAAGAAATAGAACATAGAATCTTGGACCGATATTACATGTAGTTTATGTGTATCCGCTTGTCCTTCGGACACGAATACTGAACCAAATTGACCACCACCTGAATGGGCTTCTTTTTGGACCCAAATAAATTTTTTTTTTTTCTTCCAACTAGCATTACATGTGGCTTGTGTGCATTCACACATCATTCGAATACAAATGTCGGATCAAATTGACCACCACCCGAATGGGCTTCTTATTGGACCCAGTTTAATTTTTTCCAACCTGAAATAATTTTGTAACAATCGAATCAATGTAATCGTAACGGCTATAACGAATATTTGGCTTTTATGGTTATTGATAGATTTGTTCCCCCATTAAGCTTTGTTACAACCAAATGAAGGCAACCATAACGTCCAAAAGCATTTATTTGGCATTTTATTGTCATTCATTAGTATGTTATCCCATGAAGCCTATAAAAGGATACCCCATTTCTCATTCCACACACCGAAACATTTCTTCTCTTCTTTCTGAGTGTCTTGTTATTTTTATATTGAGTTTGTCTGTGATAGAGTTATGCCATTTGTTCAGTTCGTTGGGAGTATCAACTGGGTGTTGAGTTGCTACTCGAACATCGGTTTTTATCTTGGGAGACAGACGACGTCTATATTCCTCTAGCACCGGTGAGGAGGCGTAACCGTTTTAAGGATGTGTGAAACATAAAACTTGGTTTGGATTTCTTTATTTCATTTTCCTTTATATATATATATATATATATATATATATATATATATATATATGGCCATGATCTAGTGAGAACTTCTTTGGTGAGAACCACGTAAGAACTTTGTTTAGAACATTAGTTGAAAGATTTTTATCTACATGACTAAATTAGTCTATAAATGAGAAATCAAGTCGTTTGAGATTCGTTTGCCCATACTTTGAAGTGTTACCCATTGTATGACTGAAAATCATTATTTTTTATAATGATATGATGCATGGACAAATGAATTTCAAATGATTTGATTTTATATTTCCAAACTAATTTGATCATGTTAAACAATGTGAATAGTTCATATCATCCATATGATGGATAGATGTGGGGTTCTCACGATGCTTATCGTGAGAACATTTCTCACCTGATCTCTACCCTATATATGTGTGTGTGTTTTTTTTTCTCCATTTGTCTTTCTAAGTTCATTCTACTTGCATTCTACCTCATTTCTTCTAACATATAAAATAACACAATTATCAAATTTAGAATAATAGCACTGTTACCTTCAGCAAAACATGTCATCAAATTTGAAATAAACTAAGATAAATCAAGTGTCACGAAACATCTCTACCATATCTCCATGCTTGGTTTTGGAATAGCTAGTAACCAAACTTCTCATATAACTACAAATTGCAACGGCTTTAGCAGTGTTTTTATCAGGCTTTTCCAACATTTTTTTAATGCTGAGATAACACGTAGCGGCGCTTCTGAAAACGCCGCCAGAAGTGCTGTTGTTGCGAGCGTTGGGACAGATATAGGGTCTATCCCAACGTTTTTTTATAAACGCCGCAATAGACCCTTTTATCTCGGCATTTTATATACAAAACACCGGTAGAGACCGTTTAAAAAAACACATAGAAAGCTATCTATCACAGCATTTTTACCAAAAAAACGCTGGTATATGTTATTATTATTTTTATAATAAAAAACACCCTTTCCTAGCATTTATGTCCAAAAAGGTCGGGATAGTCTATTTAAAAAAAAAAAAAAATTAAATTTTTTTTAGTCCAAAAAATACCCTACTTGAAATGAAATCTCATATATGTTATAAAACAACGGAGAATTCCTCAATTGCAATCAATACTACCAATTAAAAATCAACATGAATATTTATATAAAATGAACACCTTTTACAAGGAATATTTATCTACAGTTCCAGTAAACCTTTTACAACAAATTACAAAATAAACACCTTTAGATGAGTTACTAAATTTTGACAAACAATCATATACAAGCAAAATGGGATGAATATGCCTCTGCTCTGGGGCCTATTCTCAACTTTAGATGAGTTACTAAATTTTGACAAACAATCAGAATGGTTGGTTTCCAAATACCCACCATGGCCTTCGATAACCAGGCCAATAGGAAAGAAGCACACCCTTCCAAAATTGGATATGCTGTATTCTCCAAAAAACCTGTTGATATACATGATGTTATTAATAGCATACCTGTTGAAATTCTCCTCTTAAGAAACAGCTTGATTCATACAGTTTCCATAATCACTGAAGGAAAAATAGATATTGCACACAGAAGGCAAAAAAAAATTTACTAGACGCAGAATTTTAGTGTTCCGTATATATATATGTTTCACCTTATCCATAGTGAATGAATAATGCTCCCAAAGATGAGTACAAAGCCAAGCCCCACCCATTGGCCACAAAGTCCACACTGGATGTCCACGATCAGATGAAGTTTTTGCCCATATATCTGAGACTTGATGTGCCACCCTACCGCTTGCTTCATAATTTACATGTTGTAATGAATAGATATTAGTTCTGACAATTAAATATAATGAGACCAAATCTTCATTAAATCTGTTTTAAAAATGAAGAACTTTAAGACGACAAACACAATATTCTGAAGGATCCAACCTACATTCTAGATTGCGGCTGACAAGTTACACTTGCATTTACATAATTTTTGCCATAACAATGCCAAAAAAACAATTTGCAGAACCGTGAAATCTGACTAACATCAGAATATTTAGAATAAGTGTTTTGCCTGGACTTACATTATTCTAGTAGCAACGACATTCCACACGCTCATTTCTACTTTTCAGAAAAACATTAATGAAAACTGAAATGTGATCTTTCAAAACTGAATAGATAGACATCCATGTATCAGCCACCATCAACATGTTCAAAATACAAGTTTTTGCCAACTCTTGACACATTCGACTCTTTCAGTTTTTTAGCTTCATATTCAAAATTTATGAGGCATAGTATAGACAACAGCTTACAGTTTACAATGAAAAGCAAAGTGGATCTTACCTTTGCTGTTTTAGCTCCATTCACTGCTAGAGATGCAATATAATCAAATAGCGGAATCTGGCTTTCTTTAAGATTGCTGGATAGTGATGGCCAATAATTCATTTGCAGATTGATGTTCAAATGAGGATCTGCACTGAAGATGGAAACAACAATAATATTATATATGTAAAATCAGAGGATTGATAAATCGTCTTCATACAGAAATTTTATTGCAATAGTAAATCTATATCTAAAGGTAATTCATAATTGTTTCATGAGCAGAGGCTATAACTCAATTGTAGAAATGCCCAGAATCCCTGTAAATTTGCAATCTGGGTCCCAGGCCTTGAGCAAGAGATGAGCAGATACCACCCGTAATGAAAAAGAAGCTCCACCAAAGATTGATCCTCATCACCTCTGAAACACTTTACTCTCTCTGCTGTAGATAGACTTCCTTTAAAAGAGTCTACTTTTCTCTCTAAAAGCGATTTCTTTGAGCATTTGACAATTGCAAAGAAACGCAATTAAAAAGATTCTGATAGTCAAAAAAGAGTTCTAAAGCCTTCTTAAATAATCTTGGAAATTTGGAAAAGCATTTTTTAGCTTAATCATATTTGTAAAGGCTCCCAACTCCTAAATCCTAACCAGATAGTGCAAAATAAGGCCAAAGTTTTGACACATAAAAGTTCATAATACTCAAGTAATGACATTGAAATTTTTTTTTTTTTTTTTTGGAAATAGCGTGATAAGCAATGAGATGGAAGAAAATTAAACTCTAGAAGCCATACTAAAAAAATTAGACACAGTGAAGGATTGAATCCAACCACAGAACTCATCTGTGAGCTTTTTGTCATTCATATGCATGCACTAGAAGAGAAAGCTAACTCTAGATACAAAAATCTTTGTAAAATCATTACTGCACAAACAACACGAGATTCCCTATTTCTTTTTCATCTTTTTTGTAGGAATGGAAGGGCAATGTAAGCGATTACACACAGAGAATAATAATAAAATTTTAATTTGCATAAACTCAGTCAGAGATTCAACCCATGAAAAATGCTAAAACACACATCCTTCATCTAGAGGGTGCTAGAGAGGACAACAACTAGAACACAACAATTCATTGTAAAGATCAACTCCCATCTATATAATAAAACATAAAGAAAGCTATCAAGTGGCTCTCCTTCAATCCCCCCAAAATCAAAGGCTCAGATCTAACCTCGCAAAACACATTCCCCCCCCCCCCCCCCCCCCCCAAAAAAAAAAAAAACAACTTATTTATTTATTTAATTCTCTCTCTCTCTCTTATATATGGAAACATGGACTTTTATACCCCAATTTATAATTATTTTTTACCATATACTAATGGAAACATGGGCTTTTATTTACAACTAATTGTTGTCATACTATTCAAACTTCAGCTACATAATTGTTGATTTGCTGTTTACAAGACTTTTCTTTTTTTTTGATATATCGAATAGAGCCAAAAGGCTCCAGCCATCAAAAAATATATTAATCAATAAAACAGTAATAATACAAACAGATATCAAGGATTTTACAAGAGGTAAAACAGAAATAAGCGAAACAATAAAGAAATACAATAAAGAATTACAATAACAAGCATCCAATCAGAGAACAAAAACATGGTAAGAATGCATCACACCGATCCCAGTGATCGGAGAAAATGGCCCGGAGACGCGCGCAATAAGGAGACCACAGACGCATATCCGTACTCGAAAAAGGAGCTGGACCTAAGCAAACGATCCAAGAAAACTGGAGGACTAAACCCTCTCCACAACAACATCCAAATCCACTAGCCGTCAAGGGGGACTCTAGTGGCACAACGGCGGAAATCACAGCCTACACCAGGGAAGAAAACGAGAAGGCAAAGCTCAACTAAAACCTAGCTGAAAAGCTGACACGAAGCCTGCTTCCTCGCAAGAAGTCGGGCACTCACTCGAATCTTCGAAAGATCGAAAACTTTCTTGTTGTAACCTCGCTTAACTGGGGGATGGGCAGTCCTCGCAGAAGGGGGCAAAAACGCCTCAATTTCAGTAGAAGCAGCGTCAACCAAGATGGGGCACGGAGGGGAACTGAGGCTGCTGGGAGCAACCGGTGAGGCAGAAGAGATGGGCTTGGTGGAGCCGGCCCAACGGAAAAAAGAAGGGGCATCAAGAGTCCTCGAATACTTGATGGGAAGGGAGAGCAAGAATTGTTTAAAATCCCTCAGGATCTGATAGAGCCATGACTGAGCCCCTAAAAGTTGAAACCAAGAGTATAGGCAGCCTGGATAATGAACAAAGAACGCTGCGCGTAAGGGAACAGAGATCTTCAGATCACAAAGGAATTTATAACCTAAGGCCGGAACCTTAAAATATACAATAGCTCTGTTAGGATGCAAAGGGGGATCAGAAGTGCGGGAATGCAGAGCAGTCTCCTTCGCACCACGAGGCTGCGAGAGATACGAGAATTAGCTCTGTTTACAAGACTTTTCATATGCTGTATCATTCCGTACCTTAGGCACGTGGCCACGGGCAAATCTAGTAAATAAATAAAACCCCAACAACTTTCCATAAACTCTCAATTCTTTACAACATCCAAACAACATTCCACTAAAATTTTCTACGAAGAACAAAATAAATCCACACAAATTCTAACCGAATTTGATTACTTCCACTCGATACCTCCATTGCTATTGAACATACATATATCCTCATGTAATTTCCTAACCCTAAAAACTTTCAGAAAAATTCAAGAAGCAACAACAATCAATCAAAACAAAGAACAATTATTATTTTTAAAAAAAATAAAAAAAGCAACTTACTATAGGGTATCGGGGAGTCCGATGATCGTAACGCTCAACTCGAAGATGTTGCAGTCGTCAACTAAACCGGCCGAAACCCCATCTACCGGATTCTTACTAAGATCTAAAAAAGTGATTTTTATAAAGGAGAAAGGGTTTAAGAAAATGAATTAAAAATTGGAGGAAAAAAAGGAAGGAGAAGAAAAAGGCGGTACCTTTGAGTAATTTTAGGAGAAGGAGACTTGTCTGGATTGGTGCCGCCATTAGAGACCAAGAAGGAGGGAGAGAGAGAGAGAGAGAGAGAGAGAGAGAGAGAGAGATTTGAGGGCGAAAGAGAGACGGAGAGAGATTCGACAACGGAGAACGACGGTGGAGAACGATTGGGGCTAGAGTTTAGGTCTTGAAATGAGAGAGGGGAAAGGCGACGGGGGCCACGACGATGGTGGGAGAGGAATGACGACGGCGGGGGGTCGAGAGGGAGAGGGAGACGGAGACGGAGAGGGAGAGCGAGACGGAGTGTGGGAGAGTGACAGAGTGAGAGAGTGAGATTGATTTTGACAAAAAAAAAGGGGGTATGGGTTGTGTTTTTTTTTTTTTTTTGGGGGGGGGGGGATCGTGGAAATGCCATGTCAGGTGCACCTATCAGAATCGGAACAGACCAATTACCAGATCCACCTATCATCGCCGGCGGGGGGGGGGGGGGGGGGGGGGGGGGGGGGGGAATAAAATAGTTGGGGAAAAAAAAAAAAAACATGATCTATCCTGGGTCTTGATTGGGTCTATCATGATGTTTATGATGAAAATGCTAGGATAGAACCTATCTATAACGGCGTTCATCCCAAACATAGGGATAGAAATGCCGGGATACCGATTGTGATTTGTAGTGTATAAAATAACATCAAGTCAAATTTGAAATAATCGTACATCATTAAGTATAATTGACAAAACTCTACTAGACTATCTAAGCACTTGAATCACTAATGATGTTCAACAGTGTAGATCTTTGTTCTATACTGGCTATTTATCCATATCTAGAAATATTTAAACTCAATCAACGGACTAAAACTCAAAACACAAGTTTGATGGCCTGGTGTTGATATTTGCAAGTGTACAAAATCGCACAAGTAATATAGATAGATGAGTAGAGCGTCGAACCCACAGGGACTCGATATTTTACTGAGTACCGATATCGCTAGATGAATCACTATTTGGAAGATCGAATTTTATAAGGATAAAATAACTAAATTAAATTAATCTAACTAAAACTAACTAAATTGGTGAAGAGGGAGAGGGCTGTGAAACTATGAAGCTCTTGTACTTTGTTTAATGGTAAAGTTAGTTCTAGGGCTCTTGGTTCACCTCGTTTATCACACACACAAATTATAACTCCTTATGAATTAAAGATTTTATCTTTCCAAATTGTAGACCAAAATCCTAAAGATATTAACCACTCTATCCACGTAGTCTAAAAAATATTCTCAACTAATTCTTCGCCTATCCATCAAATTATTAATTGAGAATTTGGATCTCTTAATGGTCACGTCCTCCAATATACGGTGTTAATTTTTATTAATCACAAATAACCTGTTCGGTCTCTTTATGATTTGAAAAATCATACAAATGTCTATCCACCATGTTGTACGCATAAATAATAAAAATTAAAACACAATCAGGAAAAATAGAATAATAATAAGGATTTAAAAATTGTGTTCTACAAAACTTGGCTACACCTTAGCCTCTAGAACAATAAATTCAGTTCATATTTGTTTGGGATTGCATCAAAAAATTAGAGAAGAAGAGTACAAATAAATATAGAAATTGTAACTCCTGTTTCCTCGTATTTGTATTTTTATACTGTATTTTGCTCAATTGTACTATTTTATATATTTGAGATCCAGTATTTTATTTTCGTTCGAATAAAACCATCAAATTGTTTTCCATTCAATTACTGGTCCTTGTATCGAATTCGTTTGTATTTGTATCGAATTCGTTTGTATGCTCTTTGTGTCATTATTCATGAAGAAATGGCTAATTCTTCATATTCATCTCTTTAATCCACATTTTAATGCATTTTGATCAATTCTCCTGTTGGGCCCTATTCGAAGCGGATATCCTAAAACCCTCAAACCCGCTAACCCTAGTATTTAAACCCTAACCCTAATCCCTAACCCTAATCATCTACTGTTAAACCCCTTCCGCCGCTAATCCCCTCTCCATCATTTTTTCCCAACCAAATCCTTCGCTCGTACCCAACCCATCTCCGATCCCCACTTCGACCGTCATCCTCGTCAACCCACTCCCGTTCGCCATCCCACTGCCGTAGAACCCCCACCATCGACTTCGCCTTCGAACCCAACTCCGAACCCACCCATTTCTCGCCATTACTCCCAATTCACCACCTCCGTCAAGATCCCCGCCTCTTCACCATCTCTAGCACACCCCCCTCGACCGCCTCACCATCTCCGCTGCTTCGCCAGGCGCCGACGAACCCCACACCGCTTCTCCCCTGTTCTCGACCACGAACAGAGCGTCTCCATCGCCGTCGTCGTCCGCCTCATCGCCGTCGCTGCGTCGCTTCCCGACGTAGCGCCGCCGTCGAAGAACTCCCGCCGTCGCCGCTGCACCCTCCCTCTCTCCCTGTTCGATCGAACGTCGAACGTCGAAGAAGCAGCGAACGAAGAAGAACGAAGAAGAAGGAGAAAGAGCGGGAGCGATTCTCAGCCGCCAGATCTCATCAAGATTCGTGCTGGTGATCGGTGTCCCGTGTTCGTCCACAGCAGATCCCGAAGCCGTGTACGCTGTTCTGGCCTGGGATCCGGTGCACAGGATCAATCTGATTCGCCTGTTTCGGTGTCCGCTGTTCTACCCGCAGCCGATCCACTTGCTGCTTGCTGTTTTGATCCGATCGTGCGTGCAAGGAAAGCTCGATCTTTGGTATATTTTGCACGCGCATTTCGAGGACATTTCCGGGGATTTTTCTACTCTTTTTGCTTCAACAAGCGGAGATTTTAATCGTCATTTAAGGCAAGTAACCTTGTACATCTTATTGTCCTAGTACAAGTCTCTTTGAAATACCACATGTAGTTAGTTTGTGACTCTCCTTTGAAATATCATAGTAAAACAATTTGAACCTTCAAACTCACCAATCTAAGAGTCACAAAACTTCCTCGTAATAAATAATAATTCAATTGGACTCTTTTATCTCCTTGAACTTGCGAATCACATGGACATATGAATTAAGGACCCCTAGAATTTGTAGACGCATATAAATTTAGTGTTTTGGCAATTTGTGATTATTATGACTTGGAAAATATTATTATTCGCTGTTTGATTCCCATTACCATGTATTTGTGCCACATAATGATTTTAGACACCAAATTACATAATTCTATGAAATCTACATTAGTGAATTATTTCCCTATGTTGCTGTCTGGATTTTCTTTTGAGGTTTCGACCCTTTTAACATTGGAATTTGGGCCCGAGCCTGAATACAAAACGTAGATCAGGATGTGCAGATGTCGATAGACTCCAGAATGATTGAATTTGGAGTTATGGTCTAGGAGATATGGCTGTTATACTGCAGCTGTGTCAGTAGGCGCAGTTTTGTAAAAACTGCTGTATATATTGACTTTGCGAATTATTTTAGCTGTACAAACAGCGTGCGTTTGACCCCAAATTTTGTGTGTAGCTGCTGGACATCATCTAGGACATCCCTAAATTTTTCTAGAATTAATTTACAACATTTACTTAGGTGTGCTTGCTTGATAAGAGTTAATAACAATAACAAGCCGGGGTTTGGGAAAGATTATAGAGTGGACAATATAGATACGTGTACTCGGAAGGGGGCCCGTGTTTCCCAATACTTGGTTCATGAACTTGTTGTATCTTGTTTGATTCATGGAGTCGGTTACTCGACTCATGAACTTGTTGATTCTTGAACCCATTGTGCGGTTCTTGAACTTGCTTGTGGATTCGCGAACTTGCTTCGTGAACTTGTTATTTAATTTTCGATTCATGAACCAAGGCTTGCTTGATACTTGATACCTGAGTACGCCGTCCTATAAACTCCATTACTAGGTCTAAACGAAATTGTTTGACTGTAGCAACCATGTAGTATAATGGATGCATGTCGTGCTACCTAGATAGTAATCACCACTAGACTTGAACTTGATAACTTGATGCTAGATAACTTGATACTTGAGACTAGATAACTTGATAACTTGAGCTAGACGACTTGATACTTGGACTTGACATTTGAGACCTGACATTTAAAATAACATATGACACTAGACTTGAGTTTGACACTTGACATTAATTACCCTTATAGGTGTACCTGACATGTGTTTCACCACTAGCAGTTGTTATCCAACCTAGTTATTAAGATGTTCCCTCTTGCTAGCTAGTCTTTGAATTTACCTACTACTTCTCATAATTCTTGCTATATTCTTGATTCCATCTATTGTCTTTTCCTTACTTGTACTTGCTTTCACTATTTGTGGCCCTAGCTTGCACTAAGGGCATTTTCCCTTGTTTCCCCTTTGTTTCCCTATTTATATTATTAAGCAGACTTTGGAGACGCGGTTCCTGCTGGAATTAGCGAGCAGACATTTCAGGTTTTGCTTGGAGCAAGGACCTGTTTAAATAGTTGCCTTCTTTAAGGTATTTATTTCTTCTGATGTTTAAGACTTGTTTCCGAGTTTACACTTGATCCAGACATGGGGAACTATTTGAATATTATCATTTATTTAAATTGTTTCTGTTGCTTAAATAATTATTCATGCATGCTTGGTTATATATATAAATCTGGTTATATACTTGTTATGATGTTGGGTCGATCCTACAGCTTATGGATGATGTAAAAAATCATTCGCTGGGCTTCGTCACGTGCTCGTATTCCATATTTTTGGGAAGCGGGGCGTGACAAGGTTTTTAGTGGTATCAGAGCTCAGGTTTGGCTAATGTGTTAGTTTGACTAATGCATTAGACATGCTTGACTCAGTCAGGATTAACTCAACATTAAACAGGCCATGCAATCACATGAATAATTTAATAGTCAACTCGATCTGGACACAAGTCTTATTCCATCCATTTTGATCCCTTTGTATCCATTCTTTGATTCATTGCTTCTTTCCATCTCTTGCATTTGTCCTGATTTGTTAATTCTTGATTGGGTACAAATTTAATTCTTTTCGTACCCATATTCTTTTGATTCCGGTGCAAGCGATCTCTTATTTTCTGTTTGCTCCGTTAATTCCTTCTTATTTCAACTCGTGCGTCGTTCATTGCTTTCTCTGCCTTGCATTCACTTTTATTTGTTGATTCATGTTGAGTATCATGTTGATTATTTCTTCCCTGCTATATTCTCTTTAATTCCGATTTTGCCCCTCATCCTTCTTCCTTCGTATTCAATGTCTTAATATTCTTTTGTCCCTTCTAGTCATCCTCCTCTTTAACTCTTTATTGGGCATAGATTTATTTTTCTCCTACCTATTTTTCCTCTTTATATTTATTTATTTATTTAATTATTTATATATATATTTTCCCCGAATACTTTCTATATTTTGATTATTAATTATTATATTTATTTTCGATCTTCTATAAAGATGTTTCTCAACAAGGATTTTGTTATTTCGAACGATGATGTATTTTAACTCACTTTTCATTTTCAATCGACTATATATTTCTACTGAATTATTATTATATAAGGCAAATTCTTATTTCGTTGTATAATGCTATTTTTACTACCATTAGTATCATTGCTGTTATTTTCACTATCATTACTAATATTATTATTATTGTTACTACTATTGATATTCTTATTGTTGTTTTCACTATTTCATTATTATTGTTAATATTATTATTATTGTTATCATTCTTTTGCTATTACTATTATTATTATTGTCATGATCATTGTTATTCTATTGTTATTAATATGGACCTTTTTATATTATTATTGTTATTAGTACTATTATTTTCTTTCGTTACTACTATCATTATTATTAAATTGTTTTGAGCCTGATCATGCTCAATTTTATATACATTTCACCACTTCGGTGCAACTTAATGTCGAGATGGCAAATATGCAACTCGATGTCAATGGAGGCAAATTGCAACTGGATATCGGCGAGGCAAAATGTGCAGCCGAATATTTGGATGACAATTTGAAACCTGATGTCGTGAAGGCAATATGCAACTTGATGTTAAGGATGCAAGATTTTCTACCTATTACTAATTGATATTTTAAGACTCGTTACTTATATAAATAAAATGATGGTAAAGGAATATTTTCGTTATTATTGGTATTATTATTATTATCATTGTCGTTTCAATTGATGTTATTATTATCGTTTTCATCACCCTTATCACTATTATTATTTTTACTGTTGCTTATTGGTATTAGTGTTATTATTACTATTGTCATATTATTTATTATCATTATTGATATTATTTTTAATGCTATCATTAATATTATTTTTGCATTATTTTCATGAGTGTGTTGAATTCTATTATGTCATGTACGTGTTATCGTTATTATGAGTATTGTGATATTTTTATTATGTTATTGTTACCTGTATGATTTTGATGATTTTGATTTCTGTTATTATCATTGTTATTATTATTATTTTGTTACTATTAATATTACTAATTTTATTATTTCATTGTTATATCTAATTTTTATTATTGTTATTATTATTCTGTTACTATTGATATTATTATTATATTGGTATTTGTTGTGTTATTATTTCTGTTAAAAGCCATTAGTTTCGATATGTATTCTATCTTTTAATTATGAAGATTGAAGCTCAAGCCTTATATCCGTTTTGCATTATTGCCTATCTCTATTTGGGGCTCATACTCTCACTTTGATCTTTGTGCCTCATTCTCTTCTTCCTGCTCGGATCGTCGCTTGGTGTCACGTTGTCTACAACGACATGTCTGGAGCTTGGAGTGTCACCATCAGAGTAGCGCAGCGGAAGCGCGGTGGGCCCATGACCCACAGGACCCAGGATCATGTTGTTGTTTCTCCTTCCTTGTATTTGATTTTGTTCCATTCCTTGCACCATTTGCTGTCCCCTATCTCTTGCTTTTGTTCTCATCCATTGACTTATTGCGTGGTGCATCTTTCCCCTTGTCGCTCCCTCTTTCGATTCCAGCTCTTTCTATTCGTTCACTTCCTTGCCTTGTTATCTTGCAAGTCTTGTGGTGTTCAGTGTTCTTCTTCGTTTTTGATATCGGTTATTCCCTTCATGCTTTCCATCCTGCCATCATGTACTCATTCATTATTGGATTCAATTCTTTCCTGTCTTCCATCTCCTTGGTTTCAGTTCTGCCTACTCCTTCATCGTATTTATTATCTTGGGTTATTTGGATCCTTTAGATACTGTTATTCATTTTCATGTCATCCAGTTGACATCGTTGCCTTCCACTCCCTCCCTATTTTGGTGTTACCGCCAAGTTGACTTTTCTTTGGATCCCTTGTTTGTTACCCTCCCCTAAATTGCTTTTACCCCGTCCTATGTACCGCCTAAGCAAATTTCGAGGACGAAATTTTTGTGTAAGGTGGGTAGGATTTGTAACTCCTGTTTCCTCGTATTTGTATTTTTATACTGTATTTTGCTCAATTGTACTATTTTATATATTTGAGATCCAGTATTTTATTTTCGTTCGAATAAAACCATCAAATTGTTTTCCATTCAATTACTGGTCCTTGTATCGAATTCGTTTGTATTTGTATCGAATTCGTTTGTATGCTCTTTGTGTCATTATTCATGAAGAAATGGCTAATTCTTCATATTCATCTCTTTAATCCACATTTTAATGCATTTTGATCAATTCTCCTGTTGGGCCCTATTCGAAGCGGATATCCTAAAACCCTCAAACCCGCTAACCCTAGTATTTAAACCCTAACCCTAATCCCTAACCCTAATCATCTACTGTTAAACCCCTTCCGCCGCTAATCCCCTCTCCATCATTTTTTCCCAACCAAATCCTTCGCTCGTACCCAACCCATCTCCGATCCCCACTTCGACCGTCATCCTCGTCAACCCACTCCCGTTCGCCATCCCACTGCCGTAGAACCCCCACCATCGACTTCGCCTTCGAACCCAACTCCGAACCCACCCATTTCTCGCCATTACTCCCAATTCACCACCTCCGTCAAGATCCCCGCCTCTTCACCATCTCTAGCACACCCCCCTCGACCGCCTCACCATCTCCGCTGCTTCGCCAGGCGCCGACGAACCCCACACCGCTTCTCCCCTGTTCTCGACCACGAACAGAGCGTCTCCATCGCCGTCGTCGTCCGCCTCATCGCCGTCGCTGCGTCGCTTCCCGACGTAGCGCCGCCGTCGAAGAACTCCCGCCGTCGCCGCTGCACCCTCCCTCTCTCCCTGTTCGATCGAACGTCGAACGTCGAAGAAGCAGCGAACGAAGAAGAACGAAGAAGAAGGAGAAAGAGCGGGAGCGATTCTCAGCCGCCAGATCTCATCAAGATTCGTGCTGGTGATCGGTGTCCCGTGTTCGTCCACAGCAGATCCCGAAGCCGTGTACGCTGTTCTGGCCTGGGATCCGGTGCACAGGATCAATCTGATTCGCCTGTTTCGGTGTCCGCTGTTCTACCCGCAGCCGATCCACTTGCTGCTTGCTGTTTTGATCCGATCGTGCGTGCAAGGAAAGCTCGATCTTTGGTATATTTTGCACGCGCATTTCGAGGACATTTCCGGGGATTTTTCTACTCTTTTTGCTTCAACAAGCGGAGATTTTAATCGTCATTTAAGGCAAGTAACCTTGTACATCTTATTGTCCTAGTACAAGTCTCTTTGAAATACCACATGTAGTTAGTTTGTGACTCTCCTTTGAAATATCATAGTAAAACAATTTGAACCTTCAAACTCACCAATCTAAGAGTCACAAAACTTCCTCGTAATAAATAATAATTCAATTGGACTCTTTTATCTCCTTGAACTTGCGAATCACATGGACATATGAATTAAGGACCCCTAGAATTTGTAGACGCATATAAATTTAGTGTTTTGGCAATTTGTGATTATTATGACTTGGAAAATATTATTATTCGCTGTTTGATTCCCATTACCATGTATTTGTGCCACATAATGATTTTAGACACCAAATTACATAATTCTATGAAATCTACATTAGTGAATTATTTCCCTATGTTGCTGTCTGGATTTTCTTTTGAGGTTTCGACCCTTTTAACATTGGAATTTGGGCCCGAGGCCTGAATACAAAACGTAGATCAGGATGTGCAGATGTCGATAGACTCCAGAATGATTGAATTTGGAGTTATGGTCTAGGAGATATGGCTGTTATACTGCAGCTGTGTCAGTAGGCGCAGTTTTGTAAAAACTGCTGTATATATTGACTTTGCGAATTATTTTAGCTGTACAAACAGCGTGCGTTTGACCCCAAATTTTGTGTGTAGCTGCTGGACATCATCTAGGACATCCCTAAATTTTTCTAGAATTAATTTACAACATTTACTTAGGTGTGCTTGCTTGATAAGAGTTAATAACAATAACAAGCCGGGGTTTGGGAAAGATTATAGAGTGGACAATATAGATACGTGTACTCGGAAGGGGGCCCGTGTTTCCCAATACTTGGTTCATGAACTTGTTGTATCTTGTTTGATTCATGGAGTCGGTTACTCGACTCATGAACTTGTTGATTCTTGAACCCATTGTGCGGTTCTTGAACTTGCTTGTGGATTCGCGAACTTGCTTCGTGAACTTGTTATTTAATTTTCGATTCATGAACCAAGGCTTGCTTGATACTTGATACCTGAGTACGCCGCCCTATAAACTCCATTACTAGGTCTAAACGAAATTGTTTGACTGTAGCAACCATGTAGTATAATGGATGCATGTCGTGCTACCTAGATAGTAATCACCACTAGACTTGAACTTGATAACTTGATGCTAGATAACTTGATACTTGAGACTAGATAACTTGATAACTTGAGCTAGACGACTTGATACTTGGACTTGACATTTGAGACCTGACATTTAAAATAACATATGACACTAGACTTGAGTTTGACACTTGACATTAATTACCCTTATAGGTGTACCTGACATGTGTTTCACCACTAGCAGTTGTTATCCAACCTAGTTATTAAGATGTTCCCTCTTGCTAGCTAGTCTTTGAATTTACCTACTACTTCTCATAATTCTTGCTATATTCTTGATTCCATCTCTTGTCTTTTCCTTACTTGTACTTGCTTTCACTATTTGTGGCCCTAGCTTGCACTAAGGGCATTTTCCCTTGTTTCCCCTTTGTTTCCCTATTTATATTATTAAGCAGACTTTGGAGACGCGGTTCCTGCTGGAATTAGCGAGCAGACATTTCAGGTTTTGCTTGGAGCAAGGACCTGTTTAAATAGTTGCCTTCTTTAAGGTATTTATTTCTTCTGATGTTTAAGACTTGTTTCCGAGTTTACACTTGATCCAGACATGGGGAACTATTTGAATATTATCATTTATTTAAATTGTTTCTGTTGCTTAAATAATTATTCATGCATGCTTGGTTATATATATAAATCTGGTTATATACTTGTTATGATGTTGGGTCGATCCTACAGCTTATGGATGATGTAAAAAATCATTCGCTGGGCTTCGTCACGTGCTCGTATTCCATATTTTTGGGAAGCGGGGCGTGACAGAAATAATGCAAACCGAAGTCTTTATCTCCCTTCTGTCTCTATGCTAGTCAGAGTTGCCACATCAGCTTTCAGGCCTGTCACACCCGTGCCTCGTCTCATGGCTTCTCTGGTGTCGTATAGTCCACGTCAGATCGCAGCATGCCAGGTCAGCGCGCCAGGGGCCACGTCAGCACCGTGGGTAGATGCGCCGGTCAGAACGAAGAAGACAGCAGCCTAGTCAGCCGACAGGCCTGTCACCTCCTGTCAGCATCGGGTGGGTCCCGCACCGCACGTCAGCACCTTGGGAACCCGTGCGCCTGCTCCTTTTCCTTGTTTGATTCGCTGCACACGCCAGCAAAAGGGTGTGGGACCAGCGAATCCCTTCTCTCCCTTTATTTGATCTGAGCGCACAGAGAGAGAGTTGAGTTGCTCTCTCTCTCTTATGTTCTGTTTTTTTTTTTATTTGTTTATTTATTATTATTCAATTGGCAGCCGTCACCTCCTATTATTCTCTCTCCTGTTTGGCTTGCATTTATAGAGCACAGGAATAGAGTTAGGGTTTTCACTTTTTTGCAAAAAAGTCCACACACTTTCTTCATTTCCTTCCTTTAATTGATCTGAATTTATTTATTTCTCTTTCTTTCTTTTCTGCCTTTTCTGCCCTCCACGTGCTTCTGCATACACAAAATAATACCTGAAATTAGGATTTTTAAATAAAATAAATTTAATTAGTTTAAAATTAATTAAACTAACTACAAATCATATTAGCATATAAAAATCCTTTTAAAAATTATTTGTCGCACTTTTAGCTCAACACAACAATAAAAATTGATAAATCCATTATTTCACTTTGTTTGTTGATTTTTTCCACAAATCTTTACTTTTTGCATCAAAAATATTATTTCTTCAAAAATAATTGATTAAATGAAATCTTATAGAAATAAGATGAATTATAGACAATATCAGCGAAAACAAGTCATTTTAATAGGTAAATGAGTACAAATATTTGTATATAAATTAGACACATCATGGCCCATCACTCCCATTATCCAACTTGTTAGAATGTTTAGTAGTTCCTCTTATTTATTACAAGCTTGATAGACCTTCTTCTTTTATAATAAGAAATAAAACATAGAGCATATAGTGGCTATATCCTTAGAACCATACATGTTTCCTTTTGGAATAATCAATCTATCAATGAATATATAAAAAATACAATTATCAAATTTGAAATAATTGCAAGCTTACCTTCAACAGAACATGTTATCAAATTTGAAAGGTAAGGAAAATATCACGAAACATATCTACCACAGTCTCCGTGATTAATTTTGGAATAGCTGGTAGCCAAAATTATCATATTAAACAACATCAAATCAAATTTGAAATGATAGTACATCATTAGGAATAATTGGCAGAACTCTTTTGGACTATCTAAGCACTTTAAACACTAATGATATTCAACAGTGTAAATCCCTGTTCTATACTGGTTGATAATGGTAAATGTCGCGTCAAATCAGGGCCTTACGATTCCAGCACAGATCCTAAAACTTCTACAAACAGATTTTCATAACGGGCCCCTTTAACAGTTCTGTGCCTCATCTAGGCTCATCTAACAAGACATAGGCCACTTTCAAGATCATTAAAAGTAACAGATTAGGCACACTAAGAGAGACACCCAGCCCATTGGGGCTGCGAGTCAAATCTCTTATCCCCACACAAGAGAGTCTTATATCTTAAGAGTGAGAATCGACATGAGATAAGGAATTCATATCAATCTCCTAAACTGTTTCTCAGAACTATAAATACCCCCCCCCTCCGGTCAGAAGGTAATCAGGAAATTCTGTCTCAAACTCTCTTTCTCTCTCTGGTTCTAACTTGAGCGTCGGAGGGTCGGAGAGGCCATCCCTAGTGTTTCAAGCTTTTTGCAGGTCCAGCGGCCGCTTTAGCAACTGACGGATTCATAGCACGATGTTCAATCAACGATCCAGATCCACTCTCAGGACCACTTATATGCCAACGATCAAAGGTTAGATCTTTAGTAGTTTCCTTCAAATATAAACTCACTATCTATTTGCTTTCATGCCAAAATAAACATCAATAGATTGGCACCGTTTGTGGAAAACTACATAGATCAGACTTACTGCCATGCCACCAAAACTAAGAGACAGAGTGGCCGCCTCAAGCCATCGCACCAATTCTCTTCGTCAACCAGCTCCTCCCGTGGAGGATCTAATTCCTCCTCAACAGCTGGATCTGCCTCAATAGCCTAATCAAGCTCCTATCAACGGAGAGGCACCAGGGGGCTTCCGACCAAGCCATCATGAACTATGACATGAACAAAGCTCTCCACATAACCATATCTCAGTCCACGATGACTCCAACGACTCATTGCCCTCGTGAAGTTTTAACCCCTATTTCTCATTTCTTGTATTTTGGGTGTATTTCTTCCATGTATTTTCTGTATTTAAAAATTTCTATAACTTTCTTTTCGGTTTTAAATTCTTTTACAACAATTACATTTCCAATTGATCGAATTTTAACAAAATATTATTCCGGTTTCTAAGAAATTTTCTATTTCATTTATTATTCGAAAATTATATTTATGACGGTGTATTTTAATTTTATTTTACATTTCTAAGTGATCAACTATTTATATTATATATTATTACTGTTTGGATTATTTTAATAAGTCTATTAAACTTGAATGTCCATTTTTGATATAAATGTGTATATTATTATTATATCTATTTTTACTATTATTGTTATTGTTATTATTATGATTACTTTTGGGTTCTTATTAAAAACCCATTTCTACTTGTTAATTTCATTGTAGTCATTTCAAAATAAATTCACTACATTAATGTAAAGTACATTTATTATAAATTATGTTTTTATTGGTTATTGTATATCTTCTTTTGGATCTAACTATACCCAAATCCTATTTTAAAACCCTATTCTAATTCTATTGGATTTTCTTTTTATCCTAAAACCCATTACCCATTCTAAAACCCAATATAGTTTAACTAAACCCTACAGTTTTCCCTACCCGTTTACTCTCACCCCAACCCAAAACCCGCCAGCCGTCATCCCCTTAAACCTCAACCCTAAACCTACTCTCTATATACATATATATTTAACCCATGCTATACCCTATTCACCTATCAATCCATCAGCCGCCTCTTCGTCCTCCCGCTGCTTTCCCTACCTCCTGCATCCTCTTCCCCATCTCCCTCGCACCTCCTTCTTCAACCATGCACCTTCTATAAAACCCATCCCGATCCCCTTCTAGCTCTTCCGATCTCTGTGCTGCAACCCTCCATCTCGAGCGCACAGCCTCAACTGCGCCATCCCCTAACCGTGTGCTGCTCCTCCGACAGTCGCAGCAGACCCCGGTAGCGCTCGCCCTGCTGCCTCGCAACTTACCCGGTGCACCCCTGCCCTGTGCTCCTCCAGTCGCAACCCTCTCCCCTCTTGTCTACTTGCTCCCGCTGAGGTCCCCTTCGACGCAGTAATAGGCCATCGCCGTTGGTTCCCTACAGTGCCTACTGCACCACTCTAGACTGCAGCCAGGCCACCTCATTGCCTTCCCCTCCTCCTATCACGACACAGCTACAGACAGCAACTGCGCCGTGTTCTCCCCCCTCCGATTGTCTGACAGCAGCAACAGTGAACAACATCTGCTGCCTCCCCTCACCCGCTGTCCCACCGTCTCCTCTTCCACCATCGTTCTCTCGATGTGTGCACCCACTGCCGTTGCTTGGCCTTGTGTGCATGTGATCTCGTGTTGTGCTCGTAGTTGTGTTCGTGATCGTACTTCGTTGTTCGTTGTTCGTTGGGTTCGTTGCCCGAGAATTCGTTCCCATTATTCTTGCTTTGTCAGTTATAAGGCAAGTAACTTGTATTCTTTTCTTTGTGTAATACAAGTACTAAATACCGCCTGTAGTGTAGTTGTGTTCTAGAGATAAGTCTTGTGTGAACCCCCTATTGTATCTTTGTGTTGACCCGTCTATAGTTGCCACATGACACATATGACATGAAATAACCTAGGAATGACCACTTCTTGTTGTATACATGCATGTTGTTTGTATGATATCGTGTGCTCGGTTGTGTTATTCGTAGTATACTTGTTGTAGACTTGTAAAATACCCTATACCATGTTACTTGGACATCTAATATACTCTATTTCATGTTTGGTTATGGTTTGGATGAGTTCCATATGAACTAGTTGATTTTGTGCATGAACGATATTTTCTGTTTTACCGATTTTCTATTTTTGATCAATATTTTAGACCATATTAAGGTCAGTATATGAAAATATTTTATGAATAAAAATTATAAAGAATTATGTCTACTTCCCAGATTTTCTGACAGATCTCAGTTTCGATTTATGACTTTCGAGTTATAACAATTTCACTACGGATGTGTTTAAAATTCTAGATCCAGTTTTATATGAGTTCTGTATGACGATTTATTTTTCTACTGTTGCTAAAGATAATATTTTGATCCAATATTTTGCTGGTTACAACTAGACTTAATTGGGATTAACCCCTAATTTTTGAGAATTTAATTGATAACTTTTACACACTATTCTATGCTTTCAAACAACTACTATACTTGATGAATTTTCATGTTGTTCAGTAAAGAACCTTAATTTCGACATGATTCTATTTGCTGTCTATAAAAAATTTGTGAACATGTTATAGCCTACTATATCTATTTTATCTCTCTTTTGATGGATCTGGATTTCAATTTGTAGTTTGTGAGATATTACTGTTTTAATACTGTAGTGTTTGTGATTCCAGATTTACAAAACTGCTGCACCTTGTTGCTTTCTAATTTTACTTGACTATTCTATTTATGTTGAAAATTTATGAAACTTTATTTTCTGTTACTAAACTTACTAGGAAATACCCCAGATTTTTCATGGATTTAATTATTAAGTTTTCATGTTGTTTTCTAGTTCTTGAATACAAACTTCTGATTTCTGGCTGAACACGTTTTCTGGATTCAAATCTGTTTTGAGACTTTTTGTTGTGAAATGCCATATGACTTATATATATTTTCTAGATTAAGCCGGGAGTCTATTTTCCAGATTCTTAGATGGATACAAGTTGCACATTTGTAGCAACGGAAATTCCAGATTTAGTGCAGTACTATCTTGCTGTCCTAAACTAGAATTTTCGTTGTTATATCCTTTTATGAGTTGTCTTTCACCCGTACATGTTTATCTTTTAACCTGAACCTGTTACTTGTTTATGTTATGTTACTCTTGACATGTTTGTGTCACATACATGCATGTTTGATTTATAATAATAAAATAACCAAGCCAGGGTTAAGGGAAAGATCTAGTAGTGGAAAATATAGAAATGTGTACTTGGAAGGGGGGCCGTGTTTCCCACCTGATTATTTGATATCTATTACCTGTTACATGGTTATGCATGATCCTGATTACATGTTATCTGATTCCTGACTACATACTTCTTTATGAGAGGGTGTACTCAGAAGGAGGCCCGTGTTTCCCACCTATTACCCAACTATATACTTCCTTTGAGAGGGTATACTTGGAGGGGACTTAGTCCTACCTGTTGCATGATTACCTGTTACATGATACCTGTACCAGTACCTGTGTATGATTACCTGATACCTGAGTACACGGCCTTATGGACTCCACTATGAAATCTAAACAATACTTGTTTAAATGTATCAACCATGTGGTAAAAGAATGAACGCATGAAGTACTACCTAGATATTAGTAAATACAAGACCTGATATGACATAATATCTGATACATGAATACCTGTTACATGCTTGCCTGATACATGTTACCTGCATACCTGTTCATCTCTTACCTGTTTATCTATACATGCTACTTGACACCAGTTATATGTTTACCTGCTTGCATGATACATGTTACCTGTTACATGTTATATACACTTGTTATTACTTGATTCCGTTCATGATTCATGTTAGTTATCTTATTTTGTTATCATGCCTATTCCATGCTATTTGTTTACCTTTTCCATGTACTTGTGTCTGCACTACAAGCGGCCCGTAACTTGCATTGGCGGGAGTTTGTTTTCTTTTTCCTCTTCCTGTAATTTATTGAATTGCAGATTTTTGAGATCAGCTGTCTGATGGAGTTGGTAATATGAGATTCTAGTCCTAGAGTTTTGCTATAATGATTTCCTGCTATTATTATTAGTTCCTGTTAATATGAATAATGTACCTGTTACTTGGATTATTTGTATTTGGACAATGTGACCCAAAATATTTGACTTGTTCAGATCTGAATTATTTAAGATTAATATATTTTGTTTCAAGTAAATTCTGTTGGTATTTTGATTCATATATGCATGCGTGGTTGACTTCTCTTGCATCCGACTCTCATTATTCTTGTGAAATGTTGTAAAGATCTTGACAACTTATGGATGATGAAAATTATTTACTGGACTTAGTCACGTATCTGTATTCCGTATTCTCTTTTTGGAAAGCGGGGCATGACAAGGTTTTTAGTGGCATCAGAGCCCAGGTTTGCCTAATGTATTAGTTTGACTGATATATTAAACAAGTTTGGCTCGATCTGGGATCGGCACAACAGTACACAGACCATGCATACATGAATGAATTATAATCAACATTGATCTGGATACAAGTCTTATTCCATCCATTTTGATCCCTCCATATTCAATTCCTTGATTCCTTGATTCTTCCATCTTTTTCAGTCATCCTAATTTGTTGATTTCTTCTTGACTATGAATTCATTCTTTTCGTACCCATATCCCTTAATTCTGGTGTCATCCATTCTTTCCTTCTTGCTTGGTTTGTTGATTGGCATTGCTAGATCTACTACGACTTGTCAGCGGCTTGGATCATCGCCAGGAGAAGAAGTGTCATCCTTTGCTCCAAGATGTGCATGCAAAGTCTTCCTAATCAGAGTGGCACAGTGGAAGCGTTGTGGGCCCATAACCCACAGGTCCCAGGATTCTCTTGTTGTTTCTCCTTCACTGCATTGTTTGCTTCTTTCCATTCCTTGTACTCGTCTTCATCCGTTGACTTATTGGCTGGTTTAACTCTTCTTTGTCCATCCTTTCTTCAATTTCAGCTCTATCTATTTCTTCATCTCTTTGCTTGGTTATCTTGCAAGTCTTGTGTTGTTTCTTTTTCTTCATTTTTGATACCAGTTACTTCTTTCTTGCATTCTATTTTGCCATCATGCACCCAATCATTATTTGATTCAATTCTTCCCTGTCCTTTCTCTCTTTGATTCCAGTTCTACCTACTCCCTTCATGCCTTGTTATCTTGTGTTGTTTCTTTCCTTTTAATACTGTTTATTCTCTTTCATGCATTCCATTTAACATCATTGTTATCCGCTTCATTCTTTTTCTAGTATTGCCACTGTTTTGTTCCTTCCCCATTAATTATTTGTTTAATTTGTTACCCTTCCCTAAGTTTATTTTTGCCTTGTCCTATGTACCGCCTAAGCAAATTTTGAGGATGAAATTTTGTTTTAAGGTGGGTAGGATTTGTAACCCCTGTTTCCCATTTTCTGTATTTTGGGTGTATTTCCTTTTCCGTATATTTTCTGTATTTAAAAATTTATATAACTTTCTTTTCGCTTTTAAATTCTTTTACAACAATTACATTTTCAATTGATAAAATTTTAACTAAACATTATTCCGGTTTTTTAGAAATTTTCTATTTCATTTATTATTCGAAAATTATATTTATGACGATGCGTTTTAATTTTATTTTACATTTCTAAGTGATCAACTATTTATATTATATATTATTACTGTTTGGATTATTTTAATAAGTCTATTAAACTTGAATGTCCATTTTTGATATATATATATGTGTGTATATTATTATTATATCTATTTTTACTATTATTGTTATTGTTATTATTATTATTACTTTTGGGTTCTTACTAAAAACCCATTTCTACTTGTTAATTTCATTGTAGTCATTTCAAAATAAACTCTCTACTGTAATGCAAATTACATTTATTATAAATTATGTTTTTATTGGTTAGTGTATATCTTCTTTTGGATCTAATTATACCCAAATCCTATTTTAAAACCCTATTCTAATTCTATTGGATTTTCTTTTTATCCTAAAACCCATTACCCATTCTAAAACCCAATATACTTTAACTAAACCCTACCTAACCATATAACCCTTTTCCCTACCGGTTTACTCTCACCCCAACCCGAAACCCGCCAGCCGTCATCCCCTTATACCTCAAACCTAAACCTACTCTCTATAACATATATATTTAACCCATGCTATACCCTGTTCACCTAATCAACCCATCAGCCACCTCTTCGTCCTCTGACCGCTTTCCCTACCTCCTGCATCCTCTTCCCCGTCTCTCCCGCACCTCCTTCTTCAACCCTGCACCTCCTATAAAATCCATCCCTATCCCCTCCTAGCTCTTCCGATTCCCTGTGCTGCAACCCTCCATCCTGAGTGCACAGCCTCAACTGTGTCATCCCCTAGCCGTGTACTGCTCCTCCGACAGCCACAGCAGACCCCAGCAGTGCTCGCCCTGCTGCCTCGCGACTTACCCCGGGGCACCCCCTGCCCTGTGCTCCTCCAGTCGCGACCCTCTCTCCTATCATTTGCTTGCTCCCGATGACGTCCCCTTTGACGCAGCAACAGGCCACCGCCCCTAGTTCCCTGCGGTGCTTGCTGCGCCGCTCCAGACCGTAGCCAGGCCACCTCAATGCCTTCCCCTCCTCCTATCACGACGTTGCGACGGACAGCAACTGCACCGTGATCACCCCCCTCCGGCCGTTTGAGAGCAGCAACAGTGAGCAGCATCTGTTACCTCCCCTCGCCTGCTGTCCCATCGTCTCCTTTTCCGTCATCGTTCTCTCGACTTGTGCACCCACTGCTGTTGTGTAACACCCTGGATTTTCAAATCTTATTTAAATTAGAGTTTGTAATTTACGTGTTTTGCACGTATAATTTCATATGCATTTTCTAGAGACAAATATTTTTCATAGCTTAAGCTATTAATTATTCTCTTTATTTCCTAAAAGATCTATTTTTAAAGCCTAAATGAAATCCTAGGCCTAATTATCTCTCTAGCTCATTATAATTAATTTATTAATTAATTCTCTTGAGCCCATGGTCTTCTGGCCCATTAGTGAGCCCAATTAATTTAATTTCTCTTTTAATTAACCTAACTTGTAGTGTAGACCAACTTAACAAACAATTAATTAAATGTGCATGAACAAATTTTAGTAGGGGGTACTAGTTTGCATGTGCATTGCACTAGCACGTGCAAATGCACCATGGAGTGTAGGTTGGATTGTGTAAAGAGAGAGGGAGAGATGGGAGTAGTGGTGAGGTGGTTATCTCATTCATGGGTGGTTGCTACAACTCCCAAACTCATCCTAGCCCTTGATCCTTAACTATTTGGACTAATCCTAGCCATTCAATTCACTCAAAAATATATATAAATACCCCCTCTCATTTACTCACTTTTGCACTTGAAAAAGAAATAAAGAAACATCAAAGTTAGAAAAAGATTGAGATAAAGTGAGAGAAAGATTGAGTTTGTGTGCTAGTTTTTGTGTTCATCCCTTTGGAGGTGTAACCCCCGTTTTTCCAAAAAAACGTATTATTGTGTATTTTCTGTATTTAAAATTTTTGCAAATTATTTTTTTGGTTTTCAAATCTTTTGGCAAATTGTATTATTGGATCTCCTATTAAAATCTGTTTTCGATCAATAACTTTATCTGTAAATAATTTCTATGATTTTTATATTGAAACACAATTCGTATTTTTATTGTTATTATTACTCTTGTTATTACTGCTGTTTTAATCCTAATATTATTATTGTTATTGTTATTATTATTTTTATTATTATTAGTATAAAATCCTAATTGTATATTTTATTGGTTATTGTATTTTCCTAAACCCATTATATCCTATTCTAATTAAATAAACCCAAACCCAAACCCATTTCCTGTTTTTTCCCCTAAAACCCAATTACCCAAACCCTAGACCCGTTAAGCACTCTACCCTATCTAATACCCAACATACTACCTTGTTTTAAATACCCATCTAAACCCTATTAATCCTATCAGCCATCACATCAACCTAACCCTAAAATTATCTAACATATATTAACCCATACATCTCAGCCTGTTCATCTTCACCTACAACCGCAAACCCATCTCTCATCCATTCAACTCAACCTCTGCCGTTTCAACTTCTTCTCCTCTTAACCTGATCCTCCCCCTCTCCCCAGCGTCGTGCCGCAGCAATTTCGGCAGACCCCACCCTTGTGCCGCCTTACTCTAGTGCAATCCTCTGGCATCGTTTCCCTGTGCGCCCACCAGCAGACCCCCTCGGCGCCGCCCCCTGCAGCGCAGCTTCCCTGCACTGCACCTGCAACCAGTCGCGACCCCCCTTCGACTGCAGACAGTCAACGACCACAGCACCCTCCCCTCCTCCGCTACTGTCTACCGTGCCGCCCCACTGTGTCTCTAGTTAGCTAGCGGCAACACAGCGCGCTTCCCGCCTGTGTGTGCTCCTCTGCCGAGCCACGACGACCACTGCCATTCACCTGCCGCCTGTTCGCCGTGCTTCGACGGCCGCTCCCTGATGCCTCGACGCACCAAGACCGAGTCCCTGTTCATGAGCCATTCTCATTGTTGTTATTTTGATCATGGGTTGCTGTTAATATTTGTTATGATCATGGGTTTTGATCTTTGAATCCTGGCCATCCATCGCCTTGGTGATCTTGATCTTGATCTCCTAGATCTCAGCCATTGATCGCATCGTCATCATTTTAGAGTTCTTGATTACTTTGATTGTGGACCGTCCGATCGTCGATCTGGTCCGATCATCATCATCATCATCAAGATACTTGATCACATCTTGATCTTGATCTTGATTCTCATCCGTACTGATCTGCCCGATCGTTGTTTGATCATCTTGATATTGATCGTCGTCGTGTTCCGTTCGTTGGTTTGTATTCGTGATTGGTTCGTGATCCGTTCGTTGTGTTCGTGCCTGGGATCCATTCCCGTTATTCTTGCTCTTTGCTCCATTTCCGCTGTCGTCTCTCAGGCAAGTAACTTGTATTAAATTCCTTTGCATATACAAGTACTAAATACCGTTTGCAGTGTAGTTGGGTTCTAGAGACAACTTGTGTGTGAATCCCCTGGTTGATATTGTCTCTATAGTGAAAACTTGACCATAGTTATCTGACGACACATGACATGAGTACAACCTAGGATTTACCGTTTATTTGATGTGATCGAATATGTGAGTTAGTTATGAGAATTTGTACGTTTGTTGGATCCATGTGATATACTTGTTGTGGACATTTAGTATACTCTATTTCATATTGTTTGGATACTTGGTAGACTCTATTTCATATTTGGGTGTGTTTGGATCAAGTTTCGTTGAATCTATGTTGATTTTGGTTTTTGAGGAAATTTTGTGTTTTGCCGATATTCTGTCTTGATCAGTAATTTAGACCATATTAAGGTCAGAATCTTAATTTCAGTATAAAACATGAATTTTAGAGAAATTCGTCTTCTTTCCAACCTCTCTGACCTTGCTCGATTTCGTTTTCGTATGTGTGAGTTATGACTGTTTTACTACAGAGGTGTAGATCAATTTCAGATTTTGTTTCTTGATGATTTTGATGACTAAATTATTTTGATACTTGTGCTACACATATTATTTTGATCTGAAATTTTGGTTAGTATTTCGATATCTATCGAGGGATTACCGATAATTTTGGTGGATTTTATTGATGAGTTTTATATGCCGTTTCATGCATACTTGCGGTATTTTGCTCGCTGTTCTGTAAAGAATCGTATTTTCACCCTATTTCCTTCTACTGTATGGAAAATATTTATGAAATATGAACGTTAGATTATTTTTCTATTTTCATCTCCCTTTGGTGGATTTGAATTTCGTTTCACAGTTTGCGAGATATTTCAGTTTTTGTACAGCAGTGTTGGGAATTCCAGATTTGCCAAACTATCGTTTCTTGAGGTTTTCCGATTTTTGTTGACTGAACTAAATTTATTGCAACATTATGAACTTTATATTTTGATACTAGACATGTAGCGGATTACCTCATATTTTTCCTGGATTTATTTGAGGAGTTTTAATGTTGTTTTTCTGACTGAGAATTCGTTTTACTGATTTCTGACTGAACATATTTTCTAGATTCAAATCAGTTTTCAGTTATAATTTTGTGAAATACTATGACTTATTTATAATCACTGGATTCATGTGGAAGTCTATTTTTCAGATTCTTTGACGAATTCAGATTTGGATTTCTGTAGTAACGGGAATCATTGTTTTAGTATTGTACTGTCATGCTGTCCTGAATATGAACATATACTGTTTTGGTCGTTTATGTGACCGTATATCATCTATGATTATTTATTTGTTTCCCTAAACCTAATGCTGATTATACCATATTAGTTCGACACTATTTCATGCACTATCATGTCTGTTAATAATCATAATAAAAGTAATCAAGCCGGGGTTTATGGGAAAGATCTAGTGGTGGGAAAGCATAGAAATGTGTACTTAGAAGGGGGCCCATGTTTCCCATATGATTATCTGTTATCTGTTATCTAACCCTATCTACATTACTTTCTATAGGAAGGTGTAGGGAAGAAGAGAACCACTAGGTTCTATCTGTCTGTCTGGATCTGTTATCTAACCCTGTCTACATTACTTCTTATAGAAAGGTGTAGAGACGAAGAGAACCACTAGGTTCTATTTATCTGAACTGTTATCTGATATCTGTCTGAACCCTGAGTACACGGCCCTATATGATCCCCTACGAAATCTACAAACAAAACTGTTTAAATGTAGCAACCATGTAAGGTGGGCTGCATGAAGTGCTACCTAGTTAGTAATTAATACAAGAATTATAAAATTTGAATCTGACATCTGTATCTGTATCTGAATCAGAATCTGTTATCTGTATCTGTTATCTATTATCTGTTATCTAATCATTTGATTATCTGTTATCTGTCTGATACTATCACTTGACACAATTATCTGACACTATCATCTGTATATCTGTCTATATGCCATCTGACACTTGACACTTGACACATGATATCTGTATCTATTAGTATACCATGCTATCTAATTTTTTTTCCTGATTCATGATAGTTATCACATTTCTGTTGACACATTTATACCATGCTATGTTGTTATGTTATTATGTTATATTTGTTATTAGTTAGTTTTTCCCATGTACTTGTATCCTGAATTACAAGCGGCCTGTAACTTGCATTGACAGGTACCTTGTTTTCTTTTCATTTCTCCCGCAATTCACTAATTGCAGATCAAGATGGTCGGCTGCCAGATGGCATTGACGAGATGATGTATTAGTGCTAGATTTTTTGCTTTATTATTATTACTATTTGTTGCTTGAAATTGAATAAATTGTATCTGTTACTTGGATTCTTTGTGTTTGGGCAGTATGACCCAGGATTTTTGACTTGTTCAGATCTGATTTATTTAAGATTAATACATTTTGTTTCAAGTAAATTCTGTGGGTATATTGATTCAATTATGCATGTGTGGTTGATTCTCTTGCTTTCGACTCTGATTATTTTGTGAGATGTTGTAAAGATTCCTGAACAGCTTATGGATGATGAAAATCATTCGCTGGGCCAATGTTACGTGCTCGTATTCCGTATTTTTGGAAAGTGGAGCGTGACAGGAGGTCGGCCAAATCAATAAGGAGCAAGGGGAGCTCGGGTTCCATCAAGCACAAGGAGGAGAAGGCAATTTCCGGCACAATATAGGAGGAGAAGGTTCGCTCTTTGTTCAAGGAGATTTCTAGGAGTTCTTTCTTTTATTTCTTCAAATAGGTGGACAATTTTCTCTAACTTCCAAGTAGTACCATGCTAGGTTGGTTTGAATCATGCTAGAATAAGTAAGTGAGATTATTGCTTTATGTTGGTAACTTGATTAAGGAGAAAAAAAACATATGTGAAATTGCATGAAATGACTAGTGAAATGGATTGAATGGTATGCCTATAATTGTTGTTGTGATAATTTGATATTCTCTAGTATGTTAATTTAGAATGAATGATTCGCCATGTTGAAATATTCATGTATGTGGAAAATGTGCAACTTAAGAAATGTACTAATGTGAAAAATACAAATTATGAGACTCTCCATGTTATTAAAAATTGACTAGAAAAGTATGCATGTTAATGGTTAGTATGATTAACGCTAAATAATCCTAAAGATGTATGTTAGTTGTTGGAGAAATGAACATTTTGTAATTTAGGCCAAATTCAAGAAATGATCAATTTGTGTGTTAATCAAAAAGGAGGAAGCAAAACTCATTAGGCTAATAAAGAGGAACTAAAATATGATTGAAAGAAATCAAGAAAAATGACTCTTTGAAAAAAAGTTGTTAATAGAACATTATGTGATTTTCATGTACAATTTGTATGAATAAAGAGTAGTACTTTATAAGGAAAAATAAGATTTTAATGGCTTTAAAAACCCTAAATTTACTGTTTATTTTGAAAGAAATCCAGTTAGAAATTTATTTAGTTTTAGAGGAGCAAATCACATTTTTGAAGAAATGAGTTTTTTTTTTAAAGAACTAGAATAGCTACAGTCTTGTACAAAACAAATTAGAATTATTTTTCTACGGGTTAGTCACTCTGTCCATACTGGTCAGTGGGTGCAAATTAAAAATGTCACTGTAGTAGGAGGTCATGGGTTCGGATCTTGGCATGACCTCTTTATATTTTTTTGAAAATAACCCATTACCGAGACCCTGAGTATAAGAGAGTTAAGACCCCCCTTGTATCATGTGGGTGCTTTGTCCTCTTTGGTGAGCCATTGCGTCACAGTAACGTTACTGTAGTGCATGCTGCTGTTGTTGCTGGTTCGAAACCTGGCTTCGGCTTAGGTTTTTAATTTTTGATTTTTTGGGGAAAATTAATATTTTAATGATTTATTTTGTAAAATTAAATTAGAAAAAATATGTTAATTATCCTGAGATTAATTTGAACTTATCTAGAAAACTTCTATGGATTGACTAAGAATTTTTAATCAAGATTAAAGAGATTATAAGGGTGTTCTATGTGATAATTAATGCAATATGCATTTTTCTTCCTTAGGGGAAATTATGCAAAATTATTTTGAGAATTCATGACTTAATGTAAATGTGAATAATTTCGCTTGGGTTGAATAAACGAGATTTTAGACTTATGAATGCAAAAAAAAATTATGAGATTAAAAATGTAAAACGAGAAATTATGAAATGAAACTATTTTGTCTCTCATTTGTGAAAAGAAATACATGAATTGAAATGAGGATGAATCATGATAACTTATTGATAAGTGTGAATACTCAATTTATGAACATGGAATGAGATTTTGAACTAGAGGGTAGCTATGTCCTATTATCGGCAATTAAATGAATTATAATTGTTGAGATGAATTATTGACATGAAAGACCAAGTTGGTCATGTTGTTGATTTAGACCGGTATAGAGGAAAGAGCTAACTCTAGGGGTTGATTTTATTCATGATTCAAAAAAACTGAGGACTAGATACATAGTGGCGATATGACGAAAGTAAGAGAAAAACACGAGTATGAGGGCCATCCGATTGGCGGTGTGAAAGTGATTCACAGACTGCCTGCTTGATGCGTCATGACATGGCGTGAGCACTAGTCCGGAATTATCGTCCTGGTGGCTACGCTTGTGGTGTGTTTGGTGACTACAGGTAGTGCCATCGTTCCATGACGGAGGTTGAATTGTTCATAGTTTGCCTGCATGATGCGTCATGTCAGTGCGTGGGATTCCCCTCCAGACTGTCTGGACATGGGCTCGTAACTCATAGAACATCTAGGATACTTACCATAGTTACTGTAGTAGTTTAAGTCATGGCGAGGGACCGAACCCTACAAGATGAAGTACGATTAAGGGCTTGCCCTCGGACCTATGGAGTATGGGATGCATAGAATATGAACATGTGCGCATTAATGTCATATAATATAAATAACTGCATTAAGGATTAAGTGCACAGCACAACACGACATCTATAGGATAGTCCCCGTAGTTTTGCTTACGACAAGTGTGTGCTTTCTAAGTAGGAGAAAATTGATGTTTTATATCCTTGCATCAGTTGAATGAACTGACGAGCCCACTGTTTCCATGCAGGATAACAAGATTGACAAGAATAAAGTATGTATGCTGCTTAAAGAATGTTTCAACTGTTGTACAGTTTATTTATGTAATTATTGTAAATTGCTTCCGCTATTTAAATGTAATTTAAAGATGTAACTCTGATGTAAAGTAAAGTTTTAATTTTCTTGTAAAATTATACGAAGAGAAGTGTAAAGATCCTGTCGAACTTCGAATTCAGTCTGTTTTGGAATTCGGGGTGTTACAGAGTGGTATCAGAGCCAAGCTTCCAAGTAGTACAAATTTATAGGGAACGACACCTTAGAAGTGGACATTAGAGCATGTGTTGAGTCTAGAGATTTAAATGTAAGTCACTTACATTTGTGTTGCTCTATGATATATGCTTCTTCTTCTCCTTTCTCTAAGATGGCGGACCACTTCGACCCAGCTGGAGGTGACACATAGTTGAGGAAGATTACTACCCCGGGCAAGCTGATTCTGACGAAGAAGATCCTGAAGAATTCAAAGAGGAATGGCCTGAGTCCAGAGAGATCACTCCACCTCCGGATTCATCTGATTATTCCTCTGGCGAGGAAGAACCAGTTCCGAGTAGTCTCATTGTGTCTCTTCAGAGGCAGGTAGAGACTCAGAGGGAGAGAGCAGAGCTGTTGCAAGCGCTGTGTGTCAAGTGCAAGGAGAGCATTGCCACGCTCAATCATCGTGTTTGAACTCGAGAAGAGAAAATACATGTACGATGTACTGAAGGAGGAAATGGCAGAACTGTGGAAAGAGCTTCGAGAAGCCAAGAGGAACCATAGAAACTAGACTGTTGTATCTTCTTACTGCTTTCATTTGATGTCAGAAATGTTTTAAATTCGAATGTACAAAGTTTAGAATTCAATGAAATGAAAAGTTGATTTAAATTCATGTTTTCTACTTCGAATTTAATGGATCTTTTGCATCAGAACATGGCCGGAAGAAGAGCTTGAAGTGGAGAAGGTCTGGACTTGGAAACGGAGTTAGCGAGGGTCTATCAGACACTCAGTGCCGTTGCCATGAATCAGAACCAAGGGAGGGTGCATGTGAATCCAGTAACCGAGGTAATCAAACTCGTGGAATCATTCAAACGGATGAAACCACTTGTGTTTGAGGGGAAGTCAGATCCTGACGCGGCTGACAATTGTATCCAATAGATCGAGACTATCTTCGAAGTCTTGGAGACTCCGAAGGGCAGCAAGGTGAAGTTGGCGGCACTGCAGTTCGAGAAGGATGCGGCTGTATGGTGGCCGTCGATGAAGCTGACGATGAGAGATATTGTCCTTGGCTAAGAGGAATTCTTGGAGGAATTCCGTAGTCTTATTTTCCATCAGACATCCAGGAGAAGAAGGCCATTAAATTTCTGGTGCTGTAGTAGGGAGTATGAGACAAGATTCACTCAGCTATCGAGGTATGCTCCCGAATTGGTGATGGACGAAGCAAAGAAGGCTCGAAAATTCGAGCATGGTTTGATGCCCAGTCTGAGATCCAGGATGATAACCCTCGGTATCAGGAGGTTTGACAAGTTGGTCAAACGAGCTGCAGCCACTGAGGCAGACATGGAGCAGTTCCACACTGTTCAGAATCGGAGGAACAATTGGAATGTGGGGAAGAGGCCTACAGTTACTGGAAGTGTCAGGGGAAAACTGCCTGCCCAAAGGTTCAAACCGACTGGGGGGAACGCGGTCAGTGTGGTAGGAAGACTCGGAAATGCATGGGTGAGACCTCCTGTGGTGACTTGTTACAACTGTAGGGAGACAGGTCACTACGGATCCCAGTGCCCTAAGCTGCAAGATGTCATCCGTAAGGGACCAACTCAGCACGCCGAGAAGAAGCCGTAACCATAGGGGCGAGTATTTGCCTTGACTGAAGCTAACGTTGATGAGGTGGATCACGTCATCACTGGTACGAGGGAGGATGTTTAAGAGTGTTTTCTGTTGTTTCTCTTTTTCCCGCATATTTAGTAAACTGTATGTAACGAGTGTGTGTTATGTAACAGGAAAACTTTATTTGAATGGAAAGAAAGCTGTTGTTTTGTTCGATATTGGGTCCTCTCATACTTTGTGTCATCTAAGTTTGCTAATGTTTTGGGAGTCGAACCGAAAGTCTTTCTAGGCAAGGTTTTAGCAATAGCTACTCCATTAGGGAAAATTTTAACCACCGATCGGTACTATGCAGACTGTGAGATCGTGTTTGGAGATAGAATTTTCGGGATTGATCTGATCGAGCTGAATGTCTTGGGAGTCAATGTTATCATTGGCATTGTTTAGATGTCGGTGTACAGTGCAAGCATCGAGTGCAAGACCAAAGAAAGAACAGTGAAGGCTCAAGGAGGTCCTGAAGTCACTTTCCAAGGAAAGAGGAGATGTTCAGGCTTGGTTGCTGCTATCAGCAAGAAGAAGGGGATTCCTGTAGAGGTGCAGCAAATTCCAGTGGTTTGGGATTATCCGACTGTATTCTTGGAAGATTTGCCTGGGTTACCCCCGCATCGTGATGTAGAGTTCAGCATCACTTTTCAGCCAGGAAGTGCACATATTTCCAAGGCACCGTATAGGATGGCACCTGTGGAGCAGGATGAGATCAAACGACAGATTGAGGAACTGTTGGAGAAAGGCTTTATTCAATCAAGTGCGTCGCCTTGGGGAGCACCGGTACTACTGGTAAAAAAGAAGGATGGTTCGATGAGGATGTACATCGATTACCGAGAGCTGAATAAGGTCACTGTTCAGAATAAGTATCCTATTCCCTGAATTGATGACTTGTTCGATCGTCTACAAGGAGCAGTTGTTTTCTCCAAAATAGATCTTCAATCAGGATACCATCAAGTTCGAGTGAAAGATGAAGATGTGCATAAGATTGTGTTCCGAACTTGACACGGACATTACGAATTCTTAGTTATGCCGTTTGGAGTGACGAATGCACCTGCAGTTTTCATGGATATGATGACAGAGTTCTAAGGCCGTTTATTGATTCTTTCATCGTTGTGTTTATCGATGATATTCTTGTGTACTCCAAGTCGGAGGAGGAGCACACGGAGCATCTGGCAGCAGTTTTGAGGAAGCTTCAGGAGCATGAGTTGTATGCCAAGTTGTCCATGTGCGATTTCTGAAAATCTGAAGTGGCATTCCTAGATCACATCCTTTCTAAGGAGGGAGTGGCAACTGATCCGCAGAAGATAGACGCGGTGAAGTATTGGGCAAAGCCTACTACAGTGAAGGAAATCAGAAGTTTTCTTGGACTAACTAGATACTACAGGAAGTTTATTCAGGGCTATGCTCAGATAGCCGTGCCACTCACTGGTCTGACCAAGAAGAATGTGAACTTCAAGTGGACTGAACAGTGTGAGGCAAGCTTCAAGAGTTGAAAGAGCGGCTGACTACTGCTCCCATTTTAGCTTTGCCTAGAGCAGATATTGAGTACGATGTCTACAGCGATGCTTCACATCGTGTGCTTGGTTGTGTCTTTATACAAGAAGAGAAAGTGATCGCGGGGTATAGGCAACTAAGACTGCATGACAAGAATTATCCGACTCATGATATAGAGTTGGCTGTGATTATCTTCGCCTTAAAGCAATAGAGACATTACGTGTATGATGAGAAGCTGAACATGTACATAGACCATAAGAGCTTGAAGTATATCTATCAGCAGAAGGATCTAAATCTGAGGCAATGGAGATGGCTGGAAGTACTTGAGGACATTCGTCCGGAGATTAAGTATCATCTGAGGAAGGCTAATGTTATTGCTGATGCACTTAGCCACAAAAGCAGTCTGGCTAGTTTGATTACAACTCAGAGACAGCTTGCAGAGGAGTTGGATCGAGCTGGTATTAAAGTTGTTCTGCAAGGCTTGTGATCATCTTTAGCTCAATTGAGGCTCCAACCAACGCTGAATTAAAGAATCATCTCAAGTCAAAAGGAAGAGGCATAGATTCAGAAGATGAAGGAGCAAGTTGGTGCAGGCAAGTTGTCCGAGTTTCAGATCAGGGATGAAGTGTTGTGGTTTGGAGAAAGGCTGTGTGTTCCGGATCGAGCAGAATTATGGGAGAGCATTCTTCAGGAGGCATATGCTACCCTTTTGGTTGTACATCCTGGGAGTACCAAGATGTATAAGGACATTAAACAACATTTCTGGTGGTCAGGTCTGTAACGGGATGTGGCCGAGTTTGTGGCGAAGTGTGAGATCTGTCAGCAGTGAAAGCCGAGAATTAGAAATCCGGAGGTCTATTGCAACCGTTACCTATTTCGGAATGGAAGTGGGATAACATCAGTATGGATTTCATCACGTGCTTGCCCAAGAGTTCAAAGGGCAATGATGCAATTTGGGTCATAGTCGATCGACTAACTAAGTTCGCTCACTTCTTGGCGATGAAACTCACTTCGTCTATGGACAAGTTGGCTGATTTGTATGTTGGTGAGATCGTCAAGCTTCATGGTGTTCCGTTAACCATTATTTCTGATTGAGATACGCGGTTTACTTCGCATATTTGGAGGAGTCTTCAGACAGCTTTGGGTACCAAGGCGGATTTCAACACTGCTTTTCATCTACAGACCGATGGGCAGACCGAGAGAGTCAACCGTATTCTTGAGGATATGCTTCATTGTTGTGTTCTAGATTTTGGAGGCAGTTGGGAAAGGAATTTAGCTCTGGTAGAGTTTGCCTACAACAACAGTTTTCAGATTAGTATTGGGATGGCGCCATACGAAGCTTTGTCTGACAGGAAGTGCAGAACACCTGCCTGTTGGTTTGAAGTTGGGGAACGACAGGTGTTTGGGCCCGAGATTGTGCAGCAGACCTCTGAAAAGATCGACCTGATCAGGAGGATGTTGGTGGATGCTCAGAGTAGGCAGAAGAGCTATGCAGACAATCAGAGGAGGGACCTTGGGTTTGAGGTTGGTGACTTTGTCTTTCTGAAGGTTTCACCTAGCAAGGGTGTGATACGTTTCGGCAGAGGTGGGAAGTTAGCCCCGAGGTTCATAGGCCCATACAAGATATTGAAGCGGATTGGGAAAACTGCATACCGGTTGGAGTTACTGGAAGAGTTGTCTCAGGTGCACAATGTCTTCCATTTGTCTATGCTGAGAGGGTACATTCCAGATCCGAGTCATCATTTGTCCGAAGTGCCGAAGGGTTTGTAGTTAGATCTGAGTTACATTGAGCTTCCGGTTGAGATTGTCGATCATCCGGAGAAAGACTTAAGGAACAAGACAATACCGATGGTCAAAGTAGTCGGGAGAAACCAGTTGGTTGAAGAGGTTACTTGGGAATCTGAGGAGAGGATGATGAAGGATCTTCCTGAGCTCTTTGTTTGGTTTGTATCTTCTTTTCTTTTAATTTTTTATCTTCTTGTTGTATTTTTTTTCCTCACCCATTAAGTGTAGTTCTGAGGATGGAACTATTCTAAGGAGGGAGTGCTGTAACACCCTAGATTTTCAAATCTTATTTAAATTAGAGTTTGTGATTTATGTGTTTTGCACGTATAATTTCATATGCATTTTCTAGAGAAATATTTTTCATAGCTTAAGCTATTAATTATTTTCTTTATTTCCTAAAAAATCTATTTTTAAAGCCTAAATGAAATCCTAGGCCTAATTATCTTTCTAGCCCATTATAATAAATTTATTATTTAATTCTCTTGAGCCCTTGGTGTTTTGGCCCATTAGTGAACACAATTAATTTAATTTCTCTTTTAATTAACCTAACTTGTAGTGTAGACCAACTTAACAAACAATTAATTAAATGTGCATGAACAAATTTTGGTAGGGGGTACTAGTTTGCATGTGCATTGCACTTGCACGTGCAAATGCACCATGGAGTGTAGGCCGGATTGTGCAAAAAGAGTGGGAGAGATGGGAGTAGTGGTGAGTGTTGATTCTTGATTTTGATGATCACAACACACTGCAACATGTATCTATACTATACTCTATAATTGCAGGTTGTACACACAAAGATTTCACTATTATACAGCTGAACAAATGAACAAGCACAAAGCTCCAGATAAAGACAATGGCAAAGACTCAAGATTCAAGACTGAAGCCCAAGACTTATGCTTAATGTATCATCTATTGTTGTGTCTTGTAAACAAATGTAATCTTTCTTTTTTGAGTCTTAGTATGATGTAAAGCCTTGCCACACACACATACACTCACTCTTTTACAAATGTGTGTTTTTCAAAACATCAAAAGGTCAAAACAGTTTGAAATAGCTTAACAGTTGAGTACCAGTCGACTGATACTCATACCAGTCGACTGTCGGTACAAAACTGACTAAACTTATTCAAACTCTGACCAGTCGACTGGCAACCCAGTCGACTGTTCGAGTGCTTTTGACCGTTTTCTATTTTTAAAATCGTTTTTTTCAAATTCAAAGCTAATTAGATCCATTGGTTGACAGTTGGAATAACTGTCTCCCAACGTCTAGTAAACTCTAACTCTATAAATAGAGTTCAGAGTTCACTGTTGAAAGATCTAACAATTTTTCCGAGCACTCTTTTGAGAATTTTTAAGTGTTACATTGCTTAAGAGACAAAGCCTTCAATTCTCTAAGTTTCGGTTCTCTACATTCAGTCCAGTATAACATCTGACTTCGTTTTGGACTGAATATAGAAGTCAACCTCTTTTAGCCACGTACTACATCACTAATCATATACAAGGCTATAGGTTGATTGTAAACATTTTCTTGTTTTTCTTTTACTCTCGGTTGGAGAGTTAGACTCTAGGGTGTAGAGTCAGTGGTTTCACTCTTGGTGGAAGAGTGGGTTGCTTTCACTGGTTGAGAGAAAGGACTACGGGTTAGACAAGGTTGTTGTCTGAACGCCGTAGGGTATTCTTGTAAACTTTTTCAAGAATAGTGGAAATCTCAAGTGGGTTGCTTGGGGACTGGATGTAGGTCGGAAGGACCAAACCAGGATACATCGTGTACACTCTGTGGTTGTATCTCTTGAACTTGCATTTACATTTTCTTGTGTGTTATACTCTGTGAAACTTGTCTGGACAGTCGACTGACTCCTTTATAAGTCGACTGGTCAGACTTGTACTCTGTTAATTTATTGTTTACATAAGTCAATTGTTTCTGCTTTAAGTCGACTTCACAGATTTATTTGAATTCTCTTAATTGGGTTAACTCAGTCGACTGGTTCACTCCTAAGTCGACTGCTTCGAAGAAAAATTCTTTATTCCGCAATTTTATTTTAATAAACACTATTCACCCCCCTCTAGTGTTTGTTGCCTCGCCTACAGGATCCAACACTTGGTATCAGAGCGAGGTTAAAGGCTATGGCAACTACTTCAAATGCAAATCAGTACCATGAAGGCCAATTTACACAAAGGTCACCTCTCTTCGATGGAACAAACTACAACTATTGGAAGTGCAGAATGAGGATCTACCTCCAATCTATCAACTATGAAATATGACACATGACGGAAACGGAATACACTGCTCCTATTATTCCATATGCACAATGGAATGATGATATGAAGAACCAAACTATGAACAATGCAAAAGCGATGAATGCATTATTTTGTGCTCTCACAAAGGAGGAGTTCAACCGTGTATCAAATTCATCTACCGCACATCAAATCTGGCATACACTCGAGGTAACTCATGAACAAACAAAGTAAAAGAATCTAAAATATCTGTTCTTGTTCACAGGTTTGAAATGTTCCGCATGAAGGAAAATGAAACTGTGTCCGAGATGATTACCAGATTTACTGACATTACAAACTCACTTGTGGCACTTGGAAAGACATATACACAAGTAGAGATGGTGAGAAAAGTTCTTCGTGCACTCACTCCTGAATGGAAAAAGAAGACCACTGCAATAGAAGAAGCAAATGATTTGTCACAACTCTCTCTTAAGAATCTTGTGGGAAATCTAATGGCCTATGAGGTTCAACTCGAAGAACGGAAGAAGGATGCAGAACCACAACAGGCAAAGAAGAAATCATTAGCCTTTAAAGCCATGACAGATTCAGAAGATGAAGAAGAAGATGAAGAGGAGATAGCCATGTTCACAAGGAGATTTAAAAATTTTCAAAAGAAAGGTAAGTTCAATTCCAAATCTAGAGATTCTAATGATCCTCCAACTTGTTTCAGGTGAATAAAACAGGTCACATGAAGAAGGATTGTCCCCTAGAAAATACAAAGAATAAGGGAAAGACCTCCAACTTCAAGAAGGACAAATACACAAAGAACAAGTTTGCCAAGAACAAAAAGGCTTATCAAGCAACTGGGGATGACAGTGATTCTTCCTCTGAAGAAGAAACTGATGAAACCAACGAAATTGCAAACATGTGTTTTATGGCTTCACAAGATCAAGTAAGTAATGATTTTGATTCAGAAGATTTACTTGATGCTTTTAATGAAATCTTTCAAGAGTTGAGAAAGGAAAAGATTATAGTTAAGAATCTAGAGAAAGTCAATCAAACACTTTCTCAAGAAAATCTTAACCTTGATCATGAAGTAAAATCCTTAAATTCTCGTATTGCAAGTTTAGATACGGATCTTGAATCTCTAAAAAAGAATTATGAAGAGATATCTAAGAACGTATCTAAATTCAATAAAGGCAAAGAGAATTTAAATGATGTTCTTCATAATCAAGTAAAATCGAGTCAAAATTATGGTCTTGGTTTCAAAAACTCTCTTGTAAAAGAATCTTCTTCTAAAAACACTAGTAGGAATAAGCCTGAATCTATTTCTAGTGTTACACATAAACTATATGAATTCTTTGAAAAGCCTAAGGTTATAAATTCTAGTGATAAAAGCAAGTCTAACGTTCGGGTGAGTCGACTGAGTCCATCCACCAGTCGTTTGTCCAGAGGAACTGTGTCTTATTCAACGAGACCAGAACCTCATATAAGTTGACCTATACCATCATCCAGTCGACTGACTCACAGTAGAACTCGACTGAAGGATACTATAAAGTCGACTGGACAGAACAAATTTGTATGAGTTCCAATTAACTTAAATCTGAATGATAGAACTGCGTATATCAATTCATATATGTTAAATGTATGCAATTCTATTAATTTTATTCCTGCTTATGGAGGAAAATCAAACTCATTATGGGTTTGGTTTCTCCCAAACTAATATGTTTTGGACCCAATAAAAAGGGTACCATATTTACATTGAATATTTTATAGGTACCAAAGAAATATCGCTGGATACTTGACAGCGGGTGTTCAAAACATATGACCGGTCATGCCAATCTTCTATCCACCATACAAAGCATCGATGGAGGAACAGTTACCTTTGGTGATAACAATAAAGAAAAAGTCATAGGAATCGGCATGGTTGGTAAAAATTCTAACCTCACTATAGAAAATGTGTTGTTAGTTAGTGGATTAAAACATAATTTGTTAAGTATTAGTCAATTGTGTGATAAAGGATATAAAATTGATTTTGAAAAAGATGCTTGTTTAATTTATGATTCTAGTATGCAAAATATCATTTTTCAAGGTTTTCGCAAAAACAATATTTATGAATTATGTTTGAATACAAATGAATTTTCAAATGATTTTTGTTTAATAGCTTCTAATAATGATTCTTGGCTTTGGCATAGACGCTTTGGCCATGTGAATATGAAAAATCTCTTGAAGATATCTAAGTATAACCTAGTTAAAGGACTACCAAAACTATCCTTTAAAAAGGATAAGTTATGTGAAACCTGTCAACTAGGAAAACAAATCAAATCTACTTTTAAAACAAAAGAAGTAATTTCTACTAGTAGGCCGCTCGAATTAATTCATATGGATTTATTTGGCCCTACTAGAGTTGCTTCTTTAAATAAAAGTAGATATGTGTTTGTTTTAGTAGATGATTTTTCACGATTCACTTGGACATTCTTTTTAAGACATAAGAATGATGCTTTTGATGAATTTGCAAATTTCTGTAAACGTATTCAAAACCAAAGATCTCTAACCATAGTCACTATTAGAAGTGATCATGGTGGAGAATTTGAAAATGAAACATTTACAAAATATTGCAACAAGAATGGTATAACACATTCATTTGCATTTCCTAGAGCTTCACCACAAAATGGTGTGGTCGAAAGGAAAAATAGGACTTTGCAAGAATGCGCACGTACCATGCTTGTTGAAAGCAATTTACCAAAGTATTTTTGGACTGAAGCCATTGCTACAGCTTGTTATCTCTTAAATATGATTCTAATAAGACCTAAGCTAAAGAAGACTTGTTATGAGTTGTTTTTTAACAAAATTCCTAAAGTCTCTTATTTTAAGACATTTGGTTGTAAGTGTTTTATTCTGAACACTAAAGATAATCTAGATAAATTTGATCCTAGATCTAATGAAGGTATCTTTTTAGGATACTCAAATAGGAGTAAAGCATATAGAATTTTTAACAAGTCTACAATGACTATTGAAGAGTCAATGCATGTTACATTTGATGAATCTTTGCCTTCATCAAATTTAATTAAAGATGATGAACCTGACTCATCACCTTTAAATAAAGTGATTACATCTTTAGAACAAACTAGTCTTACTGATAAGTCGACCAATAAGGACTGTAAGTCGACTGAAGCAAAGCAGTCGACTGAAGAACCTGTCAAGTCGATTGATCCTATTGTGATATCTTCAACTTTACCAAAATCTTTTGTTGAAGTTAGAGATCATCCACATGACTTAATAATTGGTGACATCTCCCATGGTATTCAGACACGATCACACATTAATATGATTTCTCATACAGCCTTCTTGTCAGATTTTGAACCGAAAAATATACAAGAAGCATGTGAGAATGAATTTTGGATGAATGCCATGCAAGATGAATTAAACCAATTTATAAGGAATGATGTATGGGATTTAGTTCCACGACCTCCTGATCATACTATTATTGGTACCAAATGGGTATTTAAAAATAAGTTAGATGAATCAGGACAAGTTGTAAGGAACAAAGCTAGACTAGTTGCTCAAGGATATAATCAAGAAGAAGGCATAGATTTTGATGAAACATATACTCCTGTTGCTAGATTAGAATCAATTCGTATCTTATTATTTTTTGCTTGTTTCATGAATTTTATACTTTATCAAATGGATGTTAAAAGTGCTTTTCTCAATAGGTTTATTAAAGAGAATGTTTATGTTAAACAACCACCAGGTTTTGAACATGAACAATTCCCAAATCATGTTTATAAATTGAAAAAGGCTTTATACGGTCTTAAACAAGCACCACATGTTTGGTATGATCGTCTGAAAACTTTTATTTTAGAAACAGAATTTGAGATAGGTAAAGTAGACACTACCTTGTTTATTAAGAGAATTAAGAATGATATATTAATCATACAAATATATGTTGATGATATAATCTTTGGTTCTACTAATAATAATCTATGTCAAGAGTTTGCTGACACCATGAAAAACGAGTTTGAGATGAGTCACATGGGTGAACTCAATTATTTCCTTGGACTTCAAATTAAACAGTCTTCAAATGGCATATTTATTAATCAAGGAAAATATGCAAAGGAATTACTCAAACGGTTTAACATGGATAGTACAAGTAGTAAATCCACACCTATGGCTACTACTACTATCCTTGACAAAGATATATTAGGTAAGAGTGTTGATCAAAAACTCAATCGAGATATGATTGGTTCACTCTTATATATTACCGCAAGTAGACCAGATATTATGTTCAGCGTATGTTTGTGTGCTAGATATCAGTCTAGTCCTAAAGAGTCTCACTTAAAAGCTGTGAAACGAATTTTAAGCTATATTAAAGGCACATCTGAGTATGGTTTATTTTATCCACGCACCGATAATTTCCAACTTTTGTCGTATAGTGATGCTGATTTTGCTGGTAGTAAAACTGATCGCAAAAGCACTAGTGGAACATGTCACTTTTTGGGACATTCACTAGTTTCTTGGTGCGGTAAAAAGCAAAATTCAGTGTCCCTATCTACTACAGAAGCTGAATATATCGTTGCAAGTTTGGCATGTGCACAAATTTTGTGGATGAAACAAACCTTATTAGATTATGGTATTTCCTTTGAAAAACCTTCAATTATGTGTGATAATACCAGTGCAATTAATCTATCTAAAAATCCGGTTCAACATTCACGTACAAAACATATTGATATTCGACATCATTTTCTACGTGATCATATTTTAAAAGGAGATATATCTTTAGACTTTATCTTTACTGATAAACAAGTAGCTGATATCTTTACAAAACCCCTTAAAGAAGATACTTTTATTACTTTAAGAAAAGAATTAGGAATATGTAATTTTATTGATATTTGTTGATAATATTTCTGTTAAGTCGACTGTGCTTTTATTAAGTCAACTGTCTCGTATTTTTTTATATATACTTATTTTTCATCTTTGACCAGTCGACTGAACTTTCTCCCAGTCGACTGATCAGTTGCTATAAAAAAAAAATTTCTCGACTAAGTCGACTGTTCTATACCTATCAGTCGACTGTCGCGAGTTAATCTGTCTTCAACGTCGAATCATCACACAGATCTTGAGACAAATGTATATCTTTTTCACCTGTGACCTCTCCATCAGCCGTTGATCTCTTTTCTATTTGATCTCAGCCATCTGTCTGCTGTTAAAAACCTTTTCACTGTCTCTATCTCCACTTTCACTTTTACCCCCAAATCTAAAAACCCTAAAGGAGAGAAGAAGGAGATCCAAGATCCAAGAGTCGACTGCTACTCTGCCGAATCTTTGAGCTGCTGATCCTCGTCTCTCATCTTGCTATTTGTTTTCCTCTTCCCTGTTGGTAAAATCTTATTCCTTGCATTTCTCTTAATGGCACCTAAAAGATCAAAGAGATCTCATGGTGATGATAGTTCATCATCCAAAGATTACTCTCAATTCCTTAGAAGTCCTGATCTTTTGGAACGATGGTATCTCATTTGTACCATGGTAATTTTTCCAGGATGATTTGTTAATTTCAATGAGTTAGATAGATTCAATCTTGTCCCTATCTTTCAAAATTGTAGTTTATATGAGTTTCTTTCCTTAGTCAATCAACCTAATTACTATCCCCAACTCATCTACCTCTTTTATACAAACATGAAAGTTGTTCAAAAAGAGGATGGAGAAATTGTTATTTATTCCTCGGTCAAAAATACAAAGATTAAACTCACATCCGAGAGAATTAATCTTATTTTAGGTATTGATGATGAGGGACTTGATTTAGGAGAAATTATTCAAGATGATTCCTCTGTTTTGTCAAAAATATATTTGCCAAATCATGGACCCCCCATGACTAGTAAATCTATCAACCTTGTTGCAAAACTAGTTGCACGAATATTAGCTTATAACATTCTTCCCAAAAGAGGGAGTTATGATCAATATTCAATGGAATTGCAACAAGCAGTTTATGCAATTTTTGGTAAGATTAACATAAATTGGGGTCGAGTCATTTTTTCAAAACTTCAGCAATCTCATACCCATTTCTTACCTTTTGGTGGTCTCCTTACCCGTGTCTTTATAGCTTATGATATTGATCTCGACTCGGAGACCAATGTCGTTAAGCATTATGAATGCTTCAATCGTGCTAGTTTAGCCCGTATGAAGCTTCTTGACCCTCCACCTAGAACTTCCCCTAGATCTCCTCCTCCTTCCCAAGTTCCTCTAGCAACTTCTGCTAGACAATCTTCTGCTTCAAGTTCGTCTCGTCCTCGTGCTGACTTTGATAATCCACATACTCTATATGAATGTGTCAACTATCTCATGGATCATCAAGATACTCTTGATTCTCGTCTTGACTCTCTTGATTCTAAAATCACCAATCTCACTCATCTCTTTACTTCTCAATTTCCCCCACCGTCTCAAGCTGTTGATGAAGACACCGAAGATGAAGATAGACGACTTTTTTAGCCTTCTTTATGTATTTTTTTTTCTTATTTTTTGTAAGAGACTTTGTTTATTTCTGTAAGAGACTTTGTTATTTCCCTTATTTGTTCTCCTATGTTTTTTGTTGATGACAAAGGGGGAGAAATACCCTCTATTGTGTTATGTGTGTTTGTGTGGTTATTTTATAACTATGTTTGCTGTAATTTATTTCTCTGTTCAGCCAACTGCTCACAATTATAAGTCGACTGATATTTCTGTATTTCTGTGTTTATTTTTTTTCTGTTAAGTCGACTGATCACATTCTAAGTCGACTAATACACAATCTGTTTAAGGTTTTATGATATATCATCATGTATGCACGTTGTACTTTTAAAAGGGGGAGCATATCATTTTCTGTGCTTGTATTATTTATATTATAATCAGCTATTGTGTTGTCATCATTAAAAAGGGGGAGAATGTTGATTCTTGATTTTGATGATCACAACACACTACAACATGTATCTATGCTATACTCTATAATTGCAGGTTGTACACACAAAGATTTCACTATTATACAGCTGAACAAATGAACAAGCACAAAGCTCCAGATAAAGACAATGGCAAAGACTCAAGATTCAAGACTCAAGCCCAAGACTTATGCTTAATGTATCATCTATTGTTGTGTCTTGTAAACAAATGTAATCTTTCTTTTTTGAGTCTTAGTATGATGTAAAGCCTTGTCACACACACATACACTCACTCTTTTACAAATGTGTGTTTTTCAAAACATCAAAAGGTCAAAACAGTTTGAAATAGCTTAACAGTTGAGTACCAGTCGACTGATACTCATACCAGTCGACTGTCGGTACAAAACTGACTAAACTTATTCAAACTCTGGCCAGTCGACTCATTATGGCAACCCAGTCGACTGTTCGAGTGCTTTTGACCGTTTTCTGTTTTTAAAATCGTTTTTTTTCAAATTCAAAGCTAATTAGATCCGTTGGTTGACAGTTGGAATAACTGTCACCCAACGTCTAGTAAACTCTAACTCTATAAATAGAGTTCAGAGTTCACTGTTGAAAGATCTAACAATTTTTCCGAGCACTCTTTTGAGAATTTTTAAGTGTTACATTGCTTAAGAGACAAAGCCTTCAATTCTCTAAGTTTCGGTTCTCTACATTCAGTCCAGTATAACATCTGACTTCGTTTTGGACTGAATATAGAAGTCAACATCTTTTAGCCACGTACTACATCACTAATCACATACAAGGCTATAGTTTGATTGTAAACATTTTCTTATTTTTCTTTTACTTTTGGTTGGAGAGTTAGACTCTAGGGTGTAGAGTCAGTGGTTTCACTCTTGGTGGAAGAGTGGGTTGCTTTCTCTGGTTGAGAGAAAGGACTACGGGTTAGACAAGGTTGTTGTCTGAACGCCGTAGGGTATTCTTGTAAACTTTTTCAAGAATAGTGGAAATCTCAAGTGGGTTGCTTGGGGACTGGATGTAGGTCGGAAGGACCGAACCAGGATACATCGTGTGCACTCTATGGTTGTATCTCTTGAACTTGCATTTACATTTTCCTGTGTGTTATACTCTGTGAAACTTGTCTGGACAGTCGACTGACTCCTTTATAAGTCGACTGGTCAGACTTGTACTCTGTTAATTTATTGTTTACATAAGTCAACTGTTTCTGCTTTAAGTCGACTTCACAGATTTATTTGAATTCTCTTAATTGGGTTAACTCAGTCGACTGGTTCACTCCTAAGTTGACTGCTTCGAAGAAAAATTCTTTATTCCGTAATTTTATTTTAATAAACACTATTCACCCCCTCTAGTGTTTGTTCCTCGCCTACAGGATCCAACAGTGAGGTGGTTATCTCATTCATGGGTGGTTGATACAACTCCCAAACTCATCCTAGCCCTTGATCCTTAACTATTTGGACTAATCCTAGGCATTCAATTCACTCAAAAATATGTATAAATACCCCAACTCTTTTACTCACTTTTGCACTTGAAAAAGAAATAAAGAAACATAAGAGTTAGAAAAAGATTGAGAGAAAGTGAGAGAAAGATTGAGTTTGTGTGCTAGTGTGTGTGTCCATCCCTTTGGAGGCCAGCCAAATCAACAAGGAGCAAGGGGAGCTCGGGTTCCATCAAGCACAAGGTGGAGAAGGCAATTTGCGGCACAGTCTAAGAGGAGAAGGATCGCTCTTTGTTCAAGGAGATTTCTTGGAGTTCTTCTTTTGTTTCTTCAAATAGGTGGACAATTTTCTTTAACTTCTAAGTAGTACCATGCTAGGTTGGTTTGAATCATGCTAGAATAAGTAAGTGAGATTATTGCTTTATGTTAGTAACTTGATTAAGGAGAAAAGAAACATATGTGAAATTGCATGAAATGACTAGTGAAATGGATTGAATGGTATGCCTATAATTGTTGTTGTGATAATTTGATATTCTCTAGCATGTTAATTTAGAATGAATGGTTCTCCATGTTGAAATATTCATGTATGTGGGAACAGTGCAACTTAAGAAATTTGCTTATGTGAAAAATACAAATTATGAGACTCTCTATGTTATTAAAAATTGACTAGAAAAGTATGCATGTTTATGGTTAGTATGATTAACGCTAAATAATCCTAAAGATGTATGTTAGTTGTTGGAGAAATGAACATTTTGTAATTTAGACCAAATTCAAGAAATGATCAATTTGTGTGTTAATCGAAAAGGAGGAAGCAAAACTCATTAGTCTAATAAAGAGGAACTAAAATATGACTGCAAGAAATCAAGAAAAATATCTCTTTAAAAAAGAAGTTGTTAATAGAACATTATGTGATTTTCATGTACACTTTGTATGAATAAAGAGTAGTACTTTATATGGAAAAATAAGATTTTAATGGCTTTAAAAACCCTAAATTTAATGCTTATTTTGAAAGAAATCCAGTCAGGAATTTATTTAGTTTTAGAGAAGAGCAAATCACACTTTTGAAGAAATGAGTTTTTTTTTAAAGAACTAGAATAGCTACAGTCTTGTACAAAACAAATTAGAATTATTTATCTACGAGTTAGTCCCTCTGTCCATACTGGTCAGTAGCTGCAAATTAAAAATGTCACTGTTGTAGGAGGTCATGGGTTTGAATCTTGGCATGAAATCTTTATTTTTATTTTGAAAATAATCCATTACCGGGACCCTGAGTATAAAAGAGTTAAGGCCCCCCTTGTATCATGTGGGCGCTCTGTCCTCTTTGGCCAGCCGCTTCGCCACAGTAACGTTACTATAGCGCATGCTGCTGTTGTTGCTGGTTCGAAACCTGGCTTCGGCCTAGGTTTTTAATTTTTGATTTTTTGGGAAAAATTAATATTTTAATGATTTCTTTCGTAAAATTAAATTAGAAAAAATATGTTAATTATACTGAGATTAATTTGAACTTATTTAGAAAATTTCTATGGATTGACTAAGAATTTTTAATCAAGATTAAAGAGATTATAAGGGTATTTTATGTGATAATTAAAGCAATATGCATTTTTTTTCCTTAGGGGAAATTATGCAAAATTATTTTGAGAATTCATGACTTAATGTAAATGTGAATAATTTCGCTTAAGTTGAATAAACGAGATTTTAGACTTATGAATGCAAAGAAAAATTATGAGATTAAATATGTAAAACGAGAAATTATGAAATGAAACTATCTTGTCTCTCATTAGTGAAAAGAAATACATGAATTGAAATGAGGATGAATCAGGATAACTTATTGATAAGTGTGAATACTCAATTTATGAACATGGAATGAGATTTTGAACTAGAGGGCAGCTAATTCCTATTACCGGCAATTGAATGAATTATAATTATTGAGATGAATTATTGACATGAAAGACCAAGTTGGTCATGTTGTTGATTAAGACCGGTATAGAGGAAAGAGCTAACTCTTGGGGTTGATTTTATTCATGATTCAAATAAACTAAGGAATAGATACATAGTGGTGATGTGACGAAAGTAAGAGAAAAACACGAGTATGAGGGCCATCGGATTGGCAGTGTGAGAGTGATTCACAGACAGCTTGCTTGATGAGTCATGACATGGCGTGAGCACTACTCCGGAATTATCATCCCAGTGGTGACGCTTGTGGTTGTTTGGTAACTACGAGTGGTCCCATCATTCCATGACGGAGGTTGAATTGTCCATAGTCTGCCTGCCTGATGCGTCATGTCAGTACGTGGGATTCCCCTCCAGACTGTTGGGACATGGGCTCGTAACTCATAGAATATCTAGGATACTTACCGTAGTTACCGTATTAGTTTAAGTCATGGCGAGGGACTGAACCCTCCAAGATGAAGTACGAACTTATCTAGTATGGGTGCATAGAATCCGTACAAGTGCGCATTAGTGTCATATAATATAAATAACTACATTAAGGATTAAGTGCACAGTACAACACCACATCTATAGGATAGTCTCCGTAGTTTTGCTTATGACAAGTGTGTGCTTTCTAAGTAGGAGAAAATTGATGTTTTATATCCTTGCGTCTGTTGAATGAACTGACGAGCCCACAGTTTCCATGCAGGATAACGAGATTGACAAGAATAAAGCATGCATGCTGCTTAAAGAATGTTTCAAGTGTTGTACAGTTTATTCATGTAATTCTTGTAAATTGCTTCCGCTGTTTAAATGTAATTTAAAGATGTAACTCTGATGTAAAGTAAAGTTTTAATTTCCTTGTAAAAATTGTACGAAGAGAAGTGAAGAGATTCTGTGGAACTTCGAATTCAGTCTGCTTTGCAATTCGGGGTGTTACACGTTGCTTGGCCTTGTGTGCATGTGTGATCTCATGTTGTTTTCGTAGTTGTGTTCGTGATCGTAGTTCGTTGTTCATTGGGTTCGTTGCCTAGGAATCCGTTCCCATTATTCTTGCTTTGTCGTTTTCATCGTTGGTTATACGACAAGTAACTTATATTCTTTTCTTTGTGTAATACAAGTACTAAATACCGCATGTAGTGTAGTTGTGTTCTACAGACAGTTCTTGTATGAACCTCCTGTTGTATCTTGTCTCTATTGTGTTGACCGGTCCGTAGTTGCCACATGACACATATGACATGAAATAACCTCGGGATGACCACTTCTTGTTGTATACATGCATGTTGTTTGTATGATATCGTGTGCTCGGTTGTGTTATTCATAGTATACTTGTTGTAGACGTGTAAAATACCCTATACCATGTTGATTGGACATATACTGTACCTTGTTTCATGTTTGGGTATGGTTTGGATGAGTTCCGTATGAACTAGTTGATTTTGTGCATGAACGATATTTTCTGTTTTGCCGGTTTTCCGTTTTTGATCAGTATTTTGGACCCTATTAAGGTCAGTATATGAAAATATTTTGTAAATAATAATTATAGATAATTCTTTCTACTTTCTAAATTTTCTGACAGATCTCAGTTTCGATTTATGAGTTTTTAGTTATGACTATTTTACTACAGGTGTGTTTAAATTTCCAGATTCAGATTTATATGAGTTTTGTATGACTATTTTTTTTCTACTTATGCTAAAGATAATATTTTGATCCAATATTTTGCTGATTACAACTAGACTTAATTGTTATTAACCCCTAATTTTTAGGGATTTAATTGATAACTTTTACACACTATTCTTTGCTTGCAAACAAATACTATACTTGCAGAATTTTCTTGCTGTTTAGTAAAAGACCTTAATTTAGACCTAATTCAATTTGCTGTCTATAAAAACTTTGTAAACATGAATTATAGCCTACTGTATCTATTGTATCACTCTTTTGACGGATCTGGATTTCAATTTGTAGTTTGTGAGATATTGCTATTTTAGTACTGCAATGTTTGTGATTCCAGATTTACAAAACTGCTGCACCACGTTGCTTTTTGATTTTACTTGACTATTCTATTTATGTTGGAAAATTATGAAACTTTATTTTTTATTACTAAACATGATAGGGAATATCCCAGATTTTTCGTGGATTTAATTATTAAGTTTTCATGCTGTTTTCCAGTTCTTGAATACAAACTTCTGATTTCTGGCTGAACACGTTTTTCTGGATTCAAGTCTGTTTTGAGACTTGTTGTTGTGAAATACCATATGACTTATATATATTTTCTTGATTCGACCGAGAGTATATTTTCCAGATTCTTTGACGGATCCAGGTTTGCACATTTGTAGCAACGAAAATTCCAGATTTAGTGCAGTACTGTTCTATTGTCCTGAACTAGAATTTTCGTTGTTATATCCTTTATGAGTTGTCTTTCACCCGTACATGTTTATCTTTCAACCTGAACCTGTTACTTGTTTATGCTATGTTATTCTTGACCTGTTTTTGTCACATACATGCCTACTTGATTAATAATAATAAAATAACCAAGCTGAGGTTAAGGGAATGATCTTGTAGTGAAAAATATAGAAATGTGTACTTGGAAGGGGCCTAGTGTTTCCCACCTGGTTATCTGATATCTGTTATCTGTTACATGGTTATGCATGATCTTGATTACTTGTTATCTGATTCCTGACTACATACTTCCTTATGAGAGGGGTACACTCAGAAGGGGGCCCGTGTTTTCCACCTGTTACCCAACTACATACTTCCTTTGAGAGGGTGTACTTGGAAGGGACTTAGTCCTACCTGTTGCATGATTACCTATTACATGATACCTGTACCTGTACCTGTACCTGTGTATGATTACCTGATACGTGAGTACACGGTCTTATGGACTACACTACGAAATCTAAACGAAACTTATTTGAATGTAGCAACCATGTGGTAAAAGGATGGACGCATGAAGTGCTACCTAGATAGTAATAAATACAAGACTTGACATGACATAATACCTGATACAGGAATACCTGTTACATGCTTGCCTGATATATGTTACGTGCATACCTGTTCATCTGTTACCTGTTTACCTGTACATGCTACTTGAGACATGTTACATGTTTACTTGCTTGCATGATACCTGTTACCTGCTACATGTTATATACACCTGTTATTACTTGATTCCATTCATGATTCATGTTAGTTATCCTGTTTTGTTATCATGCATATTCCATTCTATTTGTTTACCTTTCCCATGTACTTGTGTCTGCACTACAAATCGCCCGTAACTTGCATTGACGGGAGTTTGTTTTCTTTTTTCTCTTCCTGCAATTTATTGAATTGCAGATTTTTTAGACCAGTTTCCTGATGAAGTTGGTGATATAAGATTCTAGTCCTGGAGTTTTGCTATCATGATTTCCTGCTATTATTATTATTTTCTGTTACTATTTGAATAATGTAACTGTTACTTGGATTATTTGTATTTGGGCAATGTGACCCAGAATATTTGAGTTTTTCAGATCTGGATTATTTGAGATTAATATATTTTGTTTCAAGTAAATTCTATTGGTATTTTGATTCATATATGCATATGTGGTTGACTTCTCTTGCTTCTGACTCTGATTATTCTTGTGAAATGTTGTAAATATCCTGACAGCTCATGGATGATGAAAGTCATTTGTTAGGCTTAGTCACGTATCCGTATTCTGTATTCTCTTTTTGGGAAGTAGGGCGTGACAGAGGTCCTCAGGGGGTCAAGAAATCTCTGTCAAATCATCAATGCCAGACAATAGGGGACCGATCTCAGAATTTGTTTGAACTAGAAGCGTACACAGGGCAAGTCCTCCTGCTCACAATGTCAAGTGAAATGGAGAAGCAACTCTTCCTTAAGGCAGAGATCAAGACACTCCTCGCTGTAAAAAGAGGTCCGACTCGTGATAGCCGAAAGTATCTTGAGAGAAACAAAGAGAAAGAGGCCCTTGTTAATAGGGCTGAACTAAAAAAATTCAAGCTTGACATCATCCCAGCCTTCCAAGGCAGTCAAGATCAGGGTCGACCCTCGAAAGAAGAAGAATTCCGTGACTCAATTGGATCCAAGGGGAAGGATGACCAAGTCCTTCGCTGCATTCGAGAAGTGAAGATCGCCTGAAACAGATGAAGAATGAAGGAAACCGCTCCAGCAGGGCTTACCGCCATAGTCGACCTCCTTTCAATAAATCCATCCTTGGTGCACCCATTCCAAAGATCTCAAGCTCTCCCGGGATAGATTCAATCCAGCTGGCTATACACTCCACGGTTTCTCTGGTGTCCCCATTCTGGTAAAAGGAATCGTCACACTTGATGTGACAGCAGTAAAAGCCTCCGCTATTCAAACAGAAACACAGTTTATGGTAGTCGATGTCAAAGCCGCATACAACGCAATATTTGGCCATCCCGGCCTAGCGGCCTTTCATGCAATATCTTCTGCCTTCTACATGAAAATGAAGTTCTTAACAACAACATTCATAGGCTAAGTTGTAAGGAACCAACAGACAGCATGTGCATGCTACACAGCTACAATGGGGAGCTCGATTCTCCCCCTCGACGTCATAGAGCTACCGCGGGAAAGCAGTCACAGTAAATTCAAGCCCACAAACAAGCTTAAAGCTACTGCACTAGACAATCCTGCCGAGAACTTCCAAATATGCCAAATCATCTCTCACCAGGTCCAAGTTCGTCCTCATCAGAATACTATGACATACTTGAATCCCCCGCCCAAAGCCACTTCGTTCATTCATCGGAAAGAAATAGTCCTGATTAAACACATTGACAAATTTAAAGATCTCCCATTCTCTATACAAAAAAATGGGAGGCTCGCTCCAAAACAAAACAGACAAGTCTCGGCAAGGTCTATCAAGTTGTTCGCCTAACAGCTCATCAGCTTGAAGACCCGGGGGGCAAGGAGATATCAGTAGGGACTTGGAAAGTGGAACACCTTATGAACTTCAACAACGATGCTTAACGCCCGCCACCGCTATATTTTTCAATATTTTTCTAAATAAAGGCCAGCCACTAGAGCGGCCATTTAGTTTTATTTTTCAATAAAGACTGCTTTCATTACCGGTCACTACATGTAATAAAGGTCAGCCACTAGAGCAGCCGCTTAGTTTTGTTTTCCAATAAAATTTAGTATTAATTTTAGTAAAATTCTTGTACAATTCTACTGATGCATACAATGAGTTAAATGCCAAGCCTACTCCTAAAAATAACACTAAAAACTCATTAAAACCTCCGTATAAAATGAGTTTGGAGTCCATACCCGTGCCTCGAAGTCACTCTAGCAATTTGTAACAAAGCAAGTTCAGAGTTTGACTCGCCATTCGATCTGATATTGCAACTCGTTAATGCCTCGATGCCAGGTTCGAAGTCCATACCCATGGCTCGATGTTACTTTAGCAACTTGCGACAAAGTAAGTCCGGAGTTCAACTCGCCATTCGATCTGCTCCTGCAACCAGTTAATACCTAAACTAACAAGTTCGAAATACATACCCATGACTCGAAGTTACTTTTGCAACATGCAATCAAGCACGTTCAGAGTTCAACTCGCCATTTGATCTGTTCCTGAAACTAGTTAAAATTCTTTAAATACAGGTTAGGGTTCCAAAATCGTGGATTGTAGTTACCCAAATAAAACTTGCAAACACAAAATTTGGAGTTCAACTTGCCACTCGATGTGACTCTCACAATTTGTTGGAGGACCTATATAGCAAGTTTGGAGAATAACTCTTCCCTAGAGTTGCTCCTACAACTAGCTAAAACACAAAATGACAAGTCTAAGTTCAAACTCTCACCAAGAACATTTTCCACGACTAGCCAACCCCCAAGACGACGAATCACAGGACAAGGCATTGGAAGGTAGAAGACTTCTTATTTCACAAACAACAAGTCTCATTGCAACTGCAGAATTACAATGAGTCTGTGTTTGATGCCTTGGGATCACTACAACAGTTTTGCAAATACTATACAACAAGTTGTACTGCAAGTCATTCTTCCAACTACACAATAGAGGGACGCTCCGCCTAAGAGACACAAACGTCTTCACCGGCCTCTTGCCAGCTAACAACTCCCCAGGGCCGCCTCAACTCTCGATGATAAAATTCAAGACAAGCATTCTCTCAGATGGGCATGCTCCATGTTTTTCCTACCACCTTCACCTAAGCATGCTCCAAATCCATCGTGCATGATGCACCGTGCAAACAGACTAGTCCCAACTCCATCAAGCATAATGCATTGCGAAGGGAAGCAAGCTTGGTGTCCTGAAGACCCCATCAGGTGTACACGACTACTTGTCAACACAGAGAAGAACAAAATCACTTCAACGCTGAACAATCACACGAGAATTCACTTCAAATATCAAGAAGACTTGAAATAAGTTCTAACAATAACTCATTGACTCCAAATAACGAATTCAATGATCGGCTCTTCACACAAACTCCATCAACAACTCGTTGACCCCAAACAATGAGTTAAACAGTTTGCTCTCTACTGAAGCTCCGTTAACAAATCGTTAACTCCATACCATGAGTTCAACCCCATGCTCTCCGCACGAGCTTTATCAATAACTTGTTGGCTCCAAACAACGAGTTTAATGCCCTACTCCCAGCACAAGCTCCATCAACAACTCGTTGACTCCAAACAACCTGTTCAATGCCTTACTCTTTGCTCAGGTTCAATAAACAATGCGTTGATTCCAAACAAAGAGTTCAATACCTTGCTCTTCGCTCAGGCTCTGCCAACAACTCGTTGGTTCCAAACAATGATTTCAATGCCTTGCTTTCTGCTTATGCTTCATCAACAACTCGCTAACCCCAAATAACGAGTTCAATGTTCTGATCACTGCTCGAGTTCCATCAACAACTCGTTGACTCCAAACAATGAGATCAATGCCTTGTTCTATGTTCGATCTCAATCAATAACTCGTTGAACCCAAACAACGAGTTCAATGTTCTTCTCCTTGCCCAGGCTTCATTAACAACTCGTTGACTCCAAACAACAAGTTCAATGCCATGCTCTTTGCACGAGCTCTGCCAACAACTTGTTGGCTCCAAACAATAAGTTCGACGCCTCGCTCTTTGCCCAGGCTCCATCAACAACTCGGTGATTCTCAACAACGAGTTCAACAACTTCATCTCGTTCAAGCTCCATGAACAACTCATAAACTCCAAATAACGAATTCAGTGCCCCGCTCTTTGCTCGAGTCATTCCAACAACCCCATAACTTCATGCAATAGGGTCGTCGCCTAAATGCTTGGGATGAAATGACAAGTTCAACATTCAACTCCGTCCCAAAGTTACCTCTAACAAAACTTGTTGGAGGCAAATAGCAAGTACAACATTCAATTCTGTTTCAAGAGTTGCTTTTTACAAACTTGTCTGGATCAAATGACAAGCTATACATCAACTCGATCAAAGAGTTGCCTATCTAAACTTACTGTGTGCAAACGGCAAGTTCAATATCCAACTCCGTCACAGAGTTCTCTATTAACTTACCGGAATCAAATGGCATGCTTTACGTTCAACCTATCTCAAAGCTGTCTATCCAAACTTGTCGAGGTCAAACAGCATGCTCTGCGATAAAATCCATCTCTGAGTTGTCTCTACTCAACTGTTGAGCAAAAACGATAAGAGTACCTCTACAAACTTGTTGGGAACAAACAATAAGTTCAACGACCAACTCCTGTACGAGCTATCTCTTTAAACTTGTTGGGATCAAACTGTGGGGTCTACATCAACTCCATCTCAAGTTTCCTCACAAAACTTGTTGGTATCAAACGGCAAATCCTACATCCAACTCCTTCTTAGAATTAGCTCCACAAACTTGCTAGGATCAAATGGTAAGCTCTACGTCAAACTCCGTCTTAAAGTTGTCTCTACAAACTTGAATGCGCTAACGACAAGTTCAAGCATTCAACTCCATCTCAAAGTTGTCTCTCCAGACTTGTCGGGATCAAATGACGATCTCTACGTTCAACTCCATCTTAGAATTGTCTCTAAAAACTTGCTGCACGCAAACAGCAAGTTCAAACATTCAACTTCATCATAAACTTGCCTTAACAACAGCTCTTCTAGGACGTCTACACACACAAGATTCAATGATCAAAGTACTCAGCTTCGATACCAACAAAATGCTCATCCAACCACGATGCGCTCGATCGACAAAAACAAGCGACCATGTAACTCCCATTTTCATTTTCCCCCTTTTATTATTGATTCCCATTGTAATCTCTTTTGTAATTCTATAACATTTCTTTTGTTTCATTATTGTATCGAATGTTATCAACTCTAATATTATTCATGATTTATCCTTGATCTCAGTCTGTTTATTTGAATCTTACTCCTTCTTTTCCTAATTCAAGTTTAAATTCATGGAATTGTCTTTTATCTTGTTGGGTTGAGGATTGTCCTTCTAGTTGACCTATATTGTACCCAAAACCCTATAACCCACCTCCTATTGGATTCTAAACTACATTAACCCAAACTCACAACCCAAATTCTCCTGAACAACTAGACCCAGATCTTCTCCCCCACAATCCCCCGTATCTGCTAACAGCCCACAACATGATACCACTATTCTATCATTAAATATTCTCTTTCTTCTCTTTCTTTCTGCCAAAAAGCCAAATTAGCAAAACCCTACCCCGTTCCACTGTGCAACCCCCAGATCCTACTATTATAACCCCCCTCTCTCTTACTGTTCATCCCTTCCGCTCTCTCCCTCCTTCCGTGTTCTCATCTCCAACCCACCCGACCGTCCACCGCCCTTAGCCGTCTCCGACCACCACCTCCATCGTCATCACCGTTATCCACTCATCACCTTCATCCCGTCGCCTCCGATCATCCCTGTCCTTGTCAACCCCTCCGCTCGAACCCAACTCCACCGCACCCATTACCATCGTTGCCATCGTCTTCCACCGCTGTTCCCACCACCGCTCCTTGCCTATTGCCTTCGTCGACCCTCTCCGCTCACCCTCCTCATCCACCGCAGATCCCCCTAGCTGTCGTTGTCGTCGTGCAAGCTTGAACACCCCTTATTCCGTTGCCTCTATTTTCGAGCGAAATAGAGTTCGCTCGCACCTCCCTTGATCGCTACCATCTCTCCTCGACCGCAGTGCGTCGCCGTCGTCCCGAGCACTGCTAGTCACCAGCCTTTGCTGCATTCGCATTTGCCACCGAAATTTTCGACGCTCTCTCTCTCTCTCTATATCGAAGTTGAGGAAGGAGTGGAACAGTTGGGATTTGGCTGTTTACTGTTCTGGGTGTAGGGGATCTGACTTGGTGTTTTGCTGTTTGTTTGTGTGGGGGATCTGCTGTGGTGTGCTTTGTGTGCTATTCGCTGTTTTGCACGTGACTCGCATTTGCTAGCATGATCCCATGATCGTGGTTCGTCACCCGGGATCCTAATCTCATTATTCCCTATATCAGATCTAATCGTCATCTAAAGGCAAGTCATCTTACTCTTGAATTGTATTGTATCGTGTTCGAGACTGTTTATTGAATCCCGCAAGTAGATCCATATTTATTATCGTATATTGTTTATTGTTACATATGTTGGGATACTACGGATTTACACGAGCGAATCCAAGTAGTAGTCTTGACTTCGTGCCGTCTTTTGCCTGGATCTTGCATGCATTCATGTAGTTAATTATTGAATATAGGAATAGAAATTATTATTGTATTTCATGTCATGACATTACAACTATTGTAGATTGTATACTAGTGTTGATTGTTCATGTGATTGGTGTTAGTGTGTTAGTTGATTGTGATTAGTAAGATTATCGAAATTGTACATCTTAATACCATGTTCACATAGACGTAACTTGCTGCAGTTTATAATTGTTAACCCCTAACTCATAGTTCATAACTTTTAATTATTTTTATTCATGAAGAATATGTTGAAACCCTGAAATTTATTGCCAACCTGAACATTACCATGCTGTTTCGAACTAGATAATGTCATCAAAATTAATAACTTTATGAATATGAAATGTAACCCCATGTTTCTACTTTTCAAAACATCCAGAATTTTTGAATTCCGACTTATATTGCCTGAGTTATGACCTTTTTACTGCTGATGCGCTGTATTTTCAGATTTATGCATATACCCTGTTAAGCTGATGAATTAGGTGAATTAATGATCAAATATTGCCATGATAATTTCCATATTGATGGTTGACATGCTTAGGGTAATAAAAATTATTTTTACTGATTTTAACAATGAATATTTACTGTAGTTACAACTGAAACTAGTTAATACTGATAACCAGTCAGAAATGGTAACTTATAAATAACACCGATATTCACCTAGCTAGTGTTGTCGGAATTTGGATTTTAAATATGCATTGGAACCGGGCAGGAGTCTAGTTTCTAGACCTTCTGACGGATCCACATTTGCTATCCTTTAACAACAGAAATTCTGATTTTAGTACAGCAACCTATTGCTATCCAGAATTGGGTTTCTATGTTTAATAATATATAATTGAATCTATAATGTTGAATTTGGTGTATTTGATTGTATAGAGTACATTGCATGATCTTAGGGTTGTGTTGTCATTATTCTAGTGTCCCTTATTAATTGCAATATCGCTTCCCATTGATATTTATGTCCCTATTACTCCCTATTAGTATTGCATGTTAATTGAATAAAGAATGTTAATCAAGCCGGGGTTAAGGGTTGACTAAGGTAGTTGATAATATAGTGACTGTACTCGGGAGTGTGGGCAATCTCAAAATATTGTGTCGTCTAGTGCTATCAATTTATTGTTAGATTACTGACAAGGTATCCCAATTCATCGTGTATTATTTTAGGATTATTGTGCCGACTATTGTTATCGTTATTGTGCAAGAAATTGCTAGTATTATCATTATTGTTATCGTGCCGAGTACATGACCTATAGAATCTACCACCTTAGTCTAAACGAAATTGATTCTATGTATCAAACCTGTAGTATGGGATGCAGTAGTACGTGCATTAGTTAGGATTAAAATGAATAATAGACTTAAGACTTCATCGCATTATCATTGCATTTTGTCATCGTTATCAAACAGTGTTATTGGTATTACTTACCATTATTATTATTGTTTATTTTTATGGTTATAAATCATCATTATTGTACATTGTATCGTTATTGTTTTGCCAATGTTCAATACTATTAATTTCATCATTCATTGAATTCATCGCTATATCGTTATTGTCATTGTTCCTCTGTTTCTCTACTTGCTGTCCACGACTTTCTCTAAGGACATATTATTCTCTCTTTTAGATGAACAACTTACAGGAAATCAAGGAGATTTTCCTGACTGACTAGGAGAGCAGCAATGGTGAAAGAATTGTTTTTGCTGCGCCGCTTAATAATTATTGTTTCATTTTGAGAACTTTAACAATTGAACATTGTTGTTTTCTTTGTACTGTGGGCTTTTGACCCGAATGATGTTATTGTTGATTCCAGATGTTGGATTTATATTATGTTGGTTATTTTATGCTTAAATTCCAAGTATTGTTATTCATGTGATTACTCTTTTAATGCATGCGTGGTTGTATTACTTCCTGTTTATATTGTTGAGTTGAATTGATAACACCTCATGGATGATGCAAGTCATTCGCTAGGCCATATCACATACTTGCATTCCGTAGTTTTGGGAAGCGGGGCGTGACAGACCATCATAATGCTTGGTCGACAAAAGAGCGATTCAACGAAGCGAGCGATGAGATGTTTTGATCGAAAAAAACAAGTTGATATAATCACCAAAAATGATTATGTTGATCCATAAATCAAGGGTTATGAAATTAAACTTTGTGTGCATATTCATGTACACACACACACACACACACACACACACACACAGATATATATATATATATATATATATATATATATATATATATATATATATATATATATATATATATATATATATATATATAATTGTATGCAAGCACCCACAAAGATAAGCTTCGACAACCCTTAGCTCTACATCCAAGCTAGCCTAAACTTCAAAGACAGCACCTCCTACGTCGACTAGGGGGAAGTGTAACACCCCGTAATTTTCAAAGATATATATATAGTAGTAGTATATATATATGTATATAATAAAGGTTAATGGAAAAAATTGTAATTTAATTGAAAATGTGGGGGCCCACATTCTAGCAGCAGTGCTGCCTGCTGCTGACATCAGGCAGGGCATCAGTTGGGGCCCACGGGGTGCAGCAGCTGTTGCTGCTACTGTTTCTCTTTGTGCGCTGACGTGGCGCTCAATTAGCGGGGGCCCACGTGTCACTCGGGAAAAGAGAAAAAGAGAGTTCACACACACACACACACACACACACACACACACACACACACACACACACACACACACATATATATATATATATATATATGGGTAAAAGGGATATGAGCAACTTGCTCATTTAGTAAATGAGCAATTGATTATGTGGCATGCATGTGATACATTGGACAACTAACCCTTTTAAGGTTTTTCCAATTACATGTATGACACATAATCAATTGCTTATTTACTAAATGAGCAAGTTGCTCATACCCCTTTTTCCCTATATATATATATATATATATATATATATATATATATATATATATATATATATATATATATATATATATATATATACACAAGCACCCACAAAAAAGATGCAACCCCTAGCTCTACATCCAAGCTAGCCTAAACTTCAAAGACAGCACCTCCTACGTCGATTAAGGGGAAGTGTAACACCCTGTAATTTTCAAATATATATATATATATATATATAGTAGTAGTAGTATATATATATGTATATAGTTGTAGTATATATATATGTATATAATATAGGGTAATGGTAAAAATTGTAATTTAATTGAAAATGTGGGGGCCCACATGCTAGCAGCAGTGCTGCCTGCTGCTGACGTCAAGCGGGGCGTCAGCTGGGGCCCACGAGGTGCAGCAGCTGCTACTGCTGCTGTTTCTTTTTGTGCGCTGACGTGGCGCTCAATTAGCAGGGGCCTACGTGTCGCACGGGCAGAGAGAAAGAGAGAGTGTGAGTGGAATTTGTCCCACATTGGGAAGTACAATAGATTAATTAAACTATAAATAATAATTCCTATGATCAAGAGTCACCAATCCGGTTAACCACCTTTTGAGAGGCAGCCTGTGGTGGGCAGTTGTACTAAATATTAAATAATTTGTTTGAGAAAATTGTATAAATTGTTTGAGTTGGGGGCAAGGGCATTACAAATGGTATCAGAGCTGACTTTCGACACCGAGCGTGGGGCGCGTCTATATAGTTGAGCGGTGGATTCCGGGACTATAGACCCAGTCGGGCGGTGGATTCTGGGACTGTTGTAACCCATATTTTTTCATTTTTGTGTATTTTTGGGTGTATTTTTTTCGTTTGGTGTATTTTCTCTCTTGTATTTTTTTCTGAACCGTATATTGGAGTTGTTTTCAATATATATTCGTTTTATTTTATTTTGAGCTCTTTGCCTGTGATTGGTTGTCTCTTTTATTTCGTTCTTCGGTATTTTGTTATTTCTTTCAATTTGTTTGTCTTTTTTATCTTTTTTGTTCTTGGGTGCTTGTGGTGGTGTTTGGGTGTTATCCTTTTTCAATCCCATTATTTTTTATCCCAATTTGTTCACCAAAGCCTAATTAAACCAAAATCCTATTTGTATTCCTATTTGTTTTGACCCAAATCCACAACCCATTGGTATAACCTATTAATATTCCTAATACCCATTAACCTAATTACCCAATAACCCTAATCCTCTATATATATATAACTCTCTCTAATCTCTTCTAAACCCTAACCCTAACCCTAAACTACCCAGCCTCCTTTTCCCCATTGCTTGCGCCGTCAACCCCAGCCGTCAACACCCCAAGCCCGATGCCCCACTCCGCCCCCCCCCCCCCCCCACACCCTAGATCCCGACCACCCGATCATCCCCCTAGCCATCGCAACCCCATTGCCAAGCTCATCTCCATCTCTTTCCGTCTCTTCATATCTCCCCTTGGCTGTCGGCATCGACGAGCAGCAGCAGCGCCAGCAACTTGGCCAGCGCCATGCCGCCCGTGCCCTCCCGCTCTCTCTCTCTTTGTTGGTGGTTGCATGTGCACGTAAGTTGCACGTGAGTTGTGGTTCGTAGATCTTCGTTCGTGAGTTGTTGATTCGTGGATTTTTGTTTGTGGGTCTTGCTCGTTACTCTTGGTTTTCGTTGTTCTTCATCTTCGGTTAAGGAAAGTAACTTGTACTCCAACTCATTTGTTTGTTACAAGTCAAAAATACCACCTATAATGCAGTTGGGTCTAGAGACGACTCTTGTTTGTGTTATGTTTGATGGATTTTTTTTCTATTGTGAAAATTTGAGCATAGATGACTCACGACATAATATGGACATGAATTAACTTAGGTTTTACCTGTTCTTGATTTTGATCATGTATGTGAGATTTTGTGAGAATTCGTGATTTGGTTGAGACCCATGTGATATATTTGGTGTGGATATGCTAGATACCCTAATTTATGATGTTTAGACACTTGGTAGACTCGATTTCATGTTTGGTTGTATTTTGAACAAGTTTTGTATGATATATGTTGAGTTGTTGTTAAAGGGAAAAATTTGTATTTTGTCGCTGATCTGTTTTGTTTGCAGTTTTGGACTGTCTTGAAGTCAGTATCCTGATTTTGGTATAAAACATGAGTTTTAGAGAATCTCGTCTATTTTCAAAACCTTCTGACCTTACTTGATTTCGTTTCAGTTATGACTGTTTTACTACAGAGCCGTCGATCTTTTCCAGATTCTGTTTTTCGAGGATTTTGATGACTAATGATTTTGGTGCTGATGATATATATATTATTTTGATCCAAAACTTTGTTCAGTACTTCTATATCTATCTAGGTATTACCCAAAATTTTGGTGAATTTTATTGATGCGTTTTATATGTTGTTTCATGCATATTTACAAAAGTCATACTTGCTGTATTTTGCTCGTTGTTCTGTAAAGAATTGTGTTTTCACCATGATTTCTTTTACTGTATGGAAAATTATTGGGAAACATGCAAATTAGTATATTGTATCTATTTCCATATCCCTTTGGCGGATTTGTATTTTGTTTCACGGCTTGCGAAATACTCCAGTTCTTGTACAACAGTGTTGGGAATTCCAGATTGGCCAAAGTATCGTTTCTTGATGTTTTCTTATTTTTGATGACTGAGCTAATTTTACTGGAATATTATGAAACTTTATATTTTTATTCTAGACATATAGGGGAATACCCCAGATTTTTCCTGGATTTAATTGAGAGGTTTTGATGCTGTTTTTCGGACTGAGAATTCGCTTTACTGATTTCTGACTGAACATATTTTCTGGATTCAAATCAGTTTTGAGTTATGATTTTGTGAATTACTATGTGACTTATTTATATCCGCTGGACTCGTGTGGAAGTCTATTTTTCAGATTCTTTGACGGATATAGATTTGCATTTCTGTAGCGACGAGAATCACCGTTTTAGTACTGTACTATCTTGCTGTCCGGAATATGAATATACACTGTTTTGCTCGTTTATGTGACTGTATCTCCTCTATGCATGTTTATTTGTTTTCCTGAACCTAATACTGATTATATCATGTTAGTCTGACACTATTTCGTACACATTTATGCCTGTTTGATGACCATAATAAAAGTAACCAAGCCGGGGTTTATTAAGGGAAGATCTAGTAGTGGAAAATATGGAAACGTGTACTTGGAAGGGAACTAGTGTTCCATATTGCTACTGTTACTGTTACTTTCTTCTACTATTACTGTTACTTTTACTGCTACTGCTACTGATACTGATACCTGTGTATAATGCCCCATTTTGGTCCACTATGAAATCTAAAAGCGAAACTATTTGTTGTAGCAACCATGTGTTATGTTTTTGGGGTGCATGAAGTGCTACCTAGCTAGTAATACACACAAGACTGTAAGAACATAAGACTGATATTGTTAGACTGATACTATTAAACTGATACTATTAAACTGATACTGTTGGACTGATACTGTTATACTATCACACTGATATACTGAGCTTACTGTTACTGGACACTGTTAGTTGTTATATGACCCTGTACTTGACACATCCATCTGTACTGTTAGTATACCATGCTTGTTGACCTTGTTTTACTGATTCATGCTAGTTATTACTGTTGATGCATTATTTCATGCTATTTGTTAGTTTCTCATGTGCTTGTATCCTACATTTTAAGTGGCCCATAACTTGCAATTGATGGTCAGCTGCCCGACGGTATTGACAAAATGAGATATTAGTGTTGGATTTCTTGTTTATTAGTATTATTATTATTGTTCCTTTGGAACAATGTATTTTGAGTACTTGAATATTTATTTTGTATTTGGGCGATGTGACCCAGGATATTTAACTTGTCCAGATTCTGATTTATTTGAGAATATTTTATTTTGTTCAAAGTAAATTCTGTTGGTTTATTAATTCAGTTATGCATGTGTGGTTGACTCTTTTGCTTCCGACTCTGATTATTTTGTGAGATATTGTAAAGATTCTTGAACAGCTTATGGATGATGAAAATCATTCGCTGGGCTTTTGTTGCGTATCCGTATTCCGCATTCTTTTTGGAAAGCGGGGCGTGACAACTGTGGTGAGCGAGACGAGCCTCAATTAAATCCGGGATTATTATTGACCGGGTGCTGGATTCCGGGATCATGATTAGTCGGGCAGATAGGAGAGCAGATGCTGCACATCGGCTAGAAAGTAGATTGTACACTAGATTGTGCATGCCCCGTGCTTAGCGAGGATGCTAATTTCTGAAGGGGGGTGTGTGTAACACCCCGTAAATTTCAAATATATATATATATATATATATATATATATATATATATATATATATATATATATATATATATATATAATAATAATAATAAAGGGTAATGGAAAAATTGTAATTTAATTGAAAATGTGGGGGCCCACGTGCTGGCAGCAGTTCTGCCTGCTGCTGACGTTAGGAGGGGCGTCGGCTGGGGCCCACGGGGTGCAGCAGATACTGCTGCCGCTGTTTCTCTTTGTGCACTGACGTGGTGCTCAATTAGCGGGGACCCACGTCTCGCACGAGGATAGAGAAAGAGAGAGTGTGAGTGGAATTTGTCCCACATCGGGAAATGCAATAGATTAATTAAACTATAAATAGTAATGCCTACAATCCGGTTAATCACCTTTTGAGCGGCAGGCTATCGTGGGCAGTTGTACTAAATAATAAATAATTTGTCTGATAAAATTGTAAAAATTGTCTTGAGTTTGGGGCAGGGGCATTACAGGAAGAGATACAAGCGACAGTCAAGCTTCGATCAACCACACCCAAGCTTCTTGAAAATGCAAATGGAAGCAAAGAAAATCTTCAAAATCCACACAAAAATAGCACAAATAGTGCATGAATGTATCACTCTCTTGGTTAACCAAAATGGGTAATCAGGTTCTCAAACCTGACCCATCCTCTAAGAACAGTTAAAAACCCAAATCCTAAAGTTTTAACCCTCTTCTTCAAAACCCTAAGACTTGTAACCCTAACTCCAACTACGAGTTCTGGCCGAAATGAAATGCATAGCTTCACAAAATCTTCGAAGACAGAGACCCAAGAAGAAGCCAAGAAGAAGCCAAGAAGAAGCCAAGCTTCACAACTCACTTTGCCAAAACCCATGGTCGCCCACCACCTCGCCGCTTAACGACGAAAATAGAGCTCAGTGAAGGGAGCTTGACCAAAATGAGCCTAACTAAGGGAGCTCGACCAATGCAAGCTGGACCGAAGGAGCTCGGTCAAAGCCTCAACCAAGGGAGCTCGACTGAAGGAGCTTGGCCAAAATGAGCTCGACCAAGGGGAGCTCGACCCAAGGGAGCTCGACAAAAGCTAGCTCGATGAAAGAACTAGCTTGCCCACAACCTCGCAACTCAACCAAGGGGAGCTCAACCAAGGCTTAGCTCGCCCAAAATCCAAAAAAATGTGGAGCTCGACAAAATTGTCAGTCGAGCTTGGAAGAGGAGGGGAGGGGGCTCTCAGCCGTTTCGGATTGTCAGATTGCCTAGAGAATCGATCGCGTACAAGATGGACGCACGAGATTAATCCACGTCGCCAGTCTTCTTCCCCACTGCTCTGCCTAATTCTGAGTCGTTAGATCACGGTGAAAGGTGAGCCAGAGCGTGATCGACGCGCAAGATTGCACCACGTCCCACTCTCCTCCAATCATGTTTCTCAACCGTCTGATTCAACTTAGCAGGCAAGCCCCGACTGATCGACACTTCAGATTGCATCAAAAAGTGTGCCGAGGTGATAATTCATAAAAAGGTCCCCATAAATTCATTTTTAATTTTAAAAACAAAAAAAATTGAAAATAATTATTTAATTAGGAAAAATAATTAAAATTTATGAAAAATAATTTAAATTTTGGTTTATTAATTAAAAAATTTCAAAAAAGTGATTTTAAAATTTAGGGAAAATAATATTTTTTTTGGAAAATTCCAAAAAACTAAGAAAAATTCCAAAAAAATCCAGGAAAATGTTCGCCGCTTTCAGAAGCTTCTGATCAATTATAAGTATCTCTAATACATCCTGAAAGCTAAAATCGTATTCAAGAATCCAAAATTAAGGCAAAATGCTTCCTGAAAGCCAAGAAAATTATTTTCTGGGAGTGGAGGTCTTATGATAATTGTAAAAGTCATGACAAATCAAGGCCATACGATTCCAACACAGATCCTGAAGCTTTTACAGACAAATTATTCATAACGGGCCACTTTAACAGGTCTGGGCCTCCTCCCGGCTCATCTAACAAGACATGAGCTACTTTCAAGTCCATTAAAAGTAACAAATGAGATCAACTTGGAGAGACGCCCAGCCCATGAGGGCTGTAAGTCAAATCCCTTATCCCCAGATAAGAAAGTCTTCTCTCTTAAGGGGAGAATCGACAGGAGATAATGAATTCATATCAATCTAATGGATCCATATCAATCTTCTAAATGTTTCTCAGGCCTATAAATACCCTCCCCCCTCCCTAGTCAGAAGGTAATCAAGAAATTCTCTCTCAAACTCTCTCTCTGGTTCTGACTTGAGCGTCGGAGGGTCTATCGTCGTAGGCCATCCCCGATGTTTTAGGCTTTTTGTAGGTCCATCGGCTGCTTCAGCAACCGACAGATTCAGATTACAGTGTTCAATCAACGATCCAGATCCACTTTTAGAAGTTGTAACCGTTTTTACGGTGACGATCCAAGGTTAGATCTTTAGTAGTTTCCTTCATATAAAAACTCACTAATTATTTGCTCTTACACCAAAATAAGCAGCAACACTCGCTAATTATACATATCTACAAATCTCTAAACTCAATCAACGAACTAAAACTCAAACACAAGTTTGATGAGCCATCACTCCCATTATTCCCACTTGTGTTATTGTTTAGTAGTTACCGCTTATTTATTACAAGCTTAAAGGACCTTCAATCATTTTTTCCACTTGTTTTCAATGTTAGTTCTCGAGTTAGCACTTTAGTGTGGGCATCGACTATACTATCAGGCATTAACTATACTATCTTTAGAGCGTACATAAAAATACCCCTTTTAATGAAGAGAATTTAACTAGGCATGTCTAGAGCCTTATATTCATCTTTTTACTGTTATAGAGGGAATTTGTCTCCACTGATATAGCATACATATTATCTTTACAGATAGGTATAGAGTTTACTGTAAAATTCTTGCATGGAATATTGATAAATTAGGTCCCTTATCTATTCGAATTTATTTCCTTTAGGTGATAAAATGAATAATTGGGATCCATTGATGAATTGGCAACAATACTTTGCCTTTTGGATCTCCATGCTAGTAGGAATACATAGTAGTTTACCGATTATCCTCATATTAGAGCCTTACAAGGCGTCTGAGTAACCTTCTAGGTCGGACGGATGTCGACAATAGTGTAGTGCATAATTTGGTGTACCTTTAAGGTAACTTGTCAGCCTATTAAGGGTATCCAAATGCTCTCTACTTCAATTTCTAGTGAAGCGACTGAGCATACCTACCGCAAACGTAATGTCCGGCCTTGTGCTCGTCATAGCATACATTAGACTACCAATAAGCTTAAACAAACGAATGGAGTTCCTAAGGCCTAGCAATCTGTGTATCCCCACTGTTGCAATATTAATCATATGTAGTGTGACTGACTAAGGGTTACCCATTGCTCATTAACAACAATTTTCATCCCTAAGATAGTGTCAACCACTCCTAGATCTTTTATGTCAGATACATTTGATAATATTAACTTGATTTCATTTACTACCAAAATAACAAATCAATATGTAATCCACATACGAGCAAATCAACACAACTTTATTAAATTAGAATGCATAGAAATTTATCAGATAAACAGCCTGAAATCCAAAATTTCTAATAGTTGTATCAAACTTATCATGCCATGACTTTGTGCTTAATTAAGATCATAAAGAGATTTTATTATTTTACACGTTATATTCTTGGTTTTTCATGACAATCCCTTTCAGCTTGATGCATGTTTATCTCTTTAGTGAGATCACCATTAAGAATTGTTGTTTTGTCATCCATTTGGTGTATTACAGGTTTTTCAATGGATGCTAAGGCTTAAATAATCCTAATTGTGGCTTGGTGATATAGAGGTGAGTAAACCTTAAAGTAATCTATCCCTTGTACTTGTGTCAATCCCTTACCCACTAAACTTGTTTTACAGTCTTATTAAGATTTAGTTTCTTCTAAGTACTCTTTATAGTCGATGACCATTACATAATCTTTGGCATGAATATACCAAAGTCCAAGTACCATTGTGCAGTGATTCCATTTCATCATCTACTGCCTCACTCCATCAATAAGAATCGTTGAATCGCATTGCCTCATCATAAGAATTTGGATCATTCTCTATGTTATAGGTAAGGAAGTCATTCCCATACTTTTAGGTGTACTTAGATACCCTCCTAGCTACTATTATCTTTGTTTTTGATGAATCGGATAGAGCCAAAAGGCTCCAGCCATCAAAAAATATATTAATCAATAATAACAGTTAATTTACAAATAAATAATCGAAGGCTTTACAAGATGTAAAACAAGAGTAAGAGCACAATAAATAAAACAAAACAAGGCTGATCAGCCACTAAAATAGCTAACAGTGCCACATCAAATGCCCACACCGAGACAAGAGGGCGGAAGAAAACGGCGAGACAATCGGCCAGGCAATCCAGACCGCTGCAACCGATCGAATAGCAGGACTTGAACGACTGGGCCGAGATAACCGACCTACAGACCTCCCCCCACGAAAGCATCCCAATCCGCTAGCAGACCAAAGGAAAACTCTAGCAGCACAACGGAGGCGACGCACTGCCGAAATCAAGGGAGCCAACAAGAAGGCAAGACTCAAATGTGCAGAGGCTGAAGAGTAGCCGCACAGAAGAAGAAAACCAACACCAACAGCGCTATGGCAGAATACAGTACCGAATCTCCGACGAGATAAGTGGGGATCATCTCAGAAAAAATGAGAATACTCCAAATTGGGAAAAAAAGCCGTAAGCATGAAGATAGGAAAAGAAGTGGAGCGCCCTGACTCCCCCAAGAGGGCGTAGCTACTATTATCTTGACTTTATATATTAGGGTCTATGTCCATGCTAGAGTTATTAGTTTTAGTGTATGTGTGAGTCCATTATAGGCTCAATGAATACAGATAAGGTCATGTATATTTTCTAAAGAAATTTTAAAAAAATAAAAATAAATGGCAACCCTAGAATCCATAGAAAAAATATTTATTTGATAAATATAAAAATCTGTCTGCGCTGTTGTCTTTTGTTGGACCTTAGTATATGCATGTAGTTTTTCTAGTTCCTACTTTAGTCATCATATGCTCAGGAATTTTAACATATGCGGTATAACCCCAATTTTTAAGTCATTTAAGTTAGAAAGGTGTTTGTGCCAAATCTCGTGCGAAGTGGTTGAAAGTTTGACATGTGGAAGTCCATTAGAATATAATTGCCTACTTGTACAGCTTTCCTAAAAATACAAGATAGGAAGCTTGCGGTTAGAATGATTAAATTTAACATTATTGTTAGTTTTTAGTTCTTGCATTCTACTATTCCATTCGATTGAGGTGAGGAAGAAGCCATAAATTTTGAAATAGTTTCATGTTCATTATTGAACAATCTGAATTTTCAATACATTCACTCTATCACTTTTGAACCCTTTGACTGTCTTATCAAGCTAAGTCTCCACACATTATTTAAATAGGTGTAATATTTTGTGTACTTTATCTATAGATTTCAACAATTAGATATGACAAAACTTAGAACAATCATATATATAAAAGTAATTAAATACTTCTTACCTCCCGAGTTTTAAATTGCAATTGTCGGAGTGTATGAGTTCTAGAAATTGTGTGGTTCTAGTCACCACTCTAAAGGTTTTCAAGCTAACTTAGTTTGAGCACAAACTTCTCATTTGTCAAAAGCAATGCTTGAATCTAAATGCAAGTTACAGGTTTTAGTTATATGTTGAATTTTAGATAATTCACATGACTTAGTCTACAATGCATGATAACATGGTTGAATGAATTATTAAACCTAGAATAGTTCAGTCCATTTGTTAAATTTTAAATGTAAACATCGTTTTCTAAATAAGCACTACCAAAATAAATTCAAATAAGGCTAACAAAATAAAATTATTCTAACATAGCAAATAAAGAACAAAGTTCTCAAATAGTGTGCTTTCTCTCATGGTCTTAGCTTCTAATGGTTCTGATTTTCCAAGTGCGGTTAAATGCCTTTGATCCATCATAAAGCTCAAGCTTTTGTTCATTCTTCATCATCGTCGAATCACCACAGCGAGATAATGATCATCACCTTGTATGTACAAATTTGTACTCAATTTGAGGCACATAGAAAGTACAATGAATGAAAACCTACAAATGGAAGAAACATCCACCATTACGGAATGCTCCCACCTATATTACAAACATTCATCATAGAAGTTATACATCAATTTCTATTGGAATGGACTATGAGAGAAGCACTATTTATTATCCCATACAACACTTTAAAATAAGAATTTGTTGAAATATGCATACACACGTATGATAATGCACTCTCACTATCCTACACATGCCAGCATCTATTTGAGTGATGTGGTAATAATGCTCCTAGTTTTATTACCACATCACTCAAGTAATTGCTGACATGTGTAGGATAGTGAGAGTGCATAATCAGAACAGAGGTGGATCTGTTTTGGGTTCGGGTATGTTCTTAATGGTTTAGGTTTGTGCTATTGCTAGTAGGGTGAGGTCAGAAACGGGTCAGATCAGGTTCGGGTCAAATCAAACTCAAGATTGGTCGGGTTTGATTTTGTTTGGACAAAATTCAAAGTGGTTTTGCTTATCAGGTTTGAGAGCCTATCACGTCCCGCTTTCCAAAAGGAATACGGAATACGGTACGTGACTAAGTCCAGCGGATAGTTTTCATCATCCATAAGTTGTACGGATCTACTTGACTCAGCACAACAGTAAATAGAACAATATACTCAACCAGGCATGCATAAACAATTATAAATCAACAGTATTTATTCACAACAAATACGAGATATGAAACAAAACAATATCCTGGGACTACAAGCCCAGATGCAAGTCTCAATACAGTACATGAATACAATAGTGCAAACAGAACATTAAGCAAAATTTCCAATGCGTAGTTCAAAATTTTTACTCACCAACTCCAAACGACCACCAAAACCTTCTCATATAACAATTACAGGAAAATGGGAAGACATGAAAACATAATGCCCGTTAGATGCAAGTTCCGGGCCGCAAGTAGTACAAGCAGAAAAAGAAAAGGAAAAATAATAAAACAAAAATAGGAAGTACTGACATGGAGGAAAAACAACAGTAGAGACAGTCTATAGATAACTGAACAGTGAAGAGTATAACAGTAACAGTCAGAGGATAACAGTAGTAGTAACAGGATGTGACAGTGAAACAATTATTCTTATGTCTAATGTTTAGTACTATCTAGGTACAACTTCATGCGTCCCAAATTATACCACATGGTTGCTACATCAAGCAGTTTCGTTTTAAGATTTCGTAGTGGAACCTATAAGTTCGTATATTCAGACAAAAAGTAACAGTAACAGTAATAGCAAACAGTAACAGTGTCATGGATCATGCCCTCATGCATCCAGAGAAAATAGTCGGTACCACAGTAAACAGTAGGGAAACGAGTTCCCTTTTGAATACACATTTCTATATTGTCCACTACTAGATCTATCCCTTAAAACCTCGGCTTGATTAGTTTTCATTATTATTAAATAGGTGTGAACGAACACAAACAAGTCTAAGGATATGGAAAGAACAAACGAAAAGTCTAAGATGAATACAGAACACAAACGGATGACAAAAACAACCTATAACAGTCAAAACAACGAAACTTAGAGACTACTGTACCAAATTCGAGATTCTTGTTGCTATAGAACTGCAAATCGAGATCCATCAGAAAACCTAGAAACTAGACTCTCTGGCGAATTAAGAGCATATATACAAGTCTTACATCAGCCATAGAAACATGGTTGAAAACAGCGTTCTATACAGAGGTTATGTTCAGCTAGAAAATGCAAAATCTTTTATAAACAAAAAAAGAATTTGAAAATATTATAATTAATTCTGAGAAAAATCTGGAAGATTTCCTAGTATATCTAGTCTTAACATATAAAATATCATGAAATTATATTACAGATAGTAAAGTCAATAAAATTGGGAAAACAGAGTAATGCAACAAAATCTCAATCTGAAAGTTCAGACACAGCAGTACCAAATCAGAGATAATTCACAAAATATAATTCGAAATCCAGATCCATCAAAAGTTTAGAAACCTAGACTAATCAGGATATAGTTTATATTCACAAATTTTTCATCAAAAATGAATAAAAATCAGGTTGAAAACATAATTCTTTACTGAAAAATATGCAGTTTGGAGATACATCGATTGGTTTCATAAGCAAGAAATGAGATTAAAAAGTCATTAATTAATTCCACAAAAATTAGGGATTGATACCAGTCATTTCTAAACATACTAAGCAAAATATAGAGTTCAAATTCTACTTTTAATATCAGTTTTAAAATAATATTTCATTCAGAAATTACATAGTTCAGAATCTGGAATATACGATATGACTGCAGTAAAGCAGCAATAACTCATACATCGAAAATCGGAATTAATATCCGTTGAAAGTTTTGAAAACTAGAAAACAAAACCTACAAATCATGTTCACAAATTTATTTATTTTACTGGTGTTAACAGGATCGAAATTACTGTACAAAAATACGGCAGCAGGGAAACAAAAATTCTTTTATGAATTTGATCAAATACTTTAATTACAAATGGTCCAATCTAAGACGGCATACAAAGCATGGTATATAGGCAACTCAAATCAGTATGGTGCGTGAATAAACAATCTATAATAAGATAGCACATCATACAAACATCTATGAAGCAATCATCTACAACATACGATATGTCACAACAAAATAAACATCAAAATGTCCATCTAATCTAAATTGTTTCATGCAACGGGTGATAACTACTGTGAACTAATCATGATTAAGAGATGAAGGAACGGATCAACTAAAAAATATATGATCATCATGAGGGTACAAAACAAATGCATGCAAGATTACTTACGGTATTTAACTTGTATGAAAAAAATTACATACAAGCTACTTTCCTGAAAATGACGACGAAGATGAAGAACAGAATAACGGGAATGGATCCAGGACGACGAACACAACACGAACAAGAGATAGCACGAACCAACACCAACACAAAACGGCGGTGCACGTGTTCATACGCACACACACAAGCAGCAACAAACAGCAAGAGTGTCGACACTAACAAGGGGGACGACGATGGCTAGCGGCAGCACAACAATGTTGGGTGAAAGCACGGCGGGCGGCGCTCGGCTATTGTGGACCACAATAGAAGACGACGACAGATAGGAAGATGACATCAACGAGGGGCTGGGGTCGCTGCGGCTCGAATGGGGATAGGGAGGTACGGGGTGTGCAGCGGATGAGGGGAAGAGGAGAGGGGAAGCACGGGTAAGACGGGGTGGTTGCTGGCGTCGGGGATCAAGACGACGACAACAAGGAAGGGGGATCAAGAGAGAGAAAGATCGGGGTAGGGTAGGGGAACAGCTGTAGGTAGAGAGTAGGGATATTAGGGTCTGGTAATTAGGGTTAGGGTGTAATGAGGATGGTTTATATAGAGTTAGAGTGGGTTTGGGTCAACTGGGTAGTATCTAATAGGAAGAAAAGAGTCCAATATGAGACAAATAGGCCATGAATTAGGTTTAGACAATAAACAAGGTCAAGAACAAATTGTAGATCAGTCAAATGAGAATATAAGGCTGAATCAAGCAAAAATGAATCACAAGGAGAATAACAACACACAATCAAAAGGGACGAAAATAGATACAATCAAAAATAAAATAAAATAACCAGAAATTTAATTAAATACAAATAAAATATAAAAATTAGTCACAGGGGTTACAGAGCCAAAACAGGGTCGGATCTGAGTTGGATCTGGTTGGTGCTGTTAGTTAGATCTAATCAGGATTGGATTGGAACGAGTGAGCTTAAAATTCCACAATAGAGGAGGGTTGTTGTAACCCCTGTTTCCGTCTATACGTAATTTCTGTGTACTTTTGTATTTCAATTCCTTATAAATTCTTTTTCGCTCTCAAATTCGTTTTTGTTCAACTTGAACTTTCTATTACAGTCAATTCTAAACATCAATTACATTTGTAGTTATTTTCAAACGATTATATACTTTAATTATAGAAATTTTATTCTTTTCTTATTTTAATTATTTATAACCCATATCAGGTCTATTATTATTCTTTGGTTATTTTAATTAATTTGAAACTATTCTATAAAATATTATTTGATTTATAAATTTTGAACTTAAGCCCAATCCGGGTCCATTCTATAATTTGTCTAAATTATTTATTTGGCAAACCATATTTAATCCCTAGTCCATATTATTTTATTATCTTAATATTGATTGAAGCCCAATCTTTTATCTCTTCTATAATTATTTATTTTATTTTGCGAAGCCCAAACCTAAAGCCCAAGTCTATTAATCCAAGCCCATACTTTTTAACCATAAACAAATCCTATTGGATCATAACCCAAACCCACATTTTAAAATCCATTACCTAAAACTCAACCAGATCCCCTTGTCACGCCCCGCTTCCCAAAAAGAGAATACGGAATACGGATACGTGACTAAGCCCAGCGAATGATTTTCATTATCCATAAGCTGTCAGATCTTTACAACATTTCGCAAGAATAATCAGAGTCGGAAGCAAGAGAAGTCAACCAAGCATGCATATATGAATCAAAATACGAACAAGATTTACTTGAAACAAAATATAATAATCTCAAATAAACCAAATCTGAACAAGTCAATAATCCTGGGTCATATTACCCAAAACAAATAATTCAAGTAATTAAGTACAATTGTTCAAGATAAGAAACAAGAAATAATAATAGCAAAATCCCAGCATCTAGAATCTCATAATACCAACTCCATCGGACTGCTGATCTCCATAATCTGCAATTTAATAGGTTGCAGGAAGAAAAAAAAACTTCTGTCAATGCAAGTTACGGGCCGCTTGTAGTGCAGGATACAAGTATAGGGAATAAATAAACGGATGCAGAGTAATAGCAGAAACAAACACAGCATGGAATAGGCATATCAACAGAATAGAATATCCAACATGAATTGGGAAAACAGAATCAAGTAGCATGGTATACTAACAGGTACAAGTAAAATGTGTCAAGTGTCAAATAGTATGCAGACAGGTATACAGACAATAGTGTCAGATAATAGTTACACAGGTAAACAGGTAATAGTGTTAGATAACAGATGTAATATTCTTACAGTTTTTGTATTTATTACTCTCTAGGTAGCACTTCATGCGTCCTAACTATTTACCACATGGTTTCTACTTTCAAACAATTATGTTTAGATTTCGTAGAGGATCATATAGGGTCGTGTACTCAGGTATCAGTAATCAGACAGTAATCATACAGTAAGAACCTACGGGTTCTCTTCCAAGTACACCTTCCTATAGGGAAGTGTGCAGTCAGGTAATCAGTATAATAGTATCGTACCATATAATAGTTCATCAGTATGGGAAGCAGGGGCCCCCTTCCAAGTACACATTTCTATAATTTCCCACTACTAGATCTTTTCCTTAAATCTTGGCTTGGTTATTTATTATTATTATCAGACATGCATGTATGTGTCACAAACAGGTCAAGAATAACATAGCATAAATAAGTAACATGTTCAGGGTGAAAGATAAACATGTACTGATGATAGTCAACACATAAAAGGATAGAACAACGAAAATTATAGTTCAGGATAGCAAGACAGTACTGCACTAAATCTGGGATTCCCGTTGCTACAAAAATAAAAATATAGATCTGTCAAAGAATCTGGAAAATAGACTCTCGACCGAATCTAGTAAATATATATAAGTCATATGGTATTTCGCAACAACAGGTCTCAAAACAGAATTGAATCCAGATAACATGTTCAGCAAGAAATTAGTAGTTTGTATTCAAGAACAGGAAAACAGCATCAAAACTCACTAATTAAATCCAAGAAAAATCCAGGGTATTCCCTAGCATGTTTAGTATCAGAAAATAAATTTTCATAATTTTCCAATATATATAGAATAGTCAAGTAAAATCAGAAAGAAACAAGATACGACAGTTTTGTAAATTTGGAATCTTAAACACTGCAGTACGAAAACAGCAATATCTCACAAAATACAACAGATCCGTCGAAAGGGTGGTAAAATAGATACAGTAGTCTAACTTTCATATTCACAAAGATTTTAAAGAAAGCAAGTAGAATTAGGTCAAATTTATGTATCTTTACTGAATAACTAGAAAAATCTACTAGTATAGTAGTTGTTTTCAAGTATAGAATAGTTTGTAAAACTCATCAAATAAATCTACAAAAATTCAGGGTTAATTCCAATCAGGTCTAGTTATACTCAGCAAAATATTAGGTCAAAATAATACTTCTAACATTATAATATAAATAGATTACTCTCCAGAATTCTCATAAAATCAAATATGTAATTTCTCATACATCTCTGTAATAATATAGTCATAACTCGCAACTCATAAAATGAAACTGATATCTGTCAGAAGGGTTGAAAAATAGTCATAATTCTTTAAAGTTCATGTTCAAAAATAATTTTAATATACTGACCTTAATAGGGTCCAAAATGCTGATAAAAACGGGGAAGTGACAAAACAGGAAATATCTTTCATGCACAAAATCAACTAGATCATATAAACCTCATCCAAAACATAACCAAACATGAAATGCGGTGTACTAGATGTCCAAGCAACATGGTATAGGGTATTTTATAAGTCTACAACAAGTATACTATGAATAACGCAACCGAGCACATGATATCATATGAACAACATGTATGTATACAACACAAAGTGTTCATCCCTAAGTTATTTCATGTCATGGGTGTCATGTGGCATGTACAGGCAGGTCAACACAATAGCGACAATATACAACAAGGGGTTCACACAAGAATTGTCTTTAGAACACAACTACACTACAGGCGGTATTTAGTACTTGTAGTACACAAAGAGAAGAATACAAGTTACTTGCCTTAGCTAACGATGAAAAAGACAAAGTTCAAGAATTACAGGAACGGATTCTCGGAACACGAACTCAATCGAACGAACGATGCAACTACGGACCAAACTCACGAACAACGAACTAAACCCGCGACCATGCACCAACACGTGCAAACTCTCGCACGTGCAACCAAGAGAGCGAGAGGGGAGAGATGATGGCAGCAGGTTGACAGCAGCGGCTACTATCGATGCTACTGCCTGGCGTCGGAGGGGGAGAAGCACAGCACGGTCGCTGTGCCGCTGCTGCTACCGACGAACGACAGGGAGAGGGACCAGGGGGCGTCGGGATGACGTCGTGATGCTTCTGCTGTTGAAGACGACAGGGCGCAGGAGTCGCGATAGGGGAAGGAGATCGGGAGGTGGTGCACGGGGGAGCTTGAGAGGTCGGAAGCACCAGGAGAAATGAAGGAAGGATTCTGCAGGGTAGGGGTGATCGGAAAGAAGAGGAGGTCGGGGGTGCTAGGGTTAGGGTTTCGGAGAAAGGGATAAGCGGCTAGGGGATGGGATGAAGGAGATGTACAGTATGGTCTGGGTATATATATACAAAGTTAGGGTTTATGCAGATGGGTTGCGGATCTTGGGTAGTGTTAGGTTTAAATTATTGGGTTTGGGTAGTTAGTGTATTTAAACAGGGTATTGGGTATAAACAGGGTATAGGCTTTATAAATGGGTTTTGGGTATTATTTTAGGGTTTAGCTAATCGGTATTAGGGTTGAGAAGATCCAAATTTCCAGATAGAGCAAAATGAACAAAATAATAAAAATAGGATATGAAAATTTTGACAATGAGGATCAAAATAAAAGCTCGATCAATCAAGAATTGAAGAGTAGACAGATAATTTGAATCAAGAAGATCAAGTAAGGGACAATAAATCAAATAGATGAATATATTGAAAAAGAAGATCCAATACATGGTCCAAAAAAGATACAATGAAATAATACACAAAAAGAAAAGAAATACACCTAAAAATACATAAAATGGAAAACATGGGTTACACCCCTCATCTCTCATTACTACACCCATTTTCCCCTAATAATTGCTCACTATCTCTTCCACTAACCCCATAATCAATACCCATTATACTATTAATATATTATATATTTTATTAAAAACCCCTTCCCGTATACTCTCTCTTTCTATCTCCCACCCTTTCTCTCTCCCCGACTCTTTCTTTCTCACTCTCTCTCTCTTCTCCCTCAGTTCCAAAATAGAGCGACAGCAACCCATCGACCGTGCCTCGCGAGCCTCGTCATCATTGCCCCGCCATTGCAGCCTCACTCGTTCTCCTCCGCTTTCCATTGGTGCCACCTTTTCGCTGCGAACCCACCAGCATCGCCATTGTCGCAGTCCCATCGTCGCCATCACTCGTCGTGCTCGCTACTCTTCCCTGCACCTCTTCACCGTCGTCCTCCCTACAACTCTCCACCTCGTCACTGAGCTCCTCTCAACCCATCATCGACCTCAACCTCTCACCTCGTTGCCTCCACCTTCGACCTCGACCGCCCACCTCCTCCATTTCCAGTACAACCACCGAAACCCACTGCCTCCGGTCATCGCCACCATCTTCCACCACTTGAGCCCTCCTCGCACTGCCATTGCCCTTGCCATCACCTCCAGCCATCTCAGCCCTGAAGCACCCTCCATTGCTGTGACCTTCTCTTCGCCGCTACCTCGACCTCGCGATCCCGATCACCACAGTACACCATTCATCTTCTCGTTGTCGATGCTGTGCTGCTGCTCCCCCCTCACCGCCTGCACCACCAGCGAGAACCACCGTCTGCACCCTGATCTCTGTGGCCGCCTGCATCCCTCTCCGTTAATGTCGACTACATACCCTAATCCTCCTCCCTGCCACCGAGCTCTTCCTCGACAGCCCCGTCAATAGCCTTGCTCACTGACTCCATCACCACAGCGAGCACCCCCTTGCTGCACTTGCTTTCGCCATCCCTCACCGTGTTACTCTCGCACTTGTTGCTGTTGTTATGTCCCTTGTTGCTACTGTGAACTGCCGCTTCTACTGTGTCGTTGTTGCTTTCGCTGTTTTGTCGTGTGCACGTGCGGTCGTTGTCGTGTTTTGCACGTAACTTTTGTGTACATAGTTTGCACGTGTTGCCATCGGGACTCGCGTCCTGTTATTCTTTTAACATTCGAATAATCGTCATAACAAGCAAGCATCACTTGAACTCATTTTTATTGTTCATGTTCAAGAAAACACTCTTTGAAATCCGGCAAGTAGAAATCGAATTGAATATTGCATCTAGTTGAATTTCATTATTAATTCGTTGTTGTTTATCGTACCATGTTTACTGATTCATAGTCGTCTTATCGTGCCATTGTTATTGATTAAATTCTTGAAACATTAATTTATTATATTTTGGAACATTTAACTTTGCTGCCCTGTCAATTACTTGACTTTGTACTGAGGTTTCGACCCGGTTCCCGACACTGAAACTTAAAGCATTGTACACAGAAATTGTAGCACACTGTATCTAGTTTTCGGAATATCTTATGGATTCTCAATTCGATTTATGGATTGTAAGTCATCACTATTTTAGTACTAGCATGTTATAATTTCCAGAACTAAGACTATGCACGAAACCCGTAAAGAATTGATTGATCGACCTAGTTAATGTGACTGTTATGTATTGTGTGAATATGCGTTGGAACCGAAAGAGAGTCTACTTTTTAGAATCTCTGATGGAATTGGATTTGCATTCCCGTAGCAGTGGGAAAGTGAATTTGAGTACCAATAGGTGCTGCTATCCAAAACCTGTATGGTTATGTTTTTGCATATAAACCTGTATTTTCCATATTTAACTAATTGAACTATGTATATTTCATGTATTGTACAATCTTGATATCTCCTTGATATTGTATTGATACCACCGTTCTCATTGATCGTATTGATTACATGACTATAATTGATAGTAATAAAATAATAATAAGCCGGGAAAATAAGGATCGACTTAGTAGTGGACAATATAGGAGAGTGTACTCAGAAAGGGGATATTGGTCACAGCCCATATTGATCATTGTTATCGGTCATATTGGTCATCGATTGATTGTGGATTACTGACTACAGTATCCCGATTTATCGTATATTGGTCATCGGTCATCGATCATTGATATTGCAAGATCCGAGTACAAGACCTTATAGAATCCACCACTATAGTCAAACGTTCACTTGATTGTATGCACTCGAACCTGTGGTATGAGATGCATAATTGAGTGCATTAGTTAGGATTGATAAAAGACTGATAGACATGAGCTGAACACTAAATATTGACACTGATACTGAATACTGGTTATTGAACATTGATTCCTGATTACTGAATGATTGGTTATCGACCTTTTAATTTTGTTATCGTTTATCATTTATTGACCCCGATATCGTTCCAAATTCTTGTTCTTGTTATATAATCCTTTATTTCTTATTTTACTACTTGCTACTACTTGTCGCCCGTACTTGCTCTAACGGGCATTTTTTCCCATCTCTTGATGCTGAGATTACATGTATCATGGAGGGAGCAATTGAATGACTTGAGAACTGATCTTCTAAAGATTTGAGTGAAATTGATAGTCATAGTTATTTTATTCATGTTGTTTTTATTTTCAGCATTGTATTACTTTCGTACCGTGTATTTCAGGCTTTGTTGACCTGAAGTTATTTGCTTTTCAGATGTTGGTTATGTATGAGACACTTCATGGATTATTCATGTTTATGTGATATTTTATTGCATGCATGGTTATTGTTACATTTCATATTGTTGAGTTAAACTGTTACAGTTTATGGATGATGTACCCATTATCTGCTTGGTCTCAGTTGCGTGCCCGTGTTTCCGTATATGGGTAGCGGGGCATGACAGTTGAGACGGCTAGGGTTTGGAAGAAAACCTTGATTGCTTGCACAGACAGCTGCACTAGAGTTTGGCGACGACGGCAGCGCAGTCAGCTGCACTCGCAAGGATGGTCAAAAGTGAGGGTGGTTGGCGAAGGGGACGACGATGGTGACAGGGTCGGATCGGGCTCAGATCTGGGTTTGAGAAACCCCAGAAACCGAGGGCAATTAGAGGTGTTGGCGGTGCAGGGTGCTGCGCTCACCAAGGAGGGCAATAGTGAAGTGGGAGGCCGACGTCGATCGGGAAAGGTGAGAAAGATGATGATGGTGATGCTGACAGGGGTCTTTCTCTCTCTCTCTCTCTCTCTCTCTCTCTCTTCCTTACTTATTTAAATGGCGGTATATAGAGAAATCTATACAATGCTTTAAGATTGTAAATGTCAAGCATATGAAATTGGGGTGTATGCAATGACGACTATATATTGCTTAGATACTTAACATACTCCTTCCAGGCGGTATATATAAAAAATATTAAATTATCAAGCAAGATACCTTATAATGGGGTGATACCTATTATAAAGCCCACTACCTAATTTTCCGACATTCATGACTTGACTCAGTATACAATAGTGTTCTTAAACAACACAAATAATATAATTATCCTGGAAAGTATAAAATTGTTGCCTATAACATCAACAATTACTGCACACTGCGATGCATTAGTTTACAATTATATATCTTCACGTTTACCTTACTTTATAACTATATACCCCAAAGTTTATTGTTACAATAATATACCGTCTTGTTTTTTTTACAACTTCCTCCTTCAACAAACATAATGGAAAGAGTAAAATTAATCTCATATCCTTGATTGTTTGTATCCATCTTTCTCTATGCTAACTTTCAAAAAACCATTTCTCCAAGTAGAAAAGAAAGAGAGAGAGAGGTTTTTACATAGACTAAACTTAGCCAAATAATAAGGGTTGCATTTGGATTTTCAAATGGGATTTTGGGTTTCAAGTTTTGATTTGGTGATAGATAAATGTTTAAGTTTCCTTTTTGAAAAATTAATGATAAAGAATGGAAGATTAAGGTTTTAATTTTTGAATAAATTTTAGAATTTTAATTGACTTTGATTTTAAAAGATCAATGGGTACAGAAGAGAAGGTTAATGTTCTGATTTTTATATTTGGCTGTAAAATTTTGATTTCAAGATAGATGGAATATTATGACTCTACTTTAGAGATATTATATCTATATATTATACTAATAAAATTACCCTCTCTCTCCTTTCTCTATTTTGAAATAGAAAAAGGAAAAGAAAAGTAGGGATTCATATTTAAATAACACGTGTATTACGCTTGATTTTATTAAAAAAATTAAAAAAATGAAAAACTTAATCCCTCAAACACAATCTCTTCACCTTCCACTTTCCTAAGCTCACAAAATCTCACGGTTCTTCCCAAACCCATCCAATCCCCAACCCCCCCCCCCCCCCCCCCCCCCCGGCTGATATCTCGATATCAAGCAAAAAGAGAAGGAGAAAGAGAGAGAGAGAAATAGTGACAACATCCGCAGCCTGACCTCGTGCCTCGGTGTGCGCGTGGATCCCGACGAAAGACCACCACCACGGCGGCTGCCTTGCATTGCTGCCCTCCACCGATGATGTAGCCCCCCGAATTTTCAATAAATAACTTAGAAATACGAGACACAAATTTCCTAGCATCTACCTCAATTGTAATTATAAACATAGCACAAACACAGTAAATTTAAAACTTTTATTACATCATTTCTTTTACATAGCACAGTGGAAATCAATCACCTCGAGTTACAATTCATCTTACAACACAGTTCCATATTTACACATTTACTCTTAATCTTTTTACAACAAATATGATACATAAAACATTCTACCACATGCTCCCAACTCCAAGCTAATAGTACATGTCACGCCCCGCTTCCCAAAAGGAATACGGAATATGGTACGTGCTAAGCCCAGTGGATAGTTTTCACCATCCATAAGCTGTACGGATCTGCTTGACTTGTCACAACAATAAATATAACAGTATACTCAACCATGCATGAATAAATAATTATAACTCAACAGTATGTATTCGCAACAATAATAAATATCCCAAACGAATACGATATCTGAAACAAAACAAATATCCTGGGATTACAAGCCCAAATACAAGTCCCAATACAGTTCATGAATAAAATAGTTCAACAAAATAATTTAAGCAAATTTTCCAGTGCGCAGCTCAAACTTTTGCTCACCAACTCCAGTAGGCAATTGATCAGCCAAACCTGCTCACATAGGAATTTTAAGAAAAATAGGAAAACAGGAAAACATAATGCCTGTTAGATGCAAGTTCCGGGCCGCAAACAGTACAAGTAGGAAAATGGAAAGGAAAAGACTAAACTAAACAGGAAATACTAACATGAAGAAGGCAGCAAAGATAACAGTCTAAAGATGGCAATAAACAACGGATTAACAGTAGTATAACAGTAACAGAAGTGGTCAACAGTAACAATAACAGGATGGATCACCAGTAACGGTAACAGGATGCGACAATGAAAACAGTTGTTCTTATGTCTAATGTTCATTACTATCTAGGTAGCACATCATGCTTCCCAGATTTTACCACATGGTTGCTACATCAAACAATTTCGTTTTAACATATTGTAGTGAAACTTCTATAGGGCAATATATTCAGACAAACATTAACAGTAACATCAACATCAAACAGTATCATGGATCATACCCTCATGCATCCAAAGATAAACAGTAGGTACCACAGTAAACAGTGAGAAAAATGAGTTCCCTTCCGAATATGAATTTCTATATTGTCCACTACTAGATATTTTCCCTTAAAAACCCTGACTTGATTAGTTTTCATTATTAAACAGATGTGAACGAATAAAAACAGGCTAAAGACATGCCAGAATAAGGATAAGTCTAAGATGAATAGGAAACACAAACGGTTAATAAAAACAACTCTTAACAGTGAAAACAACGAAACTTTCAGTTCTGGACAGCAAGACACTACTGTACCAAATTCGAGATTCTCGTTGCTACAGAATAACAAATCTAGATTCGTTAGAAAATCCAGAAACTAGTCTCTTTGCCGAATCTAGCGCATATATATAAGTCATACATCAGCCACAGAAACAGGGTTGATAAGAGCGTTTAATACAAAAGTTATGATCAGCCAGAAAATGCAAAATTTTGTTTATAAACATGAAAAGGATTTTAAAAAGTCATAATTAAATTTGAAAAAAATCTGAAAAATTTCCTAACATATCTAGTCTCAAAATATAAAATATAATGTAATTATATTACTGATAGCATAGTCAAAAAAATTAGGAAAATAGAGTAATGCGACCAAAATCTCAATTTTGAAAGTTCAGACACAACAGTATCGAAATAGAGATAATTCATAAAGTATAATTCAAAATCCAGATCCGTCAAAAGGATGATAAAATAGACAAATCAGGCTACATTTTCATAAAAAACGAATAGATTCAGGTTGAAAACATAGTTCTTTTACTGAACAGCATGAAGTTTGAAAATATATCGGCTAGTTTCATAAGTATGAAATGAGATGTATATATCAATAGTTAATTCTACACAAATTAGGGACTGATCCCAATCATGTTTAAACATACTTAGCAAAAATATAGGGTTCAAATTCTACTTTTAATATCAGTTTTAAAATAATATTTCATACAAAAATTACATAGTTTAGACTCTGGAATATACGATATGACTGCAGTAAAACGGCAATAACTTATGCATCAAAACTCAGAATTCAAATCCGTCGAAAGTTCTGGAAATTAGAAAACAAAGTCTACAAATCTTTTTCACAAACTTATCTATTTTACTGATGTTAACAGAGTCGAAATTACTGTACAAAAATTTGACAGCAGCAAAACAAAAATTTTTATATGCATTTTATCAAACAACTTAATTACAAATGGTCCAATCTAAGATGTCATACAAAGCTTGGGATATGTGGGTTACTCAAATCAGCACGACATGTGTATGAATAGTCTATAATGAGATAATACATCTAACAATATCTATACAACAGTCATCTACAACATACGATGTGTCACAAACGACATACAATCAAGATTTCATCTAATCTATATATTGTTTTCATGCAACGGGTGTCAACTACCATACCTACTCATGATCAAGAGATGTTATAAACGGTTAAACTAACATGATAGGATCATCATGAGAGTACAAACATTTTCATATTAGACTACTTACGGTATTTAACTTGTATGACAAAAAGAACACATACAAGCTACTTGCCTGTTATGAAGGTGAAGGAAACGATGCAATAGAATAACAGGAAGGGATCCCGAAAAGTGAACACGAACGAACGACAGACGAGAAATCCACTCAACTGAAACACTTACACAAACTCATGGAGACAACAACAACCAACAGCAAGATTGGCAGCAACAGCACCTGGACGACGACGGCGAAGGGCGGCGCGGCTAGGGGTTGCCGCTAGGCTGCTCGTTTTTGTCGACCATAGAGGAAGACGCCGGTAGCAAACAGGATGGGCGGCACGGGGGGTGTGCAGCGGGGGATCGGGGGGGGTATGCCGACGTTGGAAACAAGACGACGACAGCGGAGGGGTCGGGAGGAGAGAGATCGTGAGTAGGGAGAGAGGTAGATGAAGGCTAGGAGGGAGAGAGAATATTAGGGTTTGGTAATTAGGTTTAGGGTGCAATTAGGGGGTTATATAGGGTCAATATGGATTTCGGTTAACTGGGTAGTATCCAATAGAAAGAAAAGAGTCCAATAAGAAACAATTAGGCCATGAAATAGGTTTTAAACAATAAACAAGTTCAAGAACAAATTTGTAGATCAAACAATGAGGATAATAATGCTGAATCAATGCAAAATGAACCACACGAGAGAGAAGAACACCATACAATACAAAAGGAATGAAAATAAATACAAACAAAAATGCAATAACATAATCAAGAGTTTTATTTAATAAAATCAAAAATACAGTAATGAGAAATAGGAGTTACAGTACCTACCTATGAAACATGAGGCTAGAGATAACTCTATCCCCCAAAACTATAGGGGTCAGCCATAACAGTGTGAGTGATATTCAAAAGAAACATAACTTAAATGAAACACAAAGAATAAATTTATACGTCAACATATTAACATGGTAAAATCAACGAAATATCAATGACAATAAAAGAAACATAAATCATCAAGTGAACTAGGCTAAGTGTCGAGTGTAGTAAACAGAAAACCAGCATGCATAAATACAAGTCAAGAAAACACGAATGCACCTGATGATTACTAATGCATACTTGTCGGAATCTATGCATTCCATAGTACATAGGTCCAGTGCAAGCCCTTATCGTTCTCCACTTTATAAGGTTTAATCTCTCATTATGTAACTAATCCTACAACGGTGATAGGAAACAAGATCCAGAATACTCCGCAAATAGGCCTACATCCCGGTATCTACCAGATAGACTAGCACCATCAACGCCCAAGTTTCATGTAAGCGTCACCCTGAACATTCCATGCCGAAATTCCACTAATAGGTCCCAACCTCCGGAATAAAACTGCCTAACTGTAAAAGACCCTCAACGAGCAAACTCAAGAGATGGCAATGATAATAGTAGCCTTCGAAATAAAACCACCCAATTACAACTATAGTTCCAAATCTCATCCGTCCACTATACAGGGACCCCTACTTACGTTTTCCAAGCTCTATCACATCTCCACTAGTGCCTGACCTTATGTTGGTTACTATTAATTAAAATCACAATCTCTCCTAGAGTTGGTGTACCCTGCCGAACTTAATTCAATTAATTCAACAACAAGGCCTCACTGGCCAGATGTCACGCCTCGTTTCTGACAAGGAATATGGAATACGGTACGTGAATAAGCTCAGCGAATGGTTTTCACCATCCATAAGCTGTACGGATCTAATTGACTCAGCACAATAGTAAATATAACAATATACTCAACCAAGCATGCATAAACAATTATAAATCAACCGTATTTATTTGCAACAATGATAAATATCCCAAACAAATACGAGATCTAAAACAAAACAATATTCTGGGACTACAAGCCCAATACAAGTCTCAATACAGTAACATCAATGAAATAGTTCAAAATAAAACATTAAGCAAGATTTTCCAATGCGCAGCTCAAAACTTTTGCTCACCAACTCCAGTAGGCAAGAAGATCACCAAAACCTGCTCATATGACAAATACAAGGAAAATAGGAAGACAGAAAAATATAATGCCCGTTAGATGCAAGTTCCGGGCCGCAAGTAGTACAAGCAGAAAAATGGAAAAGGAAAATATGAAACAAAAATAGGAAGTACTGACATGGAAAAAAGCAACAGTAGGTGACAGTCTACAGATAACAAGAAACAGTAAAGAACGTAACAGAAACAGTAACAGTAAAAGAATGACAGTGAAACAGTTATTCTTATGTCTAATGTTCATTACTATCTAGGTAGAACTTCATGCGTCCCAAATTATACCACATGGTTGCTACATTAAACAATTTTGTTTTAAGATTTCGTAGTGGAACCTGTAGGGCCGTATATTAAGACAAACAGTAACAGTAATAGTAATAACAAACAGTAACGGTGTCAAGGATTATGCACTCATGCATCCAGAGAAAAACAGTTGGTACCACAGTAAACAGTGAGGAAACGAGTTCCCTTCTGATTACACATTTCTATATTGTCCACAACTAGATCTTTTCCTTAAAACCCTGGCTTGATTATTTTTCATTATTATTAAAAAGGTGTGAACGAACACAGACAGGGAAAGCGACATGGCAAGAACAAAGGATAAGTATAAGATGAATAGGAAACACAAACGGGTGACGAAAACAACTCATAACAATCAAAACAACGAAACTTTTAGTTCTGGATAGCAAGACACTACTGTACCTAATTTGAGATTCCCTTTGCTATAAAACTGAAAATCTAGATCACTCAGAAAATCCAAAAACTAGACTCTCCTCCGAATCCAGCGCATATATACAAGTCATACATCAGCCACAGAAACAAGGTTGAAAACAACGTTTAATACAGAACTTATGTTCAGCCAGACAATGCAAAATCTTGCTTATAAGCATGAAAAAGATTTTAAAACATCATAATTAAATCTGAGAAAAATATAGGAGATTTCCTAGCATATATAGTCACAACATATAAAATATCATGAAATTATACTACAGATAGTATAGCCAATATAATTGGGAAAACAGAGTAATGCAACAAAATTTCAATTGTGAAAGTTCAGACAAAACAGTACCAAAACAGTGATAATTCACAAAATACAATCTAAAATCCAGATCCATCAAAAGGATGATAGAATATATAAATTAGGCTACAGTTTATATTCACAAAGTTTTATTCAAAAATGAATAATATCAGGTTGAAAATGTAATTCTTTACTGTACAGCATGCTGTTTGGAAATATATGGGTTAGTTTCATAAGCATGAAATGAGATACAAAAGTTATTAAATAATTCCACAAAAATTAGGGATTGATCATAGTCATGTCTAAACATACCCAGCAAAATATAAAGTTCAAATTCTACTTTTAATATTAGTTTTAAAATAATAGTTCAAAGAACAATCACATAGTCCAAAATCTGAAATATACGATATGGCTGTAGTAAAACAGAAATAACTCATGCATCGAAAATCGGAATTCAGATCCGTCAAAAGTTCTTAAAACTAGAAAACAAAGCCTACAAATCATGTTCATAAATTTATTCATTTTACTGATGTTAACATGGTCGAAATTACTGTACAAAAATAGTGCAGCAGTAAAACAAAATTTCTTTTATGCATTTCATCAAACAATTTAATTAAAAACGATCCAACCTAAGATGTTATACAAAGCATGGTATATAGGCTACTCAAATCAGCATGACATGTGTATAAACAGTTTAAACTGAGACAATATACCTAACATGCATCCAAGCACAAATTATCTATAACATACGGTGGGTCACAAACAAGCATAGAAATCAAGATGTCCATCTAATCTAATTTGTTTTCATGCAACTGTCGACAACTTATTATGAAACAGTCATGATCAAGAGATGAAGGTGTAGCGCCCCGAATTTCCATGATAATATCTCAGAAATACGTGGCACATTTCCCAGCATCAAGCTCAATTGTAATAGTAAACATAGCCAAAACACAGATAAGTTTTTCAACTTTTATTACATCAAATCTTAACAAAACACAGCAGAAAATTTAAACACCTTGAATTACAAATTCTTTCTTTTACAACACAATCTTTTGCAATTTACATAAGCCACAATATTATTCTAGCACATGCATCCAAATCCCAATGCTATAGGTACCCACCTGTAAAATATGAGGCTAAAGATAATCCTAACCCCCAAAACTATAGGGGTCAGCCATAACGGTGTGAGTGACATAAAAGAAATGAAACATTAATAAAACATAAGGTATAGAGTCATCAACAACATGTGTCAATAGTAGCAATGAATGGAATAAGAAATATCAATAATTAAAACATGAAAACATCAAGTGAAACTAGACTAAGTGTCAAGTGTAGGAAAACAGAAAGCAACATGCATAAAACCAAGTCAAGAAAACACAAAAGCTATATACTAACTCTCTAATGCATACTTGTCGGATTATAAGCATCCCACTCTACATAGGTTCGATGCAAGCCCTTATCATTCTCCACTTGATGGGGTTTAATCTCCCGTTATGCAACTAATCCTACTACGATGACTACTACGAGATTTAGACATTCTGCAAGTATCGGTTCTCGTCCTTGGAATACTGGAGGCCAATCCCACTCTGCAGATCATTCTATGGACCTTACGTCCATCGTTCCGGAAAACTGGAGATTGCCTCACTCCGCAGGTCATCCTAGAACCCTCATTGCACAAACATCCCATGAGCATCCCTTTTGTCCTCAGAATACAGGAGATCAATTCCACTCCGCGGATCATCCTGTGGCCCTTACGTCCATCGTCCCGGAATACTGGGGAATATCTCACTCCTTGGATCATCCTGGAGTCCATAACTCACGTTTGCTCTCATTTCATCATATCACCATCTAGTGTATGTCCTTATCTTTTTAAGTTAATTAATTATTTAATAGATTGCGAATCTCTTAGAGTTGGTGTACCCTACCGGGCTTAACTCAACTGAACAACAACCAAAATCTCAACCGCCGGTAGTTAGGGCCCACTCAATCTCTAAAGACTCATAACTCAACCATCAATACCAAAACTTTCAATAAAACTCATAATTCCATCATCAAAACGTTTATAATAAGAAATAAAAAAAAATACAAATCCATTTAATGTACTCATGAAATTCGGGAATTCAAATAAAATATTGAACCCATCAAATAACAGAAAATCATATTTTGAAGTCGTCGAATATCACAAAACATCAGTTCTTTTGAAAAACACATATAACTCTCTCTATAATCAAGGTCATAGGAATATGATTTAAATTCCATTATAAATAAAATATAACTTTCTGTAAAATACGGTAATCTGTAGAAAAAACATCAACTAAAACAGTAGATCAATAATCCATAATATCGAGGAAATAACCATTTAAAGAAATGAAGAAAAACTCAATTAAACAACTCAAAACAGTAGGTGCGGTCGACTGCCAAAACAGTGTAAAATAACGGCGGTCAACCGTCCCTTTTGAACTTCTCCAAAAAAAAAATAGAATGGCGATCGACCGTGCGGTCCTCCTCTAGCTGCTATGCAGCCAGGTTTGAGGTTTTATGCATGTTTCGACTGGTACGTTGATTAAACTTTGTGAAATCAAAAATAAACTTCCTGAGATGCTAAAATATGACTTGTGCAACATATATGAATTTATAAAATTCATCAAAATTGCATTAAGATCATACAAGAGAAAATTTGATTAAAATCTTTAAAACAGCCACTATATATATGTATGTGTTCATGTAAGGGTTTAAGCTTCAGTTATAGCATTTAAAAATCATCAAATAGAAGGAGTACAATATCTGATTCAATCTTAGTACAAAAATAATCAATATTCAAATTAAAACTTCACAAAACACACAAAAAGACTCAATTTCTTCAAACAGTGATTTAGTATAGACTCAATTTCTTCAAACAGTGATATAGTATATATATATATATGGAAAGCTTCGGTTGTGCACTCCTCTAGTGCACACGGCGTTCGGACGTTCATATCGAAGATCCGAACCGTTCACATTGATCTACACATCTAAAATAGTCTAAATATGTAAAATCAAATCATTTAAGATTCATTTGCCCATCCATCATGTGACTATAAAAAACAATGATTTTCAACCATACAATTTTCTAACACTTCAATGGATGGGTAAATGAATTTCAAATGATTTGATTTTACATATTTAGACTAATTTAGATATGTAGATCAATGTGAACAGTTCGGATCTTCGATATGAACGCCCGTGCACAACCGAAGCTTTCCCTATATATATATGCATGTTTGTATCAGTAAAAGCATCAAAACTCATCAATTAAGTCGTATGTTGTTCAAAACAACCTCAGTATCAAAACAAATCAAATCTCAATCGAAAACTTCATAAAAATTGCAAAACTACAGTTTCGACCATTCACCATCATACCCAAAGCAAATACTCAACCCCCAACTTCAAAACTTGATTCTTTTGTTCCAAAACTCCTCCTAGAACTTGTTATACTTATACCTTACTGATTACAATATTTTACTCATGAATATATGTGAATACAACAAGTATTTAATCAAGTTATAGTTCATCAAATTATTAAAACAGTAAAGATTCAATTTTTGTTCACTTTAAGCAATATTCATCATATAATCTCAATACAACAATCAAAATAGCAAGTATATGAAGGAAAATATCTTACTCATGATTTCTGTTAGGCTCTTAACAAATCTCAAATCATCCATATAAAATTTTAATCATCCATAGCATAGTTTCATGAAAAGATTCAATTTTTAGTTCATTTACTCATCAAAAATTCATTATATCTATATACAATCCCTAACATGCTTTCTAATAGACAAATCATCACATACAACATGCTTAGAACAAAAGAAAATCAACCATATGTCACTCACCTTATTGAAGAATTAACCGAAGATAATAAAGAAATTAAGAAAATCTCTTCTTTCGCAAGAAAACCAAGATCCTTGCTTTGAAACTCCAAGAAAATAATAATAAAGAAATCCCTTTGTGTAGTGCAGCAAAGAGACGGCTGCACCTCACCTTATATTGGTCGGAAAAATGGTTTTTAGGGTTTGTAAATAGATTTGCAAAGTATCTCTTTTAAACATATCTTTACATATAAGAATTCTTATACTTGGAAATTAGATAAAACCAATTCAATTTGTATTTTAAAACAAAACCAACACTCCAGGTTTGGCCAGCACTGTTGTAAAACTCAGAAAAATAAAATTGTACTTTTTGCCCTCTAAGTGACAATTTTGTAAAAGACCATTTTTTATCAAAACTTGCAAAATAAACCAAATTTATTTTTAAAACAAAGTAAACTCTTTACCTCTAAGTTGACTAGGAATCATGCTCAGCCCAAAAATTCAAAAGTTTGGAGTTTTTACTCCAAGTAGTAATTTTGCACAAAAGTCAATCTTTTTGTAATATTTGCAAATAGGTCAAATAATTATCAGAAAAATCCAAAAAATTCACAAATAATATCTAATAACAAATAATGGGTTTCCCCAAAATAATTTCTAACCTTGAACTTCCCAAGAAAATATTTGTACGTGTTTTGTACGTGTAAAAAGGTAAATTTTAGAAAAATGTTTATTAAATCACCAAAAACTATTTTAATTCACGTATTAATCTTAAAAACATTATTTTAAAATATGGGGTATTACAGATGGAACGAACCAACTAATAAGATATGATTTCATCATGAGAGGGATAACAACGCATACAAGACTACTTACGGTATTTAACTTGTATGACAAAAATTACATACAAGCTACTTGCCCGATAACGACGAAGAAGATGCAAAAATAGAATAACGAGAACAGATCCCGAATAACGAACATAACACACGAACAAGGGATACGAACAAGAGCGAGAATCAACACCAATACAAAACACGTGTGGTGCACATGTCTCACACGCACACGCATAGGTGTTGACAGCAGCAAGGGGCGGCGACAGCGGTGTGCCACAGCAACACGGTGGCAAGAGCAAGGGGAGGTGGTGGGCGGCTGTCGACCATAGCAGCGGCGAGGCGGCTCGATGCTAGGGAGGTAGACGACGGCAGCGAGGGGACGGCCTGAGGTTGCTGCGAGCTCGAGTGGGGTTAGGGAGCATGGGGGGGGGGTATAGCAGTGAGGGTAAGGGAAGAGGGCTGTCGGTGGTAGGGGGTAGACGGCGGCAGGGAACAGTAGAGGAGAGAGGGAGATCGGGAGAGAGATGGGTCGGGGGGTAGGGGACGGCTGTAGGGACAGAGAGAGATGTATTAGGGTTTGGTAATTAGGGTTAGGGTGCAATTAGGAGGGTTATATAGAGTCAAAATGGGTTTGGGGTAAATATGAGATAAATATGCCATGAATTAGGTTTAGACAATAAAAAAGGTCTAGAACAATATGCAGACCAATCAATTGAGAATATAAGGGCTGAATCAAAGCAAAAATGAATTATAAGGAGAACAACAATATACAATTCAAAAGGGACGGAAAGAGATACAATCAGAAATAAAATAAATAACCATAAATTTAATTAAATAGAAATAAAAATACAATAATGAGTCACAGGGGTTACACTAAATATCCACAAAATCTCAACCATCGGCATGTTAGGGTCCCACTCAACCTCTAGGGTCTCAAAAACTCATACATAAAATCAACATTTCTTTGAGATGCGAAAAAAAAACCAAAATCTGTATATTTCATTTCAAGAATTTCCTTCAAATCCAATAATCAAAGTCTAATACCTTCTAAGTGCAGCCAAATCTACATAATTGCTCAATAAAACTGAACTAACTCAATCAAAAACTAAGCAAATAGTAGAAGATAACTCATAATAGAATACTCTTCAAATTCGAAAACATATACTCTTTTAAAGCTTCCAGAGTAGAATTTAATACTTAACGAAATTTAGAACACATATCCCCTGGATTTAACTAATAATCTAAATCTAAACATTCTGGAAAATAGAGATTTAACGTTTACAAAAGTTGAATAAATAATCTAAAACTGTAGCATACAATGCTGTGGAAAATTAAATCATGTCGGTCGACCGGCAAGCATAGTACAAAGCTACTACGGCCGACTGACATCGCTCGTCAAAAAAATCAACCAAAGAAAATGTGGCAGTCGACTGACAGTCACAATAGAAAACACGACAGTCGACCGCTTATGGGGAAATGGCATCAGCCAGCATGACTGTCGACCGCAACTGCACGTTCAAATGTGCTACGGTCGACTGACATGCGGTCTGCAAATCAGCCAATTTTTGCATTTCTTTCAAAATTGATATACGTATAAAAATGAATAATTTCTTAGTTTCTCATGATAAAATCTACAATATAATAGACACAATCTTGGCCAGAACTATCTCAGTTCCTATTCGATCAAATACATTCAAAATTTCACAAAATCTCACTTTTGGAAATCATAATATTGATTAAAGGACTCTAAAGAATGAAATCTCTTGAACATCAGTAAATACAGTCACGTCTATCCAATACTTATCAAAACATGCAAGAATAATTATTTGTGTTCATGTTTCTTTTACCAAAATATGAACACAAATATTTATCAAAACTGAGGTCTATCCAAGAATAATTATTTTAAAATCAAATGTTCTAATTCCAACTAAACTAAAACTCAAGTTCTTCAAATTTCTCATTAGATCCAACCCAAACAACAATCCATCTTCTCATTCCAGTCAAAACAATGAATAAAGAGAGAAAAACAACAACTATTCGTTTATCATTCATCCATATGCATATAAGAAAATCATCATGGTATTGCTTATTCAACACACGTAGAATATTTTGACAATTAGGTCGAACAACTCTCATACAAGTAAAAATTTGATCTTTACCAACTAGATGTCAAATCCTACAATTCTCATACACATTCTACATAAATTCATACATGATCAACAAGCATGGCATGAAGATTCGGATCTGTACAAAAAATTAAATTTCAGCTGACTATTCATAATAGATCACATATCGACTTTTCTAATTCATTCATGATGATGTTAATTGATTGTTCATTCACTTAAATAATCAATTTATAATTCAACAAGATCCCAAAATGCAATCTATTCAATTTACCATCTTATTTCACAAGATATAATCAATTCATCATATAGATAGATATTAACTAAAGAATTACTACCCATCACATTCATTTACTACATCAACCAAAAGATTCTCTAGCATGCATCCTACTAGACAAGCTATCATACTCACATATAGAACAAACTGTTGCTGTTGATTTTTGTGTGGGAGCAAACAGATGAATTTGTGGATTCTTGGAGGAAACAAGTAAGAAAACCTGTTGACTTTCACCAGCATATTGACTGGTTTCTCGCTGCTGTCCTGACCCTGCACAAAGTTTGATACACAGGGATGGCTCCCGGTGAAGAACCCTCCGACGCTCTTCGCAGTAATTAGAAAGATTATGAAAGAGCTTTAGATAGAAAAAGGTTGATTACCTTGTTACGGTGGGGGGAGATGATATTTATAGTTGCCTTAGGAACCAGTTTCAAGATAAGAATAAATCTCTACTTCCGGATGTTTATGGATAAGAAGAGAGTTTTACTCGTTTCGTGATAAGAGGGACTGTTTAAACTGTCTCTTAGGGATAACCACGAATTTGAATTACTCCTTATCCATCTGGGTTGGTTTGTAACAGGTTACTACCCATACCCAGTAAGCCAAATCTGTTTTCGAGCTATTGGGCTTTGAAGAAAGACCCAGTTCCCATTTCGGACCCGTTTGCAGGTGAAATTACCGTTTCACCCCCGAGAGCTTTATGATTCGTGCCCGATTTGAACGATCCTGACTTAATCCTATTTTTAGCCACATCACGAGCCCTCCACTCCCGAAGACTGAGTTTAACAGCCTTTGAAGAGTGGTTTTATTGTTTCAATGGTGTACGAGATTTTATCGGAGTTCCTCAGAGGGTTTGGATATTGCTTGAGGTGTGACGGTACTGAATTGAACTTGCAAAGTGCCCAAGATTATTCTGAGAATTTTCTGGATTTTTTTGAAATTTTTAATTATTTTTCGATTTTTTTATTCAGTTTTGCGAAGTGATGATCTATTTTCAAAAAGTATTAATTAATAGTTCTAATTAATAATTATTTATCCAGTAACTCAAAAATATTTCCCTAAATTTGTAATTATTTTTTAGAGTTTTTAATTAATTTTCTTGAATTTTAATCATATTTTGCAATTTTTAAATAATTAATTTGAATTAAAATTAAAATAAAAGAATTAATCATATGAATATCGACATAGCACAGTCTAGAGCGTCGATCATGTCGTTGATGTGAATTTCCAAGTGATCAGATGGTGGATCTGCCGCTTGGAGACGTGGTGTAATCGGGACGCTCTGTTCTCGTGCGCGCATCGGGAGGTAGGCACTTTTGCCAATACGTAGCTCGGTAGCTCGGATTTTAAATCCGAGCTACGTGGCACGATCTGGGCGGTTGATCAAAGATCTGGCACGAATTGTTAGGCGATAGTTTTCGCTAATTCGCAGCTCGGTAGCTCGGTAGCTCGAATCGTAATTCCGAGCTACGTGGCACGATTTAGGCGATTGATCAAGATTTGGCACGAACTGTGAGGCGATAGTTTTTGCCAATTCGCAGCTCGGTAGCTTAGTAGCTCGGATCGTAATTCTGAGCTACGTGGCACGATCTAGGTAGTTGATCAAAGATCTAGCATGAATTGCGAGGTGATAGTTTTTGCCAATTCATAGCTCGATAGCTCGGTAGCTCGGATCGTAATTCCGAGGTACGTGGCACGATCTGGAACTCTTGATGGAGACCTGGTGCGAATCGTGAAGCATAGTTTTTGCTAACTCGCAGCTCGGTACCTCGGTTGCTTGGATCGTAATTCCGAGCTAAATGGGATGATCTGGGCTTCTTGATGGAGATCTGGCGCAAATCTTGAGGCGATAATTTTTGCCAATTCGCAGCTCGGTACCTCGGTAGCTCGGATCGTAATTCCGAGCTATGTGGCACAATCTGGGCCTCTTGAAGAAGATCCGGTGCGAATCGTGAAGTGATAGTTTTCGCCAATTCGCAGCTCGGCACCTCGGTAGCTCGGATCGTAATTCCGAGCTACGTGGAACGATCTGGTCCTCTTGATGAAGATCTGGTGCGAATCATGAGGCGATAGTTTTCGGCAATTCGCAACTCGGTACCTCGGTAGCTCATATCGTAATTCCGAGCTACGTGGCATGATCTTGGTCTCTTGATGAAGATCTGGTGCAAATTGTGATGCGGAAGTTTTAACATTTACAAATTCTGTCATTTATCCTTTTGATGGGCCTCCTTGGGGGTCGTGCGGGCACAAAGCGTTCGGAAGCCCAAGCGACGCCCCCTTTTTTACTATAAGTCTTCCTCCCTTCTCACTGTTCTCTCATTCTTCACTTTTCACTCTGAGAATTCGTTTTTGCTCTTGGGTGACTCTACAAGCGGTCGCAGCTAAGCACTCAATTCTTCGGCGAACTATTCCGACAGTAGCTATCACATCAAGGTAAATATATATTTTATTTTATATATTTTTCAAGATGTCTAGAGTGTTGTCGGGGAGTGAGACCTCCACCTCAGACCAAGGGAGTGATCGGATGTTGGTAGTTCCATCAGCGGTGGACAAAGGGAAGGAGGTCACTGGGTCGGTGATCGTGGAGACGATAGTGGAGAATGTGAGGAGAGCAGGTGAGTTAGATAGGCTGATGATAGTGGAGAATGTCATGAGCATGCAAGCACTCTGCCACTTACCGACCTTGAAAGATCGAGGTTTGTTGAAGGCGGGGATGGTGGGCGATGACACCCTCAAGATTTCAGGGCGACGATGTCGGTGAGTAACTTTGTTGAGTTCTCAAAATTTCCAAGTGTCTTGCGTCAAACCTTAGCCTCAGATCACGTGCCACTTCAACCACCTCTTAGAGCAATTCTCAGAGCCAAAGAAGGAGCTCAACGCGACGAGCGATAAGGATCAGATGGAGAGCGCCAAGGCCCTGATGATGTATGAGGTAGAGCGGTGTCTGTCGGAGTCTCATGCTACTCAGATCAACCTCCTTGAGTTGGCATTGGCGAAGGCGAATAAACAGATTATCGTTGAGGTTGCGAGGGCTGACAAGGAGAAGAAGAGGGCCGATCAAGAGAAGGAGAAGGCTCTGAAGGCTGCCGAGGATGAGGCAAGGGAGAGGGATGCAGCGGTGGTAGCAGCTGCAGAGGCGATTCGGGCCAAAGCGAAGGCGCATATGCACGCAAACATGGAGCAGTCTTCTGCTAGAGCCTTCAAGCACGTGAGGCTCGTCTCCCCGGTTTTGACAGCTCGGGGTATAGCCTGTATGCCCCTCTCGAAGGCGAGTATGCCCCTCCCGAAGGCGAGGTTGCTGAGGGGACAGAGGGAGCCGGAGAAGAAGATGAAGGGGAAGAAGAAGAAGAGGAGGAGGACGACATGGCAAACCCTGAGTTGGCGATCGTAGAGGTGCCGAAGACGATTGCGGAGTAGGCCCCCAAGGTGGCCCCTTGACTTTTTGTCTGTACTCGGTCTTTTTTTTTGTAATGCCTTATAGCGGACTGGCCACCACTTTTGTATCTTCTTTTTTGTCAATGAAATGAAGTTTTTTGATTCAATGCTGCACTGTGAGGCTCAAAGAAGATGAGAACTATCTTCTAGCTCTATTCCAAACCTGAGCGTTTGACATTGCAATTTTTTTTTAATTGGTTTTTCCAGGGTAGTGAAGAATCAGCTCTTAAGCTAGGTGTTACGAAGTTAGGCCTCACCTGATCTCGAGAGATGCTTTATAAAGTGGAGCAGGAGTTAGGCCATGTGAGGTTGACCTTGGCTCGCAAAGATGTTGAGATGAGGCATCTTGATGAGAGAATTCGTGAGGTGTCCCCCGACGGCGAGGAGTCCTATCCTTCGATGGCTGCCAACCAAGGTATGAGGTTTAAGTTTCTTCATCACTCTTAATTCGAGGTGAGATCCAAAAGGGACGAATTGAAGAACGTGGTGCTTGAAAAAAGTCTAGATGTAACACATCTTCGAAGGACTCTCTCCGATATTTCGTGCGGGGGCAGTTCGAGCCGATTGCCTCACTTAAAGATCAGAGTAACGGATGAATCACTTAAAGAATGGGTTGTCGAGCTAGCGGCGGAGAACCTTCGTCTGCGACGAATTTCAGAGGGGAGCAACGTTAGAAGCACTTCGTGCCCTCGGGGTGAGTACGCCCAAGGAAGATCGTTCCACGAGTTAGCACTTCATTCGCCCCCCATATGCGGAACCCTGCGGATGCATAGGGTGGAATGGCCAGCTTTTCAAGCGGGGCGTCTGTTGGGGCGACGGTGAGAATCTTGGGTTCTAGTGACGCGACTCAGCTTGCAGGCTTATAGACTTCTGCGGAAGCGAGGCGAGAGTGCCACGATGCTCGCCGTGCCCGCGTATCACTTAATAGGAGCATCCCACTCCCTAGAAGGGGCTAGAGTGAAATTATGTAGTCTCTTGTATGAATTTTTTGTTTAGAATTAGACTTGTGTCTCAAATTTTGATGAAATAATATACCTATTTTTCGAGATTCTTGTGAGAATTTGTGTTTCGCTAATGTTCGCAAGAATATCAACAGTTGTAGGAGAAATTCCGAATGGAGAGCTGCTTTGCACTCGCTCGTTCGCAAGTAGCTAAAGCAGCATCGAACAAAGCGTTGGACTCCGAACTTTTTGTTTAGAGAGTATCAACAGTTGTAGGAGCAATTCCGAAAGGTAAGCTACTTTGTTCTCTCTCGTTCGCAAGTAGCAAAAGCGGCATCGAACCAAGTGTTGGACTCCGAACTTGTCGTTTAGAAAGTATCAACAGTTGTAGGAGCAATTCTAAATGGTGAGCTACTTTGTACTCACTCGTTAGCAAGTAGCAAAAGTCGCATCGAACCAAGTGTTGGACTCCGAACTTGTCGTTTAGAGAGAGTTTGTGCTCGGTGAAAGAACATTAAGACAATAGTTTTTTCAAAAAAGGGAAATGTTTTTTATTAAAAATAATTTCTAAGTGGCTGTTTCTGAGTTGTGAGCCATTATTACAATTGCAAAAACGAATTAAATAAGAAAGAAAGACTTAGAAATGCTCTTAGAGCTAGAAGTTGCTTGGAGCGGCATTCAAATGCCCTCTTGGTACTTCAATAAGTGCTCCGTGTTCCATGTTCTCGGTACCTTCTTAGAGCTAGAAGTTGCTTGGAGTGGCGTTCAAACGCCCTCTTGGTACTTCAACAAGTGTTCTGCATTCCATGTTCTCGACACCTTCTTGCTTCCCGGGTCTTCAAGTTGATAGGTGCCAGGTCAGACAACTTTGGAGATCCTATATGGTCCTACCCAATTATGTGCTACCTTGCCTTTCTTGCTTGGAAAAGAAATTGCTAACTTTCTGAGCACTAAATCACAGCTCGATGGACCACTTCATAAGGCGCCCCGAGGTCTCGGGCTTGTAGAGAACTTGTTTGAGCGGCTGGTCGGTAAGAACGACCACCGAGTGAGACTGGGAGTAGGGGCGGAGCTTTTGGGCCGCCATGACCAATGCATAGGCCATCTTTTCTAGCTTTGGATAACGGTGTACGACGTCCCTAAGGACCTTATTCACATAGTAGATGGGCTTTTGCGTCTTGTCTGCTTCTCTTACCAAAATAGTGTTGAGGGTCTGTGTAACCCCTATTTTTTTTTGTTTTGTGTATTTTTTGGTGTATTTTCTTTTTTTTTGGTATTTTGTTCTCTCTTGTATTTCTTGGTCCGTATATTGGATATTATTTTTCAATATATTCTTTTGCTTGATGGTTGCCTCTTATTTTGGTCTCCTTGTTTCATATTGATTGATTCTGTTCATTCGTTCGTCTTTGTTGTTCGATTTATTTCTTTGGGTTCTATTTATTTTATTCATTTGTATCTATTTTATCTGCTCAATTCTTTGTCATCTCATTTTGTATCATCACCCTTAAAACCTATTTTATTTCTATTTGGATCCTATTTTGAACCCTATAATTATTGAACCCAATAACCCTACTTCATCCCATCATTTAATCCTACCTAGATCCATTTATTTTATTAAACCCAATACCAAACCCATTATCCTATACCTGTTTACTATCCAACTACCCAAAACGCACTTACTTAATATTCCCTAAATCTAATTACCCACAACCCGTACTCGTGCCTAAGCCTACCCGCAAACCCCCTCAACCTAAACCCTAACTCTCCCCATATTTATACCTGTTCATGTGACTGTTCATCTCCCCTATTCTAAACCCTATTCCCGGTCACCTCTTCACCTTCCCCCGTGTGCTGCCCTCTCCTGATCTCCCCATCCTTTCTTCCCCTACCTCGCCCCCTCCTCCTGTCGCTCGCGACCCCAACAAAGCCCGGCGCACCCTCGCGTTGCACCACCCTCCGTGCAGCAGCCAACACCCCTGGTTCCCCCGCTGTTGCACCTCCCGGCAGCCCCCGACGCAACCAGTCACCGCTGCACCGCCCTGAGGGCCAGCAGCTAGTTGCAGTAGCCAGCAATAGCGAGTCTGCTGTCGTTGCTTCCTCGCTCTTCTCTTGTGGAACGTGTTACTTGGGTTCATCGGGTATTTGTTCATTGGTGTGTTTGTGAATCCGTTCATGTTCCTGTTTGTAGTTGCGTGTCGTGTTCGTGAGTTGTGCTCATTTTGGTTCGTAGACTCGTTCGTTCGCGTTCGTTGCCGGGAATCCGTTCCTGTTATTCTTAGTTGGTTTCATTTTCATCACCGGTTATGGCAAGTAACTTGTACTCAAATTCCTTTGTATGATACAAGTCAAAAAATACCGCTTATAGTGTAGTTGGGTTCTAGGGACAACTCGTGTGTGTGTTATTTTTGATGGGTTTTGTCTCTATTTTGCTAATTGACCATAGTTGCCTCACAACACAAAAATCGACATGAAAACTATTAGGTTGACCGTTCTTGATCTATTCATATATATGAGATAATTATGTGAAAATTTTGTGTTTGATGAGATCCATGTGATATGATGGTTGTGAATATGTTATTTACCCTATATCGTGATGTTTGGACACTTAGTAGACTTTATGCCATGTTTGACTGTGATTGGAATGAGTTTTGTGTGGTTTATATTGGTTTTGTTTTCAAGAGAAAAATTTGTAATTGTCGATGATCAGTTTTGATTTGTAGTTTAGACCATATTAAGGTCAGAATTCTTAATTTTTGTATTATACATGAATTGTAGAGAAATCCGTCTTCTTTCCAAACTTTCTGACTTTGATCGATTTTGTTGTCGTATGAGTGAGTTATGGCTGTTTTACTACAGAGCTGTATTCTATTTCCAGATTTCGTTTCTTGATGATTTTGATGATTAAACTATTTTGATACAAGTACTAATTATATTACTTTGATCTGAAACTTTGCACAGTATTTCTATATCTATCTAGGGATTACCCAAAATTTTGGTGGATTTTATTGATGAGTTTTATATGCCGTTTCATGCTTGTTTATGAAATCTATACTTGCTGTATTTTGCTAGCTAGCTATTCTGTAAAGATTTGTATTTTCACTCTATTTCCTTTTAGTGTATGAAAAATATTTATGAAATATTAACGTTAGCTTATTGTTTCTATTTTCATATCCCTTTGGCGGGATTGGATTTTGTTTCACGGATTGCGAGATATTACAGTTTTCGTACAGCAGTGTTGGGAATTCCAGACTTGCCAAACTATAGTTTCATGATGTTTTCTGATTTTTGTTGACTGAACTAATTTTACTAGAATATTATGAAACTGTATATTCTGATACTATACATATAAGGGATTACCCCAGAATTTTCCTGGATTTATTTGAGGAGTTTTAATGCTGTTTTTCTGACTCTGAAAACGATTTACTAATTTCTGGCTGAACGTATTTTCTGGATTCAAATCAGTTTTGAGTTATGATTTTGTGAATTACTATATGGCTTATATATGATCTCTGAGTTCATGTGGAAGTCTATTTTTCAAATTTTTCGACAGATTCAAATTTGGATTTCTTTAGTAACGGGAATCACTGTTTTAGTACTGTAATGTCATGCTGTCCTGAATATGAACATACACTGTTTTGCTCGTTTATGTGGCCGTATATCACCTATGCATGTTTATTTGTTTCCCTAAACCTAATACTGATTGTATCATATTAGTTTTATACTATTTCATGAACCATCATGTCTGTTGATAACCATAATAAAAGTAATTAAGCCGGGGTTTCTTAAAGGAAGATCTAATAGTGAAAAATATGGAAACGTGTACTTGGAAGAGAACTAGTGTTCCATACTACTACTATTACTATTACTGCTACTGCTACTGTTACTGTTACTGTTACGGATTACCCTGTCTATATTACTTCTTATAGGAAGGTGTCACTAGGTTCTTACTGTTACTGTCACCATTACTACTATTGTTACTGATACCTAAGTACACTGTCCCATTATGGTCCACTATGAAATCTAAAGCGAAACTATTTATTGTAGCAACCACGTGTGATAATATGGAGCGCATGAAGTGCTACCTAGCTAGTAATACACACAAGACTGTAAGAACATAAGACTGATACTGTTAGACTGATACAGTTGGACTGATACTGTTATACTGTTATTCTGATTTACTGATATACTGAGCTTACTGTTACTGGACACTGTTAGTTGCCATATGACACTCCATTTGACACAAACATCTGTACTGTTAGTATACCATGCTAGTTGACTTTGCCTTACTGATTCACATTAGATATTACTTTTGATGTGTTATACCAAGCTATATTTGTTTCCGCTGTTATTTAGACTGATTATTCCTTATACTTGTATCCTACATTACAAGTGGCCCGTAACTTGCATTGACAGATACTTGTTTTCTTTTTCCTTCTCCTGTAATTTATTGATTGCCGATCAGGATGATCGTTTGCCCGATGGTATTGGAGAAATGAAATATTAGTGCTGGACATCTTTTTACTATTATTATTATTGCTGCTTTGGAACAATATATTTTGAGTACTTGGATATTTACTTTGTATTTGGGCGATGTGATCCAGGATATTTGACTTGTCCAGATTCTGATTTATTTGAGATTATTATATTTTGCTTCAAGTAAATTTTTGTTGGTTTATTAATTCAGTTATGCATGTGCGGTTGACTCTTTTGCTTCCGACTCTGATTATTTTGTGAGATGTTGTAAAGATTCCTGAACAGCTTATGGATGCTGAAAATCATTTGCTGGGCTTATACATGTAACCGTATTCCGTATTCACTTTTGGAAAGTGGGGCGTGACAAAGTTTTTAGTGGTATCAGATTCCAGGTTTGGCTAATATATTAGTTGCCTAATATATTAGACAAGCTTGGCTCGAACTGGGATCGGCTCAACATTTCACCAACCATGCATACATGAATGAAATTAATATCAACTCTGATTCTGGATGCTAATTGTTTTTGGTTTTGTGCAGACTATGGCTCGTAGAGGTTCTACTTCTCAATCGCAGGTTGATCTGATTGAGGCTGTCACTGCTGTTCTTGAGCGACTGATTAATCAGCAGCAAAACTACAGTGATCTTCTGATGGCTGCTCTTGAAGCTGCCCGGGTTTTGCCTCCTGTTGTGCCTGTGCAGGCAAATCTTCCGCCTCGTCCAGGAACAGTTACAGATTTTATGAGACTGCATCCCGATCGCTTTTCTGGCACTGAGAAGCCTTTGGAGGCTGAACAGTGGTTGATCCGGACCGAGCGCTTGCTCTTGGTGGCATATGTTGCCGAGGCTGATAGGGTGGACGTGGTTTCCATCTAGTTGGTGGATTTGTTTCATATTTGGTGGATGGCCGAGTCCAAGCAACTTGAAAGGCCTATTGCTTGGGCTACTTTCACTCAGAGATTCTTGGAGAAGTTCTTCCCCAGTAGTACTCGAGTTGAGATGGAACATCAATTCCTGGCCCTAAAATAGGGCTCCAGATCAGTGGATGAGTACGCAGATGAGTTTACTAGACTTAGCCGCTTCGCTGCCATTCTTGTGGCAACCGAAGAGGATAAGGCTCGTAGATTCACAAATTGGCTTGAGCAGGATATCAAGAGGCATCATGTCTATCTTCACTTGCGTACTTATGCTGAAACTCTTGAGGTAGCTCGAGCTCAGGAGCAGGTTCGTGGTGGTTTGGTTCCTTCTCCACGGACTGTTCCGCATTCTACTGCTAGGCCTTCTGGTGGTCCTGTTCGGAGGCCTGTCCCAACCCATCTGGTCAGAGCAGCTTCGTATCCTTCTGCTGGTTTCCAGAAGGGTGGTTTTTGCGACTTCTGTCAGATGTCTGGGCATGAGCGTAAGAATTGTTGGTGCGTCAACCATCGGCGCTTTAGGTGTGGCGCCGCTGATCATTCAGTACGTGATTGTCCGCAGTAGCAGCAGGTGACTCTTCCAGCCAGCGGTCCTGTTCAGCAAGTAGGCCCAGCTCGTGGTCTAGTTAGGCCTCCGCTTCCTCCTCAGTGTCAGATTTTCGGTCAGAGGACCGCTGTTCCGAGGAGAGGTCAGGCTTTCAACTTGACTGCTGCAGATGCTGAGACAGCTGAAAGAGCTGTGGCAGGTATATTTTGTTTTGTTGTTTTGTTGTTTTGTTTCTCTTTTGTTTTCTTTCTTTTGGTCTTGCTTTGCTTCTTTATGTTATCTTTCTGCATTGTTGTTTTTCTCTCACCCTTGATTTTCTATTCTTTCTCCTCGTCTTTTGATTCCATTTAGGTATCATCCTTGTTTGGTCTTTTCTTGCCATGTTCTTTTTGATTCTAGGGCAACCCATTCTTTTGTTTCCTCTCGATTTGTCTTTCGCCATCAGTTGGAGTGTAGCAACATGTCAGAGGCTTGGAACTTTTTGACAAGTGGTGGTGTTGTTATTTGTTCCCGTGAGTGCACGCAATGTTCCGTTGTTATTGGGGACACAGATTTCAAAGCCAACCTGATTATAATTGGGAATTCAGGATTCGACGTCATTCCCGGTATGGATTGGTTGGGTCAAGCCCATGCCATTATTGATTGCCGTGCCAAGAAAGTTGTCTTCAGAATTCTAGATCGAGCAGAATTTGAGTTCCATGCTAGGGAGTCTTCCCTTGGCCAAGCAAGGATTGCAGTTGGACAGGTAGACTGTGCGATGGAATTGCACTCAGGCTGTGAGGCTGCGCCTCTAGTAGTTTGGGATTTCTTGGATATTTTTCCAGATGAGTTGCTTGTCTTACCCCTGATAAAGAAGTGGAGTTCAGTATTGATGTTCAGCCTGGAACGGCACCGATATCGAAGAGTCCCTATAGGATGACACTGATTGAGCTAGCAGAGCTTAAGGTCCAGATTCAGAAGATTCTTTATTTGGGTTTCATCAGACCTAGTGTTTCGCCTTGGGGTGCTCCAGTTTTTTTTGTCAACAAGAAGGATGGTAGTCCCTTCACCTCCTGGGAGAGTTAGATCTTCTGCGATCTGGTCTGCGGGGGGATCAGGCTCTAGGGGACCGGATCGCTAGACCCCTTTGATGTTCTCGGCAGGGTATCCCATCATGGGTCCTTGCCTCTCATCCAAGCGGGTCCGAAGATCTATCCCATGTTTCCGGTTGACAATAATGTGACGGAGATCCTTCGGCGTTGGGGGACTGTGAGAGGCCATGGATTCGGACGAGGGGTTATGTATCGACACATGGTCATGATGAGGAGGTTGCCCTTGTCGACTTCGGTGGGAGGGTCCCGCGGCATCCCCTTGAGACCCTTGAGGTGCCTGCTAGGGCTGTGGTTGCTGAGGAAAGAGCCGTCCAGGCTGCGGTTGTTGAACGGGTTGAAGGAGAGACTGTCCAGTTTGCGGTTGATGTATTTGCTGAACAGGTTGAGGGGGAACCTCCTAGAGTGGAGGAGGAGCGGGAGTGGCTCTGCGGCTAGAGACCTTCGTCTTCCCCTCCTTTGGAGGCATAGCTTGAAACTACTTTTGCTGATGAAATAGGGCTGGATTGCTTTTCGAGTTTCCCACAGACGGCGCCAATCTGTTGCTGCTAATTTTTTGTGGGGGAGCAAAAAGATGAATTTGTCGATTCTTGGAGGAAACAAGTAAGCAAACCTATTGACTTTCACCAGTGTGTTGACTGGTTTCTCGCTGTTGCTGTGAACCTGCACTAAGTTCGATACACCGGGATGGCTCCCGGCAACGAACCCTCCGAAGCGCTTGTCAGTAATCAGAAAGATTATGAAAGAGCTTTAGGTAGAAAAAGATTGATTACCTTGTTACGGTGGGGGGAGAGGGGTATTTATAGTCGCCTTAGGAACCAGTTTCGAAATAAGGATAAATCTCTACTTCCAAAAGTATATGGATAAGAAGAGAGTTTTACTCGTTTCGTGATAAGAGAGACTGCTTAAACTCTCTCTTAGGGATAACCACGAATTTGAATGACTCCTCATCCATCTGGGTCAGTTTGTAACAGGTTGCTACCCATATCCAATAAAACAGATCCGTTTTCGGGCTATTGGGCTTTGAAGAAAGACCCAGTTCCCAATTCAGACCCGTTTACAGGTGAAATTACCGTTTTACCTCTGAGAGCTTTAAGATTCGTGCCCGATTTGAACGATCCCGACTTAATCCTATTTTTAGCCATATCAAAAACAAAACATCACTCACCTCAATGAAGAATTGAAGAAGACGAAGAAAATAATATTAGAAAAGCTCCTTAGCAAATAATCCAAGATCCAAGTTTCGAAACTCTGAGAAATCAATAATAAAGATACTCTTGTTTTTGTACAGAAAGAGAGCGGCTGTAGCAGCCTCTAAATAGGCTGGGGCTGCACTTTTAGGGTTTTTTTAGAGATTTTTTAAAATTTCCCTTTAAGAAAAATATCTTTTCATATATAGATCCATTATTTTAGATAAATGGATTAACCAATTTAGTTGAGATTAAATCTTTTAAATCATCCCCAGATCTAGTGGGTATCAAATGCAATCCCAGAAAATACCGACTTTTAATTTTTGGCCCCAAGTGGCACTTTTGCAAAAAAACCCTTCCTTTAGCAATATTTGCAAAAATACAATTTGTGGCTTATAAAAAATCCAGGAAATTAGAAGTTATTATTTACTAATAAATATTAGGTCCTCCAATCAAAATTCTTGACTTCGTGTTTCCCAAAAAAAATATTTGCACATGTAAAAAGATAAAATTCAGAAAAGTGTTTATTAAATCACCAAAATTTACTTTAATTCCTTTATAAATTCCAAAAACATTATTTAAAATTCTAGGGTGTTACAGATGATAGCCCGGTCTCAACCAGCAACCCAAACCCCTTTTTCAATCGTTGTCGGCATCCATCTTTAACTATTCTTTGTGTTTAATTTAAGAACATACATATGCATGATTGTGATGAATTCTATGCATATTTAGACTTGAAAGTTGAGGTCTTTTTGAGGTTCTTTACCAAGAATTTGATGAATGATGAACGATGGATGGTGATATTTATAACTGAGAAATTGTGCTGAGTTTTGATGAGTTTTTTTGAATATTCATGTCAGGAAGAAGATGACCCGGCACGTGTGTTGCACTTCGTAGATCCTTTTTTTCTCTTTTAAATACTTTTTACGGATTATTGATTAATACATGCATGTCTAAAATTTTTTAAAAAATCATTTTATATGGTTTAATAATAATAGTAACTTTCATGTTAAAAATACAACCTTTTCGTTTGACAAATCATGATTGATAAATATCACGCTTGCTTTGATACAATATTTGATCATATATATCAATGTAACTCAAAACAAAGAAAGATACCCAAATGATGTATTTCCTTCTATACGATAGATCATGGGCATCCCATAAAACATACTCAAACTAAAATGTACTCTAAGAAATTAGTCACTTAAACTACAACCTAATAAGACTCTCACTTAAAAGACACTCAACCAACTTTAAAATACATCAACAAACGTTGAAACATAAGTAGACCACTTTTGGAGCCTTTGAGTTATATTCATAATATTCCTTGTGCTTTTGTTGATCATTCCATTATGAATTTATGCATTCAAAGCCTCAATAATTCTTCTCTGTAGCTGTTATTATAGTTGTGGGATTTATTTGCAGATATATAGCTTGTAACCACAAAATTGTGCGTGATTCAACTTGTAGGAAAATGAGTTATTTAAACAAAAGAAATATAGCGAAGCGATCTAGTGTTTTTTCGAGATGCATTGGGTTGTCTCCCACTGCGGTTGCGTATGCGAATTGAGCTGCAATGTATATCAAAGTAAAAAAAAAGAGTCAAGTTTCATATGCTTTTCTCCGTAATAACTTCATTTCTGTGTAATTCATATTTCAGCCAAGGCTAACTCTCACTTACGAATAACTTTAGTTACTGTAACTTTGTTTCAAAACTCTCTTGAACACTATCTGGATACAAAGGTAGGTTGCCAATATGCATATAGTTTGTATATCTATAACTCACACTTTTGGCTTTAGAAATATAAATTTGCATTGATTGAATTTATATATTTGCAATATTTTAGCTTTGAGGTGAGATGAATGGAAGTGGCATTACTCTAAAATATGATCCAAACGGACTAGAGTTTACTTAGTGTAGGTTTGCAAGTCACCTATAATTTAGATAGTGCAGGTTTGCAAGTCACCTATAATATTTTCTTGCTTTGCATTTGCATTTAAGCAAAATGCCTGGAAAAGAGAGACGTTTTACATGTATTAGGTCTGTTTGTGTTCCCTTTCCATAATTGAGATTAAATGGTGTTTAGGGAATTGCGTGGGTAATGGTTGTTGGTATTTTTCTTGCAGAAATTTAGAGGGTTAAATTACATTCATATAGTTCTGGGTGTTTGTCATAGACATGTGAAGCCACAAAATCAACTAATATGCTTTTTAATGTCTTATTTCTTAAGTTTTGTAATGTTTAACTTGAACTTGTCTCTATAATACTCAGCAACCAAAAGTACAAACTAAAAAACAAGGTGCAAGCATTCAAGAGCTGGCATCTACCTCAAGATCTCCACTTTCCATAGAGGTTTCACTACTGGTGCAAACACTAACCTTAATATGAATCTTTCTCTTATCTATCATCATTTGACTTGATTAATTAATGTTATATTTGATATATCGATTTATGATGTGGTTTTGGTAAATTATACATTTAATCTTATGGGTCGTACGAAATTTCAGCTGAAGTTTAGATATTTTTCAATGGTTTTGACTATGTTTGATGCATTGTATGGATAACTTAGAATTATATTTTTAAGTAAATACAGTTCATAAAATTGTTCTTTATATGATTCTCTTAGTCTTTCATCTTTACGCTAACCTGTGCTATAATGCATAATTTATAATGTATAACCTGTTTATTGAATGTTAATGATGTTAGAATATACCTATTAACATAAATTAGTTGAATTTGTGACATCTTTTCGTAAAGTTGGTGCAATTTTTTGGAATGAGGTATTTTATTATCATGAACAATAAATTTAAGCCACCTGTTTTATATAATGGGATTTTCAGTATTTGAACAATTGAATGAATATTGTGATTGGGTCGAGAAGTGCATTATTGTATCAGATGCTTGAGTTCGGACAGTGTGTTTATGAGTATCCTTATTAAATAATTCTTGAATGTTGATGTATTGGATGAACTTTATATAGTGAAAAAATATGTATCAGATAAGTTCTACCAAATTTTTGGTAAAGTTTGTGCAATTTGCAGAGGGGTGTCATGAAATTCAGATTGAATGGTCACATAAAATCGGTCCATGAAAAGATAAGACTCTTCACCTTAACTGTAATTTTTATTGAAGTATTTGTTGTGTTCTAACTTGGTTTTTAACTCGAGTTATGAGAAGATTCAATTAAAAGAAATGCATGAGAAGGAAGATAGTGAGTACCTAAAAAGAAGAAGTGCTTGGAGTTGAAAAAATAGAGTTAGGATGAAGAGTTGAAGTACCATAAATATTCACTTTATTCAGTTCATTGCATATATTTTTTAGTTTTAGTAATATTCAATTGGGTAACATTATGGCTTGGCAGCGATTCTCTAAACCATTTGCTTATGTGAAAATGATAATGAATATTTCAGTAATTATGTAGAGATGATGTTTACAAGTTTCTTCCAATTCTCTCACTTTTTGGAGTTCTATATAATTTTATGAGTCCCTCAAAATTATTTTAGACAGTGTAATATGCACAAGGTAACACTAGTTATAACCATATATTAATGAAATAAGTCTATCTCCTCTTTCCTTTCTCGATTTTGAAATAGTGTAAGTTGAGCAAAAGTAGGAAAAGCTCATTTAAACTAGTACTTGCATGCCGAAAGTTTTCATAATAGCCTATTTTCAAATTTTGAATTCAAATTTCAAATTTTAAAAGGGAGTGAAAACATAAAGAAAGAGGGAAATATAGTTATGGTACACAATATTTACGTGCCTAAAATCTTTCTTCAAAATTATCTAATTAATCACAAACGTGGTTATTGTAATTTTTCCAAACCAGCATTTTCCATATCTCCTCATCTCTAGTTTCTCTCTTTCTGTCCACTCCCTTATAAAAAAGAAAAAAAAGAAAAAAAAACCAAAAAAATGATGAGAAGAGGCAGTTGCGACGGAGGAAGAAGAGGGAGAGGCAGCGGGGAAGGAGGAGGGAGAGGAATTCTTGGATTGGGGTCTACCCAGAGGAGTTCTAAATGTTGGGGTCGGCACCGGCGAGGAGGAGGAAGGAGGTGGCGGAATAGAGGTTGAGGTGGAGGTTGGTAAAGGATTAGTTGCCAGCCGCCTCATGCCTCGATCGGCGCTATGTTGCCTAGCCCAACGCTGCCTAGTTTGACAGTAACCCGAGTCGAACCCGACAACCCCTTCATCCTTCGGTTCTTCTTCTTACTTCATCATCATCTTTTTTTTATTGTATTTACCGATGATTGATGCAGGATAAATATATATTTAGACTTGAATAATTAGATTGATGCTGATGTTTTGCAAGAAATATTTTGATCATCTATGCTTTGATTGAGTAAATGTTAAATTTTTATAGTTGAAAGATCAAATTTTGTTAATAAAGTTGATAATTTTCATACTTGGATGGTGATTATGTTTTAAAATAGTGAGTAAAGTATGAGTTTTTAAGAGTTTAATTGTGATCATGGCTTATTTGTGTCAGAGAGGGGGACGTCGCGGTGGTCCAGAATGGTGGAGATGTTGGAGAGGAGGGAGAAGTGGAGGGCTGTGTCGGAGAGGGTGTGGATTTGTGAGGGGATTGTTGGGGTTTGTGGATCCAATACACGATAATGGGTTGAAGAAGATAGATGAGAAGGAGAGTCGAAGTGGGAGCAAGAAGGTCAAGAGTAGTTTGAGGCTACAGGCAGAGTTGCGGTCGACCGCACCCCCCGACCGCACCCCAGGCAATGTACGGTCGACCGCGCAATCGACCGTCTCGCTCACTATTTCAACTCTGTAACTTGAAGAGGCGACTGGTCGACCGCGCAGTCGACCGACCTATACTCTGTTGGACCCTGTACAGTCGAAGAAGAGAACTGGTCGATCGATTTGGTTTGCGGTCGACCGTCCCGGCGCTGTTTGATGAGTGGCTGAGATTGAAAGTTGAGAAAACCTATATATATATTGTATTATGTGCGATTATAGGGTTAAGTAAAAAAGAAAATAAAGATCTACTAGCTGTCATTGAGAGAGAGGGAGATAGAGTGAAACCCTACACCTTGTGGGTGAGATTCTTGAGAGATTTGTGAACCTATTCTTCATATTTCTAGTGAAAATCGCAGGAGTGCCTCTGCGCGGGAAGTAGCCATTATTTTGGGTGAACCTCAAAAAAATCTTGTGTGTTCTTATGTGTTGGTTTTGGTTGTTCTTTATTCTCTTATTTTGATTATGTAGTTCTTGCATTTCGTCGTCATCGTTGAGTTATTCCGCAGTTAGAATTCAACAAAGTGGTATCAGAGCTATAGATTGGTAGTATTGATTGAGATGAGGGACAACAGTAGAGTCAAGGAGTTCGATGGAACGGATTTCAGAATGTGGAACATCCAAATGATTGCGTATCTCCGACAGAATGATCTAGATGATCCTTTGTTTTGTTTGAAGCCAGAAGTGGCGGTGGTCGATCCAGTTGTGTTGGGGCTTGGAATAGATTAGATCAGAAAGTGCTTGGGCAGATTTAGTTGTTGCTGAGCAGGAAGGCGCTATTTCACATTGAGAAGGAAAGGACCGCAAAGGAGGCAATGGAGATATTGACAGACATGTTTGAGAAGCCGAATGCAGCGAACCAGATTCTTCACCTTAAGAAGTTGGTTAACTTGAAGTTGTCGGAAAGGGGTTCGGTTGCTGATCACATCAACAATTTCTGTATGGTTTACAATCAGATGGAACCGTTGGGTTTAAAGTTTGAGGAAACGGCATAATCGTTGTTGTTGCTATCCAGTCTTCCCGATAGTTACGGCACAGTAAAGCAGACTATTACAAATACCATGATTGATACGATAATCCTAAAGGATGTTATAAGTAGCATTATGAATGAGGATGCAAGGAGGAAAAGACATGGAGAGACTTCAGTGTCATATCCTAGCAATGTCGCGCTATCAGTTGATAACTATGGTAGAAGTAACAACAATGGAAAGTCACAGAGCAGGAATCACTGGTCCAAGTCAAGAACAGGGCAAAGGTGAGTGTTAGTACTGCAAGGAGCCAGGACACAAGAGAGACTAATGTAAGGAGTATAAGAAAGCACAAGCAGGGTAACCAATGTGGTAAGTATTGAACCTCGTCTAGATAAATTATGTTTATCTGCTGGATTTAACATTATGCAAGATGATTGGTGTATAGACTCAGATGATTCTTATTACTGTACCCCTATGATGGATGTTTTTTAGGATTACAGGACAAGTGATTTTGGTGCAGTTTTAGTTGGAAATGGGCAAATATGCCAGTTATAGGTATAGGCACTGTGAGAGTGAAGGCTCGCAATGGTGAGCAGTTGGTCTTGAATGACACACGACATATTCCGAGCTTGAAGACAAACTTCATTTCAACTAGCAAACTACACAAAGAAGGGTTCACAACAACTTTTGGGCATGGAGAATGGAAGGTGACTATAGGTGCCAGGTTGGTGGCAAAAGGAAAGCGTGGTGACATATTGTACTTAATCAGAGGAGGTGATTCAAGTGATATCATTGCTACAGCATCAGCAGGTAGTTCCTCTTCAATTCTATGGCATGTTAGGTTGGGGTACCTTGGTGAAAGGGGTGTCAAGCAGCTTTGTTCTACGGATCTTTTACCGGGGCTGAAGAAAGTTGAGATGGATTTTTGTGAGAATTGTGTGATGGACAAACAAAAGACAGTTCGCTTTCAGTTGGGTAGGCGTGAAAAGAAGCTTGGAAAGCTAGAATTGGTACATACAGATGTGTGGGGTCCAACTCAAGAATTCTCTTATGGTAGTAAAAGATACTTCGTCACATTCATCGATGATGCTACAAAAAAGGTTTGGGTTTATACAATTCGCAAGAAATCAGAAATATTTGAGGCATTCAGAGCTTGGAAGGCCAGGGTTGAGAATGAGACGGGTTGCAAGGTGAAAGCAATGAAGTCGGACAATGGAGGTGAGTACACAAGTAAAGAGTTTGTTAACTATCTGGCAAAGGAAGGTATCAGAGGAATCATGACAATTCCTAAGACTCCACAGGAGAACGGTGTAGGAGAAAGAATGAACCGTTCGATACTCGAAAGGGCGAGATGAATGAGATTTCATGCGGGTCTTCCGGTTCATCTTTGGGCCGCTGCAATTGATACAACAGTGTACTTGATTAACTGTTGCCCATCTAATGCTCTTGATGGGGCCATTCCAGAAGAACTATGGTCAGGTAAAACTGTCAATTATTAGCATTTAAAAGTTTATGGTTGTATGGCATATATACTAATTGACAGGGAAGAAAGAAAGAAGTTGGATTCTAAGTCCAAGAGGTGTGTATTCATTGGCTACGGTGGCGATCAGTATAGTTACAGACTTTGGGATTTTGTGGATAACCAGATCATTCGCAGCAGGAATGTAGTATTCAATGAGGAGGTCCTATACAAGGACAGGCACATAGGTCAAGATAGTACAACCAGTTCAGAGTCAGATTAGGGTTCAGACTCAGACTCAGATTCAGACTCTGAAGGCAGCCCTAGTGGTGGGGAACCTACAGTGCAGCAGTATGTACAAGTACGATAGGCAGCATAGTAGGCTCATGGTGATCCTATTGGGAATGTGCCAGTTATCTAAGACGAATAAGTACAGCCAGGACAGCTCGGGGAACCTGAACTAGTTGGTGAACCGGTACCCACATTGAGGAGATCAACACGAGAGAGAAAGCCAACCAAGATATTTGATCCATCAGCTAGTATTTTTCACGAGCATGTTCTGTACACGGAATCAGGAGAGCTAGAGACTCATGAGGAGGCTTTGAGGGATGAGGCTCGAATTCAGTGGAAGTTAGCCATGAAGGACGAAATGAGCTTCTTGGAACAGAACCAAACTTGGGAGTTGACAAGTTACTTTTTCACGAGCATGTTTTATGAACAAATGGGTTTTCACAGTCAAAGATGAGGCAGATGTCAGTCAGAGGTACAAGGAGAGGCTCGTAGTGTAAGGATTCTCTCAAAGAAAAGGTGTTGATTATAGTGAGATCTTTGCACCGGCTGTGAAGATGACTTCAATTAGGGTTCTGCTTAGTATTGTGCAGTTGAAGACTTGCACTTAGAGCAGTTGGATGTGAAAAAATAATTTCTCCATGGTGATGTCAAAGAAGAGTTGTCCATGAAAATAACCCACAGGTTTTGAAGCAAAAAGAAAAGAAGACATGGTGTGTCGATTGAAGAAGAGTCTTTATGGGCTCAAACAAGCACCACGGCAATGGTACTTGAAGTTTAATTGCTTCATGAAAGGAAAATGTTTCGATATATGCGAAACGGATCATTGTGTGTATGTTCGTAGATATGAGGACAATGATATAGTTACCTTGACATTGTATGTGGACGAAGCAGGTTCATGTATGGAAAAGATCAAGGAAGTAAAAAAGGCGCTAGCTTCGGAGTTTTCAATGAAGGACTTGGGTGAAGCAAAGCAAATCCTCGGCATGAAGATTAGTAGGGATAGGAGAAGCAAGAAGCTTTGGTTATCTCAAGCGGACTACTTAAAGAAGGTGTTGAAGAGATTCAACATGGATAGCGCGAGGCTAGTCACTTGTCCCTTGGCTTCTCACTTTAAGTTATTAATGGACTTGTGTCCTAAAACGGAGGCGGAGATAGAGGAAATGGCTGCTATTCCTTATGCCTCAGCCGTTGGGACTTTGATGTATGCGATGGTGTCTACAAGACCAGACATCGCACAAACAGTGTGAGTTGTCAGCTGTTACATGAAGAATCCAGGTAAACTACATTGGGATGTAGTAAGGTGGATTTTTAGTTATCTAGCAGGTAGTTCAGATCACTCTTTTTATTTTGGGGGAGATTATTTGCATATTCATGGTTATGTGGATGCAGATTTTTTGGACGATCGTGATGGTTGTAGAAGTATTACAGGGTATGTATTTAAAGTTGGAAGAACAGCTGTTAGTTGGCTTCGCATTTACAAAAGGTTGTAGCATAGTCAACCACGGGAGTCAGAGTATATGGCACTTATAGATGCAATGAAAGAGATGTTGTGGATTTCGGAGGTTATAAACAGTTGGGCAGGAAGCAACCCATAGGCGAACTATGGTGTGATAGTAAAAGTACAATTTTCTTGGCAAAAAACTCGGCATATCACTCTAGGACTCAGTACATTCAAATGATGTATCATTTTATCAGAATGGCAGTTGAGAAGAAATAGTTGAAGCTAACTAAGATTCTTGGCACTAAGAATCTGGCAGACATGCTCACTAAGGTGGTGGATAGCAGGAAACATCAATTTATCTATACCGCTATCAGACTGTCTCCAGGTTAATTGTTGAGGAGACTCGCAGAGGCACATGCCTAGACTAGGCCAATGGAAGAATGAAGAACAGGTTAGAGACTTCGGGTATATGTCTCCAATTGGGAGATTGTTGGGATTTTGGATCCAATACACGATAATGGGTTGAAGAAGATTGAAGAGAAGGAGAGTCGAAGTGAGAGCAAGCAGGACAAGAGTAGTTTGAGGCTACAGGCAGAATTGCGTCGACCGCACCTCAGGCAATGAACAGTCGACCGCGTAGTCGACCGTCTCGCTCACTGTTTCAACCCAGTAACTTGAAGAGGCGACCGGTCGACCGCGCAGTCAACTGACCTACACTCTGTTGGGCCCTGTATAGTCGAAGGAGAGAACCGGTCGACCGACTTGGTGTTACGGTCGACCGTTTCGATGCTATTTGATGAGCGGCTGAGATTGAAACTTGAGAAAACCTATATATATTGTATTGTGTATGTTTTTAGGATTAAGTAAAAAGAAAATAGAGATCTACCAGTCGTCATTGAGAGAAAGGGAGATAGAGTGAAACCCTACACCTTGGGGTGAGATTCTTGAGAGATTTGTAAACCTATTCTTCATATTTCTAGTGGAAATCACAGGAGTGCCTCTGCGCGGGGAATTAGCCATTGTTTTGGGGGGGAACCTCGAAAAAATATTGTCTGTTCTTATGTGTTGCTTTTGGTTGTTCTTTGTTTTCTTGTTTTGATTCTATAGTTCTTGCATCTCGTCGTCGTTGTTGAGTTATTCCGCAGTTAGAATTCAATAGGGATGAGAGGGAAGGGTCGGTCGAGATGAGGTGGACCAAAGCCTGGGTGATGCCTGTGAGGATGTACACGAAGGCTGGGCTGTGCGCGTATTTTTTAGGATAAATTTTACTAAACTATATTCTTGAAGAGTTAATTACTTCCAAATCTCTCATATATTTTTGGAGTTAGGTATAATTTTATAAGTCCCTGAAAATTATTTTAGTCTGTGCAATTTTAACAAATGTTATACTAGTGAATGTGTAAAGAAGTGAATACTTGGATTTAGTGTGGGATTTAAGTTAATGATTGATTTATAGTTTTTTGGAGTTGGAGAAAGAGAATGGAAGAAGAATAACTAGCAAGATATTCAATTAATTTTGAAGGACAAAATTGTCCAAAGAACTTTACAAGTTGTGCATGAGGGAATAATCTGTTCAAAATCTGAATAGTTTGCTATTAAAGGTAAAAGGTGGTAAAGTAGAAATCTTTTAAGGTACATTGTTGGAAAGATAAAAACTTCAAATTGCTATTAAAGGTAAAAGGTGGTAAAGTAGAAATCTTTTAAGGTACATTGTTGGAAAGATAAAAACTTCAATGTACATAGTTTTAGAGTAAGGTAAACGCGAGAGTATATTTGTACTACTATAACTCAAGAGTTTGAGTTGTATAATTTGTAAGCAAACTAACTTAATTGTTCTAATCTCAACAGCACATTTTTAAGTGAGTTAGATTAACCATTTATTTCCAATTAATTCGTCACTTACCATACTATCCTCAATCTTCAAATTTATTTATGATATAATTATTTAGGGAAATTTCATTCCTATAGAAAAAAATTGGTACTACTAGAAATAATTTTTGAAGAATAGGAACTTGAGAAAGAAAAAAAAACTTGCATTACAGGTACAAATTACCAACCGTTGTAAATTAACCTTTGTTTTTAGGTGACATGCAGTATAGTTTGGTTTAGACTTTGAACAAAGTGGTGGGCTATCCATTAATAAGTTCGACCAAAACCTAACAAGGGTTTGGGTGTTCGGTTTAGGCTCGAAGTCTCTACTCATTTTCTCGTTGGGTCATGATTTGACAATTCACCCTCTTAAGTCACATGTGTTAGGTTTTTATCTCACATATGAGAATAAGTTCATTAGGACAAATATTTCTAAAGCCTATAAAAATTATAATCAGACCAGGGATCACAAGTAATATTTTATTGAATGGGATTTCCAAACAGAGAAGAGCCGTATTTGGAGTTTGATTTTATTATATTGGAAAAGTTAGTTGGAGTCCCATTTTTGTATTTAAATTTCATTTTGGTTTGGAAATTACATGAATTTATTCTTAGACGTGCATGAACATGTTTGGAGATAATCATGAAAATTTAAACCTAGGTATCCTAGTCTTCTATAAACATCAATTGTGACCTCGAGGTGAGTACTTCGTGAGAGAGATTCATTCTTGGTGAGACAGTATTATAACATATTATATCGTCTTTTGTCAAATAAAATCTTAAATATTTTCTCCATTAAATTCGTCAAACTAAGAAAAATTGTGTATTTGATTTGTTTAATGTGATCTACTATTCTTGGTTGTTCATCGTGATCAGTTATCGCCTCTTGTTTTTTTTTCCGCTATGCCGAATTTGCTAACAACATGGAGAAGTGTCGTGGATCAATCCAACAAACTATCGGATCCAAGTCTCCCCTCTCTAAATAGTCATATATTGACAGCAAAGCACTAGGACAGCAAACAAAAAGAATAAACCTAAAGATGTAGAGATAATATTTTGATCTATTCAACGTAGCTTCTTTCATCCATTGTCTTCGAGTTGAAGGAGCTGAACTCGTGTGGCCACTCGAGTAATTTCCACCACCATTTTTTTGTTGTTGTAGTTGTTATGATGCAGCATTTGGAGCTTATCGACAGAAACAAATCTCAAATACTAATCCCTAATACTATAATGGGAGAGTTGGAGTTTTTATTTGTAAACGTACAAATCCGTGTATTGCTCGTGCATACCCATTATAAAGAAAGTTTCAAGTTCAAAAAATACATGGGAATATTTACATTTTTAAAAGCTATGTTTATTAAGACGTGCATTGCATGTGTAGTCAATTTAGATAGTCCGTGGCAGCGTGACATTGATCCTTATTATGATATTTATGGGGCACATTGTCTCCTTACAACAATTAATTTCCAAATACTTTATGATCCATAAATCACAACACTTGAGAAGAAAACATGAGTATCATTTATTTCTTTGCCTTTATTAGTCATTAATGTTCAAAACAATTCAGTTTTAAGAAAGAACACATGCTACTAAAAGTTACAATATTTTGTCTTAATTGTCATGCATAAAGTTTTGTGATTGTAATAGATCAAAGAAGTATGTTGGTTCACCTACAAAAAAATTGAGAAATTTAATATCCTTCAAAAGAAGGAAGATTTGACACATTTATGACCCATAACTTCCACTTCTCATACAGAAAATAAGAAGAGACCTTTAAAACTACAACAACAACTACTACTACTACTAAAAATTCACTACCGCAAAGTCAAAAATTTCATGTACAAAAAAGAGAGACAAAATCTTGTCATGAAATCTCCCTATAAAAATTAAATACACAAGGTGTCTACATTCATTCCCTAGCTTTGCTTTAGGATACGTATCATTCCAATCCAAGGCTCATAAATCAAAAAATTCAAACTAGCTCCATTAGATTTCACTCCCTCCTCTCTCTCTCTCTCTCTCTCTCTCTCTCTCACAATAACTTGGAAATCCTATGGGCTCTTTAAGCTCCCCTCCTCCACTGAATGATGACTACAAAGACACCATAATCACCCAAGTCAGCATAGGTGGCTTCGACAAGGGAACTAGAGCAAAAGACCTCGTGCTCTTCTTAGAACAAACCCTCAACTGCCTCATCTGGCGTTGCCGCCTTAAAACCTCCTGCACTCCCTATGACACCTTCCCTGTCTTTTGCAGCGTCCCCAAACCGGCTAGGCAAGCTGCCAAGATGGCTGCCCCCCACGCTTTCCTGCACTTCAACACCCCAGATGGCGCCTCTCGTGCCATCACTGCTGCTGGCCGCTGCGAACTCATCTACCGTTCCAATCCCCTCGTAGCCATCTCAACCACTGACAGCACATTCCAGATCATCCGCAGACGGAACACCGATCCTATCCGGTTCCCGGACGTTAGCTTCGAGATTGGGACCCTGGTGAGCCAATCCGAGTTTGTTACTTCTTGGAAGTTTGAACATAATTCGCGTTGGCATCCTGGCGCGGAGTTTCTGATTGATCCTTTTGATGATTGTTGTCAGTTTGTGTTTTCGGGGGATGTGGGTTTCACTGACAAGGGGAAGTATCTTGTGGAGATGATCAAGTGTGACCTCAAGTTGGAGTTTTTGTTGCGGGATGTCACGGATTTGAAGGTGAGCATGGATGAGAATCCCTTCGTGATGATTTTTCAGATAGCAATGGGTTCGGCTCCTTCGATATATTACAGAACTGCGGTTGATGATAGTTATGATATGGCGACTGGTAATCTCTTGGATGATGGTGATCCTTGGATAAGAACCATCGATTTCACTCCCAATGGTGCTATTGGAAGGTGCTATAACTATAAAATTTCTGTGAAGCCGAGACATGGAGGGAAGTTGAGGAAGGCATTGGCGTATATGAAGGAGAGGATGATCCATGGGTCGCAACCAGAGAGGCCCATTGTTACCCGAGATGAGCCTCCTAATTCTTGGAACCCTAATGAACTCTTCTTTTGTTATCATAACGTGGAAGGGGTTAGCTTCGCAAACATTTACATGGTGAACGCTTTGGTGCATAGGGGGGTATTTAACCAGCACAGCTTGACGACAGAGTTCTTCGATTTATTGAGGAAGCACGATGAGGAGTTGAATGATGTTGCTCTTAAGCATATTTACTCGTTCAAGAACCCGGTTTTTGATGCGGTTGAGAGCTTGAGGGATGTCCTGGACTGGTTTCTTGTGAGACCGGCACATGTGAAGTCGCGGAAGCCTACTGATGACAATATGGAGGTGAGAAGGGTTGTTATAACCCCGACAAAGGCTTATTGTCTTCCTCCTTCGATTGAGCTTTCTAACAGGGTGATAAGGAAGTTTATTGAGGTTTCAGATAGGTTCTTGAGAGTAACTTTTATGGACGAAGGAATGCAAACACTCGGCAATAATGTTCTTAACATGTTTGTCTCCCCGATTATTAGAGAAATTTCTAAAGGCTTTTCTATGCAGAAGACAGCAGTTTACCAAAGGATAAGGAACATCATGAAAGATGGGTTATACATTTGCGGTAGGATGTATTCTTTCCTAGCATTCTCGTCAAATCAATTGAGGGATCGGTCAGCTTGGTTCTTTGCGGAAACTCATAATTTGAAGGTTGGTGACATCAAAGAATGGATGGGGACATTTAAGATCAAGAATATCGCCAAGCATGCAGCTCGCATGGGCCAATGCTTCTCGGCAACACATTCTGCACTGGTGCTACGAAAGGAGGAGGTTGATATGGAGATAAAGGATATTGAGAGAAATGGCTACTGCTTCTCAGATGGGATTGGGAAAATTACACCAGAGCTTGCTATGGAAGTTGCCAAGAAGTTGCAGTTGACAGAGAATCCTCCATCTGCTTATCAAATCAGAATTGCAGGTTGCAAAGGGGTTGTGGCTGTTTGGCCCGGGGAGCCTGGTAAGAAGCTGATTTCTTTGAGGCCAAGCATGGACAAGTTCAAGTCTGAAAATTACTCCCTAGAAATTGTGTCGTGGACGAAGTTTCTACCAGGTTACTTGAACAGACAGATCATCATTTTGCTTTCGGCCTTGGGCGTCCCTGACCAAGTGTTTTCAAGAATGCAAGATTCCATGGTGAGCACGCTAGATCAAATGCTTGTGGACCCTGATATTGCATTTGAGGTTATCACAAAATCAATTGCTGATCAAGGGAATATAGCAGCAGTGATGCTTAGTGCTGGATTTAATCCTAAGGAAGAACCTCATTTGAAAGCGATGATTAACTGCATTAGGTTATCACAGCTCAAAGATCTCGCTTCAAAAGCTAGAATCTTTGTTGAGAAGGGAAGGTGGTTGATGGGCTGCCTTGATGAACTCGGGATATTAGAACAAGGGCAGTGTTTTATCCAAATCTCTAGTCCATCATACCAAAACTACTTCATAAAGCAGAGGGGTACAATTTCCAGCGCAAGCGACACCAAGCAAGTTATAGTAAGTACAGTGGCATTGGCGAAGAACCCATGCCTTCACCCTGGAGATGTTCGTATTTTAGAAGCAGTGGATGTGCCTGAACTTCATCATCTTGTTGATTGCATAATTTTCCCCCAAAAAGGAGATAGACCTCATTCGAATGAGGCATCAGGAAGTGACCTTGATGGAGATCTTTACTTTGTCACTTGGGACGAAAATCTCATTCCTCCGAGCAAGAAAAGCTGGACGTCGATGTCCTACACCCCTGCTGTAGCTAAATTGGTGACACATGAAGTTGATCAACAGGTAAGTTACTTGGATTTGCATGTTTTCTCTATAAGCATAGTAATTTGGGTGTCGCCCACGATTTTGCAACTGTCTGAATTAATGATGACTTACTTCTGCACTAGTGAAGTGAGACTTCTACAACCTTCCAGTATTTCAATGATTCATGAGTGTCGACACTCATTTGTTTTGTCTGAACATAGATGCATAAACTAGTTAGACTGATATGAACTTGGCCGAGTAACAAATCATCTGAACAATACTTTGATGTCAAGTTCACTTATCTGACAACTTACATACTTACAAGAAAGCATCCCTGAAAAGATATATCATGGATCATTTCTTTCAATCAAATGGCATGAGTTTCACTAATTTGTATGACATATCTGATGCACCTTGAGGTCTGCATTACAAATTTTCCAACATTTTCAAAGTATAGGATATCATTCGCTAGCTATAACCATGAATTTCCAGTGAACATGGCTCGTATGGATTTTGTACTGCATAATGCATTCTCATCGTATTGGAGTGATTAATTCAATATTTCTTATGTTCTCTCTCTTTTATTATTGTGAAGGCTATATTGATGCATCGTTCATGATGAATGTCACATATTTGCACATACACATACACTGCCCAGGCAATAGGTTTATAATAGTGAGCTGAACATAGTAAATTACTTCTAGCGAAAATCATGGCGTGTATGTCAACAACTCAAACAAAATTCCTAGGCAGGCTAGACATGATTCATAAGTAAATTCTAATAGGAGAAGTTGAACTACTTTAGCATGCTTGAGGTACCTGACCATATATAGTGTATCCATCCCATTGGACCTCGCAAGCATAAACAGATTATACAGGAACCCATATATTTATTACTGCTATATCCCTTTCATTCAGAAAGATCAAATTAACTTGTTGGCTGGGTTTTTGAATTTTTTTACTGCTCTTTCTTTTCTCTAATTCCCAAAAACCTCCCTTCTAACATGTTTGTCATGGCTTTATTTCAACAGGACATAATCGACTTCTTTGTTAAAAACATATCCAACGAGAACCTTGGGGTGATTTGCAATGCTCATGTGGTTCACGCAGACATGAGTGAGAATGGAGCCATGGACGAAAAATGCTTAAAGCTCGCTGAAATGGCTGCCATTGCTGTAGACTTCCCTAAGACCGGAAAGGTTGTCCTTATGCCTGCAAACCTCAAACCGAAACACTACCCCGATTTCATGGAGAAGGACGACCGCGAATCATACAGGTCTGAGAAGATTCTCGGGAAGTTGTACCGAAAGATCAAGTTTGCTTATGAAGACGAAACCTCCTTGGAAGTTGCCTCTAGCTATGAGGACTTACACTACGACACTGATTTAGAGCTTCAAGATGCGTGTGGTTACCTTTCTGAAGCTTGGGACAACAAGTGCTCATATGATCGACAGCTGAATGCATTGCTGGGTCAATACCGAGTTGATAAAGAAGTGGAAGTCGTGACTGGGCACCTTTTCTCCGTAGGTAAACACAATAGCCGGAAACAAGGAGAAATCAAGGAGCGTCTTCAAAATGCCTATTATGCTCTTCAAAAGCAATACAGAGGTGTTTTTGAGGAAATTAAGCGTAGTTCATTCAAGCTAACTGATGAAGAGAAAAACCTGATATATGAAAGGAAGGCATCGGCGTGGTACCAAGTGACTTACCACCCTCAGTGGGTCAAAAGGTTGCTTGAGACAAGACAGCCCGATGGCACATCAGTGCCTCTTCGTCTTAGTTTTGCATGGATAGCTGTAGACTACTTGATTCGTATTAAGAATCAGCGCAAGGATGTTCCAAGTAATGGAGGTGGGAAATCTGTTGATTCACTTGCGAACTAGGAAACGTAAGGCCGAACCTAATCTTAATCGCAGCAAGATCACTCTGCCTCATTACGGGTACAGTTAGTATACATAGAACTTTAACTTAATTTACCAGATAGGCTAAGTTTGAAGGATGATACATTGCTAATTTAAGCTCTAAAATATTTTACATTTTAACTAATTTAAATAGATATGATGTTCTGAATTCTCTCTAATTAATTATCTGTGATGCTTGAAGGGATGGGTGGGTACCTTCTACGTAATTCCGGGATTTAGCTTCAGTCCTCAAGTCATCCAGGTCAGTCAAGTAAACTTGAAATGCAACACATATCAACTAATCTTTTAGCAAGTTCAAAACGTGTGAACAAATAATTTTTCATGGTGTAGAATTATTCTGTTTAAACCTCTTGCATTCATTGAGTTGTTTAGTACTACATGAGGATATTTGCTGCAATAAAACTTTTTGAAGCATGGAGATGGTAATTCTCAAATTTTTGCAAAGCAAAGTAAACTCTAATTTTGCCAATTTCGAGCTGAGTAAATAAAAGCTCATGGACTAATCAATTTAAAGACTGGATCGATCACTTCATCTCAATATTTAGGTTTGATTAGAGCTCTATTAAAAACCATCTCCGTGATAATCTTCCAACAAAATAATCTTCAATTTTATCAAACTTAGAGGTTGAATATGGTTGCACCCAAATATTAAAAATTTTAAAACGATGATCTCAAACATATAGTTGGAATAATAACTATGAGATGATAATATCAACTTCTTTATTGAATTATATCAAACAATTCGTATGCACAAGTAAGGATGATTTCAAAACAATATGGTGTAATGAAAAGTAAGACCAAATCATGTGCATATAAAAGAGACTGAGAAACACATAATTAAATCTACATCTACATCTACGTCTACGTCTACACACACGTACGTACGAATATTTTCATAGAGCAAGCCCTAAGCAAGTAAGCATGCATCTATTAGTTAGGGTTGCTTACATTGATTTGCGAAAGCGAGAGCAGATTGGTCTCCCTAGCCATTGTACTCCTCTTGATCCTGTAACCACGAACGTCCCTCTCCTAGTGCCCCATAAATATCATAATAACTTAATAAGTACCAAGGATTCATACCGAACTTCAGAAATTTCTCTTAAGCCAATGTCACGCTGCCAAGGACTATTACACGTGCAATTTTTAAAAAGTAAATATTCCCATGTTTTCTTGAACCTAAAACTTTCTTTATAATAGGTATGCACGGACAATACACAGGTTTGTATATTTACAAATAAAAACTCCAACTCTCCCATTATAATATTAGGGATTAGAGATTAGAGATTTGTTTCTGTCGATAAGCTCTAAATGCCGCATCATAACAACTACAACAAAAAAAAAATAGTGGTGGGAATTACTCGAGTGGCCACACGAGTTCAGCTCCTTCAACTCGAAGCCAATGGATGAAAGAAGCTACGTTGAATAGATCAAAATATTATCTCTAAATCTTTAGGTTTATTCTTTTTGTTTGCTGTCCTAGTGTTTTGCTATCAATATATGACAATATATAGAGAGGGGAGACTTGGATCCGAGAGTTTGTTGGATTGATCCACGACTCTTCCCCATGTTGTTAGCAAATTCGGCATAGCGGAAAAAAAAAAACCAAGAGACGATAATTGATCACGATGAACAACCAAGAATAGTAAATCACATTAAACAAATCAAAGACACAATTTTTCTTAGTTTGACGAATTTAATGGAGAAAATATTTAAGATTTTATTTGACAAAAGACAATATAATATGTTATAATATATTATTGTCTCACCAAGAATGAATCTCTCTCACGAAGTACTCACCTCGAGGTCACAATTGATGTTTATAGAATACTAGGATACCTAGGTTTAAATTTTCATGATCATCTCCAAACATGTTCATGCACGTCTCTGAATAAATTCAAGTAATTTCCAAACCAAAATGAAATTTAAATACAAAAATGGGATTCCAACTAACTTTTCCAATATAATAAAATCAAACTCCAAATACGGCTCTTCTCTGTTTGGAAATCTCATTCAATAAAATATTACTTGTGATCCCTGGTCTGATTATAATTTTTATAGGCTTTAGAAATATTTGTCCTAATGAACTTATTCTCAGATGTGAGATAAAAACCTAACACATGTGACTTAAGAGGGTGAATTGTCAAATCATGACCCAACGAGAAAATGAGTCGAGACTTCGAGCCTAAACCGAACCCCCAAACCCTTGTTAGGTTTTGGTCGGACTTATTAATGGATAGCGCACGGCTCCGTTCAAAGTTTAATCCAAACTACACTGCATGTCACATAAAAACAACGGCTAATTTACAACTACTGGTAATATGTACCTGTAATGCAAGTTTTTTTTCTTTCTCAAGTTCCTACTCTTCACAAATTATTTTTAGTAGTACCAATTTTTTTTATATGAATGAAATCATCCTAAATAATTATATCATAAATAAATTTGAAGATTGAGGATAGTATGGTAAGTGACTAATTAATAAAAAATAAACGGTTAATCTAACTCTCACTTAAAAGTGTGCTTAAAAATGTGCTGTTGAGATTAGAACAATTAAATTAGTTTGCTTATAAATTATACAACACAAACTCTTGAGTTATAGTAGTACATATGTACCCTCACATTTACCTTACTCTAAAACTATGTAATTTGAAGTTTTTTTCTTTCCAACAATGTACCTTAAAATCGATTTTTATTTTAATATATTTTTTGATCTGGCTGGAGTCATCCGATTCTATCCGTTTACATCAAAAAAGAACAATGTACCTTAAAAAATTTCTACTTTACCACCCTATACCTTCAATAGCAAACTGTTCAGATTTTGAACAGATTATTCCCACATGCAAAACTTGTAAAGTTCTTTGGACAATTTTGTCCTTCAAAATTAATTGAATATCTCGCTAGTTATTCTTCTTCCACTCCCTTTCTCCAACTCCAAAAAACTACAAGTCAATCATTAACTTAAATCCCACACTAAATCCAAGTATTCACTTCTTTATGCAATCACTAGTATAACTATTGTTCAAATTGCATAGGCTAAAACAATTTTGAGGGACTTATAAAATTATACCTAACTCCAAAAATGTATGAGAGAGTGGGAAGAAATTAACTCTTCAAGAGTATAGTTTAGTGAAATTTATCCTAAAAAAGTACGCGCACAGCCCCACCTTCGTGTACATCCTCACAGGCACCACCCAGGCTTTGGTCCACCTCATCTCGACCGTCCCTTCCCTCTCATCCCTGTTGAATTCTAATTGCGGAATAACTCAACAACGACGATGAGATGCAAGAACTATAGAATCAAAATAAGAGAACAAAGAACAATCAAAAGCAACACATAAGAATACACAAGATTTTTTTGAGGTTCACCCAAAATAATGGCTACTTCCCCGCGCAGAGGCACTCCTGCGATTTCCACTACAAATATGAAGAACAGATTTACAAATCTCTCAAGAATCTCACTCCCAAGGTGTAGGGTTTCCCTCTATCTCCCTCTCTCTCTCAATGACGGCTGGTAGATCTCTATTTTCTTTTTACTTAACCCCAAAATCTTACACAATACAATATATATAGGTTTTCTCAACTTTCAATCTCAGTCGCTCATCAAATAGCGTCGGGACGGTCGACCGCAACACCAAGTCGGTCAACCGGTTCTCTCCTTCGACTGTACACGGTCCAACAGAGTGTAGTTCAGTCGACTGTGCGGTAGACCAGTCGCATCTTCAAGTTACAGGGTTGAAACAGTGAGCGAGACGGTCGACTACGCGGTCGACCGTACATTACCTGGGGTGCGGTCGACCGCAACTCTGCTTGTAGCCTCAAACTACTCTTGACCTGCTTGCACCCACTTTGACTCTCCTTCTCTTCAATCTTCTTCAACCCATTATCGTGTATTGGATCCACAAGCCCCAACCTTGAAGACATATACATGAAGTTTCTAACCTGTTCTTCATTCTTCCTTTGGCCTAGTCTAGGTCTGTGCCTCTGCGAGTCTCCTCAACAATTAACCTGGTGACAATCTGTAACATCCTAAATTTTCAATTATAACTAAATAAGGGTTTGTTTGATTTTTACGTGTTTAGCACGTGCAAATTTATGTGCATTTACCCTAGAAAGATAATGTATTTTCATACCATGAACAAGTAATTTAATTCTTCTTCTTTTTTTAATTTAAAAAGCCTATTTTAAATTTTAGGCCTAATTGTTTATTCCTGGCCCACACTAATTAATTTAATTATTTTAATTAGAACCCATAGACTTTTAGCCCACTAGATTGAGCCCACTAATTTAATTCTCTTTTAAATAACACAACTTGTAGGGTAGATTTATTTTTATAACAATTAATTAATTAAACATGTACAACTAGTAACTAGGAGTGCTTTGTGTGACACGTGCATTGCACTTGCACGTACCAAGCACAAGTGAAGGGGTGGCCAGATGGCTTCAATGGAGTGTGGGAGTGAATGATGGAGTAGTGGAGAGGTGGTTTTTGAGTTCATGGGTAGTTGTTGTAACTCCTTAATACATCCGAGCCCCTAATCTACATCCATCTAGATCAATCCTAGCCCTCTATTTTGCCTTGAAAATGTATAAATACCCCCCTTCTCTTCATGAAATGCACTAAAAAAATTTATAAAAGAAAAGAAAGAAAAGAAAACTAGTTGTGAGAAAAAAGGAATGAGAGAGTTGAGTTGAGTGTTCTTGCACTTAGAGGAGGCCGACCAAACATCAAGAAGGGGAGCTCAGGTTTTCCATCAAGCTAGGAGGAGAAGGAACCGTTCGTGTGTTCAAGGAGATTTCTAGGATCTTTCTAATTGTTTTTCTTCAAAAAGGAGGGTGATTTCTCAAGCTTCGAATGTAGATATCATGCTAGGGATTAAATTGATGAAATTATTAAGAAGAAACTAGTTAATTTGACCATGTGTTGCTTTAAAAAAGACTAGTTAGACATGAAGTGAATGCTTGTTGAATTGATTGATAGTTACTATAATTGTGATTGTTACATTAGAATTATCATGTTGCTATGAAAATGCGAATTTTGAACCATGCTAGATGTAGAATATATCTTGGTAAATAACTAGTTGATTTATTGAAATATTGGTTATATGTTTTATTAATTATTGTGGCACTAGTGTGATAAAAGAGAATTGTGTTCTAGAAATGCTTGTAGAAAATAAAGAAAGTAAGAAAACAATCTTTTGTGATAATTGTAGTGCCAAATTGTGAAGATGTTATTGTTGCATTTCAATGTCGAATTCGTGATCCACTTTAGCTGCAACCTGGTACAATTGGCAGTCGACCAAATTAGAGTCGACAGTCGACTGTCAGGTACTGAATTTCGAATTTAGTTTGCAGGACAGTCGACTGGCTATTTTTCAATAGTCGACTGTCACTGTCCTGACTAGTGGTTCTCGAGTTTCAGATCCTCACAGGATGGTCGACTGACTATTTTTCAATAGTCGACTATCACTGTCTTGACTATTGGTTCTCAAGTTTTAAATCCTCGCAGGACGGTCGACTGGCCTATCTCAACAGTCGACTATCACTGTCTCGGCTGATGAAATGTTTCAACCTTATTTTTAAAAAAATAGTTCCTTAAGTGTTCTAAAAATTGAGAAAAAATATTAGAACTATTCTAAAGATTCCTAAACTTCATGAAAATTATTTCTATCATTTTTTGACCTATTATGATGAGAATTAGAGGCTATTTGAGAAAAAGAACTTGATACAATTTCTTAGAACATAATCTTGATTAATTATAGAAAATGAATATTTTCTTTGAAAGAAATTTTGAGTAGAGTTATTTTTTAAAATGAGAATTGTGACATGAAAAATTTAAGTAAGATAAATGTGATTTTGGCTTAATAAAGTGGAAGAATGATATTATGAAAGTAAAGGAAATTTGTGAAATTTATTCATGAATGTGGTAAGTGTGAAAAATGAATTGTGGTATTATACATGAGATTTGTGCATGAAAAATGAAATAGAAGATCATGATGAATTATGAGAAAAATTTGTGAGTGTGAATACTCAACTTTTTATGAACATGAAATGAGATTAAAGACTAGAGGGTAGCTAAGTCCTTATACCGGCATTGAATAAATTCTTTGGAGATGAAATATTGAAATGAAAGACCAAGTTTGGGTCGATATTGTTGATTGATGATTAAGACCGGTATAGAGAAAGTGCTAACTCTTAGGTGTTGATTTTATTCATGATTCAGATAACTAAGGATAATACAATAGTGAAGATGTGATGAAAGTAAGAGAAAAACACAAGTATGAGGGCCTCGGGTCTACGATGTGAGAGTGTTTCACAGGCTGTCTACATGATGCGTCATATCATGACGTGAGCACATCTCCGAAATTATCAGGACCATGGAAACACTTATGGGATGTTTGGTGACTACGGGTGGTGTCATTATCCCATAACGGAGGCTGGATTGTTCATAGGTTGTCTACATGATGCGTCATGTCATGACGTGGGATTCCCCTCCAAGCTGTCTAGACATGGGCTCGTAACTCATAGAACATCTATGATACTTATTGTAGTTACTGTAGTAGTTTAAGTCATAGCGAGGGATTGAACCCTACAAGATGAAGAACGATTAAGGACTTGCCTTCGGACCTATGTAGTATGGGATGTATAGAATCCGAACAAGTGCGCATTAGTGTCATGTAAATAATTATAACTGTATTAAGGACTAAGTGCACATTCACACATGACATCAATATGTTAGTCCCCCTTAGCTTTTTGTGTGATAAGTGTGTGCTTTCTAAGTCAGAAAAATTGATGTATTATATCCTAGCGTTAGTTGTATGCAACTGACGTACCCACAGTTTTTATGCAGGATAAAGTAATTCACAAGACAAAAGAGTGATTGCTACTTATAATGAAATGTTCAAGTTGATGTTCAATTCATGTATTTTGTTGTAATTTGCTTTCGCTGTGTAAAATATAATTATTGTTGTAATAAAAGTTTAAATTCTTTGTAAAATTGTACAAAGTGAAGTGTAAAGATTCCATGGAACTTCAAATTCAGTCTTATTTGGAATTCGGGGTGTTACAGAGTAGTATCAGAGCCACGCTTCCAAGTAGTACAAATTTATAAGGAATGACACCCTAGAGTGGGCATTAGAGTGTGAGTTGGATATAGAGATTTAAATATAAGTCACTTACATTTGTGTTGATCTATTATTGATACTTCTTCTTCTCCCTTCCTCACGATGGCTAACCACCACGACCCAGCAGGCGATGATGATTGGCACATAATCGAAGAGGACTACTACCCTGGACAAGGAGATTCAGACGAAGAAGATCCCGAGGAGTATGAAGAGGAATGGCCTGAGTCCCGAGAGATCACTCCACCTCCGGACTCATCGGACATTTCATCCGACGAGGAAGAGCCAGAACGGGGAGATCTCATCAAGACCCTTCAGAGTCAAGTGGAGACCTAGAGGGAGAGAGCAGAGCTGTTGCTGGAGCAGTATGCCAAGTGCAAGGAGAATATTGCAACCCTCAGTCATCGTATTTGGGAACTCGAGAATAGAAAGAATATGTATGATGTACTGAAGGAAGAAGTGGCAGAACTGCGGGAAGAGCTTAGGCAAGCCAAAAGGAACCGTAGGGATTAGAATGTTGTATCCTCTCAAAGCTCCTGCTTGGTGTCAAACGATATTTTAAATTTGAATGTACAAAGTTTAAATTCAATGAAATGAAAGAAGTTGGTTTAAATTCATATTTTGTACTTCGAATTTAATGAATCTTTTGAATCAGAGTATGGCTGGAAGAAGATCAAGGAATGGAGAAGGACCCAGCTGTGGACTCGACTTGGAAACGGAGTTGGCTAGAGTCTATCAGACCCTCAACGCTGTTGTCAGGAATCAAAACCATAGGGGGATGCCTGCGAATCCAGTTCTTGAGGCGATCTAACTCGTGAAGTCATTCAAGAGGATGAAGCCACCAGTATTTGAATGGAAGTCAGACCCAGAGGCAGCTGATAATTGGATTCGGCAAGTTAAGACTATCTTTGAAGTCTTGGAAACTCCAGAAGGTAGCAAGGTGAAGTTGGCTACACTGTAGCTTGAGAAGGATGTGGCTGTGTGGTGGTAGTCGATGAAGCGGACTATGGAAAATGGTGTTATTGGCTAGGAGGAATTCTTAGAGGAATTCTGTAGTCATTATTTTCCATCTGATGTCCAAGATAAGAAAGCGATGGAGTTCCTGGCGTTGCAGCAGGGAGGCATGTCTGTCAGAGAGTAAGAGACAAGGTTTACCCAACTTTTGAGATATGCACCCGAACTTGTGATGGACGAGGCAAAGAAAGCTCGAAAGTTCGAGCACGGATTGAGCCCAAGTCTGAGATCAAGGATGATACCCCTCGGTATCAGGAGATTTGACAAGTTAGTCAAGCGAGTTGCAGCTACTGAGGCGGATATGGAGTAGTTCCATGCTGTTCAGAATCAGAGGAACAACTGGAATGCGGGGAAGAGGCCCCTAGTTTCTGGGAATGTTAGAGGGCATCTGCCGGCTCAATGGTTCGAACCTACTAGGGCGAACGCTGTCAATGTGGCTCGGAGACCCGGAAATGGTTGGGTGAGACCTCTTGTGCTGACTTGTTTCAATTGTGGGGAGACATGCCATTATAGATCTCATTGCCCCAAGCCACAGAAATGTCGCCCGGAGTGGACCGCCGAAGCAGGTTGGGAAGAAGCCGTACCAGCAAGGGCGAGTATTCGCTTTGACTGAGGCTGATGCTGATGAAGTGGATCACGTCATCACTGATACGAGGGCAGATGTTTAGAAGTTTTTCTGTTGTTCTATTTTCCCTGTTATTTAGTAAAACTGTTATGTAACGAGAGTGTGTTATGTAACAGGAGAACTTTATTTGAATGGAAAGAAAGCTGTTGTTTTTTCAATACTGGATCCTCTCATACTTTTGTATCTCCTAAGTTTGCTAAAGTCTTGGGAGTCGAACCGAAGGTCATTCCAGGCAAGGTCTTAGCAGTAGCTACTCCATCAGGGGAGACTTTAACCACTGATCGATACTATGCAGACCACGAGATCGAAATTGGGGACAGGGTTTTCGGGATTGATCTGATCGAGCTGAATATCCTGGGGATTGATGTTATCATTGGCATTGATTGGATGTCGGTGTACAGTGCGACATCGAGTGCAAGACCAAGGAAGTAATAGTGAAGGCTCTAGGAGGTCCTGAAGTCACTTTCTATGGGAAAAAGAGATGTTCAGATCTGGTGGCAGCTATCAGCAAGAAGAAGGTTCCTGTGGAGGTGCAGTAAATTTCAGTGGTTCGGGATTACCCGACTGTGTTCTTGGAAGATTTGCCCGGGTTACCACTGCATCGTGATGTAGAGTTCAGCATCACTATTCAGCCAGGGAGTGCACCCATTTCTAAGGCACCATATAGGATGGCACCTGTGGAGCCGGATGAGATCAAACGATAGATTGAGGAATTGTTAGAGAAAGACTTTATTCAACCGAGTGCGTCACCTTAGGGAGCACCGGTGCTGTTGGTAAAGAATAAGGATGGGTCGATGAGGATGTGCATCGATTACCGAGTGCTGAATAAGGTCACTATTCAGAATAAATATCCAGTTCCACAAATTGATGACCTGTTCGAACGTCTACAAGGAGCAGCTGTCTTCTCTAAAATAGATCTTCGATCAGGATACTATCAGGTTCGAGGAAAGACTGAAGATGTGCATAAGACTGCATTCAGAACTCGACATGGACATTACGAATTCTTAGTTATGCCATTTGGAGTGACGAATGCACCTGCAATCTTTATGGACATAACGAACAGAGTTCTGAGGCTATTTATTGATTCTTTCACTGTGGTGTTTATCGACGATATTTTGGTGTACTCCAAGTCGGAGGAAGAGCACACTGAGCATCTGGCTAAGGTTCTAAAGAAGCTTCAGGAGCATGAGTTGTGTGCCAAGTTATCCACATGCAATTTCTGGAAATCTGAAGTGGCATTCCTGGGTCACATCCTTTTTAAGGAGGTAGTGACAACTGATCTGCAGAAGATAGAGGCGGTGAAAGATTGGGCAAGGCCTACTACAGTGAAGGAGATCAGAAGTTTTCTTGAGCTAACTGGATACTACAGGAGATTTATCCAAGGCTATGCTAAGTAGCCATGCCGCTCACTTGTCTGACTAAGAAGAATGTAAACTTCAAGTCGACCGAACATTACGAGGCAAGCTTTCAGGAGTTGAAAGAGAAGCTAACTACTGCTTCCATTTGGGCTTTGCCTAGAGCAGGTGTTGAGTATGATGTTTACAGCGATGCTTCACATCATGGGCTTGGTTGTGTCATAATGCAAGAAGGAAAAGTAATCGTTTATGGGTCTAAGCAACTAAGACTGCATGAGAAGAATTATCCGACTCATGATCTAGAGATGGCTGCGATTATTTTTGCCTTGAAGCAATGGAGACACTACGTGTACGGTGAGAAATTGAACATGTACACGGACCACAAAATCTTGAAGTACATCTATCAGCAGAAGGACCTGAATCTGAGGCAACGGAGATGGCTGGAAGTACTTAAGGACATTCATCCTGAGATTAAGTACCATCCTGGGAAGGCTAATGTTGTTGCTGATGCACTTAGCCGTAAAAGCAGTCTGGCTAGTTTGATTACAACTCAGAGGCATCTTGTAGAGGAGTTGGATCGGGCTGGTATTGAAGTTATTGTGCAAGGCTTGGGATCCGATTTAGCTAAACTGAGGCTTCAGCCCATGCTGAATGAGAGGATTATAGCAAGTCAGAAGGAAGATGCAGAGATTCAGAAGATAAAGGAGCAGGTTAGTGCTGGCAGGTTGTCAGAGTTTCAGATCAGGGATAAAGTATTGTGGTTTGGAGAGAGGCTATGTATTTCGAATCAAGCAGAATTGAGGGAGAGTATTCTTCAGGAGGCACATACTACTCTTTTGTCTGTACATCTTGGAAGTACCAAGATGTATAAGGAGATCAAGCAACATTTCTGGTGGTCAGGTTTGAAGCGGGATGTGGCTAAATTTGTGGCGAGGTGTGAGGTCTGTCAACAGGTGAAAGCCGAGAATCAGAAGCCCAGAGGTTTATTGCAATCGTTATCCATTCCGAAGTGGAAGTGGGATAACATCAGCATGGATTTCATCATGGGTTTGCCCAAGAGTTCGAAGAGTAATGATGCGATTTGAGTCATAGGCGATCGACTAACCAAATCAACTCACTTCTTGGCGATGAAACTCACTTCGTCTATGGACAAGTTGGCCGAGCTGTAAGTTGGGAAGATCGTCGGGCTTCATGGTGTTCCGTTGACCATTGTATCTGATCGAGATGTGCGGTTTACTTTGCATTTCTGGAGAAGTCTTCAGGCATCTTTCGGTACTAAGACGGATTTTAGCACTGCCTTCCATTCTCAGACTGATGGATAGACTGAGAGAGTCAATCGAGTTCTTGAGGATATGCTTCTGTGTTGTGTTCTAGATTTTGGAGGCAGTTGGAAAAGGCATCTAGCTTTTGTAGAGTTTGCCTACAACAATAGTTTTCAGACTAGTATCAGGATGACACCGTATGAGGCTCTGTGTGGTAGGAAGTACAGAACACCTGTTTGCTGGTTTCAAGTTGGGGTGCGACAGATGTTTGGGCCTGAGATCGTGCAGCAGACCTCTGAAAAGATCGTTTTGATCAGGAAGAGGTTGGCGGATGCTCAGAGTAGGCAGAAGAGTTATACAGACAACCGGATGAGGGACCTTGAGTTTAAGGAAGGTGACTTTGTCTTTCTGAAGGTATCACCTAGCAAAGGTGTGATTCGCTTTGGTAGAGGTGGGAAGTTAGCCCCGAGGTTCATAGGCCCGTACAAGATATTGAAGCGGATTGGAAAAACTGCTTACCGATTGGGGTTACCGGAAGAGTTGTCTCACGTACACATTATCTTCCATGTGTCTATGTTGAGAAGTTATATTCCATATCCGAGTCATCATTTGCCCAAAGTGCCAGAGGGTTTGCAGCTGGATCTGAGTTACAATGAGCTACCGATTGAAATTGTGGATCGTCGGGGAAAGTCTTGAGGAACAAGATGATACCGATGGTCAAAGTAGTCTGCAGAAACCAGTTGGTTGAAGAGGCTACTTGGGAATCCGAGGAGAGGATGTTGAAGGATCATCCTGAGCTCTTTGTTTGATTGTATTGTTTTTCTTTCTTCTTGTTGTATTTTGTTTTCTCACTTTTTAAGCTTAGTTCTGGGGACAGAACTATTCTAAGGAGGGAGTGTTGCAATATCCTAAATTTTGAATTATAATTAAATAAGGGTTTGTTTGATTTTTACGTGTTTAGCACATGCAAATTTACGTGCATTTATCCTAGAAAGATAATTTATTTTCATATCATGAACAAGTAATTTAATTCTTCTCTTTTTTTAATTTAAAAAGCCTATTTTAAATTCTAGGCCTAATTGTTTATTCCCAGCCCATACTAATTAATTTAATTATTTTAATTAGAGCCCATAGACTTTTAGCCTACTAGATTGAGCCCAATAATTTAATTCTCTTTTAAATAACACAACTTGTAGGGTAGACTTGTTTTTATAACAATTAATTAATTAAACATGTACAACTAGTAACTAGGAGTGCTTTGTGTGACACGTGCATTGCACTTGCACGTTCCAAGCACAAGTGAAGGGGTTGCTGGATGGCTTCAATGGAGTGTGGGAGTGATGGAGTAGTGGAGAGGTGGTTTTTGAGTTCATGGGTAGTTGTTGTAACTCCCTAATACATCCTAGCCCCTAATCTACATCCATCTAGATCAATCCTAGCCCTCCATTTTGCCTTGAAAAATGTATAAATACCCCCCATTCTCTTCATGAAATCACTAGAAAAATTTGTAAAAGAAAAAGAGAAAAAAAAACTAGTTGTGAGAAAAAAAAGATTGAGATAGTTGAGTTGAGTGTTCTTGCACTTAGAGAAGGCCGACCAAACATCAAGGAGGGGAGCTCGGATTTTCCATCAAGCTAGGAGGAGAAGGCACATTCTTGGCGGCACAATCTAGGAGGAGAAGGAATCGTTCGTGTGTTCAAAGACATTTCTAGGAGCTTTCTAATTGTTTTTCTTCAAGAAGGTGGGTGATTTCGCAAGCTTCTAATGTAGATATCATGCTAGGGATTAAATTGATGAAATTGTAAAGAAGAAACTAGTTAATTTGGCCAGTGTTGCTTTAAAAGAGACTGGTTAGGCATGAAGTGAATGTTTGATGAATTGATTCATAGTTGCTATAATTGTGATTGTTACTGTAACAACCCAGATTTTCATATGGATATATGTATGCTTTGATAAGCACTAAAATGTTATAGTTATTTATTTGTTTTTCTTTTTGAAGCTTTTAGTATGAAATTAACTCTTAAGCTTCAACTAGACTCACCATGAGCTAGACATGGACTCAAACCATGTTCTTTTGACCTATGAGCCATGAACACACACTTGTAGTGTGGCATGTCTTGTACAAAAAAAAGGATGAAATGAAGCCTAAAGACTACATGAGAAAATGAGGGAAAAGAGAACCAGGGTTAGGGTTTTTGAACTCAAATTGTCTCGTGATGAGTTCTTCTCCACTCCTACACTCCACCTCCATTCTCCCCCAATGCAGCCCTCTCACTTTCTCCCTCCCCCCTCTCTCAAAAATCCATCCACATTCATTCCCCATCCTCTATTAAAACACCCTCATCTCATCCTAGCTCCATTTCTCATCTTTGCCTACAATTAAGCCATCTTCTACACCTCTAAACCTTACCCTCTATACCTTAGATATTGATTTGGAAGGAGAGAAACCAAGGAGAAGAAGACAAGCCAAGGAGAAGAAGAGACGCTAAGGAGGAGGAACCAAGGAGCAAGAAGGCTAATCAAGGAGCTAAGAGCTTGTAGGATCTTTCTTTTCCATCAAACTCATCAAGGTGGGTGTTTCTAACCTCTATGGTTGTTAAATGATGACTGTGATGACTGAAGAATGACATGCATGCTCATGAATGAACCTAACCAACTCGTTTGTGCTAAGTAATCCAAACCAGAAAATCCTGTCAAAAGACTGACTTTTGTTGTCAGTCTGTAACTCATTGCATGAATACTAGGTTTTTTGATCTGAAATTTTTAGAGGATGATCATATAGGTGTCGTACACCTTCAGTAATTTTTACGGATTTTTTTTTTATTTTTCCTGCTATTCAAATTAATTACGAACTTGCATGCTGATCAGAATAGAAAGAAGCAGTTTTTATTGTTACTGTTGTAGAAAGAATGACTTGTATCTCACTGCATGCTTATGGTATTGATCTAAAATTGTAGTATGTCATTTTTGGATGTATCTAAGACCTACTTGTCAAATTTCATGAGATTTGAACCAATTTAGCTATGTCAATAAAATCCTGCAAATTGAGCTAGATATTTTAGTAAACAAAATTGCTGTTGTTACTGCCCTGTTTTTGGATGATATTCAAAGGGACATAATTGGATATCTACTGGGTAGAATCACTTGATTTTTGGAAGTGTTGTAACATTATGTGTCAGGAACTAGATCCTAAAATTTCATGATGATCTGACACCATATGATATTTTAAATAGATTTTATTCGATGACTGTGTTGATCTAATCTGTTATTCTGGAAGTCTGTATACTTGTTAAAGATAAACCCGTAAGAGTGTCTAAATGACCTTACCTGAGGAGCCTTATAACTAGGAACTTTTAGTAGACACATAGAACTTTCTGGAATGACCGATAAATCCTGATTTGGACAAGTATTCAATTTTATATGATTTTTGCAAGTGATGACAGAAACACAGTGAAACATAGAGCTCACTGGTTTGCACCATGTTCATAGAAATGGGTTTGAACTTGTACCTCACTAGCTTAGAGTTGTTGTTTGAGGTGAAGAAACATGTCATGGATGTGAGTATGAGTTAGAATTTAAGTGATCTAAAGTTTCTGGCTAAGAGTAGCCCATAGTTGCTTGTAGACCCCAATATAGACAACGGTGTTCAATGTTTAAAGTGAAAATTGTATTGGATATTGGAATATTATTGTAGACCACTTTGGGATGAGATTCATGCCTATTGTGTGCTTGTACTTGCTGTCTAATTTGAGTAGAAGTATGGGGAGCAACTGATCGCGATTCCTCAAGGGAACGGGACCGGGAATAACTCCGTTTTAGCATGAACGCCAAGTGTGTGCTTACTGTTTGGAAACTTAAATTGTTGTTTTTAGGACTCTTAGAACCCCTTTTTGTTTATTCGTGGGTTAGGACTTACTCCTAGTGTATTGTACCTTGTTCGAATACATTGGTTAAGTTGAGACCCTAAGATTTAGTCTTGTTGACAAATCTAGACGGGTAGAATGTACATTGAACGCGTTGGAGGAGATGACTCGTGCACCGACGTACTTGCCGTATATGGATGGATTCTATGGGTTGTGTTTGGAGCTACCACCTGTCAAGGACCGTGGAGCGTTATGTTTAGCAGAAAGCTATTTGTTGGTCGGGCCGAGATTGCAATCAATCTCCAAGCATCGATGTGGTTGCAGCAATTGATGGGGACGATTCGCCGGGGGTTCGTGCCAAGTGTGGGTCGAGGCGGGTCAACTCTTGGGCCGGACTAGAGGGCTAGTTGAGTCCTAGTGTGAAATGGGTTGAGATCTATTTTTATAAAGGTGACTAACTAGGGAGAGTCTACTAATGGAATTGAACTAGTTGATCATGGCAAGCAAGTTGATTATCGAGTTAGGGATTTGGAAATGGTAGATAGATCGCCTAACTTAAAGAATTAGAGTTGGCTAAAGTAATGGTTCGAGTAGTCGGTCGATAAGACAAATCTTGAATTCAACCTTAACCTTTAATCTTAGAATGGGGTAGCCTTGATACTTTGGTAGGACTAGATCGAGTCTTGTTTGAATGTAAGGACAGGCACTAGCGAGGTTGTTCGCCTGTCAGGAGGATGCATGGCGTCATCGCCCCCGACCGAATCCTATGTTCGTTTAATGCGGACAGGGACCCCGAGCTGTCCTGGGACCGGTGACACTCTATTGGGGGCTCCGCTGTCTCAGCAGAAATGCCTTTATGATCCGTAACAACCTTTGAGGAGGTTTAGAGTATTGACGTCGTCTCGACTGCAAGTTCTATTCTAGTGTAAGGACGAGTGTAGCGGAGTTGGGGAAACCCTATATCCGTAAGGTCCTTTGTCGATCAATGTGGACAGACGGATTAGACGGTGTCTCGGAGAGCTAGACTCTATCGGGAGTTGCTCTAATCACTCGGTAATAGAGCCCTTGTACCCATATATCGGCTTTTCGTAAGGTCCGGGGAGACGTAGATACAACAACATAACGGGTAAGCCGATTTAATTACAGTCACGCAGGGTAAGCCTGCAACTGGGATCCCGAGCATAGTGGATAAAACATGAGGATTAGACACCACTATTGACAGCAGTGACTGGAGTCACACTAGGGGCCTGCAGCCTCACCATCACTGGAATTAGAAACAAGAGAGAGCACAAGGTTAGGATGCATAGCAGAGGATCGAGCCCCATTAAATTGAAGAACATCGTTTGGTTGGGGGGTGTGTAATATGGGATGCATATTTTCCAACCAAGGGTGCATTAGCTTTAGGAGCATTGCGTGCATAATATGTGCATTAGATTAGGTCAGGGCATATACCGACACTTGCTTGATACCACCTTTTTCTTTGCATCAAATATTATTTGTGATTGTTGAGGTTGGAATCGCTATATTATGGCGTAGAGAGGATAGCCGAATATAGTATTTCGTCAGTTGTAATCAACTGACGTGCCCACAGTTATCAGTGCAGGACTGCCGAATTGGGAGCACGGGAAAGCTCCAGCAGGGGAAAGCATCCAAGTGAAAGTTATTGTCCAAATTTTATTTGCACATTCTTGTTGTAACAATTAATTGTAATTGTTGTAATCATTGGACATTGTAATAACAATTTGATGTATTCAAAGTTTTTAATTTCCTGTGATTTTTTTTGTGTTGTGACTCATTTGAAGGAAGATCCTGGAGCGTGTCACGAGTTCCTATGTTAGGAATTTGGGGTGCTACAGTTACATTAGAATTATCATATTGCTATGAAAATGTGAATTTTGAACCATGCTAGATGTAGAATATATCTTGGTAAATGGCTAGTTGATTTATTGAAATATTGGTTATATGCTATATTAATTATTGTGGCACTAGTGTGATAAAAGAGAATTGTGTTCTAGAAATGCTTGTAGAAATAAAAGAAAGTAAGAAAACAATTTTTTGTGATAATTATAGGGCTAAATTGTGAAGAAGTTATCGTTGCATTTCAATGTCGAAAATATATTCATGATCCACTTTAACTGCAACCTGGTACAATTGGCAGTCGACCGAACTAGAGTCGACAGTCGACTGTCAGGTACTGAATTTCGGATTTAGTTTGCAGGAGGGTCGACTGGCTATTTTTCAATAGTCGACTGTCACTGTCCTGACGGTTGGTTCTCGAGTTTCAAATCCTCGCAGGACAGTTGACTGGCTATTTTTCAATAGTCGATTATCACTGTCTTGACTGTTGGTTCTCGAGTTTTAAATCCTCGCAGGACAATCGACTGACCATTCTCAACAGTCGACTATCACTGTCTCGGCTGATGAAATATTTCAATCTTATTTTTTTAAAAATAGTTCTTTAAGTGTTCTAAAAATTGAGAAAAAATATTAGAATTATTCTAAAGATTTCTAGACTTCATGAAAATTATTTCTATTATTTTTTGACCTATTATAATGAGAATTAGAGGCTATTTGAGAAAAAGAACTTGATACAATTTCTTACAACATACTTGATTAATTAAAGAAAATAAATATTTTCTTTGAAAGAAATTTTGAGTAGAGTTATTTTTTAAAATGAGAATTGTGACATGGAAAATTTAAGATAAATGTGATTTTGTCTTAATAAAGTGGAGGAACGATATTATGAAAGTAAAAGAATTTTGTGAAATTTTTTCATGAATGTGGTCAGTTTGAAAAATGAATTGTGGTATTATACATGAGATTTGTGCATGAAAAATGAAATAAAAGATCATGATGAATTATGAGAAAATTTTGTGAGTGTGAATACTCAACTTTTTATGAACATGAAATGAGATTAACGACTAGAGGGTAGCTAAGTCCTTATACCGGCATTGAATAAATTCTTTGGAGATGAAATATTGAAATGAAAGACCAAGTTTGGGTCGCTATTGTTGATTGATCATTAAAACTGGTATAGAGGAAGTGCTAAGTCTAGGGTGTTGATTTTATTCATGATTCAAATAACTAAGGATAATACAATAGTGAAGATGTGATGAAAGTAAGAGAAAAATACAAGTATGAGGGCCCCGGGTCTACGGTGTGAGAGTGTTTCACAGACTGCTTACATGATGCGTCATGTCATGACGTGAGCATATCTCCGAAATTATCGGGACCGTGGCGATGCTTGTGGGATGTTCGGTGACTACGGGTGGTTCCATTGTCCCATGATGGAGGCTGAATTGTCGATAGGTTGTCTACATGATGCATCATGTCATGATGTGGGATTCCCCTCCAGACTGTCTGTACATGGGCTCGTAACTCATAGAACATCTAGGATACTTACCGTAGTTACTGTAGTAGTTTAAGTCATAGCGAGGGATTTAACCCTACAAGATGAAGAACGATTAAGGGCTTGCCCTCGAACCTATGTAGTATGGGATGCATAGAATCCGAACAAGTGCACATTAGTGTCATGTAAATAATAATAACTGCATTAAGGACTAAGTGCACATTCACACACGACATCAATAGGATAGTCCCCCTTAGCTTTGTTTGTGACAAGTGTGTGCTTTCTATGTAAGAGAAATTGATGTATTATATCCTAGCGTCAGTTGTATGCAACTGACGTACCCACAGTTTCTATGCAGGATAAATTGATTCACAAGAAAAAAGAGTGATTGCTGCTTATAAATAAATATTCAAGTTGATGTTCAATTCATGTATTATGTTGTAATTTGCTTCCGCTGTGTAATCATTGTTTTAATAAAAGTTTTAAATTCCTTGTAAAATTGTACGAAGTGAGTGTAAAGATCCTGTGGAACTTCGAATTCAGTCTTATTTGAAATTCGGGGTGTTACAAATCCGATAGCAGTATAGCAAAACTGATGTTTCCTGCTATCCATCACCTTCGTAAGCATGTCAGCCAGATTCTTAGCGCCAAGAATCTTAGTTAGCTTCAACAATTTCTTCTCAACCGCCATTCTAATAAAATGATACTTCATTTGAATGTGCCGAGTCCTAGAGAGATATGCCGAGTTTTTCGCCAAGAAAACTGCACTTTGACTGTCACACCATAGTTCACTTATGGGTTGCTTCCTGCCTAACTGTTTCATAAGCTCCGAAATCCACAACATGTCTTTCGTCGCTTCTATAAGTGTCATATACTCTGACTCCCGTGATTTACTGTGCTACAACCTTTTGTAAATGCGAAGTCCAACTAACAGTTGTTCCTCAAACTGTAAATACATACCCTTTTGTACTTCTGCAACCATCATGATCGCCCAAAAAATCCGCATCCACATAACCATGTATATGCAAAGAATCTCCCCCAAAACAAAGAGAGTGGTCTGAAGTACCTGTTAGATATCTAAGAATCCACCGTACTGTATCCCAATGTTGTTTACTTGGGTTCTTCTTGTAACGGCTGACAACTTATACTGCTTGTGCGATGTCTAGTCTTGTAGACACCATCGTATACATCAAACTCCCAACGGCTGAGGCATAAGGAATATCAGCCATTTCCTCCATCTCCGCCTCCGTTTTAGGACATAACTCCATTGATAACTTGAAGTGACCAGACAAGGGACAAGTCACTGGCCTCGCGCCATCCATGTTGAGTCTCTTCAATACCTTCTTTACGTAGTCTGCTTGAGATAACCAAAGCTTCTTACTTCTCCTGTCTCTACTAATCTTCATGCCGAGGATTTGCTTTGCTTCACCCAAGACCTTTATTGAAAACTCCGAAGCTAGCGCCTTTTTCACTTCCATGATCTTCTCCATACGTGAACCTGCTAACAACATGTCGTCTACATACAATGCCAAGGAAACTATATCATTGTCCTCATATCTATGAACATACATACAATGATCCGTTTCGCATATCAAAACCTTTTTCTCTCATGAAGCAATCAAACTTCAAGTACCATTGTCGCGGTGCTTGTTTGAGCCCATAAAGACTCTTTTTCAATCGACACACCATGTCTTCTTTCTTTTTTGCTTCAAAACCTGTGTGTTGTTTCATGGACAGCTCTTCTCTGACATCACCATGGAGAAATACTTTCTTCAAATCCAACTACTCTAAGTGCAAGTCTTCAACTGCCACAATACTAAGCAGACCCTAATTGAGCCATCTTCACAACTGGTGCAAAAATCTCACTATAAGCAACACCTTCTCTTTGAGAGAATCCTTTCACTACAAGCCTCGCCTTGTACCTCTTACTGCCATCTGCCTCATCTTTGACTCTGAAAACCCATTTGTTTATAAGAGCGCGCTTCCTTGCATGTAACTTTGTCAACTCCAAAATTTGGTTATGTTCCAAGGAGCTCATTTCGTCCTTCATGGTTAACTCCCACTGAATTCTAACATCATCCCTCAAAGCCTCCTCATTAGTCTCTGGCTCTCCTGAATTCGTGTACCGAACATGCTCATGAACAACACTACCTGATGGATCAAATATCATGGTTGGCCTTCTCTCTCGTGTCAATCTCCTCAATGTGGGTATTGGTTCACCGATCGGTTCAGGTTCCCCGAAATGTTCTGGTTGTACCTATTCGTCTTGGATAACCTGCTCATTCCCAATAGGCTCACCATGAGCCTTCTATGCTGCCTATGGTACTTATACCTGCTGCTGCACTGTAGGGCCCCCACCACTAGGGCCGCCTTAAGAGTTTGAATCTGAGTCTGAGTCTGAACCCTAATCTCTGCCCAAGTGCTTTCTGATCTAATTTATTCTAAGCCCCCAACGCAACCGGATCGACCTCTGCCACTTCTGGCTTCAAACCAAACAACGGATCATCTAGATCCTTCTGTCGAAGATACGCAATCATTTGGATCTTCCACATTGTAAAATTCGTTCCATCGAACTCCTTGACTCTACTCTTGTCCCTCATCTCAATCAATACTACCAACCTGTAGCTCTGATACCACTTTGTTGAACTCTAACTTCGGAATAAGTCAACGGCGACGACGAGATGCAAGAACTACAGAATTAAAATAAGAGAACAAAGAACAACCAAACCAACACACAAGAAGACACAAGATTTTTTCGAGGTTCACCCAAAACAATGGCTACTTTCCCGCACAGAGGTACTAATGCGATTTCCACTAAAAATATGAAGAATAGGTTTACAAATCTCTCAAGAATCTCACCCACAAGGTGTAGAGTTTTACTCTCTCTCTCTCTCTCTCTCAATGACGGCTAGTAGATCTTTATTTTCTTTTTTACTTAACCCTATAATCACACATAATACAATATATATAGGTTTTCTCAACTTTCAATCTCAGCCGTTCATCAAACAGCGCCGGGACGGTCGATCGCAACACCAAGTCGGTCGACCAGTTCTCTCCTTCGACTGTACAGGATCCAACAAAGTGTAGGTCGGTCGACCGGTCGCCTCTTCAAGTTACGGGGTTTAAATAGTGAGCGAGACGGTCGACTGCGCGGTCGACCGTACATAGCCTAGGGGGCAGTCGGGGGGTGTGGTCGTCCGCAACTCTGCCTGTAGCCTCAAACTACTCTTGACCTTCTTGCTCCCACTTCGACTCTCCTTCTTGTTGGATCCTGTAGGCAAGGCAAGAAACACTAGAGAGGGGGGGGGGGTGAATAGTGTTGTAAAAAAATAATTACAGAAAATAAAGTTATCTTCTGTCTAGTCGACTGTAAAAGAGATATTAGTCGACTGGGACGTCAGAGTAGAAGAGTATTTTTAAGACTAGTCTGATAAGTCGACTTAAATAGGAGAGACAGTCGACTTGCTAGAAGAGTTTTTAAGACTATTGTTATATCAGTCTGATCAATCGACTTAGGGTGGAGATCCAGTCGACTTACCAGAAAGATTTCGAGTAAACTGAAATGCAAGTAATGAAATGATTTCAAAGAGATACAACCACAGAGATACCAATCACAGAGTACATACGATGTATCCTGGTTCGGTCCTTTCGACCTATATCCAGTCCCCAAGCAACCCACTTGAGATTTTCTACTATTCTTGAAAATGTACAAGAATACCATATGACGTTAGAAAACAACCTTGTCCAACCCGTAGTCCTCTCTCACCATTAGAGAAAGCAAACCCACTCTTCCACCAAGAGTGAAAAACTGACTCTACACCCTAGAGTCCTACTCTCCAACCGAGAGGAACCACTCTCACAACCGAGAGTAAAAGAAAACAATAAATATGTTTACAATCAACCTATAGCCTTGTAGTGTTTGTGATTTTGTGGCTATTCGGTCAACTTCTGAATTCAGTCCAAAATGAATTTGATATTATGCTCGCCTGAAATCAGAGAACCAAGACTTAGAGATTAGAGTGCTTTGTATGAAAAACTTTTTCTCTTGAAAGCAAAAATACTTAAACTTTTCTCAAAAATTCATGGAACCTATCCCTGGTGATTCTAAGGCTCTATTTATAGAGTAGAATCCCTAGACGTTGTAGAAACAGTTCCTACAACTGTTTAACAACGGATATACTTTTTTAAATTCGAAATACAAGTTTGAAATCAATAAACTGTCGAAACGACTTGAACAGTCAACTGGATTGCCATTATGAGACGACTTGTCAGAGTTTGAAGAAGTTCAGACAATCAGTCGACTGGTCCTTAACGGAAGTCGACTGGTACTCAACAGCTGATCTAGTTCAAACTGTTTTGACCTTTAAATTTTGTAAAACACACAGTTATAAAATTATGTGTGAGTGTGTGTGTGTGTGACAAGACTGTACATCACTCTAAGACTCAACAAAGAGAAAAATTACATTTGTTTTTACAAGACACAAAATATAAGACATTTAAACTTTGGTCTTGACTTGAGTCTTGAGTCTTGAGTGAAGCTTTTGCCATTGTCTTTGTATGAAGCTTTGCTTGATCATTCTTCAGCTTTAGAATATTGTGACTTGCTTGATCAATTTGCTTTGAGGCCGTTGTGTATCATACAAGATAAACTTTGATACAACCTGCAATATATGAGAAATAGCACAACAAACTTTGTATTGTGTTGTAATCATCAAAATCAAGAATCAACACTTCTCGTCTATCTTCTTCAACCCATTATCGTGTATTGAATCCACAAACCCCAACAATCCCCTCTCAAATCCACATCCTCTCCGACACAGCCCTCCACTTCTCCATCATCTCCAGCGTCTCCACCATTTTCGACCACCGCAACGTCCCCCTCTCTGACACAAATAACCCATGATCACAATTAAACTCTTAAAAACTCATACTTTACTCACTATTTTAAAACATAATCATCATCCAAGTATGAAAGTTATCAACTTTATCAACAAAAATTGATCTTTCAACTATAACAATTTAACATTTACTCAATCAAAGCATAGATGATCAAAATATTTCTTGCAAAACATCAACATCAATCTAATTATTCAAGTCCAAATATATATTTATCCTACATCAATCATCGGTAAATACAATTAAAAAAAAGATGATGATGAAGTAAGAAGAAGAACCAAAGGATGAAGGGGTTGTCGGGTTCGACTCGGGTTACTGTCAAACTAGGCCGCGTTGGGCTAGGCAACATAGCACCGATCGAGGCATGAGGGGGCTGGCAGTTGATCCTTTACCTCCCTCTACCTCAACCTCTCTTCCGCCACCTCCTTCCTCCTCCTCGCCGGTGCCGACTCCAACATTTTTTAATCTCTTATACATTGTATACAATTCAAATCTTCATTTAATCAATACTAAAAATCACAAAATTTCATTAAGAGGAATTCTAAGTGCACTCCGACTTTCATTTTTCTTAAATTAACCAAAGTCACAAATTAATCGACCAAAATCGAGTTCTTTAATGTAAAGTCCCCTTTTAATCCTCACAAAATATATCCAAATATTGTAGAAATAACTTTTATTAAGTCTAAACAATTTTAGAAAATTAAATAGGATTTTTCCAATTTTTATTTCACTTTAAAACCCAAAATACAAAAAGATACCAAAGGAAAACAAAAGTTGCAAAATGTCGGACTCGAACCCAGGACCACAGGCCCAATCCCGTTATGAACAGTAACCATTCCCAAACGCACCCACTGACCAGAATGACGAAGATAGATAACTATTTTATACTGAACCTATATTATACTTAATTATTGGGTTTCAGATTTGAGTCAAAAATTGATTTAAAAAACTTTAAGTCTCTGGAGAGACTCGAACCCAGCCACAGTCTTCGCCGATGAACATTAATGTTCTTAAGGCGCACCCGAAAACCAGTATGACAAATGTGATTAACTGATATAGGATTTGATTAAAACGTTTTTGTATAACTATACTGAAATTAGTTTTCCTTTACAAAATTCGATTCTTAAATCAATTTGTACTTGTACAAAGCTTGATTCTTTTCCAGAATATTTTTCTATCAAATGCAGTATAATATATTATATTCAAACTTTATAAAAAATTTCTTTTCGATGATGTTACAAAAATTTCTCCCCAAATTGCATTAGAAAGCAAACATTATAATTTTTCATCAAAACTTTTCTATAAAATTTCTTATACTCATAAAATAAACTAATAAGACTAAATTTGCATTTCTTTACCACATTAGCATTAAAAGTTATTTTTCATACATATTGCATTATTTTGTACTACTATTCTAGCATGCATCAAATATCATACCAACAATTTTCTAAATGATACAATTATTTTTCACTTCTTAATTTAACACAAATTCTAATTGCTTATGTGAATCACACCATCAATCATGACATTAAATAATTAAGATTAAACAATCTACGAAATAGCATACCAATCAATTTTAATAAATCAAATTTCTACATTAATTAGCATGCAAATTTTACTCCTAATTTATAAAGAATTTAAGAAACACCCACCCAAAATTGAAGAATTTTGATGTACTCAAATAAACTCCTAGCATTAGAAGCTCTTAGAAATCCCGCTTTGGCCTCCTCGAATTTCGCGCACCAAGAGAACTCCCCAACTCTCCATCTTCGGTCAAAGCAACAGCAAGAGCTCGATTTGATCCATTTCGGCAGCAAGACAAAAGCATCACTTGCATCTTCATGTGCATATACTATATATATACTTACATATCTATATATGTAGTTATATATATACATATATAAATGGTGGACTAAAGGGTGCTTGTATGTGGTAGGTGGGAAAGCAAACAGAGGACTTTGTTGGTTTGGAGGGGGTTCAGATTAGACAGAGGAGAAAGGAGGAAGGGAAAGAGTGAATGAATTGGTTTTTTGGGGATTATAAGTATATATATATATACATATATATGTATATGTATACATACACATTTGGTGAATGAATGGAGACAAAGCAAGGACATGGTGGTCTTGGTCTTCGGCAGAGAAAAATGAAGGGGAAAGGGGGGTTTCGGCAGAGGTAAAGAGGAAGGAGGATGAATGAGGAGGATGTGTATTAGGTATTGTTATATAGGAGATTATAGGAGTAGTTATTAAAATATGTAATCGGTACGTGTATCAAAAACACGTAAAAAGCACGTAAAAATACAAAGATTGAAATTTAATATTTTAGTTGACTCAAATAGGATAAAATATACAGAAAATGCATAAATATTTGGAAATCAAAATACGTAGAGAAATACGTTACAAATATTACCAGTAACGGTACAAAATATACATGCGTAACACACGAGGAACAAAATTGTCATTTCTAATTTTGGAGATGGAGGATTCTCTGTCAACTGCAACTTCTTGGCAACTTCCATAGCAAGCTCTGGTGTAATTTTTCCAATCCCATCTGAGAAGCAGCAGCCATTTCTCTCAATATCCTTTATCTCTATATCAACCTCCTCCTTACGTAGCACCAGTGCAGAATGTGTTGCCGAGAAGCATTGGCCCATGCGAGCTGCATGCTTGGCGATATTCTTGATCTTAAATGTCCCCATCCATTCTTTGATGTCACCAACCTTCAAATTATGAGTTTCCGCAAAGAACCAAGCTGACCGATCCCTCAGTTGATTTGACGAGAATGCTAGGAAAGAATACTTCCTACCGCAAATGTATAACCCATCTTTCATGATGTTCCTTATCCTTTGGTAGACTGCTGTCTTCTGCATAGAAAAGCCTTTAGAAATTTCTCTAATAATCAGGGAGACAAACATGCTAAGAACATTATTGCCAAGTGTTTGCATTCCTTCGTCCGTCAAAGTTACTCTTAAGAACCTATCTGAAACCTCAATAAACTTCCGATCCATATCACCCTGTTAGAAAGCTCAATCGAATAAGCCTTTCTCGGGGTTATAGCAACCCTTCTCACCTCCATATTGTCATCAGTAGGCTTCCACGACATCACATGTGCCGGTCTCACAAGAAACCAGTCCAGGACATCCCTCAAGCTCTCAACCGCATAAAAAATTAGGTTCTTGAATGAGTAGATATGCTTAAGAGAAACATCATTCAACTCCTCTTCGTGCTTCCTCAATAAATCGAAGAACTCTGTCATCAAGCGGTGCTAGTTAAATACCCCCCTATGCACCAATTCACCATGAAAATGTTTGCGAAGCTAACCCCTTCCACGTTATGATAACAAAAGAAGAGTTCATTAGGGTTCCAAGAATTAGGAGGCTCATCTCGGGTAACAATGGGCCTCTCTGGTTGCGACCCATGGATCATCCTCTCCTTCATATACGCCAATGCCTTCCTCAACTTCCCTTAATGTCTTGGCTTCACAGAAATTTTATAGTTATAGCACCTCCCAATAGCACCATTGGGAGTGAAATCGATGGTTCTTATCCAGGGATCACCATCATCCAAGAGATTACCAGTCTCCATATCATTAACTATCATCAATCACAGTTCTGTAATATATCGAAGGAGCCAAACCCATTCCTATCCGAAAAATCATCACGAAGGGATTCTCATCCATGCTCACCTTCAAATCCATGACATCCCGCAACAAAAACTCCAACTTGAGGTCACACTTGATCATCTCCACAAGATACTTCCCCTTGTCAGTGAAACTCACATCCCCCGAAAACACAAACCGACAACAATCATCAAAAGGGTCAATCAGAAACTCCTCGCCAGGATGCCAACGCGAATTATGTTCAAACTTCCAAGAAGTCACAAACTCGGATTGGCTCACCAGGGTCCCAATCTCGAATCTAACGTCCGAGAACCGGATAGGATCGTTGTTCCATCTGTGGGTGATTCAGAATGTGCTGTCATAGGTTGAGATGGCTATGAGACGATTGGAACGGTAGATGAGTTCGCAGCGGCCAGCAGCAGTGATGGCACGGGAGGCACCATCTGGGGTGTTGAAGTGCCGGAAAGCGTGGGGGGCAGCCATCTTGGCAGCTTGCCTAGCCGATTTGGGGACACTGCAAAAGACAGGGAAGGTGTCATAGGGAGTGTAGAAGGTTTTAAGGTGGCAACGCCAGATGAGGCAGTTGAGGGTTTGTTCTAAGAAGAGCATGAGGTATTTTGCTCAAGTTCCCCTGTCGAAGCCACCTATGCTGACTTGGGTGATTATGGTGTCTTTGTAGTCATCATTCAGTGGAGGAGGGGAGCTCAAAGAGCCCATGGGATTTCCAAGTTATTGAGAGATAGAGAGAGTGTGTGAAATCTAAGATTTTTTTTCCAAAACGACCCTTTTTTTGTAAAGTTTTTCCCAAACCGCTCTACTTTTCTTTTTTTTTTCCAAAGCACCCCACTCGGTCTTTGAAAGATCGAGTCTAGTACAAACTACCGCGGTCTTTCAAAGACCGAGTCTTGCACTTTGAAAAATCGAAGAGCAAGACTCGGTCTTTGAAAGACCGAGCTACTTTTAACTAGACTTGGACTTTGAAAAATCCAAGAGCAAGACTCGGTCTTTGAAAGACCGTGCTAGTTTGTACTAGACTCGGTCTTTCATAATGCAGTTTGGGGGTTTTAATATCGCAGATCTCCTTTCTTCTTCTTCTCGATTTATTAAAAACATCGACTTTTTTTTCTTTCCCTCAACGAACTCATCGCCCCCTAGCCAATTTTGTGGTCGATTACCCCTTTAATCGATCGATACACTCCCCAAAACCAATTAATTTCTCATCGAGATTCGATTTTCCACATCCTTATTCCCCAAATTTGATTATTTCTTTAAACCCTAAATCCCGAATACCCAATTTCGTAGACCTAGTTTGATTTCGTTTTCGTCTTTGGAAGATCTTGGTTGAAGGATCTTGCTCTTCTCTACCTTGTCAGTAGCTCGCTTTGGAATCTCCTACTTGAAAGGTATATTTCTGAAGCTTGTTATATAGTATTTGTTGAATGTAGAGTAGCTATTGTTCACAATGTAGAGCTTGTTATATAGTATTTGTTGGAATCTTCTCTACCTTGACAATGTAGAGTAGCTATTGTTGTTATTTTTAGTTTTAATTTTGTTGAAAAAGAAAGAGTTGAAAGAGTTGAAGTTGTTGCTATCAACGGCATTGTTATATAGTATTTGTTGAATTCTATATAGATTTTTGCTAAAATTAAGAAAGAGTTAAAAATTTTAGAATTTGCTGAAGTTGAATTTGTTATACAGAATTCTATATAGAATTTTGCTAAGAAAGAGTTAAAATTCTCTAATTTGCTAAAATTAGATAATCAATGGCATTGTTATATAGAATTTGTTGTGGAGATGTTTCGAGATTGTTGTTGTTTTTGTTGTTGAGATGTTGTGGTTGTGGATAAGTTTCGAGATTTTTTATGTTTTTGTTGTTGAGATGTTGTGGTTGTGAAAATGTTTCGAGATTATTTTTTTTTATATCTAGGTTTTGTGTAGTTAATAACATTTTTGTTGAAGTTGTAGGATTTGTATTCTATTGTAAATGGCACGTACAAGGGGTAACATGGAGGTAGGAGAAAGTAGTAGACCTCCACGTCGCGATGGACCACGTACTCGCGGTGGACGTGGTCGTGGTCGTGCTCGTACCGAGAGTACTAATGTAAGTAATTAATTGTTGATTCTAATAGAATTATATTACATTTCAGTCTATTGATGTAAATGTTATTGTTATGTATGTTGAAGTCAATCCAAATGAGGTGGGCACTTCTTCATCAGTCCCTTCGTCATCATATATCCCTTCTGGAGGCCCAGGACCCCTCGACCCTTCACTCCTCACTCTTTAGCCGTTGCATCGATCGTAGAATATTTGGAACGGTGAGGCTACGGAGTGCCGCTTTAGGACTGGTCATCCACTACCTATGCACCCACGTATACACGGGATACTAAGAGACTGTGGGTTCTACGGTATTGCCAAAATGACATCCATCAAGTGCGATCGTCCTCTGTTGGAAGCACTTCTTGAAAGATGGAGGCCCGAGACACATTCCTTTCACCTTCCAGTTGGGGAGATGACAGTCACACTGCAGGATGTTGCCATACTTACCGGGCTTCCAATCGATGGAGAGTCAGTCACAGGATCGATGGACTTTGACCTGGTTTATATAGTCGATGAGTACTTAGGGATTGAAGTAGAAGCCGGTGCGGTTAATGGAAAATTTATCCGTTTGAAGTGGTTGAAGGACACGTTTAAAAATAAATTGAATGCCGGTTCAACTGCGGCGGAGGTGGAGTGCTATTGTAGGGCGTACATTCTCATGCTATTCGGCACCGTCTTGTTTCCAAATTCGACAGGAAATAGCATCTCATTGATGTACTTGCCATTAATCGCCGATCTAGGTAGGGTCAGTCGTTACAGTTGGGGCAGTGCAGTACTTTCGTCACTGTATCAGAGTCTGTGTTTGTGCAGTATAGGTTCGAACCAGATAAATGGGCCTATGATTTTACTATAGATCTGGAGTTGGGAGCGGATTCATGTAGGTCAGCCCGTAGTACGGATCCAATCTCAACACTGGATAGTTCTTCCCGATGATATTGACATGCTACCTCCTATCGATGTGTACTGGATAGGCAAATTGACATGGACAGCCAACCCCAACAGGTGCTTAACATACTACCGCGATGAGCTCAATAGGTTGGCAGCTGACTGTGTAGTGTGGTCTCCTTACACGGAGGAGCGACTGATTCGACTACCACCTATTTGCACGTACAGGCATAATTTGTGGCTCATGAAAGCACCGTTAATCAACTTTGGGGTTGTCGAGTTTTACTACCCCGATAGAGTGTTACGCCAGTTTGGTCACAATTGGGCCGCTTGCTTCTTCGAATACGTTCAGAGATGGAATGTTCACCGTTTCCAAGAAATCATCGGTGACATTCCACCGTTTGACCTCTCGGTACATGGGATGTACATGGCTTGGTACGAGAGAGTCACTAGACGTTTCATTTCTCCAACGTTGCAGACTCCTGCTGGAGTGGTAGTCCCGATCCGTCGACCAGGGACCGAACTAGCAGATCAATATTCCGTTAAGTTGCCGATGTATCAACCTAAGGGATCCACTGTTCGGAATTTTGTAAGTTTTAAAGTTTCGTTTTAAATTATTAAAGTTTATATATAAATTTATTTTCATATATGTATGTGTATTTGTAAGTAACCTAATCATTCAACTTTTCATGTTTCTCAGTTGATCCAGACTTGGTCCCTTGCAAAGAAATGTGCAACTATGTTGAATAGCAACATCGCCGATCAGGCGAAGGATATCGTACGGGAGATGTTATCTTGTTGCCGTGCTCAAGCTGATCTTGTGGGGGAGGGCGCAACATTAGATGCAATACTAAGGACTCCCACACATCGAACGAGCGGCCGTTCTGGTTTATGACGAAAGAGAGTTGTTCGAAGGCCCCCACCTCAACCTCAAAGTAATTCAGAACACAAAGAACAAGCAGGGCCTGAGATTGAAGGGGATGATATAGAACAAGAAGTTGGGGGTGAGATTCAAGAAGAGGAGAACATTCCGTTGTCCGCACTAACACAGGCAACTCCACAACGTGGTAGACGACAACGAAGACCCACCAACTTCTTCACACCTGACCCTTGACCTTTAATGTTATGTTGATGTTAGTTTGTTGTAATATTTTGAATTTGGTAGGTGTTGTAATATTTTTAGTTAGTTTGATTTTGTAGTTTTTTTTTAATGTTCTTTATGTTGGGCATATGTTGAGATTGTGGTTGTGAAGATGTTCTTAATGTTCTTAATGTTCTTAATGTTCTTAGTTATGAGTTATTTTTTTTAATGTTCTTAGTTTGTAGTTTTAAATTAGTATTATTATAATGTTCTTAATGTTCTTAATGTTGTAATGTTCTTTTGGGTTTGTTGATATTGTGGAGATGATTTTGTTGTGGTTTTGGAGATGTTGGAATTGTGGTTGTGGAGATGTTGGAGATGTCAGAATTGTGGTTGACAGTCACTCTGTTGGAGATGTGGTTGTGGAAGTGTTGGAATTATGGAGATGTGGTTGTGGAAGTGTTGGAATTGTGGAGATGTGGTTGTTGTTGTTGTGGTTGTGGAAGTGTGGTTGTGGAGATGTGGAGATGTTGTACTTGTTGTTGTGGAGATGTTGGAGATGTGGTTGTGGAAGTGTAAGAGATTGAATGTGAAAGATTGTATCTTGTGCCTGTAAGCAAAAATTCAATCAGCCTCAAGACTCGGTCTTTCAAAGACCGATGTCATTTTAACTAGACTCGGTTTTTCAAAGACCGAGTCTTGATGCTAATTGCAAAATTTTGCTTACAGACTTAAGACTCGGTCTTTCAAAGACCGAGTCTAGTTAAAATGACATCGGTCTTTGAAAGACCGAGTCTTGAGTTCAATCTATTCCAGAGACCAAGCTGCTCTCTGGAAATGATTGAACATCATAGGTCTTTCAAAGACCGTTCTAAATATACTTAGACTCAGTCTTTGATTGAAAGACCGAGTCTTCAATCAAAAAGAAAAAAATTTCACATATTGAACTAGCGCAGTCTAGTACAAACTAGCGCGGTCTTTCAAAGACCGAGTCTTGCTCTTCAATTTTTCAAAGTGCAAGACTCGATCTTTGAAAGACCGCGCTAGTTTGTACTAGACTCGGTATTCCAAAGACCAAGTGGGGTGCTTTGGGCAATAAAAAAAAAAGTAGGGCGGTTTATAAAAAACTTCCAAAAAAAGGATTGTTTTGGAAAAAAATTCGAAATCTAATGGAGCTAGTTTGAAATTTTTTATTTATGAGCCTTGGATGAAATTTTTGTCTTTGCGGTAGTGAATTTTTAGTAGTAGTAGTAGTAGTTTTAAAGGTCTTTTCTTATTTTTGTATGAGAAGTGGAAGTTAGAGCATCCACTATCGTTCGTGCTATATTTTAACTATATGCAAATTTGCTTTTAGTACAGATGCTTTTCCGCCATTATTCTGAGAGCTATAATTTACAAAAAAAAATAGTAAAATATATAGACGGAAGAAGATCCTCCGTCTGCTCTCCTTATTATATTTTTGTTTTAAAAAAAACCCAGCCGAAAGAAGATCTTCCGTCTGGGTTTTTTTATTTTTTTTTAAATTTTTTTAAAAACCTCAGCCGGAAGTTCAACTTCCATTTGAGATTTTTTTGAATTTTTTTGAATTTTTTTTTTCCAGTCAAAAAGGACAAAAAAAAAATGAAAGGGCATCTTCCGTCTCTTTCAAATTTTTTTTAAAAAAAAATAATAAATATGAAGACGGAGGAACATCTTCCGTTTGATAAATTTTTATTTTAAAAATAATTAACCAATTCGTTAGACGGAAAATCTTCTTCCGTCTATAAAATTTTGATCGGTCAAATTCTATAGACGGAAGATCTTCTTCCGTCTATTCGAATTTTTTATTCAAAATAATTCAAAATTTTTAATAGACAGAGGATCATTTACCATCTTCTATATTTTTCAAATGCTATTCTACTATGTTATAGCAGACGATAGTGGCTTGAAATTTTTCAAAATTTTCATTTTTTAAATAAATAGCAGACTCGATAGTGGATGCTCGATCATAAATGTGTCAGATCTTCCTTCTTTTAAAGGATATTGAATTTCTCAATTTTTTAGTAGGTGACCCAACATACTTCTTTGAACTATTTACAATTACAAAACTTTTTGGGGACCAAACCGTCTTGAAAAGTTAGTTGGTGTCAACACTAGACTGAGCATGACAATTAAGACAAAATATTGTAACTTTTAGTAGCACATGTTCTTTCTTAAAACCGAATTGTTTTGAACATTAATGACTAATAAAGGTAGAGAAATAATTGATCCTCATGTTTTCTTCTCAAGTGTGTGATTTATGGATCATAAAGTATTTGGAAATTAATTGTTGTAAGGAGTTAGGAGTAAAATTTTCAGCAATAAACTACCAAATTTTCAATCATGCTTATTCATTAATACTTTTCTTTTGAGTTCAATCTCTTATAAGATATATGCATATGTTGTTTTCAAATTTATGATACGTAAGATTTTTCTCTGATAATTGTAGGGTACACATCTCAAAGCACATGGATCTTAGGATTTGTGGATCTAAATAACAAGCACAATGAGTTTGAAGAAGGAGAAGAAGCACGGCAGCAAGCATTAGCAGCAAGATACCACAACAGCAGCAGGGGCTAGACAGTCGACTGCAATTGTCCGAGATTACTGTTTGACTTGAAAGCAGTCAACTGTTAGGAGAGCAGTCGACCACAAGTTTCCAGGCATGCTGTCTGACTTCTCAACTCTCATAGCAGTCGAATGCAAGTATGTGCAGTCGACCTCAAAGGAGCAAATTTGGGAATTTGATCAACGACTAAGATCTATTTTATTGTAATCCTATATATACTGTGTGATATACGATTCTAGGGTTATTCCAACATTGTAAGGCTCATAGCAGTCGAATGCAAGTATGTGCAGTCGACCTCAAAGGCACAAATTTGGGAATTTCATCAACGACTAAGATTTATTTCATTGTAATCCTATATATACTGTGTGATATACGATTTTAGGGTTATTCTAACATTGTGTGGCTGTCAAAGATAAAGTGAGAAATTATGGGGAGTTCTCTTTTATGTTTTGAGATCTTTTGGGGTATAAAATCTCCTAAGAAAAGCATGTATCTTTACAATTTTTTTTGTAAGAATACATGTAACGTCCAAGAAAAAAAATAAAAATTTATTTTTATATTTGCACATGCATTGCACATAAAAATTTTACACATTTTGTCTCTAAAATTTTCTAAGAGCATGCACAAATTTTCTTCTCATTTATTTTTTACAATTATGTGTTTTATTTTGATTTTAACCCATAGGCCTAAAGTTTAATTTAAATCCCACTAGGAAAGTAAACCCATAATTAAATCATATATTAAATACACAATTAAAGAAAAAGAAAAATGCAACATACATGTTATGTAACAAACTAGTAACAACTAATAAATAACAAATATTAAATTATATGAGAAAGTGTGTGCACATGGGATGCACGTGCACGTGTGTGCACCCCATATACATACGCCAGCCAACTAGAGAAGAGGGAGAGGTGGAGGGAGAATGTGTAAGAGTGGGAGGTTGTATAAGTAATGGGGATCATTCTCCACCACACAAAAGCCTATAAATATTTACCCTTCTTCTCATGAATAAAGGCATAAAAAATCAAAAGATCAAAAGAGAAAGAGAAAAAAAATAGCAAGAAGAGAGTTCGGATTTTTGGGAGAAGAGGCTTGGATTTCGGTTTTTGCTTCTTGGAGGAGAAAGGCTTTTGGTTAGAGCTTTGTGACAATTTTCTAGGAGCTTATTTGCATTTTCATCAAAAAGGTGGGTGATTTCCTTAGCTTTTAGATATTTGTAGCATGTATGTTTAATTAGTTGTGATGAATATGTGACATGAATTCTTAAATTTCTAATTCTGTTATATTGCATATGGTATTGATTTTTAGTAGCAATTCCATGCTAGTTGAAAAGATTTATTATAATTTGTCATGTTAGTAACTTGAAAATTCATGTAGAGTTGTTGGGGTGTTGTTGGGTACATACTAGTGTGCCATGATTATGTTAAATGAATTGAATATATATTTATGCACAAGTTGTTAAATTACACAAATAAGTTGTGTAAACAATGGGGAGAGTTATAAATTGATGGGGGATGAGTTATTCTCATGAAATTGATAAAAAGGAGGAAGAATAGAAGTCTTGAATTATGGTTAAAATAGCTAGTTTTATGAATAAATGAAAGGTATATGTTTATGTTGTTTCTAAAAATCACCATTTACAATTTTTTTGTATAAAAATAATTTTATTGTGGTTAAAATAAGTAAATAAACGTTTCTAGATATTTGTAGAAATAATTTATTAACTATTATTTTGGGGGAAACAAATAAAATTGTAGAACATTTGAGAAGTTAAAATAGAAGAAGAAACAGAACAGGGGGTTATAATAACTTAAACCCATATATAATCAAAAGTGATCTTGGGCTTAGTGGCTAGCGTGTGCGCTCTAGGGTTGCCACGTGGTGCTCGCTGGGCCTGGGGGGTCTCGGGTCCGAATCTGCTCATGCACAATGTGCAATTTTTGATTTATTTGGACTTTTGAGTATCTTTTACTAATAAAATTTTGGGGAAAATCACAAAAATGTTTCTAGATATTATGTAAACAATTAAAAATAATTTATTACTGTTTTCGGTGTATGTTTGGGAGTTTAAAAAATTACATTCATGCTAATGAGTTATGGAATAATCCTAAAATGAGAAATATAAATGGGTTAAGTAAATTGGTTGTAGAATTTGAACACTTTTATGAAATATCTTGAATACGACTTTGGTGACTTAGAAAGATAGTTGAAGTGATTGATGATTGAATTAAAAATGTGAATATGATATTTGAATCGAGGTTCTAGTGAATTATTTTTAATAAGTGGTTTATAGAACTTGGTATTAGAAAATTGTATTCAAATTATACTTGAATAATATGAGAGGGTTTTATTAATCAAAGAATGTTGGGAATTGTTAAAGTGAATGACTTTGATGAATTAATTAAGTATTTTGTCTTCAAAAAGTTGATTTGAGACATTGTTAACTAATGCTATTGAAAGAAGTTAATTATTGCATGATCTATAAATATGAATAAAGTGAATGAATGATGAATATAGAGTAAGAGGTTTATGTTGAGGTTAGTCATGACCTAACTGAGATGGTTGTTATAATCTAGAGGCTTAGTGAGACCCAGGTACCTGCAAGTGATGAAAATGAGTAATGGATGTGAGAATTGGCTATGTGGGTTTTTGTAGAACCCCGTATTTTCAAATATTATTTTTTTTATATTTGAAAATGAATTTAAATTTATTTTTGGAGATTTAATGAATATTTTCAGAAAAATTTATTTTTGTACACGTGCAAATACTTTTTGAGAAGTTGGAAAATTAAGTTTTCTTTATGAAAAATCATTATTTAATATTTGGGATTTAATTGGTATTTTTCCAGATTTTTCTGAAATTTATTTGAGCTATTTGCAATTTTTGAGAAAAGAATGACCTTTTTGCAAATTCGACATTTTAGGGGTTAAAGTGCAAAATGTTATTTCTGGACGTTTTGAACAGTATTGATTGAGATTTAGAATGTATATTTTCTTATAAATCCTAATTTAAATGAGTTTTGATGGAATTTCCGAAGAATGATCTATATATGTAAATTGTATTTTGGAAAGGGTTGTTTTGCAAAAGTGTGGGTAAAACCCTAATTATCAATCCGACATATTTAAGGGATTTTTCTCCCAGCTGTCATTGTTGAAAAATACAGAATTTTTGGAGATTCTTTTGGTGGAGAAAGGAGTCTTTGGATCTAGCAAAGGAAGGATTCTTTTTCGTGGACTTTTCTCTATTCAAGGTGAGATATATAAAAATTGTTGTGTTGTTTTGATTTATGTGAGAGATATGAAAATTATTTTGTTGTTTGGTTCTTGTGAGATATATAAAAATTGTTTTGTTGTTTGATGTATGTTTTGTTGTTTGATTTGATGTTTTGCATGAAAGAAACTTGTCTTGTTGATTGATCTATGTGTGCAAGTATCATTGATATATTGATTTGATGTTGTGAACAATTTAGATCTTGTAATGTGGTATGAATCATGTGAATAATTGTGGATGGAATAGTAGATCCTTATTATTGAAATTGTGTTGCTAAAAGCATGTTGAGATTTGTATATGAACACCTGGACATTAGATTCAAAATTCGGATTTGATTTAGATTTGTGAAAGAATTTAGATCTTGTAAAACCCTAACGAAAGGATTTGTGATTTAGAATATGAGAACTTAATTCTTGACATATTGATGTTTTGAGTGATATATACATATACCTGATGAAGATTCGTTGAGATTTATTATTTTCCTGAATACGAACTATTTTCATAAACATTGATCATTAGAAAGTTTCAGAATTTGATTTTGTAATCAGACCTAATTTTGAAATCTGTAGGCCGACAGTCGACTGGCCTACTGTGCAGTCGACTGGTACCAGCCTGACACTTTACTTTAGAATCTTTGAAAAAGTCGTTCTGGACAGTCGACCTAGCTCATAGGCAGTCGACTGGTCCACTGAGGAAATTATTTTTGTAAGAATTATAAGTCCTTCTGGACAGTCGACCTATAATCCCTTAAGTCGACTTGTATACTTAGAATATTTTGAGAAGATCATTAGAATTTACCTCGGGTAAGTCGACTGATACCTTTTCTTAAGTCGACTGTTATTTGACTTAGTCCATTTTTGTAAAATTTTGGATAATTGTCCTCTGGACAGTCGACTTATCATTAGTATAAGTCGACTGGTACTGAAGGATCTTTGTAAACTTCAGTGTTAATTCGAATGATTGGTTCCTCAGATAATTTAGTATATACTTGTCATTCAGTTCAGTATATGATTAAGCAATTGACTTTGAGATATCCAGACAAGTATTTCATTTGAGACATTTAGTTGAGCCACTTTGTTTAGAGGAACTTTGGTTTAGACCTTTTGGTTTGAGTCTCTAGAGGTGTGTGACCCTAGTATACCGGTGTTGAGTATTTGTTGAGGCCCATTGAGACATTTCAGTTATTGAGTTTTGAATTTAGGCCGGTAGGGTACATCACTCTAGGAGATTCGTTAAGTAAATAATTAACCCAAAATGATAAGGACAGGCACTAGTGGTGATATGATGAACGGGAACATGAGTCAAGAACCTCAGTATGACCTTCGGTGTGGGATTTAATCTCCGGAATTATCACAGTAGATTATTAGTGGTGTGGGATATGTCTCCGGAATTATCACAATCTTGTGGTGTGGGACAATCTCCGGAATTATCACGGTAACTACTTGTGGTGTGGGATTGATCTCCGGAATTATCGGAGTCGAGGTGAAGCGCATGTGGTATTCGTGTGGAGACGTGTCAATGTTTCGGTGTGGGATGATCTCCGGAATTATTCAAGTAAAATATCTTGGGTGTGGGATCCATCTCCGGAATTATCGGGCATGAGATACTATCCATAGTTTATCTTTATCTCATAGTAGTCATCGTTTTAGGATTAGTTCATAACGCGGGGATTGAACCCTACGAAGTGAAGACGTTAAGGGCTTGCACCGAACCTATATAGAATGGGATGCATAGACTTCAACAAGTACGCATTAGAGAGTCTGCATATAGAACTTGTGTTTTCTTGGCTTTGTTTATGCATGTGGTTTTTCTTGTTTTTCTACACGTGACACTTAGCTTAGTATCACTTGATGTTTTATGTTACCTATCATTTCGTACTTTCCATAATCATTTAGTACTTGTTGTTTAAGAATTTATGAGGCATGATCTTTTATGTTGTTTGTTTATTTTTATATTTCTCACACCATTTATGGCTGACCCCTTTAGTTTGGGGGTTAGGGATCATCTCTAGCCTCACATGTTGCAGGTTGTTGCCTAGAGTTGGGGTTGGAATGCTTAAGTTGGTTTTGAGATGTAATTGATATATAAGAGATTTGTGTAAATTTGTAATAGCACTCTTGAGATAAATTTGTGTTGTAAATGAAGAGAATATTGAGTTGAGTTTGTTTTGAATTCTGCTGTGTATTGAAAATGATTTGTTGTAATAAGAATGTTGAAAATTTTAGTGGTGTTGATTATGTTTAATATTATGTTGAAGTGGATCACTGGGAATGTGCCACGTATTTTCTAAGATATCTTATTAGAAATTTGGGGCGCTACAGTTTTCATTCTACGTATTTTGTTTTAAGTCCCATAGGAGGATAAGCTAGCTCTAGGTGGCATTATTCATGTTTCAAATTAACTATAAAGGCACTGGAAGAAGATGTAATAGAACTTGGGAAAACGTAAGTGGGGCGCATCCATGTAATTTGACGGTGGATTCCTGGACTGTGGTTGCTTGCGGGGTAAGACAATCCTCAATTAAATCCGGGACTATGATTGGTTTGACGGTGGATTCAGGATCATGAATAGTCGGGCAGATGGGAGGTAGTTCCCCATTATATTTGTATATATCGGGGCTGGAGCGACACTTTTGGGATGTTCGCAAGATGATAATTTCTGTATAGCTTGACGGTGGATTCCAGGGCTGGAGTCCGTACTTATGGAATATCTAAAACTTGATTTTGTTAACGAGAAATTTTCATGGCGAGGGATTAAACCTTTTAATGTGGAGTACGTAGGTGCTTGCCCTCGGACCTATGTAGAATGGGTTGCATAGAATCCGAATATGTGTGCATTAGTGTCATTGTAGTATATATAACATCTGCATTAGGCATTAAGTCATATTATACACTGACATGTTTAGGATAGTAACTTTTTACACTTTGTAATGCATTTAAGTTTGTAGTTGCTAAAGTAAGAGAATCGTTATATTACGGCATAGTGAGGATCACCGTTTTGTAATATTTCGTCGGTTGTAAGTAACTGACGTGCCTACAGTTTTAAATACAGGCATTGGATTTGCAAGGAGATATAAAGATGATTAGATGCTGATAATTACTTAAATGCTAAAGTTATTACACTTGTATTTATATCATGTATTTCATTTGATCTCGGTTGCGTTGTTGTAAAAGAACTTGAAGTAATAAAAGTTTTAAAATTTCCTTGAAAAATTGTACGAATTGAAGTAAAAGATCTTATTGTGCTACGAATTACTGTGTTAATGGAATTCGTGGCGGTACAGAGTGGTATCAGAGCCAACTTCAATGAGTTGTACAAATTTACAAGGATGATACATTAGGGTGGACATTAGATTGTGAGTTCAGTTTATAGAATTTAATATAAGTGGTTTACATTTGTGTTGCTCTATACACTGATGTTTTCTCCTCCTTTTCCTTATAAGATGGCTAATCACCATGACCTAGAGGATGAAGTAGAATGGTTCTATGAAGAAGATCCCAAAGAAAAAGAACACATAGAGGAAGAAGACCTAGAAGAAATAGAGGAAGAGCTGCCCGAATCCCGGGAGATTACTCTACCTTCACCTGATTCCCCCAATTAATCCTCAGGCGAAGAGCCAGTTCGAGATAACCAAGACTGCATTGTTACTTCTCTTCGGAGGGATTTGGCTACCCATAAGTGGAGAGTAAACCACTTGGAAGCATAGCAGGCGGAGGATAGGGAGAGCATCATAGTACTGAGTTACCGAGTATGGGAGCTTGAGAAGCTTCGACACAGGAATGTCTGACACTTCACCCAACTAGACAACTAAAATCGTTGGGAAAGCAGGAATGTCGTCAGAAGTTCGATGTGATGAAGAAAGAGATCAATGAACTACGGGGAGAGCTCAGAGAAGCCAAAAGGAACCGTAGAATCTAAGTTGTCTTTATGTTGAAGTTATGTACTGGATGTATGAGCAAGTTTATTTCTTGAATGTATAAAGTTTATCTTTGGAAATGAATAAAATTTTGTTGAAAGAAGAATGTAAGTTGTTGCTATTTATGCTGATTAATGAAAGTTTTATGACTCAGAAAAGGCCGGACGAAGGACCCGCAATGGCGAAGGACCCAGTGGTGAGGACAATAGACTCGACCTAGAAACAGAGCTAGCTCGAGTATACAAATCCTAAATGCCTTCGCCGCAAATGTTACCAGGAACACCAGGGTGGGACTAGTAGTACAAGTCCCGGAAGCGATCAGATTGGTGGAATCGTTCAAACGAATGAAGCCACCTATTTTCGATGGCCAGGCCAATCCAAATGCAGCAGATGACTGAATCAGACAAATTGAAACAGTATTCGAAGTTCTAGAGACTCCAAAGGCAAGTAAAGTGAAGCTGGCCACTATCCAGTTGGAAAAAGATGTAGGGATCTGGTGGCAATCGATGAAGAGAACCTTGGGAAATGGATAGATCTCTTCGGAGGAATTCTAGGAAGAGTTCTGCAGCCACTACTTCCTGATGGATATACAGGAAAAGAAGGCTGTGGAGTTCTTGGGTCTGCAACAGGGAAGCATGTTAGTGTGAGAGTATGAGACAAAGTTCAATCAACTCTCGAGGTATGCGCCAGAGATGGTTATTGACGAGGCCGAGAAGGCGTGGAATTTTGAACAGGGATTGAGGCAAAGCCTGAGGTCTAGGATGATACCCCTCGGTATCCTGAGGTTTTATAAGCTGGTTAGGAGAGCGCAGCCACGAATGCTGACATGGATCTGTACCAGGCGGCACAGAACAAGAGGAGCAACTAGAGCGCTGGCAAGAGGCCCGCACCATCAAACAGATTCAAGGGGCAACCTCCAACACTGATGCTCAAACTTACTGGGGCCAATGCCGTTGCTATAGCGGGAAGGCCTGGTACTTGTTACAGATGCGGGGAGATAGGGCACATAGCGACAGGATGTCCTAAGCAGCAGAGGACCAAGACATGTTTCCACTGGGGCAAGGAGGGGCATGTTTGACCTCTTTGCCCACAACTGAACCTGGGGAATACTAATAGTGAAATGCCCCTACCCCTAGCTCAGACAATTTGTACAATTTAGAAGACAAATTATTTATCGTATAGTACAACTGTCCACCATAGGCTGCCTCTCAAAAGTTGGTTAACCAGATTGGTGACTCTTGATCACAGGCTATATTATTTATTATTATTTATTCTTGTGTGATTTCTGATGTGGGATTATTAATCTACACTCTCTCTCTACTCTTTTCCCCCGTGCACACACAAGCCTGTGGGCCCCCTATGTACACATCAGCACTACCAAAGACATACAAGCTGATGTATCTCCATCACCCGGGTGGGCCCCATCCCCCTGCTGACGTCACAGTGATGTCAGCACTGTTTTCCACAGAACGCTTGCAACTTCTCTATTCCGTGGGCCCCCTTCTCTCTCCTACTTTATTATATTTACATTTTTCCATCCTTTTTATTATACATACATATATATATATTTGAAATTACCGGGGTGTTACATACTCTCCCCTTCAGAAGTCAGCGTCCTTGCAGAGTACGGGGCATGCACAATCAACTGTAGGATCTACATTCTAGCCGATGTGAAGCATCTGCTCTTCCTATCTGCCTGATTAATCATGATCCTGGAATTCACCGCCCGGTCAATCATAATCCCGGATTTAATTAAGACTCGCCTCCACCGTAAGCAACCACAACCCCGGAATCCACTGCCCGACTAAGTCTATAGTCCCGGAATCCATCGCCCGACTATATAGACATGCCCCACACTCAGTGTCAAAAGTCGGCTCTAATACCATTTGTAACGCTCCTGCCCCTAGCTCAGACGATTTATACAATTTAGAAGACAAATTATTTATAGTATAGTACAACTACCCACCACAGGATGCCTCTCAAAAGGTGGTTAACCGGATTGGTGACTCTTGATCATAGGTTATATTATTTATTATTATTTAATCTTGTGTGATTTCCAATGTGGGACTATTAATCTACACTCTCTCTCTACTCTTTCCCCCCATGCACACACAAGCCCGTGGGCCCCCTATGTACACGTTAGCACTACCAAAGACATACAAGCTAATGTATCTCCATCACCCGGGTGGGGCCCATCCCCCTGCCGACATCACAGTGACGTCAGCACTTTTTTCCATAGCATGCATGTTGCTTCTCTATTCCGTGGCCTGTGACGTCAGCACTTTTTTCCATAGCATGCATGTTGCTTCTCTATTCCGTGGCCCCCCTTCTCTCTCTTACTTTATTATATTTACATTTTTTCCATCCTTTTTATTGTACATACATACATACATACATACATACATACATACATACATACATACATACATACATACATACATACATACATACATACATACATACATACATACATACATACATACATACATATATATATATATATATATATATATATATATATATATATATATATATATATATATATATTTGAAATTACCGAGGTGTTACAAACAGGGACCAATCTAAGATGATTGGGAAGCCATACCGACAGAGACAAGTATTTTCCCTGACTGAAGCTGATGCGGATGATGTGGAGAACGTCATCACCGGTATGGGAGCACTTGAATAGAGCCTTATTGTTGTTATTTTCCAGTTTGTATTAGAATAAATGTTATGTAATGAGAGTATTCACTATGTAACAAGAGAAATTCTAATTAATGGAATGAAAGCAACTGTTTTATTTGATACTGGATCGTGCCATACTTTTGTGTCACCTACCATTGCAAAATGATTGGGAGTTGAACCAAAAAAATTTCCTGGCAAGGTTCGAGCAGTAGCTACTCCTTCTGGAGAAACATTGACGACCGATCGGTATTATGATGGGTGTGACCTCGAGATCGGAGGAAGAGTCTTTGGAATTGATCTCATCGAGTTGGCAGTTTTGGGGGTCGATATAATCATCGGCATAGATTGGACGTCGATCTACAATGCCAATATCGAGTGCAAGAGTAAGGAGGTTGTGGAAAAGGCACCGGGAGGACCAACAGTTAGATTTCAAGGGAAAAGGAAGTGCAAGCATTTGATTGCAGCTCTGACTAAGCTGAGGGTTCTTGAAGAAGTTGACCAGATTCACATAGTCCGGAATTTTCTAACAATGTTCTTAGAAGATCTACCTGGACTACCATCTCATCGGGATGTAGAGTTCAGCATTTTCATTCGGCCAGGGAGTGCACCAATTTCTAAGGCACCGTACAGAATGGCGCCAGTGGAATAAGATGAGATCAAGAAGCAAATTGAAGAGCTATTGGGCAAAGGATTTATCAGGCCGAGTGCGTCACCTTGGGGAGCGCCAGTTCCATTGGTGAAGAAGAAGGATAGATCGATGAGGATGCGCATCGATTATAGAGAATTGAACAAGGTGATAGTGTAGAATAAATATCCGATTTCACAAATCGATGATCTATTCAACCGTCTACAAGGAGAAGCTATTTTCTCTAAGATAGGTCTACGGTCGGGTTATCACCAGGTCCGAGTGAAGGAAGAGGATGTGCACAAGACGACATTTAGAACTCGACATGGTCACTACGAGTTCTTAGTTATGCCGTTCGGAGTGACAAATGCACCTACTATCTTTATGGACATGATGAACGGGGTTCTGCGACCGTTCATTGATTCTTTCGTCGTAGTGTTCATCAACAACATTTTGGTCTACTCCAAGACAGAAGAATAGCATACTTGGCACCTAACAGAGGTACTGAAGAAGCTACAGGAATAGATGCTATATGCAAAGTTGTCTAAGTGTGACTTCTGGAAAACCGAAGTCGTCTTCCTGGGCCACATCCTTTCTAAGGAGGGAGTGGCCACCGATCCGTAAAAGATTGAGGCAGTGAAGTATTGGCCAAAACCAACTACAGTTAAAGAAATCAGAAGCTTTTGGGGGTTAACTAGCTACTATCGAAGATTTATTCAGGGCTACGCCCAGATAGCTGTGCCACTCACGGGGCTTACAAGGAAGAACGTGAGTTTTAAATGAACAGAATAGTGTGAGGCTAGCTTTCAGGAGTTGAAGGAGAGGTTGACTACCGCTCCCATACTGGCTTTACCAACAACAGGAGTCGACTATGATGTCTACAACGATGCTTCCCATTGCGGACTGGGCTGCGTGCTGATGCAAGAAGGGAAGGTAATAGCGTATGGGTTTAGAAAACGGAGTTCACATGAGAAGAATTACCCAACCCACGATCTGGAGTTGGAGGCAATCATCTTTGCATTAAAACAGTGGAGGCACTACGTGTACGGAGAAAAAATCAACATGTACACGGATCACAAGTCTGAAATACATCTACCAGCAGAAGGATCTGAACTTGAGGTAGCGGAGATGGTTGGAAGTATTGGAGGATATTCGTTCCGAAATAAAGTACCATCCGGGCAAGGCCAATGTGGTGGCTGATGCGCTCAGCTGGAAGAGCGGCTTGTCTCGTCTAATCACGACTTAGGAGAAGTTGGCAGAGGAACTCAATCGAGCTGAAATCGAAGTGGTGTTGCAGGGATTGGGGGCTTCCTTAGCTTAGTTGAGACTTCAGCCCACATTGATAGAAAAGAGTATCAACAGTCAGAAGAACGATTCGAAGATCCAAGGGATGAAAGAGCAAGTTGGCACCGACAAGTTGGCGAAATTCCGGGTGAAAGATGAAGTACTATGGTTTGGAGAGCGGTTGTGTGTACCGAATCAAGCAGAACTGAACGAAAGTATTCTACAGGAAGCACGCTGTAACTCCCCGTCCCAAACTCAGACAATTTATACAGTTTATCAGACAAATTATTTATTATTTAGTATAACTGCCCACCACAGGCTCCCTCTCAAAAGGTGGTTAACCGAATTGGTGACTCTTGATCATAGGCATTATTATTTATAGTTAATTATTTCATTTGTATTCCCGATGTGGGACAATTCTCATCCACTTCTCTCTCTTCTCTCTGTTGCATGAATAGCCGAAGCCAAGACCCCGAGTCCTAGGCCCCACAGCCACATCACACAAGAGCACATAGCACACAAGTGTTGTTTCTCCACACTGGCGGGTCCACCCACATCATCAATGACGGCGGCAGAAACAAAGCAGCAAAGCTGCTTCTTTCCTCACCATGGGGCCCCCCTATCATTTTTCAAATTAATTCATAAACAACCCCCCATAAGGAATTCCTATGGGCAAGCTACCAATTCCCTTATATATTTTATATATTTTTATATTTTAACATGGGGTGTTACACACATGCAACTCTGTTATCTATACATCTAGAAAGTACCAAGATGTACAAGGACATCAAGCAGTTTTTCTGGTGGTCAGGGATGAAGTGGGATGTGGCTGAGTTCGTTGCAAGATGTGCAATCTGTCAACAGATCAAGGTCGAGAATCAGAAACCCGGGGGTCTGTTGTAGCCGTTACCCATTCGGAGTGGAAATGGGATAATATCAGCATGGACTTCATTACTAGATTACCCTGGAGTTCCAAAGAAACCGCTGCAGTTTGGTTGATAGTGGACCAAATCACCAAATCGGCTCACTTTTTGGCAATGAAGCTCACTTGGTCTATGGAGAAGCTGGCTAAGTTTTATGTTGGGGAGATCGTGAGGCTACATGGAGTTCCCTTATCTATTGTATCCGACCGAGATGCGTAATTCACCTCGCATTTCTGAAAAAGTCTTCAGGCAGCCTTGGGGACCAAGATCGATTTCAGTACTACCTTCCATCCTCAACTGATGGGCAGACTGAGAGGGTCAACCGGGTACTAAAAGATATGCTAAGGTGTTGTGTGTTGGATTTTGGTGGCAGTTGGGAGAGGTATTTAGCTCTAGCAGAATTCGCCTACAACAATAGTTTACAGTCTAGCATAAGTATGGCACCGTATGAAGCTCTATATGGAAGAAAGTGCAGAACACCGATGTGTTGGTATGAAGTGGGGGAACGACAGATGTATAGGCCGAAAATTGTGCAACAGACCTCAGAGAAGATCAAGTTGATCAGGAAGAGGTTAGTTGATGCACAGAGCATGCAGAAAAGTTATGCTGACAACCGGATGAGAGATCTGGAGTTCGAGGAAGGTAAATATGTCTTCTTGAAGGTATCTGCAACTAAGGGAGTGATTCAGTTTGGAAAGAGTGGGAAGTTAGCCCCGAGATATATGGGACCTTACAAGATATTGAAGAGGGTTGGGAAGACGGCTTATCGATTGGAATTGCCGGAAGAGCTAGCCCAGGTGCACAATGTCTTCCATGTTTCCATGTTACGAGGTTACATTTCGGATTCTAGTCATCACAAGCCAGAAGTGTCAGAGGGTCTGCAGATAGATTTGAGCTACAAGGAGCGTCCTGTAGAGATTATGGACCGTAGGGAAAAGGTTTTGAGAAACAAGACTATACCTATGGTCAAGGTTTTGTGGAGAAATCATCTGGTTGAGGAAGCCACCTGAGAATCTGAGGAAAGGATGATGAGAGATCATCCCGAGCTTTTTACCTGAACACTGTAAAAAAAAGTTAAAAAAATTTCTCACTCTTTAAGAGTAGTTCCGATGACAGAACTATTCTAAGGAGGGAGTGTTGTAACGTCCCAGAAAAAAAAATTTATTTATATATTTGCATGTGCATTGCACGCAAAAATTTACACATTTTGTCTCTAAAATTTTCTAAGAGCATGCACAAATTTTCTTCTCATTTATTTTTTATAATTATGTGTTTTATTTTGATTTTAATCCAAAGGCCTAAATTTTAATTTAAAGCCCACTAGGAAAGTAAAATCCATAATTAAATCCTATATTAAATACACAATTAAAGAGAAAGAAAACTGCAACCATACATGTCATGTAACAAACCAGTATCAACTAATAAATAACAAATATTAAATTATATGAGAATGTGTGTGCACATGGGATGCACGTGCACGTGTGTGCACCCCATATGCATAGGCAGATCCAACTAGAGAAGAGGGAGAAGTGGAGGGAGAATGTGTGAGAGTGGGAGGTTGTGTGAGTAGTGGGGATCATTCTTCACCACACAAAAGCCTATAAATACTTACCCGTCTTCTCGTGAATAAAGGTATTAAAAATAAAATTAAAAAAAAAAAGAGAAAAAAAAAGCAAGAAGTGAGTTCTGATTTTTGGGAGAAAAGGCTTGGATTTCGGTTTTTGCTTCTTGGAGGAGAAGAACGTTTGGTTAGAGCTTTAGGAAAATTTTCTAGGAGCATATTGGCATTTTCATAAAAAAAGTGGATGATTTCCTTACTTTCTAGATATTTGTAGCATGTATGTTTAATTAGTTGATATGAATTTGTGACATGAGTTGTTAAATTTCTAGAGATGTTATATTGCATATGGTATTGATTTTTAGTAGCAATTGCAAGCGTGTTAAAAAGATTCATTATAATTTGTCATGTTAGTAACTTGAAAATTCATGTAGAGTTTTCGGAGATTTGTTGGGTACATACTAGTGTGCCATGATTAGGTTAAATGAATTGAATATGTATTTATGCACAAGTTGTTAAATTATACAAATAAGTTGTGTAAACAATGAGGAGAGTTACAAATTGATGGGGGATGAGTTATTCTCATGAAATTGATAAAAAGGAGGAGGAAGAATAAGAGGTCTTGAATTATGGTTAAAATAGCTAGTTTTACATATAGATGAAAGGTATATGTTTATGTTGTTTCTAAAAACCACCATTTACAATTTGTATGTATAAAAATAATTTTATTGTGGTTAAAATCAGTAAATAAACGTTTCTAGAGATTTGTAGATATAACTTATAAACTATTATTTTGGGAGAAACAAATAAAATTGTAAAATATTTGAGAAGTTAAAATAGAAGAAACAGAACAGAGGGTTATAATAACTTAAACCCATATATAATCAGATGTGAGCTTGGGCATAGTGGCTAGCATGTACGCTCTGGGGGCACCATGTGGCACTCGCTGGGCCTGGGGGTCTCAGGTTTGAATCTGCTCATGCACAATGTGCAATTTATGTTTTTTTTTTAGTGTTTTTGACTTATAAAATTTTGGAAAAAATCACAGAAATATTTCTAGATATTATCTAAACAATTAAAAATAATTTCTTATTGTTTGGGTATATGTTTGGGAGTTTAAAAAATTACATTCATGCTAATGAGTTATGGAATAATCCTAAAATGAGAAATATAAATGGATTAAGTAAATTGGTTGTATAATTTGAACACTTTTATGAAATATCTTGAATACGACTTTGGTGACTTAGAAAAATAGTTGAAGTGATTGATGATTGAATTAAAAATGCGAATATGAGATTTGAATCGAGGTTCTAGTGAATAATTTTTATTAAGTGGTTTATAGAACTTGGTATTAGAAAATTGTATTCAAATTATACTTGGATAATATCAGAGGGTTTTATTAATCAAAGAATGTTGGGAACTGTTAAAGTGAATGACTTTGATGAATTAATTAAGTATTTTGTCTTCGAGAAGTTGATTTGGTACATTGTTATCTAATGCTATTGAAAGAAGTTAATTATTGCATGATCTATGAATATGAAGAAAGTGAATGAATGATGAATACAGAGTAAGAGGTTGATGTTGAGGTTAGTCATGACCTAATTGATATCTATTACTGAGATGATTGTTGTAATCTAGAGGCTTAGCTAGACCCAGGTACCGGCAAGTGATGAAAATGATTAATGGATGTGAGAATTGGCTATGTGGGCTATCATTCTCGGTATTTTGTTTTAAGTCTGGTAGGAGGGCAAGCTAACTCCATGTGGCATTATTCATGTTTCAAATTAAGGATAAAGGCACTAGGAGAAGATGTAACAGAACTTGGGCAAACGTAAGTGGGGCGCATCCATATAGTCTGACGGTGGATTCCTGGACTGTGGTTGCTTGCAGGGTGAGACGATCTTCAATTAAATCTGGGACCATAATTGGTTTGACGGTGGATTCTAGGATCATGAATAGTCGGGCTGTAACACCCTAGATTTTTAAATGATTTTTTTGAGATTAATAAATGAATTAAAAATGATTTTTGATGATTTAATAAATATTTTTCTGAAAATTTTCTTTTTACAAGTGCAAATATTTTGTTGGGTAGTTCAAAGTTAAAAATTATTTTGGGGAAACCTAATATTTATTAGTTGGTATTATTTGTAATTTTTTTGGGTTTTCTGATATTTATTTGGCATATTTGCTAATATTACAAAAACAGGAGTTTTTGTGCAAAATTACCACTTGGAGTAAAAACTTCAGATTTTTGAATTTTTGGGCTGAGCATGATTGTCAACTCAGAGGTAAAAAAGTTTACTTTTTGTTTGAATAGATTTAATTTATTTTGCAAATTTCTAAAAGAATGGTTTTTTGTAAAATTTCTACTTAGAGGCAAAATTACAAAATTTGTTTTCTGAACTTGAAGTTGGTGCTAGCCAGGTCTGCTGTTGTTGGAATCTAGTTACCTGAATAAATAGATAAAACTAGACACAAATTATAAAACCTCGCAAGTGCACGAATCGAATCGTAGTAATAGCAAGGGTCGATCTCACAGAGATTGTAGACTTCAACTTACTAATCAATAAAACTAATAAGAAAAATGAATAAGAGTTTTTATAATATTCTAAAAGAACTAAAAGATTAAAACTAAGATGAGAGGTGTTGAATCACAAATATCTCTTGAATAGTTGGGTTGTTGATCTCCACCAATAGTTAATAATGCTAAGTTACCTTCTGAACTTACTTCTAATTACTCATGTTTGTTCACTTCAAGGGCATGGTATCTACTCCTTAAAGTATTGTTTCCCTAAGCTAAGAATTAGGCATGGTATCTACTCTAATTCGTTTCTTTCCGTAAGTATCTAGCATGGTATCTACTAAATTATACTTAGAGAAAACATAAGAACAGTGGAAACGAACAAACACTTAAAGTTTTAGAAATTGGTATCAGATCTAGATCCTCTAAGTTGATTGAACCAAGAACCCCTAAAGATTCCTTTGTTACAAATTATGAGCACGAGATTCGGTCGTCTCAATATGCTCATATAACAGATTCAGATAAATGACATCCAAACTTGAGCTTCCCAAGTTCTGTACGTCAGTCGACTGGCTCTCACCTCAGTCGACTGCTCTCAGTCTTGAGAACTAGTTTGACTATCATAAACCTATACCAATTCAATTAGATTCAATCAATAAGTAACATAGAAGAGTTCAGAAGAAAATAGCATTACATAACTACGGTTTCGATCTACCCAACTATGAAATTAGTTCCACATAATAATAACTTTATTGCTTAACAAGTTTGAATACATGATCAACATAAAAGAATAAAGAGAGAAGAAGAAATAAACTAATGGATTCCGGCAATATGGTCGACTGGCTGTCACACAGTCGACTGCCTTCTGGTTGCTGGATCTTCTCTCTCCTTCTTCAATGTTGATGGAGTGATGCTCTCGATGTTCGTTCAGGAACTTGGTGATTGAGCCGCTTCCCAGAGATATATCTGATGATCCCCCTCTAAGTTGACCTCTTCGGATATTTATAGAGTACGGCTGAGAATTAGGGTTTCCACTTTTTCAGGAAGATCCTTCTTTATTTTATTTGATGATTAATATCTTTCTCTTTTCTCCTTTCCTTCCTTATCTGTTCACCACGTCCACTTGGAAATACCCTGTCTTTAGATTTGATTCTTTGTATAAAATCTTGATCCAAGTAGATTTAAAATTAGATGCAGGTGTATCTTTGAAGATCTTATCTGTTTACTCCGCCGCAGACCAGTCGACTTGTCTTCGGACCAGTCGACTTAGTCGAGACTTCTGTAGATTTCATCTTTGATTAGGCCAGTCGACTGCTCTTGGGAATAAGTCGACTGTTCCTCTACATTTTTCTGTGTATCATCTTTGAAGTCCTGAATCTGCTTCGTTTTGCTGTTATAAGCTGTTTCCTGTGGAAAAGAGAAAATAAGAGTTAAATACCATATATAGAGCTTTTAAATGTCTAATTATATTAAGATTATTGCTCTAAAAAGTGAATAATAATGTGTTCATCAAATACCCCCACACTTAGCTTTTGCTTGTCCTCAAGCAAACTAGAATTATGCATAGGGAGAATAATAATAACAATGGATTCAACCACCAAGATTTCTTATTATGTGGACATCAAAATGAAAAATATAAAACTACAAACAATTTCAGATAAAGTAAAATTAACCATACCCATTTTCTCCAGTGCAATTGTTCAGTCATAATCCCCAAACTTAATCATATTTGTCATGCGATTAATGTAGTTATAGTATGCATCTACTCAGTCTGTGATTATCCCTTTTCTCTATTACAAATCCAGTAGCAAACTAGAGTTTTTTTTTTTTTTTTTTTTTTTTTTTTTGTATAGTCTCTTCTTTAAAGTTGTCACTTGTCTTTTGACGCGAATGCGAAACATTTGTGATGTATCCACCCGGTTACTCAACAAGTCACAAACATTAAAGTGCTTTGCATACTCATATTTCAAGTTGCCGTTTGACGTAAAGGTAAACATTGGTGATGAATACCCCTAGTTACTAAGCGCTCAAAACATTGGAGTAGACTAACTTTATTCAAATATATACATATATTGTATCACTCTATTTACTTAAACTCGATTTAGGACTAGATCTAAAGGGAATAATTATCAGAAAAAGCATCACATTTGTTTATTATGTATAATCGCATGACTCGCACAATTTTGTAGGGAATTATGAAGCTCAACAATCCTAAAGTAAATAAGTATCCTTACTCTTACTTTATAAGAAATTGTTTATCCTAAAAAATTCAAAAAAATTCAAAAGATTCTAAATATAACTAACTAATACCCCCACACTTAGATGGAACATTGTCCTCAATGTTCGCACAAAACATAAGATATAGGCATGTGTTACCATCTAGTAAGGAGAGACGGAAAAATAAAAATGAATAACGAAAGAAAGTAAAGGAAAGTGTAAATACTCCCCTAAAAAGTTGGGTTGCCTCCCAATAAGCGCTGTGTTTCATGTCTTCAGCTAGACATGATGAGTTCACGCAATGCATTGAATGGTTTGAAGATTCACATCTTCCTCTTGCGGTTCTAGACTCATCTCTATGTATGGCTTCGCCCTGTGTCCGTTCACCTTGAATGTTTGCTTTCGTTCTTCGCTATGAACTTCCAATGCACCATGTGGAAAGACTTTTGTGACAATATATGGTCCATACCATCTTGACTTGAGCTTGCCTGGAAAGAGTCTTAATCTTGAGTTGTAGATCAATACCTTTTGTCCTTCATAAAACTCCTTTCTTGCTAATTGTTTATCATGGTATAACTTAGTCCTTTCCTTGTATAGCTTGGCATTTTCATATGCATCGTGCCTCAATTCTTCAAGCTCATTTAGTTGCAATCTCCTTTTGTCACCTGCCTGTTTCATGTCAAAGTTGAACTTTTTGATAGCCCAATACGCTCTGTGCTCCAACTCAACTGGCAAATGACAGGCTTTTCCAAACACCAAACGGTATGGTGACATGCCAATGGGTGTCTTGAAAGCGGTCCTGTAGGCCCATAAGGCATCGTTCAAGCGTAGCGACCAATCCTTCCTCCTTGTGTTGACTGTCTTTTCCAAGATACTCTTGATCTCTCTGTTGCTAATCTCCACCTGCCCACTGGTTTGAGGATGATATGGAGTTCCCACTCTATGTGTAATCCCATATTTCTTCATCAAAGAAGCAAATGGGTAGTTATTGAAGTGGCTCCCTCCATCACTTATTATTGCTCGTGGTGTACCAAACCTAGTGAAAATGTTCTCCTGCAAAAACTTGACAACAACTTTGTGATCATTAGTTCGTGAGGGGACAGCTTCGACCCATTTAGACACATAATCCACACCAACAAGTATATATAAATAACCAAATGAGTTAGGAAATGGACCCATGAAGTCGATTCCCCAAACATCGAAAAGCTCGATTACTTGTATGTTGTGTAGTGGCATTTGATTTCTAGAAGAGATGTTGCCTGTCCTCTGGCATTTGTCGCAAGTCCTGCAAAAAGAAAAAGCATCTTTGAATACTTTAGGCCAATAAAAACCAGATTGCAATACCTTAAGTGCTGTTCTCTTTGGCCCAAAATGTCCTCCACATGCATATTGGTGGCAATGTTGTAGAATACTTCTTTGTTCCTCGTCTGCCACACATCTTCTTATAATTTGATCCGAGCAAAATTTGAATAAATAAGGATCATCCCAATAATAGTGTTTGCTCAGATCCACCAATCTTTTCCTTTCCTGATGTGTCATACCTGGAGGAAAAACATGAGCAGTTAGAAAATTGACAATATCAGCAAACCAGGGGAACTGTTCAGAGAGTCCAGTCGACTGGTGGAAGGACCAGTCGACTGCCCCGAGAGTTTGAACATTTATTTCAAATAGATGTTCATCTGGGAAATTTTCATTCAGCGGGGGCATAATTCTCTCTTCCTCCTGAAGTAGTCTGGACATGTGATCTGCCACAACATTGTCGCTTCCTTTCTTGTCTCTAATCTCAAGATCAAATTCTTGAAGCAACAGCACCCATCTGATTAACCTAGGCTTAGCATCCTTTTTAGCAAACAAATATCTCAAGGCAGCATGGTCAGTAAAAACAATAACTTTAGAACCAATTAAGTATGATCTAAACTTCTCTATAGCAAAAATAACAGCTAACATTTCTTTTTCAGTGGTGGAATAATTTAGCTGTGCATCGTTTAAAGTTCGAGAAGCATAGTAAATAACATGGGGTTTCTTATTGATTCTTTGACCTAAAACAGCCCCTAAGGCATAATCACTTGCATCACACATGAGCTCAAAAGGATGGCTCCACTCTGGTGCCATGACAATAGGTGCAGAAATGAGAAGATTTTTCAATGTATTAAAAGCATTTGTACATTCTTCTGTCCATACAAACTCAACATCTTTAGCTAACAAGTCACAAAGGGGTTTGGAGATTTTTGAGAAATCTTTTATGAATCTTCTATAGAACCCTGCATGTCCTAGAAAACTCCTAACACCCTTAACTGTAGTGGGAGGGGGTAGTTTTGATATTATATCTATTTTGGCTTTGTCTACCTCTATGCCTCTTTTTGACACAACATGCCCCAAAACAATACCTTGTTGTACCATAAAATGGCACTTTTCCCAATTCAGCACTAAATTGCATTCTTCACATCTTTTAAGAACAAGCTGCAAATGGTTAAGGCATTCATCAAAACAAGATCCAAAAACACTAAAGTCATCCATAAATACCTCAATAAACCTTTCCACCATATCTGAAAATATGCTCATCATGCATCTCTGAAATGTAGCTGGAGCATTGCACAATCCAAAAGGCATCCTCCTGTAAGCAAAAGTACCAAAAAGGCATGTAAAAGTGGTCTTTTCTTGATCTTCTGGAGCAATAGCAATTTGATTATAGCCACTATAACCATCTAGAAAACAATAATGACTATATCCTGCTAATCTTTCTAACATTTGATCAATAAAAGGAAGAGGGAAGTGATCTTTCCTGGTTTCATTATTCAACTTCCTATAGTCAATGCATACCCTCCATCCTGTGGTTACTCTTGTTGGGATAAGTTCATTCTCTTCATTTGTTACCACTGTAACTCCACTTTTCTTAGGTACTACATGTATAGGACTTATCCATTTGCTGTCTGAGATAGGATAGATGATGCCAACATCTAGTAGCTTCAAAATTTCTGCTCTTACCACTTCCTTCATGTTGGGGTTGAGCCTTCGTTGTGCCTCTCTGCTAGGTTTTGCATCGTTCTCAAGGAGTATTCTATGCATGCATTTGGATGGACTTATTCCCTTGATGTCTGCAATGGTCCATCCTATTGCATTTTTGTGTTCTCGCAATACCTTCAGCAGCTTTTCTTCTTCCTGTGCATTTAAGTTTGCAGCAATTATCACCGGCAGTGTCTGGTTCTCGCCCAAAAATGCATGTTTCAAATGATCGGGCAGCTGCTTGAGTTCTATGTCTGGACGCTTCTGTACAGTCGACTGGTCCATGTCAGCAGTCGACTTGTTCTGGGTGTCTGGGTTTGGTCGACTGGTTAGAACACCAGTCGACTTACTCTGTTCATCAGTCGCCTGATCTGTAGAAGAACAGTTTTTATCAGACACCAATTTTTCAAATAAAGGTGCAGGCTTACCTGAATATGACTGTGGAGTTTCAAGGTGATGTACTGTCTCTGCAATCCTCCAGTCATCGTATTCCTGTTCAACATGAGATAAAGTTAGAGATTGAGTGATTGTGGCTTGAAGTGGTTCAACGCTATGTACCTGAAATGTTTGATCAACAATCTCCTGCACCACATCAATATTATAGCATTCATGATCATCTTGTGGTAATTTTAGTGTATCAAACATTTTAAATTCCACTTTTTCTCCGTTTATCTTCATACTTATAATGCCCTTTTTAACACAAATTTTTATATCAGCTGTACTCATAAAGGGCCTACCTAATATGATCGGTAGAGATGATGACATTGAAGATTCCTCCATATCTAACACAACAAAATCAGCAGGCAAAATAAAATCATTTACCTGAACTAGGACATCTTCTAAAATACCTCTAGGTCTTTTGATGCTGCGATCAGCCAATTGCAAAGTGATGGATGTTGGCTTGAGTTCCCCCAATCCAAGCTTTTCGTAAACAGAATAAGGAAGAAGATTTATGCTTGCTCCCAAGTCTAGCAGTGCCTTTTCAAAGAAGTGCTCACCAACCTTGCAAGGAATGGTAAAACTACCTGGATCCTTCAGTTTAGGTGGTAATTTTCTTAATAAAACAGCACTCACTTCTTCTGTCAAGGCCACATCCTCCTTAACCTGAAATGTTCTTTTGTGAGTACAACAGTCTTTCAAAAATTTGGCATAAGAAGGAATTTGTTTAATCGCATCAAGTAGGGGAATATTAATTTCTACCTTTTTGAGAGTTTCAAAGATGTCATATAAATGTTGTTCTTTCTTTTTATTGACTAACCTTTGAGGGAATGGTGGTGGGACTGTCCCTACTTTTTCACTTACCTTACTTGAACCCAAAGCTTTTGATGGTTGTGTATCTGGTTTGTCTGTGCAGTCGACTGGTTTGTAAAAACAGTCGACTGGCTTGTCTGTGTGTGTTCCAACCTTGTTATCAATTACCTTACCATTTCTTAAAGTAGTCACTGCTTGGAGTTGTTCTTGACCTCCTGGGTTTGGTATGGTTTGTGAAGGGAGTTCACCAGCTTTTCTTTCGCTTAGCTCTTTTGCAATCTGACCAATTTGGGTTTCCAACTTCTGAATTGCTTGCCCTTGTTGGTTGCTTGTTTGATGTTGTTGTTGGAGCAGTTGAAGAACAGTGGATTCAAAATCCAACTTCTTCTGTTCTGGGGCTGGTCGATCAAACCCACTTCCCATCTGAGGGTTTCTTGTATGTCCTTGTGTGAATTGATTCCCTTGATTATTTTGATTATTGCTCCATGAGAAGTTTGGATGATTCCTCCATCCTGGGTTATATGTGTTCGAGTATGGATTGTTCTTTGGTGGAAATACTCCTCGACCCACATAATTCGCATGCTCCTGATCTGTGAAAGTAGACATGGGACATGTATCAGTTGTGTGATCTAAATGAGAACAAATTGCACACGTTTCATTTGTTTGATTTTTAACTCCACCCATCGTCGACATTGCATTAACAAGCATATCAATTTTCTTATTCATGTTTGCCATTTCTAATTGAATGTTATTATTATTAGAGATCTCGTAAACTCCCTGTTTTTTCGTAGGTCCCCTTCTTGTTGAGAATTGTTGGGAGTTCTCGCTAAGTTCTTCAAAAAGTTCAATGGCTTCTTCTCCACTTTTCCTCATCAAAATTCCGTTGCAAGCTGCATCAACAATTGCTTTGTTAGTGTCATTTAAACCTTCATAAAAAGCTTGTACCTGATCATCCTTAGGCAGATTGTGAGTAGGACACTTGAGAAGCTTGCTCTTGAAGTCCTTCCATGCTTCGAAGAATAGATCTCCATCTTTTTGCTGGAAGAGTTGAATCTCCCTTTTTAGCTGTTTGGTTTTCTGGGCTGGAAAGAACTCTTTCAAAAATTTCGTTGCCAATTGCTCCCATGAATTAATTGATCCTGGTTCCAAAGAATTATACCACAACTTAGCATTAAGTTTTAAAGAAAAAGAAAACAAGATTAACCTGATTTGTTCAGCGGTAAGCCCTTGGACGCTTTGTGTCCTGCAAAGATCGAAAAAGTCTTGCAGATGAAGATGAGGCTCTTCATCTGGTTTGCCACTAAAGTGGGGAACCATACTAAGTAAATGAGGAGATAGGTGCATGTTCCCTGTAGCATTAGGTTGAAAAGCAATGCAGGAAGGTTGCTCAATATTCTTAGGAGTGAATTTGTCCTGCATTGGTACTCGATTTTGTATTTCTTCAGCCATTCTTCCCTGTGAAATCTGTCTCTGTGCAGTCGACTGGGTCCGTATAGCAGTCGACTGGTTGGCTGCAACTAGCTTACCTAGTCTGTGCAAAGTTCGTTCTGTTTCTGCGTCAATAGGTAGTAGCTCTGGTCGAAGTGATCGTCTACCGTGCATTCACCGAAGTCCTGTAACCTAAAAGAAAAATTATTAATAAAAGAAAAGAAAAACTAATAAAAAATTCTACTGACTTGTAAGTTAAAATACTAAACAATCCCCGGCAACGGCGCCAAAAACTTGTTGTTGGAATCTAGTTACCTGAATAAATAGATAAAACTAGACACAAATTATAAAACCTCGCAAGTGCACGAATCAAATCGTAGTAATAGCAAGGGTCGATCCCACAGAGATTGTAGACTTCAACTTACTAATCAATAAAACTAATAAGAAAAATGAATAAGAGTTTTTATAATATTCTAAAAGAACTAAAAGATTAAAACTAAGATGAGAGGTGTTGAATCACAAATATCTCTTGAATAGTTGGGTTGTTGATCTCCACCAATAGTTAATAATGCTAAGTTACCTTCTGAACTTACTTCTAATTACTCATGTTTGTTCACTTCAAGGGCATGGTATCTACTCCTTAAAGTATTGTTTCCCTAAGCTAAGAATTAGGCATGGTATCTACTCTAATTCGTTTCTTTCTGTAAGTATCTAGCATGGTATCTACTAAATTATACTTAGAGAAAACATAAGAACAGTGGAAACGAACAAACACTTAAAGTTCTAGAAATTGGTATCAGATCTAGATCCTCTAAGTTGATTGAACCAAGAACCCCTAAAGATTCCTTTGTTACAAATTATGAGCACGAGATTCGGTCGTCTCAATATGCTCATATAACAGATTCAGATAAATGACATCCAAACTTGAGCTTCCCAAGTTCTGTACGTCAGTCGACTGGCTCTCACCTCAGTCGACTGCTCTCAGTCTTGAGAACTAGTTTGACTATCATAAACCTATACCAATTCAATTAGATTCAATCAATAAGTAACATAGAAGAGTTCAGAAGAAAATAGCATTACATAACTACGGTTTCGATCTACCCAACTATGAAATTAGTTCCACATAATAATAACTTTATTGCTTAACAAGTTTGAATACATGATCAACATAAAAGAATAAAGAGAGAAGAAGAAATAAACTAATGGATTCCGGCAATATGGTCGACTGGCTGTCACACAGTCGACTGCCTTCTGGTTGCTGGATCTTCTCTCTCCTTCTTCGATGTTGATGGAGTGATGCTCTCGATGTTTGTTCAGGAACTTGGTGATTGAGCCGCTTCCCAGAGATATATCTGATGATCCCCCTCTAAGTTGACCTCTTCGGATATTTATAGAGTACGGCTGAGAATTAGGGTTTCCACTTTTTCAGGAAGATCCCTCTTTATTTTATTTGATGATTAATATCTTTCTCTTTTCTCCTTTCCTTCCTTATCTGTTCACCACGTCCACTTGGAAATACCCTGTCTTTAGATTTGATTCTTTGTATAAAATCTTGATCCAAGTAGATTTAAAATTAGATGCAGGTGTATCTTTGAAGATCTTATCTGTTTACTCCGCCGCAGACCAGTCGACTTGTCTTCGGACCAGTCGACTTAGTCGAGACTTCTGTAGATTTCATCTTTGATTAGGCCAGTCGACTGCTCTTGGGAATAAGTCGACTGTTCCTCTACATTTTTCTGTGTATCATCTTTGAAGTCCTGAATCTGCTTCGTTTTGCTGTTATAAGCTGTTTCCTGTGGAAAAGAGAAAATAAGAGTTAAATACCATATATAGAGCTTTTAAATGTCTAATTATATTAAGATTATTGCTCTAAAAAGTGAATAATAATGTGTTCATCATCTGCAGTAGTTGTTTTTTTTTTTAATTTAAATTTAATTTGTTTATATAATTTACAAGTATAAGGATTTATATAAGTAAAGATATATTCAGAAAGGGATATTTTGCAAAACCTATTCAAAACCCTAAAACCTAATTTCCAGCCTAATATAAAGAGAGTGCAACCATCTCTTCACTGCATTACACAAAGGATTTTCGTTATTATTGATTTCTTGGAGTTTCAAAGTGAGGATCTTGGATTTCTTGCGAAAGAAAGGACTTTTCTTATTCTCTTTATTATTTCGGTTGATTCTTCAATAAGGTGAGTGACATATATTTGATTTCATATTATTCTGTGCATGTTGTATGTGATGATTTGTCTATTAGAAAATATGTTAGATGATGGTATGATGATATAATGAATTTTGATGAATGTATGAAAAGAAATTGAATCTATTCATGAAAACTAAGCTATTGATGATTTAAAATTACATATTGATGACTTGAGATTGTTAAGAATCTAATAGAAATCATAAATAGGTTGTTTTCTTTCATATCCTTGCTGTTTTGATTGATTATAATGAGAGTGTATGATGTTTATTGCAAAAAGAGAACAAAACTCAATCTTTACTGTGTACGTATGCATATGTTGTCTGTTGGATGAATTTGATGAAGAAAACTTGATTATATACATGTTTTAATTGCATATATTCATGGGTAAAATATTAAAACCAATGGGGTATGTATATAATCAGTTGTAGAAGAGTTTTAGAATCAAAAAGATCAAATATTGAAAGTTGGAGTTGGGGTTGTTCTTCGGATCTGACTTGTTTCAGCCGAAATTGAATTTTGATACTTTTGTAATGTTTTCGAATTGAATTTGAGTTGCTTTAATACTGAGTTTGATTTGCACTACTTCTAATTTATGAGATTTTGATGTTTTACTAATGCAAACACACACATATACACATCTATGTTCATTATTTGAAGATTTTGATAAGAATTGCTCTTTTATGATCTCGATGTGGTTTTGATTTGTTTGATAAACTCCTATATATTATACAATTTGTATTTGATCATCTCAGCAATTTTGTTTTGCAAATTTATGATTTTACAAAGAATTAACGAAGTATCAGTAAAAAGGTGCACGAATATTAAAGATGTCGATTTTTGAATATGTCGGTCGACTGTCAAGATTTTACACATGAACTGACAGTCGACTGTCAATTATTGGGTTTTGGGAATTTTGCATTTCAGTCGACCGGCCACTTTTGTACTGTTTTTAACGGTCGACTGTCAGTGTTCTTGCTGATGGTTTTTCTTGAGTTTTCTTCATGTTTCTTGAACGATTGTTTCTTCGATATTATGGATTATTGATCTACTGTTTTAGAGAATGTTTTTCTACAAATTACTGTATTTTACAGAGAGTTATGTTTTGATTATAAATGAATTTAAATTGTATTGCTATAACTTTATAAAGTGAAATATATATATGGTTTTTTAAGAAATTGATGTTTTGTGATATTCTATGATTTCAAAATATGATTTTCAGTTATTTGATGGATTTAATATTTTATTTCAATTCTGGAATTTTTGAGTGTGTTAATTGAGTTTGGATTTTGCCGATTTAAGAAGTTTTCTTGACATAAACATTTCGATAATGGAATTGGGAGTTTTATTGAAAGTTTTGGTGTTATATTCGTTTTGTGAATCTTTAGGAGTTGAATGGGAGTCATGTGAACTGGTAGATGAGATTTTGTGGATTATGACCAGTTGGGTCTTAGGGGTTGTTGTTGTGGAATTAGGCCCGGCAGGATACACTAACTCTAGAGAGGGAGAATTTGTATTTTAATAATAATCAACTTAAGGACAGACACTAATGGAGATGTGATAGAACTTGGGAAATGTAAGTATATGCTCTAGGGGTCTACTCCAACGGATGCATTACAAGACTGTGTGTTGTTCTGTCTCGAGAGGATATTTGGTATGTTTGTGTATCGAGGGTCTGCAGGCCTATTCATAGAGCATACAAGTGCATTCGCATGTCGATGGTCATCGGGCCTATTAACGGGATGTACTAGTGTAACAGCATGTCGAGGGTCTCGCAAACCTATTCATGGGGTACACACCAGGGAGGTGATTTCTTCATGGGGTCAGAGCTATTCTTACATGATGCTTGCGCGTCGAGGGTTGTGATGCCTATTCACGGAGTATTCTGGATCTTGTTTCTATCACAGTAGTAGGATTAGTTGAATAACGAGGGATTGAACCCTATAAAGTAGAGAACGATAAGGGCTTGTACTGGACCTATGTAGTATGGAATGCATAGAATCCGACAAGTATGCATTAGAGAGTCATCATATTGCATTTGTATTTTCTTGACTTGGTTTTATGCATGTTTGTCTTCTGTTTTCTGACACTTGACACATAGTCTAGTTTCACTTGATGTTTTCATGTTTTATTTATTGTTATTTCATATTCCATTGTTATTACTGTTGATATATGTTTTTTATGACTTTGTTCTTTATGTTTCATTCATGTGGTATTTCTTTTGATGTCACTCACACCGTTATGGCTGACCCTGTAGTTTTGGAGATTAGAGTTATCTCTATCCTCATGTTTTACATGTAGGTATCTATAACTTGGGATTTGGATACATGTGGTAGAATGATAATGTGGCTTATGTAAATTGTAAAAGAATGTATTGTAAAAGAAAGAAATTGTAATTCAAGGTGTTTAATTTTCTACTGTGCTTTGTAAAAAAATGATGTAATAAAAGTTGAAAAATTTATCTGTGTTTTGGCTATGTTTACTATTACATTGAGGTAGATGCTGGGAATTGTGCCACGTAGTCCTGAGATATTATATTGAAAATTTGGGGCGCTACACGGGCAGATAGGAGGTAGTTCACCATTATATATGTATATATGTATATACCGGGGCTAGAGCGGCACTTATAGGATGTTCGCACGACGAGGATTTTCATATAGCTTGACGGTGGATTCCAGAGCCAGATTCCATACTTGTAGAATATCTAAAACTTGATTTTGTTACTAAGTAGTTTTCATGGCGAGGTGTAATACCCCGGATAATATAATACTTATATATATATATATATATATATATATATTGTCTGTATGTATGAATATATTGCAGTGTTTGTTTGATATATATATACGTATGATTGATGTGAGGTGTGTTTATTGTTTGCGGGGCGGTTCGTGTGGGTGGTTGCATTCTTGACAATGCACGAGAATGAGACGGACCGATACTAGTACATACACTAGTTTTGTGTGTGGTATCTATGCAAACATGCAATTGTATGATACTACAATGGGTATACTTTGCATGCACTCAAATCTAATCTCTCATATCTCATTTAGAGCTTGATCAAGACCAAATAATTTCAGCCGAACTCCAACTCAAATACCAAGAGCTAGAACATGGTTTTTGGCAAAACCACCTAGTCACATCACCCTACCCCCTCCCCTATGTGTGCCCCCCCCCCCCCCCCTCTCTTTCCTCACTCCCCTCTCATTAGAAACCCCCTCCTTCCCCCTCCGAAGCTCTGAAAATTTCAGAAAAAAGAAAAGGAAAAAAAAGAAAAGAAAAAAAGAGAATGAGAATGAGAGAAAGAAAGGATCAATTGAAGAGGAGTTCTTAAGCTTGGAGTAGGATCTTTGGAGGAGCAAGCTCAAGACAACCACAACCTCTTAAGCCAACTCAGGGTGGGGATTTCTTTAAACTTGTTTTTGTTCATTCTTGTTGGTTTTCTTGCATGCATGAGTAGTGGTAACTTTAGAATGGTTGTGTAAGAGTTGATTGATAAAAATCTGAACTAGAAACTGGAAACATGATCTGCATGTCATTTTTTCGAATTTTAAGAGAACAAACTACTTGGAATTTGATGATAAAATTTATACAGGATGATCTCATACATGTCTAGAAGATGCATGGTTTATTTCGGAATTTTCTGATGATGTTTGATTTTTTGATTAAATTCATTTTGTGGACTGAGCCGTAAGACAGGAACAGGATCTGTTTATTGTGATAACTGAACTTGTGGGAATTCTTATAATTAATTGAAACATGATCTATGGCTAAAATTTTTACCATGATTTCTTACATGCATCTATACTCTACAGAAAAATCATGAAATTATTTGGATGAAGTTTGATGAATGTTCAAAATTAATCAATCAACAGTAGTCAAGACTGTAACTGAAGAATAGCAGGATCTTTATGCATGTTTAAAATAGATAGAAATCATTAATTACTTGGAATTTGGATATCAATCTTCTTGCATGATGTTCATAGTGATTTCTAGTTTCTGAATGCAAAATTGGTGACCATTTGATAAGTATATGATTTATGATGAAATTTTAGTATGTACTGTGCATAACACAGTTAGAATGGACATCTTGATAAGATGGTACTGTTGAGGCTTTGTAAGAGCAGATTTTGAGAAAAAGTTCTGTTAAGGAAATGTAGTAGACATCTGGAGATTTTCAACAAGCCTTATTTGAAGGTAATCCTATGAGTAGATGATTAGATATGATTTTTACAAGACTAGACAGAAACCAGGTTTTGAGCTGAAGGCTCTATTTGAGTAAGACTTAGTGTGTGGTTCTGTACACCTGAGAGTAATGTCTGTTTTAGGGTGATCAAATGACATAATTTGGATTGCTGATCAACTAGAAAGTTGTAGAGGACATTCACACCTTTCCACATAACCTGGATCTGTATCATTCCGATGAGTAGGTAGAGTTTTATGCTACCGGTAAGGTGCAGCCAGTGTACAGGAAGTACACAGGCTAAGGCTTGTAAGGCCATTTTGAGAATCTAGATGACTGAATCTGAGGTGATGATCAACTAGAGAGTTGTAGCGTAGGTCTTTACCTTACCATATTGGGCTTGAACACCCAAATCCGAGTTGTATTGTGGGAGATATGACCTTTCTAAGTTTCAGGTAGAAGCAACATAGTTGGCTAGACATGATTTTTGACTAAGTGTTGGAAGTACTATTTCCCCTCTTGTAGATAAGAGTTAATGGAATTGCTTTTGGGGGTAATAGGTGATATTCATGCAACCCAGTACATGGATTAGAAGTTATGGACTTGTAAACTAGTAGCATTGCATACTCAAGAAATTGACCTTATCATATTTGGAGTATGTTGGTTTGTGTTTATCTCCTTGGTCTGTCAATAGTTTGGTGTAATGATTGAAAGCATTGCTGGCAAAAGGCATTTCTTGGGCACCATTGTACCACTCGCTGAGTGTCACGGGCCGAAAAGTGGTCAAGGACCAACAGGAGTGTGGCAGCCGATAAGTATCGACTCGCCAGATTATTATTTTGACAGACCAGTCAGGGGTCAATTGTTCGATAGAACTACATGCATGATTTGGATGACAAGAATATTTTAGTATTTGTTATTTAATTAAGTTTTTTACTTCCGCTTACGGGACAAATTGGCGTTAGGGGTGATTCCCTATAATTCGACTTGTTCTGAGGGCCAGCACTAGGCGGTGATAACTAGGGTTGTTCTCTTCCTGTCGTAGGGATACGGGCTGTGTTCACTCACTAGCTGAGCACACGAAAGCCGTATCTCGCTCTGTTAATTCGTGAAGTATCGTGGTAAGAATGGAGAGAAACTCTATCGTCTAGGGGGCTTAGACCCTTGAGGCCGTCATGTTCTTATGTTGCTGGACACTACGGACCATAAGAGGCGGCAGTCTCATGGATCTTCAGCGCCATGGACGTGCAGGATGCATATCTATAAGATCATCATGATATTTGGTGTGATTCAAACCGGATTGGGCACAAGTGGCAAACGGGGACACCACTGTGTTAGCAGTAATAACTATAGGATTAACCAGCCACGTGGTATCTATCAGGAACTGGTTGAGTACAATGGTAGAATGCATTGCATGGCGAGGGTTCGAAACCCTGAATTTGGAGAAAACAGCTTGATTTGGAGCGTATGTAGTATGGGATGCATGCGTATCCAGAGTCTTGCTGACATTATATTAAGTGCATCTATTTCTGTGCCTTGTATTATGCATTAGACTTCAGGTCATGCCATACACGAACACTAGGGAATTAGGATGCACGTTTCTTTTTCCGTTTAAGATGGTTTGTGGTTGACAGTTTGGAGATCAATGTTTCTTATCAGCATTGTGTCAGTTGAAGTACTGATGTTCCCCACCTTTTAGGTACCGGTCTTACCTTTAAGCAGGTGCAGGGATATCAGAGTTGCACAGCATAAGACTCAAGCCGAGGGGCAAGTCTTAGGGAAGCAGATTGACTACTCAGCAGAGGTTCGGCGGTGATCGGTCGACTGCCACTCTGGAAGATAGCTAGTAGCCTTACAAGTGGAGTCTGTAAATATTTTGTAATAAGTTGTAATGAGTTAATGTAATTTGTACTTCTGATTCAAGAATGAGATAGTGGTTGTAATTGAAGATGTAATGACTCATATGGCAATAAAAAGTTTTTAAATTTCTGTGTTATTACTGTGTTGAGATGCATTTGAAGGCAAAGATTCTGGTGAGTGTCACGGATGTTCGGTAACGGGAATCCGAGGCGCTACACGAGGGATTATACCTTTTAATGTGGAGTACGTAGGTGCTTGCCCTCGGACCTATGTAGAATGGGATGCATAGAATCCGAACAAGTATGCATTAGTGTCATTGTAGTATCACATATGAATTAGGCATTAAGTCATATCATATACTATCATGTTTAGGATAGTCACTTTTTACACTTTGTAATGCATTCAAGTTCGTGGTTGCTAAAGTAAGAGAATCGTTATATTACGGCATAGTGAGGATCACTATTTTGTAATATTGCGTCAGTTGTAAGCAACTGACGTACCCATAGTTTCAAATGCAGGTGTTGAATTTGTAAGGAGAAATAAAGATGATTTGATACTGATAATTACTTAAATGCTAAAATTGTTACACTTGTATTTATATGTAACTCCCATTCCCGACAATAAGTATTTTCAGTATATTTTCTATAATTTGATTTTATTTTATAAATTTATTTTGTGCTAAATTCATTTCGGAACGTGTATTAAAGTATTTTCTAATAAAAAATTCTATTCATTCGAATAACGGTGTATTTTGAGTTTATTTTCTATATCTTATTGATTAAATATTTATATTTGAGCTTAAAACAAATATATTATTATTATTGGATTATTATAATAAAAAAATTTAAACCTGCATATCATTTTGTCATATGATTTTATTATTATTAGGATTATAAAAAATAATTGTTATTTCTTGATTACTCATTAAAGTTCATCTATTGAATTATATTATTGTACTTGATCTAATTTTGTTGGTGATATACAATTTATTTTTCAAGCCCAATTTATATTTTAATTCATTTGTATTAATTATTTATTTATTTGGATTTAAACATTTGTCCATGAAATTCTTTGTTCTTCTTGATGAACTATTTTCTTGTTGATCCTATTGTTCTATTATTTATTGTGGGGATTTTTATTTGAACCCTATTGATTTAGATCTACCTCTTCTTTGAACCCTAAAACCTAATTTCATTTGTTCTTGACCCAAAACCCACTATTATTGGATCCTAAACCACTAGGGATGGCAAATCGGCTGGGTCAACCGGCGACCCGCCCGCGACCCGCCCGTTGGACCCGGCCCATGAAACGGTTTGGCGGGTTCGGGTCGAACCCGATGAACAGTAACGGGTCGACCCGGGTCGTCAAAAATGCGAATCCAACCCGTTAAACTCGGCCCGCGAACCCGTTTAAAAAAGTCCAACCCACCGCTAACCCACGGGTTTCGAACCGTTGGACCTGTACGGGTCGAACGTTCGACCCGTTACGGGTCGACCGTTGACCCGTGGGTCAGCAGCCCGTTGGGGGAGGGGGGGGCGCCGCACTGTTCAACATAGAGAGCCATTAGCTCTCTCTTGACCGTTTTTTTTTTTGTTTTTTTGATTTTTTTTTGGTTTTTTTTGTATTTTTAGCCTATAAATACTCCTCAAAATCCCATTAAAAATTCACACCTTACTCTCTTACTTTCTCTACTATTATACATCATTTCTAAGAAATTTTTCAACAATTGTAGTATTTAACAAGCAAGTCTACAACAAGGCATATACACAATCAATTTTCGATCGTATCAAAATCAAAATTCAACATCTTCAACTCTCTTCAACTATCGTCAATTCTCCTTCAAGATCTCCTCAACTCCTTAATTGCGGAATCGGCGAAGCGCTTCTTTCTAGTTCTATTTCTATTCTTATTTTCACGGTTTATTTCACATACGCGTATTCCACGGTGAACGGTATCAAAATTTCATACCTCTTTCGTTATATTTTTTTTGCGTTGTAGTTAAAATTATTGTTGGTTTTTTAATCTTCTCTATCTCAACCCTCTTGTTTTTTAGATTTTTTTATAATTCACCGTTCCTACATTGTGTATTTTTTTTTACATACATTAGTATATTTTTACATTATGTCTAGATCACGCGGTAGCGGTCGTAGCGGGCAAGATTCCTCCTCCTCTTCCCGTAGGCCACCAATTGTCCCAACTAGTGAGCCCGCTCAAGAATACCATGATCCTCCTACCCAATAATGGGGTACACACGACGAGGTTGTAGGTGACATACAATTAGAAGAAGAAAAACAACAACAACAACCAACCGAAACCACACAACCCCGTAGTAGTAGGAAAAGTAGAGGAGAAACTAGTGATTAGAATAAGTTTTACGATTATATTCCGGACGAACATACTCCGGGTATAGGTTTGAAAGTTTGTAAAACATGTGGTAAAACATAAAAATTCAAGAGGGGTGACGGTACCGGTACAATTAGTAGACACATCCAACATAACCATAAAGACCTTCTTGCTGACCTACAAGGCCAACAAAAAATCAACCCTAGGACAGGTCTAGTTGATAGCCATCATTATGATCTCGATCTTGTTCGTTGGAAAATGGCCCGATTAGTCATAAAGGAAGAGTTACCATTTTCCTATCCCGAGAGTAAGGACTTAGAAAATTTTAACCAAATGGCCTTAAACCCTCATTTTAGAAGAATTCTGAGAAATACTTGCAAATCGGATTGTTTTAAAATGTACATCGAAATGAAGGACGCTTTGATTGCAATTTTATGGAGTTTAACTTGTAGAGTTAGTTTAACTTCGGATTGTTGGACGGGTGTCAACAATATTCCAACGATGGGAATAACCTGTCATTGGATCGATAATGATTGGATTCTTCAAAAAAGAATCATATCACTTGCGGCATTGCCGTATTCCCATAGTGGCACTGAAATAGCAAATCGTATTATAGAAATTTGTGATGTTTTTTATATTCGTGATAAAATTATGTGTATTAGTTTTGATAATGCATCTAACAACAATATAGCAATTACTACTTTAAAATCCGTATTAAACCCTCCATCTGACAATATTTTTTATGTTAGATGTGCATGTCATATTATAAATTTATGTGTTCAAGATGTATTAAAAATAGCCGATCCATATATAATTAAAATTAGAAATTGTGTACATTTCATTGCATTAAGTACAAGCATATTACAAGAATGGAAAGCTTGGTGTAGGCTTAAAAATGTACCTTTTAGAAGATTTCCAAAAGATGTTAGACACCGATGAAATTCTACTTTGATTTACTAAATGTTGTTACCGAATATAAAGCAGTTGTAAATATTTTTTGTATCGCAAAAAATATACACAATTTTGAAATGACTCCCACCGATTTGTTTTTTGCCGAATCTTTGTTGAAATTTTTATAACCTTTTAAAACCGCAACTTTAAAATTTTCAAAAACATATGAATCTACTTCTAGTAGCATTTTTATTTCATTAGTTAGCATGATGCAAACATTTAACGAAATGTTAAATGATATCAATGTTGGTGAGATTGTAAAACGTGCATATAAAATTTTTTTGAAGTATTATTTTCCTCCTCCTATGTTGATTTGTGTTGCTACCGTTATGGATCCTCGTATCAAATTAGAAGGTACGAAGAGTTTGATTGAAATGTTTTTTGCATTACTTGAGGAAAATGTAGAATTAGTAATTGATTGTGCAACTTTTTTTAGTTCAGTTTGAATCTACATTAAATAACTTGTATGATTATTATGATAGACGTTTTGCTTCTAATAGTACAACTTCTGTAGTTAATTTTTCTTCTGGTACTTCTAAAGGTAAGGGTAAAAGTAAATTTGATGATAGAACATTTAATTTACTTGAACAAATTCATTCAAAAAAACCTAGGACTAATCAACCAAATGAATTAAATAGGTATAACCAACAAGATTCTGAGCCTTCTACTTCTCCACTAGATATTTTACAATGGTGAAAAGACCATGAACACACTTTTAGTATTCTGTCATTTATGGCTAAAGATTTACTAACTCCTCCTGTCTCTGCAGTTGCTTCTGAGAGTGCATTTTCTTCAAGTGGCAGGGTTCTAACTGATTACAGGACTCGCTTGAAGCTGGACTCGTTAGAGATGCTCGTTTGCACAGAAGACTGGCTGAAGGCTGAAGATAGGACACAACAGAAAGCACTATCAATGTCCACAAGTGGGAGCAACTCGCCGGAACAACAACAACAACAACAACAACAATAGCTGCTTTGCTTGTAATAGCAACTCGACCGACACGTTAGGAATTGTATTATATCTTTGCATGTTATGTTAAATTAGAAAAATTGGAGTCAATTAAAATTGTATATAAGAAATATGTTATTGAATAAAACTTATTTGTGAATTGAATTCTTCATTTCATTAGAAATTGTGAAAATTGTATAACTTAAATTCATATGAATGATTTTTCAAATTTTTTTGGCAATTTCACTCTTTCAATCTTATTATTATTATTATGATTTTTAATGTTTATTAGTATTATTAGTTACTTAGTATTATTATTATTATTATTATTTTAAGCTAAAAATATTATTAAAAAAAACCTACCTATCTAAACGGGCCAACCCGCAGGTCGACCTGACCCGACTCGGGTTGGACCCTAAAGGGTTCACGGGTTGGGTGGGTCGCCTAAATCAAGTTTGGGCCCGACCCGGCTAAGTGGCCAAACCGGCCCGAGCCTGCCCAAGTCACGGGCCAACCCGGGCGGGTTCGGCCCGGCCTAGCCCGTTCGACCCGTTTGCCATCCCTATAAACCACTAACCCAACACCCTAATTATACCCTATAAATACAACTCTACTGCAAACCCTAAACATTGCACAATTTCAAAACCCTAGCCGCTTATTCTCTTACCAAAAACCCCCAAACCCATCCTGCTTCTCTCCCGACCGTCTTCCCTGGCCATCCTCCGGTGACCTCTTCTCCGTCGCCACCTCCCCTCATCGGCGCCACCTCCCCTAGTGCCACCAGCACACCTCCCAAAACCCCCTACACCTCTTCGCCCTCCTCTGTCCTCGACATTAAAAGAGCACCCCAAAACACCTGCTGCCTCTCTGTTTCGATCGGCGACCACCAGTTGCCGCTCCCCCCCGATGCCATCGCCGTCACGCCACCTCCTGCAATGCCGATGATGCCCCCCTCCCCCCCCCCCCGCCGGCCTTGCCTCTTGCTGAAGTGGCTGACTTTGCCGTTGTTGTCTCTTTGAGTCACTGTTGTGACTTTAGCTCTTTGGTTGCACGTATTATAAACGTGCTAGTTCCTGTGTTCGTGAGTTCGTTGCTTCGGAATCCTTATCCCGTTATTCTTGGTATTCAATTTCACCGTTTACAAGGCAAGTCACTGTTCTCTTGAATTGTTAATTGTATCAAATTCAAGTTTTGTTGAAACTCTTGCAAGTAGATCCTCTTGTTTATCGTGGTAACTCCTATTTTCCCATTTTCTGTATTTTTGGATGTATTTTTCTTTTTGGGTATTTATTCATCTTGTATCTCTTTTGAACCGTGTATTGGATCTTCTTTGTCAATGTATTCATCTATTTGATTTTCGTCTCTTAATTTGATCTTCTTGATTCAATCGTCTCAAATTATTTCATCTCTGTTTGATCGGGCTATTATTTTTGACCCTCATTATTCAATTGTTCACGTCCTACTTTTGATTATTCATTTTGTTCCTACCTCATTAACCCAAATAAAACCCTATATATACTAGTGGATCTTAATTAATCCCCCAACCCATATGCATTATAAACCCAATAGTCACATGCCCAATAACCCCTACAACCTGGAACCGATTTTACCCAAATACCCACCGGCCGTTCACCCTAACCCTAGTATATCTCACCCTATATATATACATCTCCACTGTTACCCATCCCTATACAAAAAAAAAACCCTAGCAGCCTATCCCGATCATCCCCTACCTCCCAAACTTCCGACCTTCCAAAACCCACTACTCCCGACCTTTCTCCCGTCTTCTCTCTTGACTACCACTCCCTGTGTGCACCCCCATCCCCTCTCCGACCACATCTGCCGACGCCAGCAAAGCCCCACCTCGATGACCCCGCAACGACTACAGCGTAGTCCACCACGTTGTGCTCCTCTTCCGATGCTGCAGAGACAGCAACAGTGACGCAACAGTGACTCAACAGCGACGCAACACCTCTCGCGGTGTTGCCCCCTGCCGTTGCTGGGCCTTTATGTGCGTGTGTGATCTCATGTTGTGTTCGTGGTTGCGTTCTGTAGCCCTTGTTTTTGCAAATACGTATTTTCGGTTTATTTTCTATATTTTAAAATTTTCAAATATTATTTTTTCCACTTTAAAATTCTTTTGTCAAAATGTATTGTTAGATCTTCTATTAAAAATCTATTTCAATAAATAATTTTATTTGTAACCTTTTCCTATGATTTTTATACAAATCTTACTATTGTTACTATTACTGTTATTATTATTATTGTGACTATTATTATTTTTATCATTTTTCTTATTATTATTATTGTTATTAGTATTATTGTTATTATTATTATTAATTTTGACTGATTATTAAAACTTCATTTCTATGTACTAATTGTACTTGTAATTATTTTAGATAAATTCTATATTGTAATGCAAATTATATTTTTATTATAGATCATATTTTTATCTATATTTTTATAATTACTTTCTAATGGATTTTACCCCCTAACCCATTTAAAACCCAACACAATAACCCATCTCATACCCATTACCCATTAGCATATAACCCCATACTCTATTTCACACCTAATACCCTTTAAGCCCATCTGCACCCAAACCCGGTTTCCCTTACTCCTCTCTCAGCCGTCACCTCTGTTACTCCCTAACCCTAATATCTTTTAACCCATATATATATCGCATAATCGTCTCCCTGTTCGTCATCCTCTCAGCCGCCTCTCCCTTTCCCTATGCTTTCTCTTCTGCTTATCTCTCTCGCTCGACCCCTTCTCCCTCCCCCTGTTCACCCATCCGCCTATCACCCTAAGCCGCTTCCGCCTACCTCCTCTTCACCCATCCATCATCTCCCTTCTGTTCTCCCCCGGTGCTTCCTCTCGAAGTCGACCTCCTGAAGCAGTGGCGACCCCCCTGGCCTCCTCCTGTCATGCCACCGCGACGTAGCACCACTTCCTGTCGTCCTGCGCTCCCTCCCGAATGCTAGTCAGCAACAACTGCGGCACCAGCACTGCACCGTGCTGCTTTTCCCCTCACGACTCCTGCAGTGCGACAGCTAGTGCACCGATCCCCAGTCGCGTTGCCGCCCACCGTCCAGCACAGCGCTGCGTCCCTGCTCCCCTTCCCGTCATCCTGCTCCTCCAGAGCATCACGACAGCCACCCCTGTGTGCGTCCTCCCTGTCCCAATGTGCCGCTCAACAGCAGTTGCATCGCACCCCTGTGCGCGCCCTACCTTACTCGACTACACACCTCGCCAGCTCCCCTCCGACGTCAGACTGCGCCGATGTCAGCCAGGCGACTCATTCAGCCACCAGTGCAGCACCCGACACAGCCGACCTTCCTCCCGGTGTCCATTTGGTCCGCCCGTTCTTCGCTCTCTCTTTGTGTGCGTGTTGGGTTCATTGAGATTGTGTGTTCATTCCCCGTGGTTCGTTATCCGTGATTGTGTTTGTGGTTCGATGTTCTTTGTGTTCGTTGCCTGGGAATCCATTCCCGTTATTCTTGCTTTAGTGCTGTTCCCGTCGTCGTCTCTCAGGCAAGTAATTTATATTCTTTTCTTTGTGTAATACAAGTACTAAATACCGCTTGCAGTGTAGTTAGGTTCTAGAGAAAATTCGTGTGTGAATCCTCTGTTATACATTGTCTCTATTGTGTTGATTCGACTATAGTTGCCTCACGACATACATAACATGAAACAACTAGGAATGACCACTTTTTGGATGTATCTATGCATGCTATTTTGTGATATCGTGTGCTTGATGTGTTATTTGTGCTATGACTTGTCGTGGACTTGCAAAATACCCTATAGCATGTTGTTTAGACATCTAGTACACTATTTCATGTTTGGGTTGATTTGGATGAGTTTTACATGAACTAGATGATTTTATGTTCGAAGAGTAATTCTGTATTTTCTATTACCTTGATTTTTATCAGTATTTTAGACCCTATTAAAGTCAGTATATTGAAATTATTTTTGAACATGAACTGTATAGAATTCTGTCTATTTTTCAACTCTTCTGACAGTTCTCAGTTTCGTTTTATGAATTGTGAGTTATGTCTATTTTACTACAGAGGTGTAGAGAGATTTTCAGATTTTGATTTCTATAAATTCTGAAGAGTAATCTATTTTTTATCATGATGTTAAAAGTATTATTTTGATCCAATATTTTGCACAATATAACTAGACTTGATTGGGATTAACCTGAATTTTTGTGGATTTAATTGATGTATTTGACAAACAGTTCTATGTTTCCAAACAATTACTATACTAGCAGAATTTTCTTGCTGTTCAGTAAAGAACCTGATTTTCGACCTGATTCTACTTTCTGTCTCAAAAATATTTGTGAATATGAATGTTATCCTATTATATCTATTTTATCACCCTTTTGACGGATCTGGATTTCAATTTATATTTTGTGAGATATTACTGTTTTAGTACTGCAATGTTTATAATTCCAGATTTACAAAACTACTGTATATTGCTGCTTTCTGATTTTACTTGACTATTTTATATATGTTGGAAAATTATGAAACTTTATTTTCTTATACTAAACATACTAGGGAATACCCCAGATTTTTCTTGGATTTAATCAATACTTTTTAATGCTGTTTTCCTATTTATTAATACAAGTTTCTGATTTCTGGCTGAACACGTATTCTAGATTCGAATCTGTTTTGAGACTTATTTTTGTGAAATACTATATGATTTATATATATTTTCTGGATTCGCCCGGGAGTCTATTTTCTAGATCTTCTGACGGATCCAGATTTGCATGTTTGTGGCATCGGGAATCTCAGTTTTGGTACAACATCTTGCTATCCAGAATTTGTATTTTGCTATGTTTAAATATTTGCATTTTTTGATTTAGAACATGCTCCTTGCATCATATGAGACCTTGATACATCATTGTCCTATCCCGATTTAGTTCTCGTTATCTCGTAATCATGTGTATTTTGTAATAAAAAGTAACAAGCCGGGGTTAAGGGAAAGATCTAGTAGTGGACAATATAGAAAAGTGTTCTCGAAAGGGGGCCCGTGTTTTCCATATTTGGAATTTGGTATATGATTTGGATTACATTTGGAATTTGGTATATGATTTGGATTACATTTAAAATTTGGTATACGATTTGGATTACTTGATACCTGAGTACACGGCCCTATATGATCCCCTACGAAATCTAAATGCAAACTTGTTTGAATGTAGCAACCATGTAGTAAAAAGATCGATGCATAAAGTGCTACCTAGATAGTAATAATACAAGACTTGACATGACATAATACTTGTTACCTGATACCTGTTACATGCTTACCTGTACATGATCCATGTTACATGTTTACCTGATACTTGATTACTTGTTTACCTGCTTTCTTGACACTTGATACATGTTACATGTACCCTGTTAGTATATCATGTTACTTAATTTTGTTTCCTGATTCATGCTAGTCCTATTTGATTATCATGTTTTTTCCATGCTATGTAGTTTATTCTTTCCCATGTACTTGTGCATGCACTACAAGTGGCCCGTAACTTGCATTGACGAATGTTTTATTTTCTTTTTCTCTATATACAAGTTATTAAATTGCAGGTTTTGGAGATCAGCTGCCAGATGGAATAGACGAGATGAGATACCAGAAGTTGGAGTTTTGCTATCATGAGATTCCTGCTATAATTATTATTTCCTGTTGCTATTTGAACAATTGTATTTTGCTACTTTGATTATTTTGTATTGGGCAATGTGACCCAGGATAATGACTTGTTCAGATCTGGTTTATTTGAGATTAAAATATTTTGTCTCAAGTATTCCTGTTGGTATTTTGATTCATATATGCATGCGTGGTTGACTTTTCTTGCCTCCGACTCTGATTATTCTTGTGAAATGTTGTAAAGATCCTGACAGCTTATGGATGATGAAAATCATTCGCTGGGCTTAGTCACGTATCCGTATTCCGTATTCTCTTTTTGCGAAGCGGGGTGTGACACATTCGTTGTTCGTTCGTTGAGTTCGTGCCCGAAACTCCGTTCCCGTTATTCTTTTTCTTGCTTCTTTGTTTTCGTCATCAATTTCAAGGCAAACAACTTGTATTCTTTTTATTGTATAATACAAGTACTAAATACCACCTGTAGTGTAGTTGCTTCAAGATCTATTCCCATGAAATCCCTTATTTGATCTTGTCTCTAGTTGTTGATCCATCCGTAGTTGTCTCATTACATACACGACATGAAATAACTTAGAAATAATAAATTCTTGATGTATTACATGCATGTTGTTCGTGATTTATGAAGTGTCGTATGATCTTGTATGCTTGATGTGTTAGTAGTAGTATAACTTGTTGTAGATTTATTAAATACCCTATACCATATTGCTTGGACATCTAGTACACCATATTTCGTATTTCATTATGTTTTGGATATGTTTCATATGAACTAGTTGATTGTATGCATAAAGTGGATTTTAGTTTTTTGCTGTTACCCCATTTTAGTTCAATATTTTAGACCCTATTAAGGTTAGTATATAAAAAAAAATTGTGAATATGGATCGTAGAGATTTCTGTCTACTTTTCAGAATTTCTGACAGATCTCAGTTTCGATTTGTGAGTTGCAAGTTATTGTTGTTTTACTACAGATGTGTAAAAAATTCCAGATTCTGTTTTATATAAATTCTGTATGGTTATTTATTTTTATACCGATGTTAATGATAATATTTTGATCAAATATTTTGCTGAGTAGAACTAAACCTAATTGAGAATAACCCCTAATTTTTGTGGATTTAATTGATGAATTTTAGAAACTATTCTATGCTTGTAAACAACTACTATACTTGCAGAATTTTCATGCTGTTTAGTAAAGAACCTAAATTTCGACCTGATTCTAATTGCTGCTCATAAAAACTTTGGGAATATGAAATGTAGTCTCCTGTATTCATTTTATCACCCTTTTGATGGATCTAGATTTTGATTTATATTTTGTAACCTATTGCTGTTTTAGTACTACTGTGTCAAGAGTTTCAGATTTACAAAATTACTGCATCTTGCTGATTTCTAATTTTATTTGACTATACTATCTATGTTGGAAAATTATGGAACTTTTTTTTCTGATACTATACATACTAGGGAATACCCAAGATTTTTCTTGGATTTAATCAGTAAGTTTTTCTGCCGTTCTCCTGCTTATGAATACAAAAATCTGATTTCTGGCTGAACATGTTTTCTGGATACAATTCCGTTTTGAGTCCTATTTTTGTGAATTACCATATGACTTATATATATTTTCTGGATTTGGCCGGATGGATCCAGATTTGCATATTTTTTGTAACGGGAATCCCAGATTTGGTGCAGTACTGTCTTGCTATCCAGAACTACAATTTTCGTTGTCTTAGTTTATTTTAGGTCATTTTTCACTCGTTCGTGTCCTTTGTTCAACTTGTACTTGTCCCTTGTTGTCTCTCCAAGTTTCTTGAATTTTTTGTGCATGTCCATGCTTGCTTGAATAATAATAAAAAAAAACTAACCCGGGATTTAAAGGGAAAGATCTAATAGTAGAAAGTACAGAAACGTGTACTCGGAAGGGGATCTATAGATCCTACATGATTACTTGATACTTGATACGTGGGGCTTGACACGTGATTACTTGACACTTACACACTTGACACATGACACTTGATACTTGAGACTTGATACTTGGTTACTTGATACTTGTCCCTGAGTACACTGCCCTCTATGATCCACTATGAATCTAAAACGTAAATTATTTGAATGCAGCAACCATGTGGTAAAAATCTGGGATGCATGGAGTACTACCTAGATAGGACTAGATACAAGACTTGATCATGATTACTTGACACTTTCTACTTGTTACTTGTACATGATACGTGATTACTTGACACTTATTACTCGTTACTCGTTTACATGATACTTGTTTACTTCACACTTGTTACATGCCACTTGCATCCGTTCACATTGTCAAGCTAGTTGTTCCTATTCTTGACTTAGAGTTCATTACTCTATTTTGTTGTTACATCTTTCCATGCTATACTTGCTTCCACTGTTACTCTCTCCTTGTCTATTTTATTTTTCCTATACTTATTTCCTGCACTATAAGCGGTCCGTAACTTGCATTGACAGACATTTTGTTTCTCTTTCTTTTTCCTGCAATTTGTTAAATTGCAGATTATGGTGATCAGATGCCCGATGGAGTAGGTGATCTAAGATTCTAATTGGCTGGAGTTCTTGCTATATCTATTTATTTCTTGTTGCTTATCTTGAATAATTGTAACTTGCTACTTGGACATTTGTATTGGGCTTTTTGTTCCGGACTTGTGCTTTTTTCCAGACATGATTATTTGAAATTCAGTATTCTTGTTTATTTTGAAGTAATTTTTTTGACTATATTGATTCAGTTATGCATGCGTGGTTGACTATTTCTCTTGTATTTCTCTTGTTCATACTTGTGTTTGTTGTAAAGATCTTGACAGCTTATGAATGGTGAAAGGCATTCGCTGGACTTAGTTACGTATCCGTATTCCGTATTTCCTTTTTGGTAAGTGGGGCATGACAAGGTTTTTAGTGGTATCAGAGCGCCAGGTTTGGCTATGTATTAGTTTGACTAATATATTAGACAAGTTTGGGCTCGATCAAGGATTGGTTCAACAATGTACAGACCACACAATAACATGAATGAATTATAACCAACTTTGATCTGAATGCTAACTATTTTTGATCTTGTGCAGACCATGGCTCGCAGAGGTCCCACTTCTCGTTCTCAGAAAGATCTACCCGAGCTTGAGGCCATTACCAATGTGTTAGAATGGTTGATCAATATACAGCAAAACCAAAGTGACATTGTGATGGCTGCCTTGGAAGTTGCCCAGGTTCTGAATCCCGTTGTGCCTACACAGGTAGCTCTCCCTCATCATCTGGGTACATTTACAAATTTTATGAGGCTGCATCCTAACAGATTTTCTAGTACTGAGATGCCTTTGGAGGCCGAACAGTGGTTGATCTGGACTGAGCAGTTACTTTTTGCAGCATGAGTTGCCGATGCTGATAGAGTGGATGTGGCAACCATCCAGCTAGTGGATCTGGCCCACATTTGGTGGAGGTCCGAGTTCGAAAGGCTCATACGGCCTATTACTTGGGCCACGTTCACTAGAGCTTCTTGCAGAAGTTCTTCCCTAGCAGCACTTGAGTTGAAATGACGCAACATTTCCTGGTCCTGAAACAGGTTGGTCGTTGTTCTATTATTGGAATTTTTTTACATATTGTCCATGCAATGTGGTAACATGAGACTTTCTAGAAACAGGGCTCCAGATCTGTAGATGAGTATGCAGCAGAATTTACCAGACTTAGCCTCTTCGCAGCCGTTCTTGTGGCGAACGAAGAGGACAGGGCTCGTAGATTCACACTGGGACTTAAGCGAGATATTCGGGTGCATCTCATCTCCCTTCGCTTGCGTACTTATGCTAAGGCTCTTGAGGCAGCTCGAGCTCAGGAGCAAGCTAGTGACAGGTTGAATCCTCCCCGGTGGACTATTCCGCACTCTGTTGTTTCTAGGCCTTCTGGCGAGCCGATTCGGAGGCCTGTCCCAACCCATCTGGTCAGGGCAGCTCCTTACTCTCCTACTGGTCCCCAGAGGGTTAGTTTTTGCAACTTTTGCCGACTTCCTAGGCATGAGCACAAGGACTGCAGACGTGCTAATTGCCGTTGTTTTGGATGTGGTGCTCCTAACCATGTGGTATGAAATTGTCCACAGCAGGGACGGCTCTTCCAGCTGGGGGTTTAATGTAGCAGGTTGCCCCAGCTCATGGTCCTGTAAGGCCACCTCTTCCTCCTCAGCACCAGGTCGTCGGTCGGAGTACTACTACTCCCAGGAGAGGTCAGGCTTTCAACTTGATAGCTGCTGAGGCTGAGTCAGCAGAAGGAGTTATTGCAGGTATATTTTGCATTTTTTTGTTGTTTTATTGTCTTCCTTTGCTTCTTTCTTTGTCTTGCATTACTTCTTTCATGTTATCTTTTTGCATTGTGTTTTCCTCACCCCCTTGATCATCAATTCTTTTCCCTTGCTCTTTGATTCTATCTTTGATCTTGTCCTTGTTTGTTCCTTCCCTGCTCATGCTCTCTTTGAATCCGGGGCAACCCATTCCTTCGTCTTTTCCCATTTTGTGGCTCGTCATCAGTTGGAGTGCAGCATTATGGCGGAGGCTTGGAACATTGTCACAGGCGGCGGTGTGGTCGTTTGTTTTTGGGAGTACAGGCAGTGTCCCGTGGTTATTGGCGGCACAGATTTCAAGGCCGACCTGATTGTAATTGGGAATTCAAGATTCGACGTCATTCTCGGTATGGATTGGTTGGGTGAGTCCCATGCCATCATTAATTGCCGTGCCAAGAAAGTTGTGTTCTGAATCCCAGGTCGCGTAGAGTTTGAGTTCCATGTCGGGGAGATACCCTTGGCCGAGCTAAGACAGCAGTTGATCAGGAGAATTGTGCGATGGAGTTACACTCAGGCTGTGAGGCTGCGCCTCTAGTAGTACAGTAATTCCTGGATGTTTTTTCAGAGGAGTTACCTGTCTTACCCCCTGATAGGGATGTGGAGTTCGGTATTGAAGTTCAGCCTGGTATGGTGCCGATATCGAAGTGTCCCTATAGGATGGCACCGGTTGAGCTAGCAGTGCTTAAGATGTAGATTCAGAAGTTGCTTGATTTGGGGTTCATCATACCAGTGTTTCACCGTGGGGTGCTCCAGTCCTTTTTGTCAACAAGAAGGATGGTAGTCATCGACTGTGCATCAATTATCGGGAACTGAACAGTGTTACTATGAAGAACCAGTATTCGCTGCCCAGGATCGATGACTTATTCGATCAGTTGGGTGGAGCAGTTATTTTCAAGAAGATGGATCTTCGATCAGGGTATCATCAGGTCAAGGTGAAGGCAGCAGATGTGTAGAAGACTGCATTTAGGACTAGATATGGCCACTATGAGTATCTTGTGATGCCGTTCGGAGTCACGAATGTGCCAGCTGTATTTATGAGTCTTATGAACAGGGTCTTTTTCCAGTTCCTGGATAGATTTGTGGTAGTCTTCATTGACAACAATCTGGTGTATTATCGGAATCGGAAGGATCATGCTGAGCATCTTAGGTTGGTTCTGCAGACCTTGAGGGAGAATCAGCTCTATGGAAAACTCAACAAGTGTGAGTTTTGGATCGATAGAGTTACTTTCTTGGGGTACATTATATCGGGCAATGGTATTTCAGTGGATCCATCCATGGTTGCAGCTGTGAAGGATTGGCCAGTCCCTAAGTCAGTTTCAGAGGTAAGGAGTTTCCTTGGTCTAGCTGGCTATTATCGAAAATTCATCCAAGATTTTTCGAAGATAGCAGGGCCTTTAACGAAGCTGATAGGGAAAGATCATAAGTTCTGTTGGTCTGAGGCTTGCAGTGAGGCTTTTGCTAAATTGAAGAGCAGGTTGACATCAGCGCCAGTGTTGACTATTCTAGATGGTTCAAGCGGATTTGTGATTTACAGTGACGCTTCGGGCAAGGGTGTTGGGGCAGTCCTGATGCAGAAGGGCCGAGTTGTTGCTTATGCATCGAGGTAGTTAAGGCCGCATGAGAAGAACTATCCGACTCATGATTTGGAGTTAGCGACAGTGATCTTTGCTTTGAAGCTGTGGAGAAAATATTTGCTTTGAAGATGTAGGGGATCTATACATCCTACGTGATTACTTGATACTTGATACTTAGGGCTTGACACGTGGTTACTTGACACTTTTACACTTGACACATGACACTTGATACTTGAGACTTGATACTTGATTACTTGATACTTGTCCCTGAGTACACTGCCCTCTATAATTCACTATGAAATCTAAAACGTATATTGTTTGAATGTAGCAACCATGTGGTAAAAATCTGGGATGCATAAAGTACTACCTAGATAGGACTAGATACAAGACTTGAACATGATCACTTGACACTTGCTACTTGTTACTTGTACAAGATACGTGATTACTTGACACTTGTTACTCGTTACTCGTTTACATGATACTTGTTTACTTGACACTTGTTATATGCCACTTACATCCGTTCACCTTTCCATGCTAGTTGTTCCTGTCTTGACTTAGAGTTAGTTACTATATATTGTTGTTACATCTTTCCATGCTATACTTGCTTCTGCTGTTACTCTCTCCTTGTCTATTTTGTTTTTCCTATACTTGTTTCTTGCACGAAAAGCGGCCCGTAACTTGCATTGATGGGTATTTTGTTTCTCTTTCTTTTTCCTGCAATTTGTTAAATTGCAGATTATGGTGATCAGCTGCCCGATGGAGTAGGTGATCTGAGATTCTAGTTGGATGGAGTTCTTGCTATATCTATTTATTTCTTGTTACTTATCTTGAATAATTGTAACTTGTTACTTGGATACTTGTATCTGGCTTTTTGTCCCAGACTTTTGTTTTATTCCAGACATGATTATTTAAAATTCGGTATTCTTATTTTTTTTCAAGTAATCTTGTTGACTATATTGATTCAGTTATGCATGCGTGGTTGACTATTTCTCTTGTATATCTCTTGTCCATACTTGTACTTATTGTAAAGATCCTGACAGCTTATGAATGGTGAAAGCCATTCGTTGGACTTAGTCATGTATCCGTATTCCGTATCTCCTTTTTGGGAAACGGGACGAGATAATCGTAGTATACTTGTTCATCTCTTCGTTGGGTCTATTGAGGGTTTACACGAGCTAACCCTAATATTCTTGACATCGTGCCACTTTTGACTCTAAAGATTGGATCTTTCATGCATTCATGAAGAATTGATAATAGGGTCAACCGTATAATCATGACACAATTTATTATTGCAGAAATAACTACTAGGTTGTATGTTTGATTGATTGTTTGTTGATGATTTAGTGTATGCGTATGATTTTATTCTTATTCATCATGTTATTGTACCCATCATGTTGATTACACAATTTATTGACTAAAGAATCGATACCCATCTTGTTAATTAATTTACCTTCAAGAAAACTACACAAATCCTGTATAGTGCTTGCTAACCTGTATACTGACTGCTATTTTTGAACCAATAAACGATCTTAAAATGAATTACTTTCTGCATAAGAGTTGTAGGCTTATCTTTCTAGTTTTCAGGACATCGTGAATTTTTGGTTTTTGAGTTGTGTGGCAAAATGTTTTCCCGTTTTACTACAACTATATTTTTATTTTTAGATTTTCAGATTTTCAGATTCTTGTATATTTGATGTTTAAACGGTTACCAGGCTGATCATGTTAAAATTTTACTTTGATCATTTCCAGATTGTTGCTTAACATGTTTAGGGGTTTAGAAGATATTTTAAGGAATTTAATATTGAGTTTTTGCTGTTTCTAAAATTATAACAACATGATATCGAAATTCTGCCTGAACATGAAATCTATAAAGAATTGTGTGTTTGACCTAGCTACTATTGTCGGATTTGAACTCTAAATATGTGTTGGAACCTTGTGAAAGTCTAGTTTCTAGAATTTTTGACGATTTCAGTTTTTGATTTCTGAAATAGCAGAAAACTGTATTTTAGTACAAACTACTCTTGCTGTCCAGAATTTTATATTCCAGAGTTTTATAGTTTAATTAATCTTATATCGTAGTATTGCATGAATTAAAGTGTGTATATTGCATTGCATGATCCTAGTGTCTCATTGTCATCATTTTTATTATCCTATCTAAGTTATCATCCTATTGTTTCCTTATTATTTCTATTGTTCATCTAGTGTCTCTAGACTGCATATTGTATTGTTGCATCGATAAAATAATTAACTAGCCGGGATTTAAGGGTTGACTCGAGTAGTGAAAAATATTGGAACTGTACTCGGATAAGGGGCTCGTGGTTCCCTATACCGTGATCTTGTGATCTTGTGATCTTGTGATCTTGTAGCATCTTATTGATAAATTATCGTTATGGATGGAACATTGTTATCGTGCTGAGTACATGAACTATAAAATCCACCACTAAGTCTATACGTAACTTGTTTGTATGTAGCAACCATGTGGTAAATAAATGGGACGCATGAAGTGCTACATTAGTTAGGATTAAAATGATTAATAGACTTAAGAATTTGCAACACATCGACACTACATATTGTTTTTTTTTTTAGGGAAAGACACTACATATTGTTCCCTCAATGTTTCTATTGATACTGAATATTGGCTAAATGTTATTGATATTTGATCATTGAGTATTGTTATTGAATATTGAATCATTGTTTATAGCCATTGCATCGATTACCGTAGTATTGATTATTGATTATTGTCCCATGTTATTGATTCCTATTGATCCACTGATTCATTGTTATACTGTTATTCCATTGTTCCCTGTTTTATCTACTTGCTGTCCATGACTTGCTCTAAGGATAATTTTTATCCTCTTTTTAGATAAAGTGTACACAGGTTATGAAGGAGAATTGCCTGCTGGGATTGGAGAACAAAGATTTTGAAGACTTAATGCTTTCTAGTTGCTTATTGTTTTATCAAACTTAATGTACTGAGACTTATTATCTATTTGTGGTTGGATTATTATTGTATTGGGCTTATGTCCCGAATATTGCTATTTATTTTCAGACGTTGAATTATTATTGTATTTAGATATTTATATTGCTTCATTCCAAGTATTATTGTTCATAAGATTATTATTATTACCTGTGCAATTATTCTGTATTGATTATATTGTTGAGTTGATCAAATAAGTAGCTTATGAGTGACGTTAGTCATTCGCTTGGCCAATATCATGTACTCATATTCCGTAATTTTGAGAAGCGGGGCGTGACATTATATCATGCATTTCATTTGATTTCCGTTGCGTTGTTGTAAAAAAACTTGATGTAATAAAAGTTTTAAAATTTCCTTGTAAAATTGTACGAATTAAAGTAAAAGATCATGTTGTGCTACGAATTATCGTGTTAATGGAATTCGGGGCGTTACAATACATATCGTTATGTTCTTGTATTTATGAGATTTTACGTTTGTGTGAAATCTTGTCATTGGTGCATCAGGTTTTTGAGGGCATTTTGGGCACTACAAAGTGGTATCAGAACTTAGAGTTTCGTAATGGCCGATAGTAAGTCAAAAATCAAAAAATTCGATGGAACTGATTTAGCAACATGGAAGATCTAGATGGTAGCATATCTCCGTCAGAAAGATCTAGATGGTCTATTGTTTGAAGAGAAGTCGGGAGGTGCAGACAAGGATGTGAAGATTTTGGTAGCGTGGAATCATTTGGATCAGAAGGCGATTGGGGCGATTCAGTTAGCAGGAAAGAAGTATTTCACATCTCAAAGGAAAAGACCACGAAAAAAATAATGTAAATTCTCACAGATATGTATGAGAAACCGTCAGCCTCGGAGCAAATTCATCACTTGAAGAAATTTGTTAACATGAAGTTAGGTGAAAAGGGTTCAGTAACAGAACATGTGAACAATTTCATTATGGTATACAATCAATTGGAATCATCAAGGTTTGAAGTTTTCAGAGAGAGAGAGCACATGCAGTGTTATTCTTATCTACTCTACCCGAAAATTATGGTACGATAAAATAGACTATTATAAGCACTATGACAGATTTGATTATTCTGAAGGATGTTGTGAGAAGCATCATGAACGAGAAAACGAGAAGGTGAGATGGAAGAGAAATAGAGTCTCTATCATCTTCCAGCAACTCCATACTTTCAGTTAAGACACATGAGAGATCAAAGGAAAGTCGAAAAGGAAAGAATCAGAAAAGTAAGTCTGATAGTGGGTCTGTAACGATGGGGAAGTGTTTATCCATTATTAGTGTCTTATGTGATAGATGGTGGGGTACATCCTTCGTGAGTTTATGAGGGGTGTTTGTGCCCTCCACGTGGTGGAGGGGTGTGGGGTACTCTTCATGTGAGTGAGGGGTACTCAGTCTTTCATAAGGAGTTAGAGGCTAGCAGAGGTAATGAGAAAAGATATACATTTTTTTTAAGATGTATTTTGTTCAAATTGGGAGATTGTTCGGATTTGTGGATACAATGGGTATGAAGAAGGAGAAGGAGCAGGCAACAAGTAACAACAACAAGACACCACAACAGCAGCAGCGGCACGATAGTCAAACTGCATTAGTTTGCAGTATATTGCAATTGGTACCGATTGCTCTCAGACTTAAGAGCAATTGCCTTCCATCCAGGCATACTCTTTGACTTCACGACTCACATAGCAATCGACTGTAAGTATGTGCAGTCGTCCGCATCAGCGCACATTCGGGAATTAGATCAACGACTAAGATCTATTTCATTTTATTCCTATATATATTGTATGATGTACAATTCTAGAGTTATTCAATCATTATGTGGTCACCAAAGATGAAGTGGGTGATTAAAGAGAGTTCCCTATTATGTTTTGAGAGATTTTGGGGTAGAAAATCTCGTAAGAAAATCTTATATCTTTATACTTTTTGAGTAAGAAGTATTAATTATTTCTGCATATCATTTTATTCTTGTGTTGGTAAGATCTTTGCATTTGTGTGAAATTTTATTGTTGCTGCATCAAGTTTATGTTGGCGTTTTGGACAATATGGATTGATTTGATTGTGTTCATTGCTTAGACTTCCTTAGAGCATCCACAGTCGTCTGAGGTATTATATGCATATATGCATATTATACAATAGCATTTTGATCGTTTGCTGCAGTCGTCAAAAGATATAAAATGCATAAAATAAAATAAAAATGCATAGACGAAACATGATGTTTCGTATGTCGATTTTTACTTTTTTTTGTGGGAATTTTTTGGGTTTTGTTGGAATTTTTTAAAGTGTTCAGAAGAAAAAAAATTGCGCGTGGGCCCGACATGCGACGAAACATCATGTTTCGTCCCACTGGGTTCCTCCTTAATTAAGGCCTTAATTGAGTTATTAATTTATTCATCGTAATTAATTAACTAATTATTTAACTAAAACTCTAATTAAAATACTAATTAAAGTAATTAACTACAAATTAAGAGGTTAAGATTTGAAAAGAAAAAAATTTTCTTCGAACGAAACATCTCATAATATGCATATTGTTATATCTCATGGTAGATTTGCCTTTTTACTATAGCAAAAAATGAAAAAATATAACAGAATAGCTAACGAATGTCAGCGACTACAGTTGAAGATTATGTATAACATGCATTTTTAGTTAAAAGACTGGACGCTCTTACAGTTGAAGATTTCAGATTTTTCATCTTTGTTTCTTTGACTGATTTTTTTCTTTTTTTGTTTTTTACCTTTGTAAGTAATTTAAGTAATTTTCTTGATGTTTGATATGACAACTACAGATCATGTGTAAACCCTATGCAACATGTCAATTGGGTAGAGCAAATGAACCTGTTGTGTCTGAATACGAATTTATGAAGTATGATATGGTAATACTTATAAAGAGTAATGTTCTGCTGCCTCCGTGTATACTTATGTGCACCCAGTCTTCCCAACTTCGTATCGACGATTCGAATCATTTATATTGATACACATCTAAATTAGTTTAAATATGTAAAATCAAATGATTTGAAATTCATTTGCCCATCCAAAATTGTATAGCTGAAAATCTTTTTTTTATAGTCACATGATAGATGGGCAGATAAATTTTAAATAATTTAATTTTATATATTTAGATTAATTTAGACGTGTAGATCAATGTGAACGATTTAGATCGACGATACGAAGGTGGGAAGACCGAGTGCACACGAGTGTACATGAAGACCTAGTGCACAACAGAATATTTGTCTTTTTATAAAATAATAAAACAATCATCTTTTCAATTTTTTTAATATGTTCCAAAATTAACATTCTTGAACCATAATGAAAGAGACAATATATATTTATATTATAGGCTCCGTTAGATCACATTGGCGGATGGAGTCTTGGGCCAGGGGTAGCGGCTGCTCTCCCTGGATTTCGCCAGGCGCTTAAAAAAGCCCAGTGAAGAAAAAATTCGCTCCCCCTCAGGCAACCCATTTCGCTCCCCTCTTAGGCCCAAGGCTCGAAGTCGAAGCCCATGCTCCCGCTCCTTTTTCCCCCGATCGCTGCAGCCCTTCTTTCTTCTTTTCTTTCTTTCGTTCTTTCAGCTCCAAAATCGAAAACGAAACCCTAGCTCTCACTCTCAGCCTCTCTCAATCTCTCCTTTCTTCTCCAGGCCCTCCACGGCTCCACGGTTCTCAACCAAGAAGCTCTTCCGATTCTCCATCTTCTTCTTCCTCCTTCACTGAGTTCACTCCAAGGTTCGACCTTTCTCTCAATTCCTAGATCTTCTCAATTTCAATTTTGCTGTTATTTCCTCATTCAGATCTGCTAATTTGACCTAGTAATTTTTGAATCTGTTGAAATTTTTGAATTTCATGATCTACAGATCTAGTAATTTTTTTTTTGGGTAAAGAAATCATCTCATCTGTTAGGCTTTGTAATTTATTATTTTTTATTAATTTTGTTTTAAGAGTGTGATAGTATGCACTGAATTGGTTGAACTGTATTTTGCAGCTTTTCCATTTGAGAGCTGTTGTTTGTGTGCTACTGCTACCTAATTGTAATCACTATACTTCTGTGTGTGTTTACAACTAAATAAAATATCTTGCAATTGTTTCTTTGATTCTTTGTAAGTGAGTTGTTGTTTCTTGTAGCATGGATGTCAACGACCTCAATATTATTTGAAAGTAAGATAACTGCATATTATTTGAAGTATTTAAGATACTTCCTATTATCTTAACCCTGGTAATCTGATCCCTTTTTGAACTTCCAATTGCTCCGATAAGGTTAACAGTTAAACCAGGAAAGTTAAGAATGCTAGAAGTTGATAACCATTTGAGAAGTTTGATAATTTTCTTTAGAGAGGGGAAAAAGAAGGTGGCTAAGAAACAGTTTGTTTTCATCATCAGATCAATTACTTCGTTAACCAACTATGTTAAGGAACTGAGAATTCCCAATAGCCGGTCAACAGGTTACAAATATTACAGTGAATAAACCGTTACTAACTATAACAGGAAGTTCAATATAATCTTTAAAATAGCCTAACAAATTTTACATCCTAAAAAATTATGGCTTCGCATTGCCATGGGTAGAATTTGAGTTAAATTCTACAAGATCCATTTACAGATCCAATAAGAATGTTAAGGAGTATGTTAGAAATTCGTTTCACCTTATAAAGCAGAGGAACTAAAAATGAGAAAAAAAAACAAAGAAGATGAACTAGAGATGAAAGACATCACAAAGAAAGAGATTAAAAATGAGATTATCATGGATAATGTCATACTGATGAATCAGAAAAATAAGGTAACGGGAACTCATCATGGATAAATATAGACAGGGCACACGCTAAATTAAGGGTCAGTGCAGATTTTGTAAGATTTAGTGAAGGACAACGAAGGAAGCAACTTGTCAGAAAATTGATTCCATAGAGAATTAGAGAAACAAGACAAATCTCTGAAGGAAGACTTGAAGAGAATTGGTGATAACAAGGGTTTGTCCAGGAGGCTAGTTAGAGTAAAAGATAATAGTAGTTATTTGTTATTTATTCATGTAATAGTTTGGATATAGTATGAAATTATAGCTTTCTTAGGCCCTAGATTAGTTCTTGTATAAAAGGCCACGCCTATTGTAATAGTTGATTTGATAATGAAGAACCTAGTATTTGAGTGCTTCTTTGCAGGTTGCCGCAATCTCCCTTTTCTCATCCCTTCTCTCTAATTTATCTTTTTCCATGACCCTCCAATTCCCCCTTTGGATCTCCTTTCTTTTCCAACTTCTTCTTTGGTTCTACACTATTATAATTAAATCAGTTTTGGATTAAAAATTGACCACCTTTGCCAAAGTCGCTTAGCAGTTAGCATCCACCAACTCATAGAACTTCACTGCATTAATGTCTACTGCATTCTTGACTTTCAAGGGAGAATTACCTTTTCTCTCAAAAACTTTTAGAAACCTTTGAGGTATATATTTATAGGCTATACCTACATAAACCCTACTAGGAAGGGATCTTAGTTTTAATTGCATTTACAATTGAAAGAACTCTTGATATGGCTCCTACCTGCCGAATAATCCTTAGTGATACCTGAATTTGTTGCCTGTATTGTTACGAGTTGAATTAGCTCAATAGATGAAGACTATATGTGAGTTATGGATTAGATATGAATGTATCAGCTGTGTAGTTTGCCTATATTTGTTTGTAGTCAACTATTACAATAGACAAATCCTTAGTGTGTCATCATCTAGTTCTACTTTTTGTTTGTAGTCTTACACTGGCTCCTGGAAATAGGAAAAATTAATATCCTTTGATCAACTAATCAATATCTTCACAACTAATCAACATCATCTAATATAAATTAATATCCTTTGATCAACACCTGAATTGAGTCAATATATAGACACTTCAATATAGGCTCTAATGTGTAGGAACTAAATTAAGGACTTATAAATTAGATTTTTGTTTGATACTAATTTAATTTTTTTAACAATATTCAAACAGTTATGGATAAATTTTTGAAAAGAATATCAAGGGAGGATGGTGATTCAAGTGTTCGTCCTCCTCGTCCTCGTGTAGAGCTGAACGTTGATGACCTTGCATCTGATCCTGGAAATAGGAAAAATATTTATTCATTTGATGCTAATGATAGAGAGATAATTCGAAGGTATTATTGGCAAAAAGGTCCATGTCAACCAAAGTCCCATGTCTTCCCTTCTAGGAATTTTGGCAATGAGAAAAGAAAGTTAATTTCTTCCTAATTGGTTTCAAGAACACCCTAATAGGAGTTGGTTGGAGTATAGTGTATCTAAAGATGCTGCATTCTGTTTATGTTGTTATTTATTCAAGCCTGAAAGTGGTTCTCAAAGTGGGGGTGACAAGTTTGTTGGTGAAGGATTTACAAATTGGAAGAAATGGCCACACAAATTCAAAGAGCATGTAGGAGGTCATAATAGCATTCATAATTCATGCATGAAGAAGTGTCTTGATTTAATAAATCAAAGACAACATATAGATGTTCAGCTGGTAAAGTAATCAGACAAAGCTCGAATGGAGTATCGCACGCGTTTACTTGCTTCAATTAAAGTTATTAAATTACTTTTGCGTCAAGGATTTCCATTTCGCAGACATGATGAATCTGATGAATCAAATAATCGGGGAAACTTTCTTGAAATACTAGAGTTTTATGCTGAAGATAATGAAGAAGTGAAAAAAGTTGTTTTGAACAATGCTCCAGAGAATAATAAGTTGACAAGCCCAATGATTCAGAAGGATATTGTGAAAGCAATAGCAACTGAGATCACAAATGTAATCATGGATGATCTAGGAAGTGATCTGTTCTCTATTTTAGTTGATGAATCTATAGACATATCCGTGAAAGAACAAATGGTTGTATGTCTTCGTTATGTGAATAAAAAAAGTTGTGTCGTTGAACGTATTCTTGGAGCGGTACATGTTTCTTCTACAACTGCGATATGTTTAAAGGAGGCAATTGATATTCTTTTTGCTAATCATGGGTTGAGTATATCACGATTGCGTGGACAAGGTTATGATGGAGCTAGCAACATGAAGGGTGAATATAATGATCTCAAAACATTGATTATGAGAGAAAATCAGTGTGCCTTTTATGTTCATTGTTTTGCTCATCAGTTACAGTTAGAACTTGTTGGTGTTGTTCATAAGCATAGGACTATTGCCACATTCTTCAACTTAATTACCAAACTGTGCAATATTGTTGGAGGTTCAGCAAAACGACATGATGTTCTTCGGGATAAACAGTTTGAGAGATTGATTGCGGGAATAAGTAGTGGTGAAATTGAAACAGGGCGAGGATTGAATCAAGAAGCTACACTAAAGCGCTCAGGAGACACACGTTGGGGATCGCACTTTAATACTCTTTTCAGTGTAATTCACTTGTTTCCCTTAATAGTTGAGGTACTTGAAGTTATTGATGAGGATGACCTACATGGAGATGCAAATATGCTATTGAAGTTATTTGATTTTGAATTTGCATTTAATTTGCATTTGATGAGAACCGTATTGGGAATCAGTAACGAGTTATCTCAAGCATTACAGAGAAGGGACCAAGACATTCTAAATGCAATCAATCTTGTTGGTGTAACCAAAAGACAATTACAGAAATTGCGGGAGAACGAATGGGAGTCTTTCTTAGAAGAAGTTTGTGAGTTTTGCAAGAAAAATGAAATTCCATTTCCAAACATGGATGAAACTTTTGTAGCACCTAGGAGATCACGTCGTCGAGCTGAGGAACTGACAAACCTTCATCATTACCGTGTAGAGATATTTTATGCAGTGATCGACTTACAACTTCAAGAGTTGAATCATCGCTTTGATGAAATAAATACCCAGTTGGTGCTATGCATTGCTTGTCTTGATCCAAGAGATTCATTCTCTACTTTTGATAAGGTAAAGCTACTGCAATTTGCAAAGTTTTACCCAGTTGATTTTTCTCCCACTGATTTGATGGCTTTGAGTTTCCAACTTGATACATACCTTGAAGATGTCACACGTGCTACCGAGTTTTCTAATCTGACTGGAATTAATGATTTGACTTAAAAAATGGTTCAGACTAGAAGACATATTGTTTATCCATTGGTGTATTTACTTATGAAGTTGGCATTACTCCTACCGGTGGCAACGGCAACCTGTGAAAGAGCATTTTCAGCTATGAAGCTTATAAAAACTTCTCTTCGCAACCAGATGAGAGATGAATGGTTTAATGATTGTTTGATTGCATATGTCGAGAAAAGGACGTTGAAGTCAATCAAAAATGATGATATCATGAAAAGGTTTCAAAATATGAAGTCGCGCAGGGGAGTTTTGTAATATAACTATGTTTGTTTAATTGCTTTTGTAATATTACTGTGATGTGGATATTTAAAGTCTTTTATAAATTTGTGGTTTTTATTCTTTTGCTTCCGCTGGATGAAAATCCTGCCTCCGCCACTGGTTAGATCAACGTGTCAGATAGGTGGCATGAAACACTTATGTAGAATCGAATGAACCTATTGTGTATGAATGTGATATGGACCATATAAATGGAGATTTCTCAGAGGAACTTCTTTTCCTCTTTTAAAAGTAGATTTTCTAAGACATTTTTTGAACCATGATTAATGCTACAACATATTTTACTAATATAATCAGATCGGTGGCATGAAACACTTCTGTAGAACGAATGAACCTGTTGCGTATGAACATAAATTTATGAACCATATAAATGGAGATTTTTTTAACGAAACTTCTTATCCTTTTTTTCTGAAGTATGTACCCCAAAACATTCTTTGAACCATAATAAAGTGCTACGAAACAAATCTTCAATCCGTTAGTCATCTAAATTTATGGAGAAAAATATACTCCAATGAAACTCGACAAACTACTGGTTAAAATTAATATATCAGATTTACTCGTCAAACTTGGGAAATGTTGTTTCGCTCGTCAAATTTCTCTTCCGCTTTTTCCGCCTCTCAAAACTCAAAACTAATAATAAGAATAATAAAACACGCAAAAAAAAAATGAAACCATATCAGATCAAAAGAAATCTGGTCACACGAGAACTTCGCGATCGAGAACTTAGAGCGTGAACCAGATCGCGAGCTTGCGAAATCGCTATCGCGATCGCAAACTCGCTATCGCGGTCTGGTTATCGCGACGGAGGAATTTCTTCTTGGGCTAGTTTGGGCTTGGGTTGTTTTTTTGGTTACTAGTTTAGTTTTATAATTTCATTTTGGTTGTTTTTTTAATTTGCTAGGAAGGAATTTCAATTTGGTTGCTAGTTTGGGCTTTGGTTGTATTTTGTGTTTGGGCTTCGTATTTTAATTTCATTTAATTTTGGGCTTTGAAATATTTATGCTTAGCCAAAATCGCTAAAACAATTGGAGTGTGGACTTTTTTTGTTAGCCAAATTATCCAATTGTCCTTCATTTTGGCTATTCTACCAAGCCAAAATGGCTAGCGTGGTTGGAGATCCGATAGATAGGTGGCATGAGTACAGATATGGGTAAAAAACTCATTTCATCTGAACCGTCCGATCGCTACGAATCTCGAGATCTCTAAAAACAGGCCCATGATCTCAATGGGCCGTTTATAGGACCACTACTTCGGATCAGCCCACGGAAGGGGGTCTTTTATGGCCCATTACGAAATTTGATGAGAACATAAAGGCGCCATCTTGAATCTGTATTCCTTGATTCTGTGTACTACAATTACATGTATTTAGGACTTAAACCACTTAAACCTTCTTAAGAAGTTTAAGCAAAATTTTATTTGTCTAAATATTAGATTATTTAAGCATGAAAATTAAAACAAAGTTATAGTTGGTCTTGATAATTTTTTTGGTTTCGCTTACGCCAAATTACTGTAGTGAGAATTGATAACTAATAAACACAGAGAAATGAATTCCTTGTATATATGCTGGTAAGCAGCTATAGTTTATGGATAATAATATATTTGAAACTTATTTTTCTCATTATGATCCCCAATTACATTCCGCATGAGTCTGAAACAGGGCCGACCCTGAGTTCCCGGGGGCCCTAGGCGAACTTTCAAATTGGGGCCCCTAATAACATATATATATATATATTACGTGCGAAATACGTACCTATATTTACCAGGGAAGTTCAAAATTGGGGGCCCCAAAAATCGCAAATTCCGCGGGGGCCCGAGGCGGCCGCCTTACCCGCCTCCATACTGGGGCCGGCCCTGGTCTGAAATATTATATTTCACCAAACTCACATTTTATTAAATTAAGATTATTGTATCATTTGAATTTGATCAATATATTTATGTTATACATTAATAGTTTATTGAAAGTAAGGCAAATATTTATTTTAAGATATTATGATCAGGAGGTGATTCTACTAAGAATATGTTTTTTTTATTAAGATAATTATTAACATTGTTTGAATAAAAACTTTATACAGTAGTCATTATTAATATACTTATGAGAGCAACGCATCCTATTCAAATCTTAAAGTTTATCTTTCCCGAAAATTTACGGACATAATACTCATGAAAATAAACGAATTTAAATCACCTTCTAAAAAGTCGAGGTTTGAATTTCAACCTTGTCATAAATATTTATCCCAAAAACTAGAGAATTGTGATGACCAGGTATGTGAAAGAGAAAAATAAATCACAAGTAGGACTTAAGATGGCCTACAGGAGCGAGGCATTTGATTTGGATGGTTGGTAAAACTGCGAAGTATTCAGACTCCTACGCAACAAGATCCTACAGATGTAGTTTGTCATACGCAGAAGCACTGCAACATCGATCCTGACCTTTGGGTAGGAACGCCAGGATAAACAGTAGTTTTGTCTTTTTTAATATTCGCATATCTATTCAAAACCCCGGAATAGATCATGTTAATATTCGAAAAAAATAAAATTGATATCTATCCCAGCATTTTGGACATAAACGGCTGGGATAGAGTATACCTTTTTCATACTTTGTATTATTTCCTATATTATTTTATACGCAGATAGCACAAATTATTTTTTATGAAATATTATTATAAATAATGCAAATTATTCTAAAATATGAATTTAATAAAGTAGCGTAATTAGTACTATATATTACTCTATAAACACCAATTGTCAAATATTTATTCTCTCCATTTGATTATATATTTATCATCTCATTACTAATAACTGTGTTCTTCATTTTGTGAACAAGGATTGTGCTATTTTATTATTAGTTATATTCATTATGTTTAGCACCCTTTATTTTAGGTTGTTTTGTTTTACTTTTACCAGTTCGTATTACCCGCCATATAGAGAAGAAGCTTGATAATTATTTTATGTTTAACCCATGTGCCAACAAGCTGATTACTGTTGTAAAATAATGGAAATGATGCTAGAAAGTAAAAGAGACAAGAGAATAGAGTATAATTTGTGTTCAAATGATTTTTTTTTTTTTTTTTAGCACTCCCAAATGATTCATTTAAAGGCCTATTTATAGGCTTACAAAAAAAGTTGAAAGGACAAACATGGAGTAAATGGTGAGTGGAGAACATGGAGATCATGGGGTTAGTGGAGAAAATGGGATAATGGAGAGACATTCACATTAATTGATTTTTAACACTCCCCCTTGAATGTCTCGTAATTGTGGATAAGAATATGCCTCGATACTGCCTTATTAAAAACCTTACCAAGAAAACCCAATGAGACAAAACTTGGTGAAGGAAAAAAGAGTGCAGTGCATATCTTTTCTCCCCTTGAAAAGATCATCCTTTTAGATCTTTTACTTTTACCAGTTCGTATTACCCACCATACAGAGAAGAAGCTTGATAATTGTTTTATGGTTAACCCATGTGCCAACAAGCTGATTACGGCCAGATTCAGTTGTTGTATATAAAATGAAACCAACTGGCTATTTGAGAAATGGCAAACGGAGGATTGAAACAGAAGAACAGAAAGAACGAAAAAGCCAACGAGCAAGGGAGTAAAAATTGTGATCGAATCTAGGCCCCCCTCTTTCTCCTCCTTTGTGCCAACATTCTTACTCACTATCGCAGCCTCGTGATCTGGGATTTAGGATTTGCGATGTTTAGAGCGAGAAATAAAAAAAACATGGGGTGGGGTTAAGGATTTTTAGGGAGAGGTCTATCCTGGCTTTTAAACACACAAAAAAAGAGATATAACGGGTATCCCAGCATTTTGTGTATAAAAGCCGGGATAGACCCCTCCCCAAAATTATCAAAATGTCGTGCGCCTCATGCCCTCCCCCACGCCGCCGTTGTCGCCGCCATCACTACGATCACCATCATCTCTCTTTGTCAAACCCTATATATGAATTTAAGAATCGGTCAACTTGTGAATTTGAGAATTTGTGATTGTAAGAAGAATAATTAGAGTTTATAAAATTTTGAAAAAAATATGATTTTTTTAACTGTGGGAATATAGTTGGTAATGTGTAGAAAAATCGTGATAGACGTTAAGTTTCTTTTAAAAAAATATTTATTCATTTATCCCTAAGTTTACAGCCAAAAACGCTGGAACAGACCTCGGTTTTATATTTACCCCCAAATTTTATGTAACACCTCCAAAATTGAGTTATAAACAATTTTTCCCGCGGGTGTTACGCACATGTATTTTGTACTATTACGAGTAGTATCCGTAACGTATTTTAAAATAAATATTTTCTACGTATTTTGTATTTTGATTCTTATATATATATATATATATATATATATATATATATATATATATATATATATAATTTTCTCAAATTCTATTATGTATTTGAATTTAAATTTTAACTCAAATATTTAATATTATGTTTTTACGTGCATTGCACGTGTTTTCAATACACGTGTCGATTATGTATATTTTTTCGTTACATGAAATATCCTTAACTTTATCAAAATAAATGTGTTTACGTAGGGTGTATTTTGATTTCTTCTTTGCTCAAATCTCTTCTGTTTTAAATATTTATTGATACGTGCGACGCACGTGCTTGCCGTTCATGTGTCGGTTGTATTCCTTTTCAAAATAAAATTTATGAAGTGTTTATATGTATATTTCTTTTGATTAATTTTAATATATGCAATGATAGATTTTTAGATTTTTGAACATTTTGATTGCACGTGCTTTTCTTCTATGCACGTACTAATTATGTTGTTTTTATTAAAATTTGTGCGCTAAAAGTTTTTGTAAACAATATATTTTAAAAATTAATGATTAATAATTTTAATATAATTATTTATTAATGAAGATGGTTAAAATAAAATAAAGTAATGAAAAAAGAGTAGAATGAAAAATGTACACAACATGTGCACACGTGCATTGGGCACACTTTCCAATGGTTGGCTGCACATGGAGAGAGTTGGGTGAGTGAGTGGTGAGTGTGTAAGTGGGTGTGTGAGTGGGGTGGTTAGTTGCTAAAACTACTCCCAAATTTCCATATAAATATCCCCCCTTATCTAACCCAAATGAGCACAAAATCAAATTAAACAAAAGAGAGAGCCAAGAGCGAGACTTTTGGTGTGTCTTGCAGTTTTGCCAAAAAGGAGAGGTCCCCACCCCCCCCCCCCCCCCCCCCCCCCCCCCCCCCCCCGCTCCCCTTTTTTTTTTGGATGAGATTTGGAACTTTGGAGCATTATCTTCAAGGAATTCTACCACTATGAATTCTCTTTTTGAGGTGGGTGTTTCTCCAACTTTCTAATATAATTTTATTAGTAGAATGCTAAATATGTGCAAATTGTTAGATGCATGATAACTTATATAGATCGAGTATTCATATTTAGATTATGGTGATTAAAGGTGTGAAATTATGATATGATTAATTTGGGGACATTTTTATAAGTTTCTGTTTTAAGTTTTAGTTGCATTTTAGAAAATCATATCTATTAAACTAAATGAAATCTAGACCTAAAATTTTTATGTGAGCACCTTATATATGTCAAGAACATCTTCTTAAAATTTCATTTACTATTTTAATAAAATCCAAACTTATGGTTGGCAGTTGGCTAGTTGCTGGAAATTTATACACATTTCGGATTGTGATCATTTCAACATCTTTGATGCAGTATTTTGAGAAAGGTAAAAACTAATAAATTGAAGTAGACTCGTTAAACTTTATTTAGAGTTTTAGAAATCAAATTTCCATGAAGAATAGAATTTATAATGAATATTAAAAAATTGAACAGTGGCAGTCTGTATAACATTTCGATCCTACTGTAGATTTCGAAGAACTCAGGGTTATAGACACAATATTTTGGGGATACTTATAAATACAAAGTTATAGTAGACTTGAATACCTTTAATTTGATCTAAAGAATAGAAAGTTTCATGAAGTATAGAATTTTCTATGATTTTTACAAGTAGCTTGAGCTGCAGTTTTCAGATTTTGAACCTACTGTTTTACAGATGAGTTTAGACGAAGTAATTGAGGATGGTTTTAGATGATTTTAACTACAAACTTGTAATAGACTTATTTATGATTCCTATGAAACTAGTAAATCAATTTTTGGAGTAGTATTATAATTTTAATGATTTTTTCAATTCCATTAGGTTGATGTCTTTTATCTAGTTGTTCTAAAACTTTTACAACGTATAAAATTGAATTTAAAATTGTAATGTTAGTAAGATGTACCTTATGAGAAATTAAGGGGTTATTAAAGGATAAAGTTGGAATATTAAACATGTGTTGTTTATAAGGGTTTTAACTCATCAAGTGTTATTGAATATTGCTATAAGAAGTTGGTTACTTCATGATTGATAATAGCAAAGAGAATGGATAAAGAAATTAAAAGATGTTTAATGAATGAAAATTCTTATAAGAGGTTAGATGTAACCTAGTTAATCTTTATGTTGAGATGGTTGGATTCTTGAGACTGAGCGATACCCTGAAAGCTGGCAGGTTATGATATGTGATTTGAGAAGTAGCCAGTATGGGTTCACTATCTCTTTGAGAAGTAGCCAGTGTGGGCTAACATTCTCAGTGTTTATTTTAATTCCGGTAGGGTAAGCTAGCTCAAGGTTGTGATGATTATAATTAAACCTAAGGATAGGTACTAGAAAAGAAGCTGTGTTGAAGCTTGAGCAAACGTGAGTGGGACGGCTCTCTATAGTCGGGTGGATGTATTCCGGGACTGGGCTCAACATGGTCGGGCAGATGTATTCTGGGAGTATGATTACAATCGGGCGAATGTATTTTGGGACTGGGCTCAACATGGTCTGGCGGATGTATTCCGGGACTATGGTTACAATCGGACGGATGTATTTCGGGACAACGAGTTTTTCTACGAGATGAGTTTCAATTATTTCTGGGACTTTGAATAATCGGGCAGATGTACTCTAGGATTATGAATAGTCGGGCGTATGGGAGACGAGTCTCCAGTTTTAAGAGCTAGAGCAACGCTTACAGGATGTTTGCACGATGAAGGTTCTGTATGGTCGGGCGGATGTACTCCAGGACTGGAACCTATACTCGTGGAATATCTAAATCTTGTTTTGTCACCGTATTAGGATTTCATAACGAGGGATTAAAGCTTATAATGAGGAGTACGATAAGGGCTTTCCCTCGGACCTATATAGTATGAGATGTATAGAATTCAAACAAATGTGCATTAGTGTAATCGTAAGTGTAAATGTATGCAATAGGCATTAAGTCATATCATACACTGACATGTTTAGGATAGTCATTTATCACATTTTGTTTCGCATTCAAGTTTGTATTTGCTAAATTAGAAGAATCGTTGTATTATAGCATTGCGTCAGTGGTATGCAACTGACGTGCCCACACTTTTCTAGTTGCAAGATTGGACTTGGTATGGACTTGAAGTCACTGTGATGGGTTGTCATAAGATTGAAAAGCTTCTATTATTATATGTTGTATTGTACTTATTCATTTCAGCTGTGTTATTGTAAAGAACAATATTGTAGATGGAAAAGTTTTAAATTCCTTATAAATTTGTATGAAGTTGAAGTAAAAGAACATGTTTTTGCTATGAATTACCTGTGTTTGGAATTCAGGGCGTTACAGAGTGGTATTAGAGCCGACTTCAATAAATAGTATAAAATTATAAGGAAAACACATTAGGGTGGACATTAGAAGTGTGTGTGTCAGTTTGGAGTCATGAATGATGTAGTTACTGAACTTGCATACATGATACTCTCGTCGTATACATTGATGTGATATTGTCTGCGAGCATGTTTTTATTTATATCACGAGTGTTATGGTTGGCTTGAATCTATATTCACAATACCTCATACATAGACTAATTTTTCTCTTTATTTTTTCTTCGTGGATTTTTCTCGTAGTCTTTAACGTTTAAAATTTTTTTCAAAGAATTATTTTCTTATATTATTAATTCACTTGGATATTTATTAGTCTATCTATCTTTCTTAGTCTTAATCTTTTAAGTTTGACTTACTCATATTTCTTCCTTGATGTTTTTATCCTTCTCACTTTTATGCGCTTTTACGCTACTCATTTAATTTGCTATTACTTTTACGTATTACATTAAGTTTTAAATAACTATGTATCCAGTTATTAATGCTACTACTATTTTCTTTCATTATTTCTATCTATAAAATAAAACACAAAGAAAGCTATCAAGTGGCTCTCCTTCAATCCCCCTAAAAATCAAAGGCCGAGATCTAACCTCACAATACATATTTTACCCCCAAAAGTTTCTGTCACACCCCGCTTCCTAAAAACATGGAATACGAGCGCGTGACGAAGCCCAGCGAATGATTTTAACATCATCCATAAGCTGTAGGATCGACTCAGCATCATAACAAGAATATAACAAAATTATATATGACCAAGCATGCATGAATAATTTATTAAGCAACAGAAAATAATTTAAACAAATAATAATATTCAAATAGTTCCAAGTTTGGATCAAGTCAGAACTCGGGAACATCAGCCCGTTACAAGTTCTTAAGCAGGAAGCAGGAAGCAGGAAGAATAAATAATTCAAGAAAATAAATATTCTAAACAAGTCTTTTCTCCACTTGAAGACTAAAACCTTTGCTCACCAAAACCCAGCAGGTAGCTCGTCACCAAAGTCTGCTTAATAAATAAAAAAGAGAAACATAGGGAAAAACAAGAGAAAATGACCTTAGTGCAAGTTAGGGCCACAAATAGTAAAACGAGTACAAGTAATGTAGAACAATAATTGGAATCAAGAATATAATAGGATTTCAACAAGTAATGGAGATTCAAGAACTAACTAGCAGGAAGGACAACTCAAGAGACTAGATTGGGTAAACAAACACTAATGGCGAAGCAAGTGACCTGTGAACATGTAGGGGTATCTAATCTCAAATGACTAGCATCTAGTATATGTCGGGTGTCAAGTCGCAAGTCTGGTGTCAAGATGTCAAGTACAAGTATCAAGTTTAGTGTCAAGTATCAAGTCTCAAGTCAAGTGTCAAATACAAGTATCAAGTGAGCAAGTATCGAGTTGCAAGTATCAAGTATTAAATTCAAGTATCAAGTCTCATGTATCATGTAATCAAGTCTCGTGTAAGCATGTTTCATGTTCAAGTCTTGCAGTTATTACTATCTAGGTAGCACTTCATGCATCCATCTTTTTACTACATGGTTGCTACAGTCAAAACAATTTCATTTAGGCCTAGTAATGGATTTTATAGGGCGGCGTACTCAGGTATCAAGTATCAAGTATCAAGCAAGTCATGCTCATGAATCGGGTAATCATATAACTAGTTCATGTGTCAAGTCATAACAAGACAAGTCATGAATCACATATATATACTAGTTCATGGATCAATAATATACTAGTCCATGAATCGATTTATAATATACTAGTTCATGAGACATGTATCAAGTGGGAAACACAGCCCCCTTCCAAGTACACTTACCTATATTGTCCACCACTATGGTCTTTCCCTTAACCCCGGCTTGTTACTCTTTATTATTTTATCAAGCAAGCATACATGTGTGCGAAACAAGTTAAGAAAGCATGGTCATGGACACGGAACAAGTTTAGGGTAATTATATGGCATATTCGAGGGTCAACGTGAATAAAAATAACACGAACAACGAAAATTCCAAATCTGGACAGCACGACGTTGCTGTACCAAAACTGTGATTCCCGTTGCTACAAAATAGCAAAAGTGAATCCGTCAGGAGATCTAGAAACTAGACTCCTGCCAGGTTCCAACACATATAGTTAAGGTACATGGAAGTGGTGGGAACATGTGTCAAAACAGCGAATCACACAGCTAAAGTGTTCAGGCAGAATTTGTGTTTTTGATTTTATATATGTGAAACAGTGTTGAAATAACATTAATTAATTATAAGAAAAATTGGAGATGTCCTATAGGGTGTCCAGCAACTGCATATAAAATTTTAAGTCAAACGCTTGCTGTTAACATAGTTAAATTAATTCGCAAAGTAAAGGTGTGCAGCAATTTTGCGAATCTGTGTCTACCAACACAACTGCAGTAGAACTACAATAACTCCTAGACCGTAACTCCGAATTTGAAAATTCTGGAGGCTATCGACATCTAGACATCTAGAGCTACATTTTATATTCAAGACTTGGGTTCAAATTCTGATGTTAAAGGGGTAAAAATAGCATAGTAAGATCTAGGACAGCAACATGTGGGAAGGTCTTTCATATATAGGTTGAATGAAAATTAGTTGTTAGGCATCTAGGTTAATGTGTGATACAAATATAGGGTAATGGTTATCAAAACAGTAAGTAATTTTTATTTCTCGACTCTAGTGGGTGCAAGTTCATCACATACAAGATATATCATTTGTCTACAAATCTAGGGTTCCTTAATTTCATGTGTTCATGGGATAAAATGAGTCCAAGTAGTTGTAATATAATACAATGAAATTATTGTGACTCATAGAATTATGAAATTGATGAGGTTCAATATTTGATCAACAACGATGAGTCAAAGAAGAGTCACAATTTCAAACTATTTGTAGTATTTTCAATGAATGCTTGTACTAGAACAAAAATTTGTACAAGATGAATATTTGCCTTGATTGATGACGAATAGATCCGTTAGTTGAAGAAAACGAGATCGAAAAACTCCGGACAAAATCTCCCAAAAGCACGTGTGAAGCACGTGCAAGAATTCAACAGTACGCACACCAGATCTGTCCAAAACAGCAAACGGCAACCCAGATCCGCTGTGCACACAACGCAGGACAGCAAAACCCACCAATCAGATCAGATCTTATCAAGATCAGAACTTGATAGCATCCAATGGCTCGGATCAATCCCACTCCTTCTCCTTCTTCCCTCCTTCAGAACAGAGAATGAGAGAGAGGATCTCAACGGTGACTAGCGGCGATCGGCGAGGTGGTTGCGGAAGCTTCTACTGATGACGCGACGACTGGGAAGGTCGACGGCGGCGACTGGCGGCAACGGAGCGGTAGGCGGCGACTCTGCTTTATGCTCGAAAAATAGGGGCGATGATGACTGGGCTGAACGGCGACGAGGGCTCTAGGAGGGGACTCCGGAGGGTGAGGGAAGTACACGGCGAGGGACGGCGAGGGCAACGATAAGGAGAAACGGCGATGGAAACTCACGGTGGATTGGGTTCGAGCAATGGGTTCGGTGGTGAAGACGACGGAAGGAGATGATGAGGACAATGAGAGATGGAGACGGTGATGTGGTGGCGAGGGAGGCGACGGTGGTGCGGCATGAGGATGGGGATGAGGGGATGGTGCAGCGGTCGTAGAAGTGCTGGAGGTGAGTTGGATTGGGTTCGGGAGTGTTTGGGTGATGGTGGAGGCGATGGCGTCGATGGTGGATGATGGCGGTGGTTGGTGCTGTGGGGTGCGGAGGTCGAAGGCGATGGTGAGGGAGACGACGGAGTGGCGATCGGAGTAGGGAAATGGGTCTGGGCGTTGGAGACGAAGTTTGGAGAAAGAAGAAGAAAACGGCGGAGTGATTTTGGGTTAAAACAGTAACGGGGTTAGGGTTAGGGTTAGGAGATTAGGGTTTAAATAGTATAAGGTTTCGGGTTTTTGGGTATTAGGGTATCCGTTTCGAGTGGGATCCAACTAGGGAATTGGTCAAAATGTATTAGAATGAGGAATAAAGAGATGAATAAGAAGAAACAGCCAATTCTTCATGAAGAACGACACAAGGAGCACATACAATTGAATTAGATAAAAGCACCAAAAATGTGTCGAAACAAAATAATGATTTTATTCGAATGGAAACAAAATACGGGGTCTCAAATAGATAAAAGAGTACAATGGGGCAAAAAAAATACAGTATAAAAATACAGATACGGGAAATAGGAGTTACAAATCCTACCCACCTTACACAAAAACTTCGTCCTCGAAATTTGATTAGGCGGTACATAGGATAGGGCTAAAAGCAACTTAGGGCAAGGTAACAAACAAGGGATCCAAAAGAAAAGTCAACTTGGTGGTAACACCAAAATAAGAAGGGAGTGGGTAACAACGATGTCAAATGAAATGCATGGAAGAAATTAAACAGTATCAAAAGGAACGAAATAACACAAGATAACAAATATGATAAGGAGTAGGCAGAACTGAAATCAAGGGGAGGAAAGACAGGGAATGATTGAATCAAATAATGAATGAGTGCAAAATGGAAAAATGGACTGCAAGAAAGAAGTAATCGGTATCAAAAATAAAGAAGAGACAACACAAGGCTTGCAAGATAACAAAATAAGGAGATGAAGAATAGATAGAGTTGGAATAGAAGAAGGGATGGACAAGGAAGAGATGAAACAAGAAATGAGTCAAGGGGTGAGGACAATTGCAAGGAATGGAACAAAACAAACAATACAAAGGAGGAGAAGCAACAAGAGGATCCTGGAACCTGTGGGTTATGGGCCCACCACGCTTCCACTGCGCCACTCTGATGGTGACGATCCAAGCTGCAGACATGTCGTTGTAGACCACGTGACACCAGGCGACGAACCGAGCAGGAAGATAAGACTGAGACACTAGGATCAAGGGGAGTATGGGCTTAAGATAGATATAATAAATAATGCAAAATGAATATAGAGTTTGGCTTGAATTTAAATAATTTTAAGATATAATATAGATCAAAACTAATGGCTTTAACAGAAATAATAATAATAATAATAATATAATAACAACAATAGTAACAGTAATCAAAATCATCATAATTATACAGGCAACAATAATATAATAAAATAAAAATATCAATAATACTAATAATAATGATGATACATACATGACATAATAGAATTCAATACATTCATGAAAAAAATGCAATAATAATAATAATGATAGCATAATATATATATATATATATATATATATATATATATATATATATATATATATATATATATATATATATATATATAACAATGATAATAATAATACTGATAATAGCAATAATAACAATAATATCAATAAAGTAATAGTAACAATAATAATAACAATAATAACTGTAATAAAGATAATGAAGACAAAAATAATAACATCCATTGAAATGACAATAATAATAATACCAATAATAACGAAAATATTCCTTTACCATCAGTTTCATTATATAAGTAACGAGTCTTGAAATATCAATTAGCAATACGTAGAAAATCTTGCCTCCTTAACATCAAGTTGCATGTTTGCCTTCACGACATCAGGTTGCAGGTTGCCGTCTGGGTATTTGGTTGCACATTTTGCCTCCCCGATATCCAGTTGCAATTTGCCTCCACTGACATCGAGTTGCATATTTGCCATCTCGACATTAGGTTGCACCGAAATGGTGAAATATATATAAAACTGAGCATGCTCAGGCTCAAAACAAATTATTAATAATAATAATAGTAACGATAAAAATAATAATACCAATAACAATAATAATAACAAAATATTGATACTAATAACAATAAGAATAACAATGGTAAGAACAATGATCATAAAATAATAATAACAGGAATCGCAAAAAGAATGATAACAATAATAATAATACTAACATTAATATTAAAATATTAACAACACTAGTAAAAGTAATAATGCAAGACAAAATATAGTTTGGACCCAACATGTTTGTGGAAGTAATTTAATATTAACAATAATAATAAAATAATGAAAACAAAAACAAAAATATCAATGGTAGTAACAACAATAATAATACCAGTAATGATAATGAAAATAATATCAATAATAATAATAGTAGTAATAACAACATTATACAATAAATTAAGAATTTGTCTTATCAAAATAATTCAGTAGAAATATATAGTCGATCAAAAATGAAAAGTGAAGTTAAAATACACCATTGTTCGGAAGAAATCTTTGTTGAGAAACATTTTTATAGAAGATCGAAAATAAATATAACAATTAATAATCGAAATATAGAAAGTATTCGGAAAAATAATTATAAACAGATAAATAGGTAGGAGAAAACGAAGCTACACCCAATAAAGAATTAAAGAGGAGGATGACTAGAAGGGACAAAAAGAAAATTAAGGAATTGAATACGAAGGAAGAAGGACGAGGGGCAAAACCGGAATCGAATAGAATATAGCAAGGAAGAAATAACCAACATGATACTCAATATGAATCAACAAATAAAAATGAATGCAAGGCAGGGAAGGCAATGAACGACACACGAGTTGAAATAAGAAGGAATCAACGAAGCAAGCAGAAAATAAGAGATTGCTTGCACCGAAATTAAAAGAATATGCGTACGGAAAGAATAAATTGTACCCAATAAGGAATCAACAAATCAGGATGACTCTGAGAGATGGAAGAAAACAATGAATCAAAGAATTGAACATGAAGGGATCAAATTGGATGGGTTAAGACTTGTGTCCAGATCAAGTTGATTATCAAATCATTCATGTGGTTGCATGGCCTGTTTAATATTGAGTTTGTAACGCCCCGAATCCCAAATATACTGAATTCGAGATGTTCTATAGGATCTTTTCGCTTCTCTTAGTACAATTTTACAAGGAAATTTAAAACTTTTCACTTTACATCAGAGTTACATCATATATTACATTTACATTGCACAGCGGAAGTAAAAATTTACAACATTTAAATAAATGTACAACAACATGGTAAAATCTTTATGCATCCATTCCTCTTTAACCTTTTTTCATGCCATTGATCCTGCATACAACACTGTGGGCACGTCAGTTTATTCAACCGACGATAATTATACATGGCCATCCTCTCTATGCCAGGAACAGTATAACGATTCTCATTTCTTAACAGATCACAAACTTGTTCACATATCAAAATAAAGTAAAGGGAAAATCTTAATAATGTCGTGTTGTGATAGTGCACTTAATCCTTAATGCAATTAGTTAATTTACATGACACTAATGCGCACTTGTTCGGATTCTATGCATCCCATACTACATAGGTCCGAGGGCAAGCCTCTTATCCGTTCTTCATCTTGTAGGGTTCAATCCCTCGCCATGACTTACTCTACTACTGTAATTACGGTGAGTATCCTAGATGATCTATGAGTACAAGCTCGTGTACAGAAAACCTGGAGGGGAACCCCACGCCATGTCTTGACTCATCAAGCATGCATTCTGTGGCTCACACACCCGCACCGTAAACCCTGGTTCTCATACTCATGTTTTTCTCTCACTTTCATCACATCTTCACTATGCACTAATCCTTAGTTTTTATTAGAATCATGAACAAAAATCAAATCTCTAGAGTTAGCCTCTCCACTAAACTGGACTTATTCATTCATTTCAATACATGACCAACCTTGGTCTTTCAATTCTCATTTCATTTCCAATGACGGGGGAGACTTAGCTACTCTTTGGTTTCAATTTCCAATTCACAATTTCCAATTTGAGCATTTTCAGCTCATGAATTCAATTAATAGTCTCACAGACTTTCTTCATCATGATCTTAGCTTTTCATATTCATTAAATTCTCAATTCAATCTATGATTCCTTTCATGTAAATTCTCAATTCACAACTATGATTCATTTCATGTAAATTCATGCAAGAACGATAGAGTTTATCAACATCAACCATAAGGTTCACAACTTTAACATAAACAGAATAAGCTTTCTGACATATCAAAGTGTTCTGGACAGTCCACTTGGAGAAGGTCCAGTCGACTTGTTCAGTCAATTCAAGTTCTTCATAACCACTCGGGAGAGTCGACTGCTGCACATGGCCAGTCGGCTGCTCCGCAACCTTCTATGTTCAAAATATCATTCCCGTGACAGTCGACTGTCATTCCATCAGTCGTCTGTCCTGGAGTTTTTAGCAATACATTCATGCTCAGCTCAGTCGACTTGCTACTCGCATCAAGTCGACTGAACAGATTCACGTTTCAAATTAAGGGTTTATCTTTCCATCAATTCTTACATGCACATGTCACATGGTGTCAAATTACAATATACATATATTCATGCTTCATAAACACGTAATTTCTTAACTGTTCAGTAACATCACAATCATGGAATTTCAAATAACTAATATTGTCTTTTCTTCAAGGAAGTGTTAAACATGCATTTACACTTGTTCATAACTTTCTTGCAGAGATGAGATGTTAATCTCAATTTATTACACTAGGACAATACAATGGAAATATCTCATTTCATGAAATTTACAGGAGTATTCATAGTTTAATCAATGCATCGGTCGACTGTTCATAGCATCAGTCAACCGCACGTGTTATTCTCAGTTCATTAATTATCACTAGTTTCTTTCCACATGTTCATGTCTTCTCAGTCATATGCAACATGGAAGATACGAAATTAGCATTTCTTATATCTCTTTTTAGTCTGTACACATGTACACATGAAACATCTTAGCAAATCATAAAACATATGCCTCGTACCAGTCGACTTGTCTACGCGGCAGTCGACTGTACAGACCCAATTCGCTTTTATTTACAGTGTCATTACTACACTATTAGTCCTCCACAATTATCATCATAAACATACTCAGGCAATTCTAATACGTTTGAATTTACTTCTCATAAGCCTAGTAGCAATCTTCATAATCATAGCATATTTTCTACACTAGAAGTCCTGAGAAACACCCACCCTATTGACGAAATAACCAAAATCCAGCAAAAGCTCCTTAAGGTAATGCACGACTCCTTGCTCCTTGCTCCTTGGTCCTTGCTCCACACCGAAAGCTTCAGAAGTGCTGCCCGGCCTTACACAACTCTCTCTCAAAACCTCTCTTATAAATATGATCTTAGTGTAAGGAAACAATGAATGAGAGGGGGGTATTTATACACCAATTTGGGTGAGATGGAGGGCTAGGATTCAGTAGATAGTTATAGGATCAAAGGCTAGGATTGACTAGGGGGTTGTGATAACCACCCACACTCCAAATAACTACCCACACCCCAAAACCACTCCTCACTCCAACCGGCCAAGAAAAAGGTGCTCTTGCACGTGTATGCAACATGCACGTGCATGCACAAACCATCTTACAAGAACTTGTACACCAAATAACAAGTCTTTAAAAAAGAAATGTTACACCTTACAAGTTGTAGAAAATAAGAAAAGGGATTAAATCCATGGGCTTAAATTAATTGGGCCAAGATAATTATAAAGAAGAATAAGTAAACTAACATTTGGGCTTTTAGGAAAATGCTTTATAGAAAACAATATTCTTACTCATCATGTTGAAAATAAAACATTACATGTGCACACTACGTGAAAAATAAATAATTTTTATAAATTAGAGAAATCAGGGTATTACAGAGTTAATCCTGACTAAGTCAAGCATGTCTAATGTATTAGTCAAACTATCACATTAGCCAAACCTGGTTCTGATACCACTAAAAACCTTGTCACGCCTAGCTTCCCAAAAATATGGAATACGAGCGTGTGACGAATCCCAGCGAATGATTTTAACATCATCCATAAGCTGTAGGATCGACTCAGCATCTTAACAAGAATATAACAAGATTTATATATGACCAAGCATGCATGAATAATTTATTAAGCAACAGAAAATAATTTAAACAAATAATAATATTCAAATAGTTCCAAGTCTGAATCAAGTCAGAACTCGGAGACATCAGCCCGTTACAAGTTCTTAAGCAGGAAGCAGGAAGCAAGAAGAATAAATAATTCAAGAAAATAAATATTCTAAACAAGTCTTTTCTCCACTTGAAGACTAAAACCATTGCTCACCAAAACCTAGCAGGTAGCTCGTCGCCAAAGTCTACTTAATAAATAAAAAAGAGAAACATAGGGAAAAACAAGAGAAAATGTCCTTAGTGCAAGTTAGAGCCACAAATAGTAAAACGAGTACAAGTAATGTAGAATAAAAATTGGAATCAAGAATATAATAGGATTTCAACAAGTAATGGAGATTCAAGAACTAACTAGCAGGAAGGACAACTCAAGAGACTAGATTGGGTAAACAAACACTAATGGTGAAGCAAGTGACATGTGAACATGTAGGGATATCTAATCTCAAGTGACAAGCATCTAGTATGTGTCGGGTGTCAAGTCTCAAGTCTAGTGTCAAGATGTCAAGTACAAGTATCAAGTTTAGTGTCAAGTATCAAGTCACAAGTCAAGCGTCAAATACAAGTATCAAGTGAGCAAGTATCGAGTTGCAAGTGTCAAGTATTAAATTCAAGTATTAAGTCTCATGTATCATGTAGTCAAGTATTGTGTAAGCATGTTTTATGTTCAAGTCTTACAGTTATTACTATCTAGGTAGCACTTCATGCATCCATCTTTTTACTACATGGTTGCTACAGTCAAAACAATTTCGTTTAGGACTAGTAATGGATTTTATAGGGCGGCGTACTCAGGTATCAAGTATCACGTATCAAGCAAGTCATGCTCATGAATCGGGTAATTATATAACTAGTTCATGTGTCAAGTCATAGCAAGACAAGTCATGAATCACATATATATACTAGTTCATGGATCAATAATATACTAGTTCATGAATCGATTTATAATATACTAGTTCATGAGACATGTATCAAGTGGGAAACATGGGTTCCCTTTCGAGTACACTTACCTATATTGTCCACCACTATGGTCTTTCCCTTAACCCCGGCTTGTTACTCTTTATTATTTTATCAAGCAAGCATACATGTGTGCGAAAAAAGTCAAGAAAGCATGGTCATGGACACGGAACAAGTTTAGGGTAATTATATGGCATATTCGAGGGTCGACGTGAATAAAAATAACACGAACAACGAAAATTCCAAATCTGGACAGCACGACGTTGCTGTACCAAAACTGTGATTTCCGTTGCTACAAAATAGCAAAACTGTGATCTAGAAACTAGACTCCTGCCAGGTTCCAACGCATATAATTAAGGTACATGGAAGTGGTGGGAACATGTGTCAAAACAGCGAATCACACAGCTAAAGTGTTCAGGCAGAATTTGTGTTTTTGAGTTTATACATGTGAAACAGTGTTGAAATAATGTTAATTAATTTTAAGAAAAATTGGAGATGTCCTATAGGGTGTCCAGCAACTGTATATTAAATTTTAAGTTAAACGCTTGCTGTTAACATAGTTAAATTAATTCGCAAAGTAAAGGTGTGCAGCAATTTTGCGAATCTGTGTCTACCGACACAGCTGCAGTAGAATTGCATTAACTCCTAGACCATAACTCCGAATTTGAAAATTTCAGAGGCTATCGATATTTAGACATCTAGAGATACATTTTCTATTCATGGCTCGGGTTCAAATTTTGATGTTAAAGGGGTCAAAACAGCAGAGTAAGATCCAGGACAACAACATGTGGGAAGGTCTTTCATGTATAGATTGCATGAAAATTAGTTGTTAGGCGTCTAGGTTAATGTGTGATACAAATACAACGTAATGGTTATCAAAACAGTAAGTAATATTTATTTCTCGACTCTAGTGGGTGCAAGTTCATCACATACAAGATATATCATTTGTCTACAAATATAGGGTTCCTTAATTTCATGTGTTCATGGGATAAAATGAGTCCAAGTAGTTGTAATATAATACAATGAAATTATTGTGACTCATAGAATTATGAAATTGAGGAGGTTCAATATTTGATCAACAACAATGAGTCAAAGAGGAGTCACAATTTCTAACTATTTGTAGTATTTCAATGAACGCTTGTACTAGAACAAAAATATGTACAAGATGAATACTTGCCTTGATTGACGATGAATAGATCCGTTAGTTGAAGAAAACGAGATCGAAAAACTCCGGGTGAAATTTCCCAAAAGCACGTGTGAAGCACGTGCAAGAATTCAACAGTAAGAGGTGAATCTCCCCACACCAGATCTGTCCAGAACAGCAAACGGCAACCCAGATCCGCTGTGCACACAATGCGGGACAGCAAAACCCACCAATCAGATCAGATCTTGATAGCATCCAACGGCTCAGATCAATCCCACTCCTTCTCCTTTTTCTTCCCTCCTTCAGAACAGAGAACGAGAGAGAGGATCTCGGCGGCGACTAGCGGCGATCGGCGAGGTAGCTGCGGAAGCTTCTACTGGCGACGCGACGACTGGGAAGGTTGACGGCGGCGACTGGCAGCAACGGAGCGGTAGGCGGTGACTCTGCTTTTCGTTCGAAAAACAGGGGCGATGATGACTGGGCTGAACGGCGATGAGGGCGCTAGGAGGGGACTCCGGAGGGTGAGGGAAGTACACGGCGAGGGATGGCGAGGGCAACGGTGAGCAGAAACGGCGATGGAAACTCACGGTGGATTGGGTTCGAGCGATGGGTTTGGTGGTGAAGACGACGGAAGTAGATGATGAGGACGATGAGAGATGGAGACGGTGATGTGGTGGCGAGGGAGACGACGGTGGTGCGGCGATGAGGATGGGGCTGAGGGGATGGTGCAGTGGTCGTAGAAGTGCTGGAGGTGAGTTGGATTGGGTTCGGGAGTGTTCGGGTGATGGTGGAGGCGATGGCGTCGATGGTGGATGATGGCGGTGGTTGGTGCTGTGGGGTGCGGAGGTCGAAGGCGATGGTGAGGGAGACAGCAGAGTGGCGATCGGAGCAGGGAAATGGGTCTTGGTGTTGGAGACGAAGTCTGGAGGAAGAAGAAGAAAACGGCGGAGTGATTTTGGGTTAAAACAGTAACGGGGTTAGGGTTAGGGTTAGGAGATTAAGGTTTAAATAGTATAGGGTTTCAGGTTTTTGGGTATTAGGGTATCCATTTCGAGTGGGATCCAACTAGGGAATTGGTCAAAATGTATTAGAATGGGGAATAAAGAGATGAATGAGAAGAAACAGCCAATTCTTCATGAAGAACGACACAAGGAGCACATATAATTGAATTAAATAAAAGCACCAAAAATGTGTCGAAACAAAATAATGATTTTATTCGAATGGAAACAAGATACGGGATCTCAAATAGATAAAAGAGTACAATGGGACAAAAAAAATACAGTATAAAAATACAGATACGGGAAATAGGAGTTACAGTTTCCCCCCAAAACTCAAATTCAAATCCCCCTCCTAAAACAACTCCTATATTTATTTAAATTTTTTTTTCTCTCTTTCTCCCTCCCTCTTCTATTAAAAAAATTAAGAAAATACAAATTTAAAAAATTTTAAAAAAATTAAAAATTTTAAAACTTTAAAAATAATTCAAAAAAAAAATCAAAAAAATTTTTAAAAAATCATATAATTTGTTTTTTGCTGGACCCCCAAAAGTTTCTCATATAAAATGTTGGCTACTTCAATTAATTTGCTTGATCTACAAAACTATTTTATATGATCAGACAAGGTGCATCGTTCCGAAGACGTGCTGTAGGCATGTGTCAACGGGCAAACCTAGTTATATTATAAATTTTGGTTTTTGCATATTTATTTTCATTTTATATATGATTTGATTTTACGATGCTATAATTCTTCCTTTATTTTACATTGTCTTAATCATTTCAATATACTCTAAACAAGATTATAATATTTTACTTATATAAATATGACATACTTCTACACATTATAAATCTTCTTTTCCTACTATTTTGTTTTATAGCCTATATTCAATACTATTGTTATTACATATTATTTGCTAGTTTATTTTGTATATTTAAATTTCACTATTAATAGCTACTTATTAATTTTTTCGCTTTATACTTCTCTAACATACTATGTACACTCACTAATTATGTTTTACATTCTTGGTTACTACATATACTTTCCACTGGTTTATATATATATATATATATATATATATATATATATCATGTATTTCAACAAACTTACTATACATATCATTTTACACATATCCAATTACTACATTAATATATATATATGTATATATATATATTTATAATTATTTATGTTTATTATCCAAATTTACTACACTACATAATCATTGTTCTCATTCACATTTGTATTTAAGCTTATGCATATATTTTATTCTATTTTTGTTTTAGTGTTATAAATCTTTTTAATTACTACTAATTTTATATATTCGATATTTACAATCTATACTTGTGTTTTAATATTTTATCGTTGTAATTTTCTACTTCATTTCCTCCTCTTACTATCCTAATTTTTTACATCTATTTCACATCACCAATTTCAAAACATAACATCATACTTTAAATTAAACATCCAATATCCTAGTACATATGGAAGATCACATCATTCCATTCACCGTTTTGGTGCAACATGATGTCGAGAGGGCAAATCTGCAACTCGACATCAATAGAGGCAAAGTGCAACTGGATGTCGGGAAGGAAACATCTGCAACCGAATGTCCAGAAGGCAAACTGCAACCAGATGTCGTGAAAGTAAATCTGCAACTTGATGTCAATGAGGCAAGCCTGCAGTTGGACACCAACGAGGTGAACCCACAACAAAGAAGATTTTCTTCTTTAATAACCCCCACTTTTATTTCTATATATATAACTTACCACTATGCCATTATTTTGTACTAGTTTTTACTATTTTGTTTTTACCATTTTATAATGTTTAACAACTTAGCCTATACTACTTCAACTTTATTATTTATAATACAGTTATATTTATATACACATTTAATTAATTACCTTATTACTTAGACTTGTTTCTATATCTATCCTATATGCGTAATTTCATTTTTCATTCTAGTTATTACTGCTTACTATTAACTATTGTGATACCTTATTATTATTATTTTGTATATATACTTCATCTTTACATATGTTAGCATTCTGGTATTTTTATATCCCTTCATCGTATTTTATTTTACTGCTAACTTATCTTAGATTTGGTGGCTACTCACCTGACATAAATTTTATTGTTGATACCTTTGTTTACGATCTACATTTTATTTCTATATAATTAGTTTTTATATTATTTCAATAATATATTATCACTTCTACTACAATGATGCCTTGTTTTACTGCTACAAACCATTTATAATTTTCATATTATACTATTTTTGATTCATCATAGATTTTTACGCCTATGTACGTATATCCTTTTGTATATTGATTTTCTTGCTATAATTGACAACTTATAGATATTTTAATAAATACTAATCACTATTTTATATATTTAATTTTGAATCGTATATATAGTTATTATATTTACCTTACGAATTATTTTTTTTATCGTGATATTAATTTGATACGCATAATTATATCTATCTTATATTGTTTGTACATTTAGCTAAAATTTAACACTCATACATTTTCAGACTTTTCATAATACAGTATTCTCTTAAATTGCTACCTTCTTTTATCTATTAACATATATTTTTAATTTACGATTTTAATCATTCATTTTTCCCATTTCCTTTTAGTTAATTTCACTGGCTAATAAAATTTTCAAAATTTTATTAGCCAGTGCTAACTATTTTTCAATTATTATGCCCTTCCAATTATTTATCGGTTTACTTGGTATTTTTTCCTTTATTTCGTTTTTACTATTTATTTCTTTATCATAAAAAAAATCATATTTTCTCAGTAAATTTTTGAGCTACTTAATGTTTATTTACGCTCTTATTCTATTTTAAAATTTTGTACTGCATTATAATTTGTCTATACTATTTCAACGCATTTATTCTGTATACTTACATTTCTCTTCTTTCTTATTTATTTCTATACTTATATTTTTGTTTCACTCTTTTTCGTACTACTTCTTACTACTTTCTTTTGTTTACTATACTTGTTTTTAAAGCATTTTTTTCTATGATTTTCTTATTTCTTGCTAATTAATTTGTTTTCCCATTTCTTTAACAATTGATGACTTAATTTATATTTCTCTTTACTATATTATTTAATAATTTATCAAATATTATTTTGTATGAAAATTACCTTTAACCTATAATTGCCATGTTTCTTTTTTCTATTAAATTATTTTAATTTATTTAATAGTTTCGTGTTTCGTTCTCATTCACCTTGATACTCATAGTTTCTTTATATAAGTTTTCTTTGGTTTCCACATTACATATTTATACTACATTTATTTTATTAGTATTGCCAGCTCTTCTATATAAAATAATAATTTTTGATGGTGTGTTTAAGATACAACTTTTACCCTAGTAAGTTCCGAGGACAGAACTGAACTAAGGGGCGGAGGGGGGGGGGGGGGGGGGATACTGTAACACTCCGCAAAATTGAGTTATGATAATTTTGCCCACGGGTGTTATACACATATATTTTGTACTGTTACAAGTAGTATCCATAACATATTTTAAAATAAATGTTTTCTACATATTTTGTATTTTCATTCTTACACATATATATTTTATTCTCTCAAATTCTATTATGTATTTGAATTTAAATCTTAACTCAAATATTTAATATTCTATTTTTACCTGCATTGCACGAGTTTTCAAAACACGTGTCGATTACGTATATTTTTTTCGTTACATGAAATATCCGTAACTTAATCAAAATAAATATGTTTATGTAGGGTGTATTTCAATTTCTCCATTGCTAAAATTCCTTTTGTTTTGAATATTTATTGATACGTGTGATGCACATGCTTGCAATTCATGTGTCGGTTGTATTCCTTGTCAAAATAAAATATATGAATTGTGTATATTTATATTTCTTTTGATTAATTTTAATATACGGAATGATAGATTTTTTGATTTTTTGAACATTTTGGCTGTACGTGCTTTTCTTCTATGCACGTACTAATTACGTGGTTTTATTAAAAGTTGTGCACTAAAATTTTTTGGAAACAAAATATATTAAAAATTAATGATAAAAAATTTTAATATAATTATTTATTAATGAAGAGGTTTAAAATAAACTAAAGTAATGAAATAAGAGTAGAATGAAAAATATACACAACACGTGCACACGTGCATTGTGCACTCTTTCCAATGGTTGACTGCACATGCAGAGAGTGGGGTGAGTGAGTGGTTTGAGTGTGTGATTGGGTTAGTGGGGTGGTTAGTTGCTAAAACTACTCCCAAATTCACATATAAATACCCCCCCCCCCCCCCAATCTTACCCAAATGAACACAAAATTAAACTAAACAGAAGAGAGAGCCAAGAGAGAGTCTTTTGGCGTGTCTTGCGAATTTGCCAAGGAGGAGAGGCCGGTGTTTTTTTTTATGAGCTTTGCTTTGGAGCTTTGGAGCATTATCTACTACAGATTCTACCACTAGGAATTCTCTTTTTGAGGTGGGTGTTTCTTCAACTTTCTAATATAATTTTATTAATAGAATGCTAGATATGTGTGAATTGTTAGATGCATGATAACTTATATCGATCAAAATTTCATGTTTATATTATGTGTTGTTGATTAAAGGCGTGAAATTATGATATGATTGATTTGAGAGCATTTTTATAAGGATTTGTTTTAAGTTTTAGTTGCATTTCATAAAATCATCTCTATTAAACTAAATGGAATCCAGAGCTAAAAAAATTATGCGACCACCCTGTATATGTCGAGAACATCTTCTAAAAATTTTACAATATTTGGATGTCATTTAATATTTTAATAAAATCCAAACTTAAGACTGGTTGGCAGTTGCTAGTTGTTGAAAATTTGTACACATTTCGGATTGTGATCATTTCTGCATCTTAGATGCAGTATTTTGAGAAAGGTCAAAAATATTAAGTTGAAGTAAACTCGCTAACCTTTCATTAGAGTCTAAGAAATCAATTTTCCATTAAGAAATCAATTTTCCATGAATTTTATAAAATTGAACAGTGGCAGTCTGAATAACATTTCGACCTTACTGTAGATTTCGAAGAATTCAGGGTTATAGACACAATATTTTATGGAAACTTCTAACTACAAAGTTATAGTAAACTTGTATACCTTTAATTTGTTCTAAACAACAGAAAGTATCATGAAGTATAGAATTTTCTATGATTTTTACAAGTAGCATGAGCTACAGTTTTCGGATTTTGAACCTACTATTTTGCAAATGAGTTTAGAAGAAGTAATTGAGGATGATTTTAGATGATCTTAACTACAAAGTTGAAGTACACTCATTTATGATTCTTATGAAACTAATAAATTTATTTTTGGAGTAGTACTGGAATTTATATGATTTTTTCAATACCATTGGGTTGATGTCTTTTATCTAGTTGTCCTGAAACTTTTACAACGTATAATATTGGATTTAAAATTGGAATGTTAGTAAGATATATCTTATGATAAATTAAGGGGTAATTAAAAGATAAAGTTGGAATATTAAACATGTATTGTTTATAAGGGTTTTAACTCATCAAGTGTTATTGAATATTTCTATAAGAAGTTGGTTACTTCATGATTGATAATAGCATAGAGAATGGATAAAAAAAGTTACAGGATGTTTAATGAATGAAAATTCTTATAAGAGGTTAGATGTAACCTAGTTGATCTCGATGTTGAGACGGTTGGATTCTAGAGACTGCGTGAGACCCTGAATGCTGACATGTTATTATATGTGATTTGAGAAGTAGTCAGTGTGAGTTAAGTTTCTCTTTGAGAATTAGCCAGTGTGGGTTAACATTCTCAGTATTTATTTTAAGTCCGGTAGGGTAAGCTAGCTTTAGGATGTGATGATTATAATTAAACCTAAGGACAAACACTAGAAAAGAAGATGTGATGAATCTTGAGCTAACGTGGGTGGGACGGCTCTCTATAGTCGGGCGGATGTATTCCAATACTATAGTTACAGTCAGGCGGATTTATTCTGGGACTGGGCTCAACATGGTCGAGCGGATGTATTCCGGGACTATGGTTACTGTCGGAGGGATGTATTCCGGGACTGGGCTCAACATGGTTGGGCGGATGTATTCCGGGACTGGGCTCAACATGGTCGGGCGGATGTATTCCGGGACTATGGTTACAGTCAGGCGGATGTATTCCGGGACTGCGAGTTTTTCTGCGAGATGAGTCTCAATTCTTTCCGAGACTATGAATAATCGGGAGGATGTACTCTGGGATAATGAATAGCCAGGCGGAAGGGAGACGAATCTCCAGTGTTCTGAGCTAGAGCGGCGCTTACGGATGTTTGCGCGATGAGGGTTCTGTATGGTCAGACGGATGTAATCCGGGACTGGAACTTATACTCGTGGAATGTCTAAATCTTGTTTTGTCACCGTAGTAGAATTTCATAATGAGGGATTGTACCCTATAATGAGGAGTACGATAAGGGCTTGCTCTCGGACCTATGTAGTATGGGATGCATAGAATTCGAACAAGTATGCATGAGCACATTGTGTCATATCATACACTAACATGTTTAGGATAGTCACATCTCACATTTTGTTTCGCATTCAAGTTTTTGGTTTCTGAAGTAGAAGAATCGCTGTATTATAGCATTGCGTCAGTTGTATGCAATTGACGTGCCCATAGTTTCCTAATTGTAGGATTGGACTTGGCATGGACTTAAAGTCACGGTTTTGGGTTGTCAAAAGATTGAACAGCTTCCATTATTACACGTTGTATTGTACTTATTCATTTTCGTTGTGTTAATGTAAAGAACAATGTTGTTAATGAAAAAGTTTAAATTCCTTGTAAATTTGTACGAAGTTGAAGTAAAAGATCATGTTTTCGCTACGAATTACTTGTGTTTGGAATTCGTTACATTTTATTTCTCCTAAACCCACCCCAATTTTGATCCCCCCCACCCAAAATAATAATAATAATAATAATAATAATAATAATAATATAAAAAATTAAATTAAATTTAATTAAAGCTAAAATAAAAATAAAAATAAAATCATTTCTTCTTCTTTTTCTTCTCTTTCTCTTTCTCACACACACTCATACACCTGAATCCCCCACATGCTCCCCCAGCCATCGTCACCACCTCCCCCTCCCCCCATTCCGCTGCAGTCATCATGCCCTCCAATGGTCTTTCCACTCTCTCAATCCAAAACATAATCCCTAGCCCTACTCACCTCCACCGCCGTTGGAGGTCGTTGTAGCGCCCTGAATTTCCAATAATTCAAAATTAGAAAATACGTGGCACAAATCCAGAATCAACCTCAATGTAATAGTAAACATAGCAAAACACAGAAAATTTTCAACTTTTATGACATCGATCCTTTACATAGCACAGCGGAAATTAAACACATTGAATTACATTTTCTTTCTTTTACAATCCATTCTTTTGCAATTTGCATAAGCCATATTATCATTCTACCACATGCATCCAATTCCAAGCTAATGGTACTTACCTGTAAAATATGAGGTTAGAGATAACCCTAACCCCCAAAACTACAAGGGTCCGCCATAACGGTATGAGTGACATTAAAAGAAACACAATTTAAATAAAACATAAAGAACAAATTCGAAATCAACACATTTCCACAGTAGTAACAAACGGAATATGAAATAACGATAAATAAAGCACACAACATCAAGTGAAACTAGGCTAAGTGTCAAGTGTAGGAAAACAGAAAAAGCATCATGCATAATACAAGTCAAGGAAACACGAATTCGGTATGATGACTTTCTAATGCATACTTGTTGGATTCTATGCATTCCATACTACATAGGTCCGGTGCAAGCCCTTATCGTTCTCCACTTTATAAGGTTTAATCCCTCGTCATACAACTAATCTTACTACGGTAATAGAAACAAGATCTAGAATACTCCGCGAATAGGCCCAACGACCCTTGACGCGCAAGTATCATGTAAGCATAACTCTAACTCCGGAGAATCACCTCCTTGCAGTGTACCCCACGAATAGGCCTACGGACCCTCGACGTGCAGATACACAGTACATTCTGCGAATAGGCCTGTCGATCCTCGACGCACGAATGCACCGTATGTTCTGTGAATAGGCCTGCCGACCATCGACACGCGAACATACCAACTGTCCTCTAGACATTTCGTGAATAGGCCTGCCAACCCTCGACACGCGAATATACCAACTGTCTTCTAGACATTCCGTGAATAGGCATGCCGACCTTCGACATGCTAATATACTAGGGACACAATAACACACAGTCCTGGAATACATCTGTTGGACTAACAACAGAGCGCATACTTACTTTTCCAGAGTTCTATCACATCTCCACTAGTGTCTGTCCTTAGTTTGATTATTATTATTTAAAATACAATTCTCCCTCACTAGAGTTGGTGTACCCTGCCGGACTTTATTCCACTAAAACAACACCAAGGCCCCAACTGGTCAAGATCTACAAAATTTCATCTGGCACCGGTTGACAGGAATCCCACGCAACCTCTAGAGTCTCACAACTCAAATATCAACACAAATCTTTCATTAAAATTCTTGATTCCATTATCAATTCGTTCAAATTAAGAAAACTTCTTAAATCAAGCAAATCCAAATTCATTTGAATACTCACCAATTTTCTGAAATAGAATCTGAGATTAAATCCCTTAAATAACTGAGTTTCACATTTTGAAGTCATAGAAAAATCACAAAACATCAATCTCTCGAAATCCATACATACTTCACTTTCTAAAGCCATAGAAATACGAGTTAAAATTTTTTATAAGTCAAAATGTAACTCTCTGTAAAACATAGTATTCTGTATCAAGAACTTCATCTAAAATAGTGTTCAATAATCCATAAGTTCGAAGAAATAATCGTCCAAGAAAAATAGCAAGAAAACTCAACAAAATAGCAAGAACTGCAGGTGTCGGTCGACCGACATTTTAGTTCAAAAAAGTTGCGGTCGGCTGACATGCCAAAACCCAAAATCCCAAAGAATGACAATCGACTGTCATTTTAGTTCAAAATCAGGATAGTCGACCGACATGTCAAAAACAACCACTTAAAAATTCGTACACTTCACAACTGATACGTAGTTTAAAAACTCTAAATGCATGAATTTATAAAATTAAAACCCTGAGATGATCAATTACAACTTGTCCAACATATTGGATTTCATAAATCAAATCAAACTCTCAACAATTTCATAAAAAGAGTAATTTCCAACTAATTTCTTCAAATCAGGAAATTGTTATATATATATATATATATATATATATATATATATATATATATTTATTTATTTATTTATATATAGTAAATTCATAAAGAATCATTGTATATGAGTAGTATGATGTTCAATTCAATCTCAATATCAATATAAATCGAAGATCCACTTGAAAACTTCTCAAAAGACAAAAAATCCACTTTTCGGCTGCATCTCATCAGATTCGAAATCAAAACCCAGTGCATTACTTCAAAACTTGATCTCTTGATCCCAAAACCCTTCTTGCAATTTGTTAAACACATATACATACTAATTAAACCGATTTTCCCCCGATTATATGCTTTTACAATAGTCATTAGTCACATTTTCCTCATCACAAACCTCAAACAAATTATATCCACACATCGACAGTAAATAATCCATCTTTAACAAACTATATGCATTACACATCTTACAAATCTTAATACACATGATTAAAACAGTGAGACTATAACATAAACAGCACAAACATGAGTACTACTAATTCCCTATCATTCTTTTTTTTAGGGAAAAGGTGGAATAAATTCCCTATCATTCTTAGATCATCTATATAGTAGATTTATACATCATCTGCATATTATTCATGAAAATCTTGTTTTGACTACTCTTTCATCGATTTAATTCACCACATCATCATACAATCATCTAGCATGCATTCTACTAGACAAATCATCATATTTAACTTGTATAGAACAACAAAAAGACAAAACATATCACTTACATTAATGAAGAATCAACGAAGATAATAAAGAAATAAGATGAAACTCTTCCTTTTAGAAAATTCCAAGATCCTAGCTTCGAAACTCCAAGAAATAAATAGTAAAAATTCTCCTTTTTTTTTTGCAAAAAAGAGACGGCCCCTATATAGGCCGACATCAGTTTTTTCCTAGGGATTGAGAAGATTTGCAAAAATATCATTTTTAGAGATAATATATTTATATGTTTAAATCCATTAAATTAGGCAATTTGATAACCAAATAAGGTGAGATTCAAATCCCCCAAATCTCTCCTAATGCTGGCCGGCCTCACTTGCCGCCCAAAAACCATTTTCTTTTGAAAGTTTGCCTTTAAGTGGCACTTTTGCAAAAAGACCTTTCATTTAGCAATAATTGCGAAAATACCCATAATGGATTATAAAAATCCTGAAAATTTTGTAATTATTATTCACCAATAAATATTACATCCTCCTAATAAGTTCTTAACTTTTGTGTTTTCCCAAAAATTATATTTGCAGGCGTTTTGCACGTGCAAAAAGATAAATTTCAGAAAAATATTTATTAAATCACCAAAAATCACTTTAATTTATTTATTAATCTCAAAAATATTATTTAAAATTCTAGGGTGTTACATCACTCCCTCAGATTAGTTCCGTCCTCAGAACTACCGCTAATAGGGACAAAACAAATACAAGCAAAAAGAAAAAAAAACAAAAGTTACATAAAAAGTTTAGGAAAATCCTTCTGCATGCGATCCTCCAGCTTCAAAGTAGCTTCCTCGAACAGCTGGTTCCTCCACAAGACCTTGACCATAGGTATCACCTTATTCCTCAACACCTTCTCCTAACGGTCAACAATCTCTACAGGGTACTCCTTGTAACTCAAGTTCAGTTGTAGTCGTTTGGGCACTTCTGCCAATTGATGACTCTGATCTGGCACATACATTCTCAACTTCGACACATGGAACACATCATGCACTTGTCCTAATTTCTCTGGTAGCTCTAACTTATATGCTGTCATACCAATCCGCCTCAAAATCCTGTATAGACCAATGTACCTTGGCGCCAACTTGCCTCCCTTCCCAAACCTGATTACTCCCTTAGTCGGAGACAACTTGAGGAACACTGCATCCCCGACCTCAAACTCCAAGTCCCTTCGCCTAGTATCTGCATAACTCTTCTGCTGACTCTGAGCCTCAACCAACCTCTTACGAATCAGCTCGATCTTCTTCGATGTCTGCTGCATAATCTTCGGCCCAAACATCTGCCTCTCTCCAACTTCGTACCAACAGATGGGTGTCCTGCACTTCCTCCCGTACAATGCTTCATACGGAGCCATACCGATACTTGCATGGTAACTATTGTTATAGGCAAACTCAACCAATGCCAAGTACCTCTCCCAACTGCCACCAAAATCCATAACACAAGCCCTCAGCATATCCTCCAATACCCGATTCATCCTTTCAGTCTGACCATCGATCTGCAGATGAAAAGCAGTGCTGAAATCGGTTCTGGTACCTAAAGATGCTTGCAAACCCTTCCAAAATCTCGATGTGAACTTCTCATCACTGTCGGAAACAATCGACACAGGAATCCCATGAAGTCTCACAATCTCATTAATGTATAGCTCTGCCAGTTTCTCCAACGACCAAGTTATCTTCATAGACAGAAAGTGAGCTAACTTGGTCAAACGATCCACAATAACCCAAATCAAGTCGTTGCCCTTCGGACTCATTGGCAACCCAGTGATGAAATCCATGCTGATATTCTCCCACTTCCATTCCGGAATAGTCAATGGTTGTAACAAGCCTCCAGGTTTCTGATTCACTTCTTTGATCTGTTGGCAAGTTAGACACCTCGCCACAAAGTCTGCCAGATCTCTCTTCATTCCTGACCACCAAAAGTGTTGCTTGATATCCATATACATCTTAGTGCCTCCAGGATGTACTAACGATAAGGTACTGTATGCCTCCTGCAATAAATTCTCCCTCAAATCTGCATTCTCCGGTACACACAACCTCTTGCCCATCCACAGAACCGCATCTTGGAGATGGAACTCTGATAACTTGCCATTGGAAAATTGCTATACATCCTCTAAATCTCCGCATCTTATGTCTAACCCTCAATAATCCGCTCCCTGAAAGAAGGTTGCAGTACAACCTCAATACTTGCCTGATCTAACTCTGATGCCAACTCTCTCTGAGTAGTGATCAAATTCGACATACGGCTCTTCCAACTAAGCCCAACGGCCACCACATTCGCCTTGCCCAGATGATACTTGATATCAGGACGAATGTCTTCCAACACTTCCAAACACTTTTTCTGCCGAAAATTTAGATCCCTCTGCTGGTAAATGTACTTCAAGCTCTTATGATCGGTGAACATTTTGACCTTCTCTCCATATACATAATGACTACACGATTTCAAGGCAAAGATGATAGCTGACAATTCCATATCATGCATCGGATAGTTCTTCTCATGCGGACGCAACTGCCTCGAAATATATGTAATAACCTTCCCTTCCTGCATTAAGACGCACCCCAAACTCCTGAGTGATGCATCACTGTAGATATCATAGTTCTTTCCAGCTTGAGGCAAAGCTAGTATAGGCACAGTCGTCAACCTCTCCTTTAGCTATAAGAAACTTGCCTTACACTTATCAGTCCAAGTGAAGGCCACATTCTTCCGAGTCAGCCTCGTCAAAGGAACTGCAATCTGCGCATAGCCCTGAATGAATCTCCGATAATATCTAGCTAATCCCAAGAAACTCTTGACCTCCTTCACTGTCGTCGGTCTGGGCCAATTCTTCACTGCTTCAACCTTCTGAGGATCGGTGGCCACTCCCTCCTTAGAAAGGATATGACCAAGGAAAGCTACATCGAACTTCCAAAACTCACACTTCGACAGCTTGGCATACAAGTTATGCTCCTATACCTTCTTCAATACCTCTGCCAAGTGCTTAGAGTGCCCTTCCTCCGACTTCAAATATACCAGAATATCATTAATGAATACCACCACGAAGGAATCAATAAACGACCCCAAAATCCGGTTCATCATGTCCATAAATACTGCCGGCATATTCGTCACTCCGAATGGCATCACTAAAAACTCATAGAGTCCATAATGAGTTCTGAAAGCTACCTTGCTCACATATTCCTCCTTAACTCGGACCTAATGATACCCTGATCGCAGATCAATCTTCGAAAATACAGCTGCTCCCCGAAGGCTATCAAACAGATCATCAATCCGTGGAAGCGGATACTTATTCTGAATGGTCACCCTATTCAACTTTTGGAAGTCAATGCACATTCTCATTGAGTCATCCTTCTTTTTCACTAACAACACTGATGCACCCCACGGTGAAGTACTCAGCCTAATGAATCCCTTACTCAGCAGTTCTTCAATCTGCTTCTTAACTTCATCTTGCTCTACAGGTGCCATTCTGTACGGAGCCTTTGAAATCGGCGCACTGCCCTGCTGAATATTGATGAAGAACTCAACATCTCGTTGCGGCGGTAACCCTGGTAGTTCCTCCAAGAATACAGTAGGAAAGTTCCTGACAACTGGAATGCCTCTGACTTCATTTGGAATCATCAACTTAGATATCATTGCAGCCACCTTCGGGTTCTTCTTTTTTCCCTGAAAAGTCACTACGGGTCTTCCCGGTGCCTTCACTAACACCTCTTTGTTCTTGCATTCAATTGTGACATCATATATAGCCATCCAATCAATGCCCACGATCACATCCACACCTAAGACTTGCAGTTCAATGAGATCAATGCCGAATAATCTCCCACCAATCTCGATATCACAGCCCTCATAATACCGACAAGCAATCAATTCCTCTCCTGATGGTGTTGCTACTGACAAGGCTCTGCCTGAAAATACCTTATGTTCCACACCTAAAACTTTACCAAGATTGGGCGACACAAATGATGCGAAGAACCAGAATCAAATAAAATTTTTGCTTTTATTCCATTAATTAAGACAAATCCTATTACATGAAGAATGATACTCAAATCTCCAATTTATTCTCAAACAAAATTTTATTTACTACATCTAATAAATGAACTTAAAATTCTTTCATACCCTGGATCACATCTCCTGAGCTACCCGCATCCTCCTCAGTTAATGCGAAAACTCGCCCCTGCCTTTGGAATTTGACTCTGCTTACACCTTCCTTCTTCAATTGCGGATAGTTTGGTCTGATATGGCCTTTACGACCACACTGATAACAAGACCGCACCTTAGCTGGTTTGGTGCATGCTGACTGATAGTGGCCGACCTCTCCACAGTTGAAACAAGTCACGCCTTGAATTGCGGGTGCCTTCTACTCTGGCCTACTGAACCTGCCCTGCTTCGATGGGAACTTCTTCCCACTCCGATTTGTTGCTGGCCGCTTGTTCCTATTCCAAGTCTCTTGCTTCTTCTGGAACTGATCCATAACTTCTTCTGTTACCACTGCTCTTCTGACCAGCTTATCAAACCTTCTGATACCCAACGGTATCTTCCGCGACCTCAGATTCGGCCTCAAGCCCTGCTTGATTTTTTTGGCCTTCTTTACTTCATCAACTATAAGCTCTGGTGCATACCTTGATAGCTAGGTAAACTAAGTTTCATATTCACGCACTGACATTCTGCCTTGCTGTAGGTTCAAGAATTCTGTTGCCTTCTTCTCCTGAATGTCCAGAGAAAAGAAGCAATCCCTGAACTCCTCAAGAAAAGTCTCCAAAGTCCTCTTCACTGGCTGCTACCAGATGCCAGCATCCTTCTCTAACTGCATCGTAGCCAATTTCACCTTATTTACTGCTGAGGTTTCCAAAACCTTGAAGACTACCTCCATCTGTCTGATCCAATCATCACCCTCATTTGGATCAGATTGCCCTTAAAAAACAGACAGCTTCATCTGCTTGAAGGACTCCACCTGCTTAATTGGATCAGCATTAACAAGCACTGGTCTAGGCCCTTGATTTTGATTCCGAGTCATGTTGGCTGCCACGAATGCATTCAAGGTCTGATACACCCTGACAATTTTCGTCTCTAGATCAAGTTGGCCCCCTTGGGAACCCTCAGCCCCATCATCACCACCACCATTTCTGGTCTTGGGTCCTTGCATTATACTAAATACTGCAAAATAAGGAAAAAGTTAGAGTATCACAACACAATTCATAGTCACACCAATTTCCTTATGCAAAAACTCTACTCATGCACAAGCCATTTCACTTGTTTTAATTCCATGTGATACTCACACTCTAATGTCCACACCTAGGTACTCATGCTCTAATGTCCACCTAGGTTTATTCTTATACCACATTTAACATTACAATTGAAGCCTGCTCTGATATCAACTTTGTAGCACCCCGAATTTTCAATAATTCAAAATTAGAAAATACGTGGCACAAATCCAGAATCAACCTCACTGTAATAGCAAACTTAGAAAAACACATAAAATTTTCAACTTTTATTACATCAATCTTTTACATCGCGGAAATTAAATACCTTGAATTACATTTTCTTTCTTTTACAGTCCATTCTCTTACAATTTGCATAAGCCATATTATCATTCTGCCACATGCATCCAATCCCAAGCTAACGGTACCGACTTGTAAAACATGAGGCTAGAGATAACCCTAACCCCCAAAATTATAGGGGTAAGCCATAATGGTGTGAGTGACATTACAAGAAATACAATTTAAATGAAACATAAAGAACGAATTTGAAATCAACACATTCCCAAAGTAGTAACAAACGGAATATGAAATAATGATATATAAAGCATAAAACATCAAGTGAAACTAGACTAAGTGTCAAGTGTAGAAAATAGAAAAAACATCATTCATAATACAAGCTAAGAAAATACGAATGCAGTATGATGACTATTTAATGCATACTTGTCAGATTCTATGTATTCCAGACAACATAGGTCTGGCGCAAGCTCTTATCGTTCTCCATTTTATAGGGTTTAATCCCTCGTCATGCAACTAATCCTACTACAATGATAGAAACAAGATCTAGAATACTCCGTGAATAGGCCCAACGACCCTCGATGCGCAAGCATCATGTAAGCATAGCTCTAACTCCGGAGAATTACCTCCTCGTCGTGTACCCCACGAATAGGTCTGCCGACCCTCGACGTGCAGATACAAAGTACATTCCGCGAATAGGCCTGCCGACCCTCTACACGCGAACATACCAACTCTCCTCTAAACATTCCGTGAATAGGTCTGCCGACTCTCGACACGCGAATATACTAGGGACACAATAACACTCAGTCCTGGAATACATCCGTTGGACTAATAACAGAGCCCATACTTACTTTTCCCAAGTTCTATCATATCTCCACTAGTGTCTGTCGTTAGATTGATTATTATTAATTAAAATACAATTCCCCCTCACTGGAGTTGGTGTACCCTGCCGGACTTTATTCCACCAAAACAACACTAAGGCCCTAACTGGCCAAGATCCACAAAATCTCATCTGGCACCAGTTGACAGGAATCTCACGCAACCTTTAGAGACTCACAACTCAAATATCAACACAAATCTTTCATTAAAGTTCTTGATTCCATTACCAATTCGTTCATATTAAGAAAACTTCTTAAATTAAGAAAATCCAAATTCATCTGAATACTCACCAATTTCCTGAAATAGAATCTGAGATTAAATCCCTTAAATAACTGAGTTTCACATTTTGAAGTCATAAAAAAATCACAAAACATCATTCTCTTGAAATCCATACATATTTTGCTTTCTAAAGCCATAGAAATACGAGTTAAACTCTTTTATAAGTCAAAATGTAACTCTCTGTAAAACACAGTTTTCTTTCTGTAGCAAGATTTATCTAAAATAGTAGTTCAATAATGCATAAGTTCGAAGAAATAATCGTCCAAGAAAAATAGCAAAAAAACTCAACAAAATAGCAAGAACAACAGGTGTTAGTCGACCGACATTTCAGTACAAAAAAGTCGCGGTCGACTGACATGCCAAAACCCAAAATCCCAAACAATGACAGTCGACTGTCATTTTAGTTTAAAATCAGGATAGTCGACCGACATGTTAAAAACAGCCACTTTAAAATTCGTGTACTTCACAACTGATACATAGTTTAAAAACTCTAAATGCATGAATTTATAAAATTAAAAACCTGAGATGATCAATTACAACTTGTCCAACATATTGGAGTTCATATATCAAATCAAACTCTCAACAATTTCATAAAAAGAGAAATTTCCAACTAAATTCTTCAAATCAGAAAATTGTTATATATATATATATATATATATAAGTGTGTGTGTGTGTGTGTGTGTGTGTGTGTGTATCAGTAAATTCATAAAGAATCATTGTATATGAGGAGTATGATGTTCAATTCAATCTCAATAGCAATATAAATCGAAGATCCACTTGAAAACATCTCAAAAGACAAAGAATCCACTTTTCGGCCTGCATGTCATCAGGTTCGAAATCAAAACCCATTGCATCACTTCAAAACTTGATCTCTTAATCCCAAAACCCTTCTTGCAATTTGTTACACATATACATGCTAATTAAACCGATTTGCCCCTGATTATATGCTTTTACAATAGTCATTAGTCACATTTTCCTCATCACAAACCTCAAACAGATTATATCCACACATCTAAAGTAAAGAATCCATCTTTAACAAACTATATGCATTACACATCTTACAAATCTTAATACACAAGATTAAAACAGCAAGACTATAACATAAACAGCACAAACATGAGTACTACTAATTCCCTATCATTCTTAGATCATCTATATAGTAGATTTATTCATCATCTGCATATTATTCATGAAAAATCTTGTTTTGACTACTCTTTCATCGATTTAATTCACCACATCATCATACAATCATCTAGCATGCATTCTACTAGATAAATCATCATATTTAACATGTATAGAACAACAAAAGACAAAACATATCACTCATCTTAATGAAGAATCATTAAGATAATAAAGAAATAAGATGAAGCTCCTTCCTTTTGCAAAATTCCAAGATCGTAGCTTCGAAACTCCATGAAATCAATAATAAAAATTCTTCTTTGTTTTGTGTAGAAAAGAGATGGCCGTAGCAGCCCCTATATAGTTCGAAATCAGTTTTTTTCCTAGGGTTTGAGAAGATTTGCAAAAATATCCTTTTTAGAGATAATATCCTTATATGTTTAAATCCATTAAATTATGCAATTTGATAACCAAATAAGGTGAGATTCAAACCCCTAAAATCTCTCCTAATGTTGGCCGGACTCATATGCAGCCCAAAAACCAATTTTTTGAAAGTTTGCTGCTAAGTGGCACTTTTGCAAAAAGACCCTTTATTTAGCAATAATTGCGAAAATACCCATAATGACTTATAAAAATCTAGAAAATTTTGTAATTATTATTCACCAATAAATATTACATCCTCCCAATAAATTCTGGACATTTGTGTTTTTCCAAAAATTATATTTGCACGTGTTTTGCACGTGAAAAAAGATAAATTTCAGAAAAATATTTATTAAATCACCAAAAATCACATTAATTCATTTATTAATCTCAAAAACATTATTAAAAATTCTAGCGTGTTACAGTCGTGCCCCTCTCTCACTCACTCACTCACTCACTCTCTCTCAATCCAAAACCTAATCCCTAGCCCCAATTACCTCCACCACCATTCTCCCCAGCCATTCTCGACCACCGTTGGAAGTCGTGCCCCTATCTCATTGTCTCTCTCTCTCTAATTGGGTTTGAGGTCTTCCCCCTCTCTTACCCTCTCTCTCTCTAATTGGATTTGAACCCGTTCGAGGCCATGCCCCTCTCTGCCACCGTTCGAGGTTCGAGACCACCGTTCAAAGCCGTTTGACGTCGTCCGCCATTTTCGTCTCCTACAAGCCACCAAAGGTAACCCATTTTTTCTGTTGATTGTTTTCTTTTTCTAATTGGGTTCTCTGTTCGCAGTTTCCATGTTTGTTGTTTGTTTTTTTGTCCATTAGAAATATTGTAATGTTGGGATAATATTGTAAGTGTGTATTGTGTGTTTGGTTAATTAGTGAAATGGTGATGTGGGTAGTGATTGAATTAGTAATGGAGGTTGTTTGGGATGTGGGCATTGGTAAATAATTTTGATTTGCGTGGTTAGATGGGATTTTACTTTTAATCTGGGTTGAATGGGATAGTTGAATGAAAGTACATTTTTTGTATTCTTTGTGATAGCTAATATGTGCAGGTTATGGAACAATGCGAGGAAGGAATATGGGGAAATGTTGTATTATTCTTGAGAATTCATATGTGCAGGTTATGGAACAATGCAAGTTATGGAACAATCTGGTAGTTTTAGGCTTATCATTATTGTAGGAAAATGGTTGATGTTGTATTAACCAAGTCTATTTTATTATCATTATTTGTAAGATTATATGAATGTGTCTTCCTAAATATGTAGATAATGCGAAGTTCCTGATATAACTGTTGATTAAATTTTGGGTATCTCTTGTGCTATGAGTGTACTAAACAAAATAGTTATTGAACTTCTTAAATTGTTATGTTTCCCGATGGAGGATGTAGTTGGCATATGACATTGGTACTATTTCTAACGTCCAAGATGTGAACTAGCATGCATAGAATCATGAATAATTAGTTTGATACAAAAGTATCTTATGTTTGTTAAGAAAAGATTATGATTAATCTAATCACTAATACTGGACTTAAACAATCGACCATCGCTATGCCTATCTCTGATTATGTTGGTAATAGTTTTTGTTCTTTGACATATCTATATGAATACATACGTTGTCTGCTTAGTTAGCTAGTTATGAATATTTTGGGATGATCTACATATGTTAGTCACTTTAATAAAAGAAATATAACTTTTAATTTATGAAGTTTAAAATTTAGATTGGCTACTATTTTTGGAATAGATAAAAGTTGGATTAATAAGCCATGAACATCTAAGGAATATCAGGACAGTGTTAAAGATTTTATTAACTTTGCAAAGAACAATACTCTTGATCCGAACTTAATTTTGGGTCCATGTGTTCGATGTAGAAATTGTGATTTGAGGACATGCAACATAGTTTAGACATATTTGATTTGCAATAGTTTTCTACTAGGGTACACACATTGGTTTCGTCATGGAGAGTATGCTCAGTCAGTTTCTGTTGGTCTGGTTGTGCGTGAAGATGAGTCTTTATTTAGAAATTAGTGTGGGATGTTTGGGATTCCATAACTTTCAAGTTCACGCAAACAATTCAATCAACTAAGCTCAAAATGATTCAACTGAAACATAACATCATGGTGGTGGGGTAGAGGAAGAAATGCTCGTTCCTGAAACTAATAAGGAATACAAGCCTTAAATATGTTGTTGGAAGATGTAAATACTCCTTCGTATCAGGATTGCATCAAGTTTTCTAAGTTTTCAACCATTTTTAGACTATTTCAGATTAAATATCCAAATGGGTGGTCTGTGAAGTCCTTCACCATGCTGCTTGAATTATTGAATAAAGATTTTCCTCAAATCTGTATCCCAAATTCAATCCATGCCACCAAAAATTTCCTCAAGAATTTTCATTTAGGGTATGAAAATATATTAGCATGCCAATATGATTGTATGCTATGCAAGGGGGATAAGGAGAGTCTTGAAAAATGTCAAGTCTGTGCAACTTCAAAATGGGTAGAACTGACAAATGTAGATGAGCAAATAGGTAAAACAACTAGGAGAAAAAAGCCTGCAAAATAGCTGCATTACTTTCCTCTGATTCCTAGGTCACAAAGACTATTCATGTCCAGAAAAACATCTTCTGATATGAGGTGGCACGCAGAAGGTCGCAAGAATGGTGAGATTCTTAGGCACCCGGCTGATTCTTAATCTTGGAAAAAAATTGATGAAAGATATTTTGATTTTGCTGAAGATCCTCGGAATGCGAGACTTGGATTGGCCAGTGATGGATTTAACCCATCTAGGTAAATGAGTAGAACCTACAACATATGACATGTTGTGTTAATTTTATACAATTTCCCCCCATGGTAATGCATTAAGCAGTCATCCTTCATTTTTTCCATGATAATTCTGGGACCAAAAGGCCCAGGAATTGATATAGATGTGCATCTGCAGCCGATGATTGATGAACTGCAATAATTGTGGGAGGGTGTTCCAACTTTTGATGCAACATCTAAAGAAACTTTCCGTCTTTGCGCTGCGTTGACTTGGAAATCAACAAATTTTTTGCACATGCAAATTTATCTGGTTAGAGCATGAAAGGACGTTATTCTTGTCCTTGTTTTGCTGACCAAACTATTTCAAAGTGGTTGTTTAATGGCAGAAAGTTCTGTTACATGGGCCATAGAAGATGACTGTATGACATACACATTTTAAGAGTAGAAACAACTACATTTGATGGTACCGATGAGTGGAGACATACTCATATAGCTTTGTCTGGGTCAGATGTGTTAATGTGGCTATAAGGTCATCATTTCACCTATGAAAAAGAACCACATGTCATCAAAAAAGGCAAGAAGCGGGCTAGAGATGAGCAACAGGAGAACATCAATTTATGAGATGCAGATGAGTGTGACAGTCTTCTTGATTCAGGGTCATGGAAAAAGAAGAGTATTTTATTCCCGTTGTCATATTGGAAGTTCAACTTACTGCGCCATAACAAAGATGTGATGTATCTTGGAAAAAATATCGGTCAAATTGTATAGGAATAGTTATGGGGGATGACCGGAAGACAAAGGACAATCTTAAGTCCCACATTGACTTAGTATAAATGGGCATAAGACATCAGTTGCATCTTGAAGAATTACCCAATGGCAGAGTATGACTTCCTCATGCAATTACAATGTCAAAAAAGGAGTTGGAGATGTTTTGCAAAGTTTTATGGGAGCTTAAAGTCCCTGATGGCTATTCATCTAATGTAGCAAGATGTGTCAACTATAAGGAGAAGAGGTTTCAGGGTCTAGAGTCACATAAATACAACATCTTGATGCAAGATCGCTTTCCCATGGCTCTAAGGTCTTCAATGTATAATCAACTCACTTCCATCCTCAAAGATCTATATAGCATATATTAAGGACTTTCTCAAGAGTGCCACATGTTGAAGATATTGACAAATTGGAGCAACGTGCAGCATTGAAACTTTGTTAAATGGAAATGATATTTCTCCCCTCATTCTTCATTATAATGATTCACTTGATAATCCACTATGCTGATGAAGCAAGACTTGGTGGACCAATACATTATCGATTGATGTATCACTTTGAGAGATAATTCTTCAATTTAATAATTATGCACTTCTTTTAGGCCATACATTTTCTAATCCAAATGTTTATGTTTAGGTAGCTTTACTGACTTAAGGATTATGTTACAAATAGAGCATATCCAGAAGGCTCAATAGTTGAAGGGTATCTTTCGGAGAAGTGCTCCCATTTTTGTTCAAGGTATCTTCAGGGTGTGGAGACATGTCTTACCAGACCAAGGAGAAACTCAGACATTCCAAACCTTAAAGGGGCTAAATATCTCTTCCACACTGGTGGCACTACTATCAGGAAGATTGATGCATTTGAGCTAGATGATTTAACATGTGAACAAGCATATTGATATGTGTTGGATCACCAAGCAACAGTGGAGCCATATCGAGTTCAAATTGGATTTGGATTAGTGTGAATTTAATTCTCACAAAGTATTTAACCTAAAATTTGATCTGCATTTGTTTTGTCTTTGATCCAGTGAATTTTCCAGGACAATGAAAAGAAGGCATAAACTAAGAAAACTGCAACCACCTTAGCGAAATAAGTAAATGAATGAACGATTCCATAACTGGTTTCAAAATCACGTAAGTGACCGACCAAAGGTTGAATTGAAGTATTTTTTAAATAAAGTTTTAAGTCTTATGCTAATATGATTTACTTTATAATTGTAAGTTACCTCGTTGGGTGATGATGAGGTAACATCTGAAATAAAGATTCTTGCTAAAGGTCCTCATAAGCTGGTTAAGAGATACAATGGATATATAGAATAGCTTCAAATTTCATACTAAGGATCGTGAGAGAAGCTTGAAGTCTCAAATTAGTGGCATTGCAGTGACTTCAAAAACTAGAAGCAACGCATCTAACAAAAAGACGAATCCTCTGCAGCTCCCCGAGTTCCGTATACTGGAAACTCATGACACAAATGAGTACATAACACAGAAAAATCAAAGGAAATTAAAAAATTTTATTACATTATCATAATGAACAATGTAGTCTTACATAAATTTACATCATGAATTACACCAATAAATTACATTGTACAAGGAAACTATATCATCCACCTGGATGCTCCACAACTCGAACCTCCTGCTCCCACGATCAGGCAGACTTGTAAACTTACCAACTGTGGGCACATCAGTTGAATGCAACTAACGCAATATGGATGAAACCGCGATCTCCAAAATTCTCAACAAACAACATTAATGCAGAAAGGTGAAAATCATGCAATAGAAGTATCGGTATATGCCATGACCTAGAATCTAATGCACAAACTCAAATGCACTTGATACTCTTTTTCTAATGCACAACTCTTAGTCTCACATTCTGTTAATCCATTCACTACCTTCTGAACTACCTTTCTAATTTGGAAATTTAAGCATCAGGAGTAAAATCTCACATTCCAAGATTAAGACAACTAATCTAAACCATCATTTTAGAGTTCAAATGATTATTAATCCACTAGGTCTAGCAAGGGTCCAACTTGACCATCCTAAATCATGCACATGAGTTGACTAACTCAGCCCAAATTCAACGACAAAGTTACATTTCAGATCGACAAACACCATATGACAAAATTGCCATTAATAAATTTTTCTCAAACCCGCTCCAAGGGTTAGTCGAACACAATATATAACACTACTATGCATGAATTAGGGTATTTATTTTACATCCCCCACACCACAAGTATGATCATCCAGAACCATCTAATTATACTATATATTATGTCCTATATGTATACAAGCATTTCATCGAACACTTCAGAGGAAACTTATACTTCTTAAAATTCCTTCCGGCATTACGTTAACTCACTCATGTCTATGTAGATGATATTAAGAACCCCATTTGCAAGTTCATTTCTCATAGCATATCATTCTACTAAATGTTTTCATTCACATACGCCTATATTTTTATTTGGGCATTTCATCAAACACCTTAAGTGCAATCCTTCCGTTGCCTAATCTCTACAACAAAACTCTAATATAATTATGTGTGAAATCCATCATGCAAGGCCTAGAATATAATCTATCAGTTGAAACTTAATTATACACAACATGTAACCCCTGTTTATCGTAAATAAATATTTTCTGGATATTTTACGTATTTTGATTATTGTAATTTACCTTGTGTTAAAACCATTTTGGATTCTCTATTAAAATATTTCTAACTGAAAATTTTGTGTATTGTTGGATTATTTTAATAAATCTATTAAGCTCAAAATGCATTTGATATACATATATTATATTATTACTATTATTTTATTTTAAGCAGATCATACTCTATTTTTATACGTATTCATTATTTGATTTAATGTACATATATATGTATGTTTTATAAACCCCTATAATGTTTATTATTTTTCTACTATTGGATTCAAATAAATTAATTGCTTTATAACCCAAACCCATTACCCCTTTCTCCTATTGGATTATCTACCCAAATACCCAAACCCAATAACCCACCATATAAACCTATCTAACCCTAAAACCCTACCCCCTATTCCTGTGCAACCCATCAGCCACCAACTCCTATTAACAATTCCTGTTCATCGTCTTCCCTACCTTTCCACCTCCCGTCTCTTCACCTCCCGACCCCTCAGCTTCATCCCCATTTCCCGTCTCCTCGACTCCCCCACCGTTGAGTCGCCACCGCCGGTGTTACAACCATCACCTTCTTCATCATCGACATTGATGAGCTCGTCAACCCATTAGCTTCCTTACCCTCGAACCCATCTTTGCCTCGCCATTGCCAACCACCTGAAGAACCCACCCTCGTCGTCTTGCCTTTCTCCGAAGCACCCCGTTTCCCTCAGTCACAACGGCGACAGCAGCCACGACAGCCCCTTCATCCTTCCCTATTTTCCCGCCCAAGCAGAGCGCCTCTGTCGCCTTCCCATCATCGGCGTCGTCGCCATCGTCAACTGCTTCCCAGTTGAACCTCGACGTCGCCACCGCAGTGCCACCCACAGTCATCGTGCTAGTCGCCAATAGAAGCTCCTGCCATTGCTCTGTTCTTCCACCAAGAATAGAGCCACGCTGCCACCACCGTTGCCGCCTCGTCAGCCGTCGTCGCCTTCCCACGTCGGGCTTCCCTCGACGCTACTACCGGTCATCGCCTCCGCCGCCCACACCCGCCGCCGCCAGGGTCTCTCACTTTCCTTCTCGCTGTTTGTGAAGGAGAAGGAGGGAAGATGAAGTTTGGTGATTGATTAAATCTGGGCCCTCCGATCTGATCAAGACCATGATCATCAATCAAATAACTCCTGGACCGCCCGATCTCCTCCCGATTTGATCAGATCATCATCATCGTCAGCAGCTTTTGATCACAGCCGTCCAATCCTCCATTTGATCATCGCCAAGCCATTGGATCTTGGCCGTCCGATCGTTGATCATCGCGATCGTGATCATCGTCTCCATCATCATCAAGATCTTGATCTCGTCCGTCGGATCTCTTTTGATCATCGCGATCGTGATCATCATCTTGATCTTGATCTTGATCTTCGATCTCAGTCGTCCGATCGACCGATCACACTTGATCTCGGTTCTTGATCGTCTTGTTCATCTTCTACTTGGTGAGTTAAACATTTGATCCACTTTTGTTCTCATTCATCAAATTGTCAATCATGGTAAATTTACTCTTTTGGTACTCTACTAATTCTTATATGTTTTATTTTCGATCTCGGCCGTTGGATTCGCTCGATCTTCATCTTGATCTTGATCATTATCAAGATCCATGCCCGATCGTGATTATCGTGATCATTTGCTCGTTGCTGTGTTGCCAGGATTCCGATCCCATCATTCTCAAATTATCAGATCTAATCGTCGTCCTAAAGGCAAGTATCTCTTGTACATTTCGTTTTCTAGTACAAGTTTCCCTTGAAAATACTGCAAATAGGTAGTGGTTGTGACTCCTCCTTGTCTCATCGTTGTTGATCTTAAATTATTCCTCATTGATTCCATAATCTTAAGAGTCACAATCCTTCGTTGATATATTTACAAAACTAGTTGGACCCTTTTTTTATCCTAATTACTTGAACATGAACCCCTTGACTTGTAGACGTGTGTTGTATGATGTATTGTGTTGATCTTACATTCTTAGAGTTGAGAAATCATGTGACTTGCTGATTTGATCCCCAATGCATCCGTATTTGTATCATACACTAATCTAGACTCATAATAGTCATTTATCATGCAACTTGTATATAAAAGAAATTCACTCTTGCTGCTGTTCTTGTCTTTACTTGCTATTTTGACCCCAATAAAACCAAAACCTGAACTTGAGTCCTGAACATGAAATGTAGCCCTAAATGTCTAGTTGTCAATAACATCCCCAATTTTTGAATTTTGAGTTACAGTCTAGGAGATATCGCAGTTTTACTGCTGCTGTGTTGGTAGTCGCAGATTCACAAAAACTGCTGCACCTCTTTAGTTTGCAATTATTTTAACTATTCTACCAGTAAGTAATTGACTTGAAATTTTGCATGATGTTACTGGAAACCCTAGAGAATATTCCCTTATTTTATCAGAGTTAATTAATAATGTTTCAACCCTGTTTCATATGTATAAACTCAGATTCACAATTTCTGGCTGAACACAATTGCTGTATAGTTTGCTATTTTGACACATGTTACCACAACTTTTATGTACCTTAATTATATGCGTTGGAACCGGGCAGGAGTATAGTTTCTAGACCTTCTAACGGATCCACATTTGCTATCTTGTAGCAACGGGAGTCGCAGTTTTGGTGCAACAACGTCATGCTGTCCAGATTTGAGATTTTCATTGTTCTTGATACTTTGATTTATTTTGACCGTCGAACATGTATCCTACCTAACCTAGGCTTGTCTCATGTTCTTGATTATGTTTTCCTGACATATTTCGCACACTTTCATGCTTGTTTAATGATAATAATAAACAATAAGCCGGGGTTTAAGGGAAAGACCATAGTAGTGGACAATATATGTAAGTGTACTCAGAAAGGGGCCCATGTTTTCCAGTACTCGGTTCATGAACCTGTTGCACCTTGATTTATTCATGAAGCCATTACTTGGCTCATGAACCTGTTGTATTCATAAACCCACTGTGTGGTTCTTGACCCTGATAGTATTCACGAACTTGCTTCATGAACCTGTTATTTTATTTTCGTATTCATGAACTGTGCTTGCTTGATACTTGATGCCTGAGTAAGCCGCCCTATAAAATCCACCACTAGACCTAAACAAAACTGTTTGTATGTAGTAACCATGTAGTAAAAGTATGGATGCATGAAGTGCTACCTAGATAGAATTATACATTAAACTTAAGAATAACTTGTCACTTGTACACACTTGATACCCTACTTGAGACTTGATACTTGATGACATGATACATGAGACTTAATACTTGAATATAATACTTGACACTTGCTACTTGATACTTTTACTTGACAACTTGATACATTAGACTTGTTACTTGTTACTCGACACTTGTACGTGATACTTATTACTGGATGCATGACACCATTACATGTTCACTAGCCACTTGTTCTACTACTAGTATTTGTTACCCAATCTTGTCTTTCGAGTTGTCTTTCTTGCTAGCTAATTTTTTGAATCCCCACTACTTTCTGCATCCCTATTACATTCTCGATTCCAAATCTTGTTCCATATTTCTTGTACTTGTTTTTACTATTTGCAACCATAACTTGCACTAAGGGCATTTCTCTTGTTTTCTCTATTTTTTCCTTTATATATACATACATACATACATACATACATATATATATATATATATATATATATATATAATAAAACACAAAGAAAGCTATCAAGTGGCTCACATTCAATCTATCCCAAAATCAATGGACCAGATCTGCTCTCACAAAACATATTTTCCCGCCCAAATTTCAAACTACACAAATTCAAAAACACACACACTCTCTTTTTCCCCCAAAATAAACCCCTTTCTCTCTCTTTTTTTCTCCCCGCTCTCTATCTCTAATCCCGCCCACTCTCTCTCTCACTGTCTCCCTTTCTCTATCTCCCCGCTCTCTCTCACTGTCTCCCTCTCTCTCCCCCGGCCACCTCCGTCGTCTCTTCAGCGCCCCCACCTCCGGCACGTCTTCAGCGCCCCCCCTCACCTCCAGATCCTAACCCCCTGTTCCTCCATTCCGCTCTCATCCCTCAGCGACCACCACCTCTCTCTCCACCGGCCACCTCCGGCGCCTCTTCAGCGCCCCACCACCTTCCGCCGCCTCTTCAGTGCCCCCCTCCACCTCCAGTCGCCAACCCCCCTCCTCCCTTCCGCTCTCATCCCCATCCAACCATCGGACCCCTAACCGATTTCACCATCATTTCAACCACCGATTTCATCCCGACCACCGATTTCGTGCCGAATACCTCAGTTCATCCCGACCACCGATTTCACCATCTCAGGTATACTTAATTTTATAGTTGTCTGGGGTTTACAAAATGCGTTGAAATTTCCTTTTTTTTTTCTTCAGCAAAAGTATGCTTTTCTGATTTTCATTGCATATTGTTCTGAGTTTATTTGAATGATTGTATGCTGCTTTAGTCAGTTGGTACTTAGATTTATTCTTCTTAGATTGCATATTGTTCTTAGATTTATTGACATCCGATTCTAGAGATTTAGTTGGTTGATAGGAAGACATGGTGTATCGTTATGAAGATGCTTGACATCCGATTCTAAAAGAAAATAATACTTACTTTGAAAATATCCAAAAATTTTGCAGTTGGGTCATGAACACAAATTACAAAGTTGGGTCATGAACACAAATCTATCACTACTCCTAAAATGGTTTCGTTTCTTATAGCAGCAGAATTAGGGGTTGTTTCTTAATGCATTCAAATTTACCGTTTCTTGCTTTAAGGTTTGTTGTTTCCTTGCAGAGTCCTGGATGGGCCTTCTGGGTGGTGCTTCCCTTTCTTATGGTTCTTAGAACGGAGCATCCGCGTGGCTTTTCAGCATCTTCCTAATCATATGAGTTAATATGTGTGTTCATCTTTTACTGTGAAATTTTAATAATTTTTGTTTGTTTGTTTACGCTCTCTTCTCTAATGATATTTCATGTTTCTTAGTTCTTGATAATCAGATCTTCATATATTCATTAAGTGCGTTTGGTGAACGGGACCCGCAACAAACACAGTCAATGGGTCAAAGGTATGAGGGTTTGTTGAACATAATTATTGAGTATTGATTGAAGAATACAACATGGCAAAGGTCTCGATGTTTTCCAACTTTCAGAATTGCACAGTGTTTACTTGGCCATCTTCTTCCATGTCATTGTTTTTTTGGGGTTTTTCTTTTTAAAATGAGTAAGTGAATGAATTAATTATGTGCAAGTGAGTGCAATATAATTGGGCTGTTGTGATTTGGGTTTGGACAATTGAGAATGTATGTTGCGGTCAATCTGAGGAGATATCAAACCATGGATGAAGTTGGGGAGTTCATAATGAATGTTAGAATCATTGCTTACTACCAGTTGATGCAGATATGTCAGGTAAATTATCCATCTAAATGTCAAAATCAGTTTTAGAATCATTGCTTACAGGTAATTACTCATCACCGCCACACTTTTTGTTTCAGGGGTTGGACTCTCAATTCACTATAATGAGTACAGGTGAGGAGTTTCTGTGTTCTTGATTTGTAAATTAGGTTTATATAAAAGGGGGTTTGTTGCAAAATTGTAAATTGTTTTTTTAATAACTTTTTTAGTGTGAATGTAATTGGATTGTACGCTAGATTCCAAGCTTTTGCGGAGGTGCATCATATGGTTCATGAGAGGCATATAATTGAGAGGTCGATGGGGTATTATTTCGACTTCACCATGGATTAGGTGAGATTTTTTGAAGTTGTGATTATTGTTAATGATCGTTGGAAATTATGTCAGCACTGTTTGTTAGGTATTATCATGTTTCAGATTTTGTTTACATTATTTTGAGTGTAGAAATGTTTGCAATATTTTGAGGTAATTTATCACCATTTTCACAAGGTAGTTTATCTTTAATTTAATCAATTTTAGTATCAATTTTATTAGGGTAACTGCTTTTTATCATCAATTAGTCCAGAAAGCTTCGTCCTTTATGGTTGAAAACCCTAAAATCTCACATACTTTTGGCGTTTTGGGTTAAAAAGAGGAATTTTTGTAGGGTTTAGGTTAATTGAGAAGGCTTTTTGCATGAAAGAGCTATCGAGGTTTAATTAATTGCGTGAAAGAAGAGTTTAACCCCTGAATTTGAGAGTAGAAATGTGTAAATTTTCATAAATTTGAGACGGGTTTAATAATGTACATTAGATGTTTACAATAATCACAACTGTTAGGTATTTTCATGTTTACAGTATTTTTCTTCAAAAACATTCTGTTTACAGTATATCCTAGATGATGAACCTTCATTTGTTGCATTTTAGATTGGGTTACTTAGATAGACGACTGAACATAATTTACAGTTTTTTGTTCTTTGTATATTTACTTTCAAATAGCTCGATTAGATTAATTTTATTATATAGATTATTATTTTTAGTCCTTCAGTGTGATTGTATATATTAAATGTGAATGGAACCCTCTTAAAAGTATTTAACTTTTATTTTATCCTCATTGTTAATCTGGTTTTATAATCATCGTTGTTTCAAATTTTGGAGTATTTTAGTGTTGGGAGAAAATTTAATGAGGGTGATAGGAGGTGTTGGTTCTTTCAAATTTTCTTCTGTAATGTTGATGAAGATGATGTTCATTTCGAAAGAGGTTTAAGTGGTAGGATCAAAAGGTTGACTGGCCACTCCTTTTCCTTTTGAAGAGAGGTTGAACAAGGTTCGGTCAAATGAGAAGCTCTTCCCTCGAAGGCTTGGCAAGTTAGTTAATTTGTTAACTGAAGTATTCATAACTTATTCAGATAGTATCGTTCGGGATAATTTATCATTTGTATGTATTGCCTTATTCCTTTTTCTTTGTTATTCAAGATAATTTATAGAAATTATAGTATGTGTTCCATTGATTGTGTGAAACTTTCTCCGAGTGCTTATCGTATAGTATATTATTTCCATTGTTTAGCACCGATAGAGTAGGGAGCCCGTTCGAGTTTGACACTGATAATTTCCAGATCAATGTTGAATTTTATGCATGTTTTGGTTTACAGTACTCCTGTATAATTTTAATCTCTTAATTATAATGAACACAATAACTGTAGTTTTTTTTCTTTCTTTTGTACTTTGTGTACTACATCGTTCAATTCATTTTAAGCTTGCTTTAAGCATTCTTACCTGACAAACTTATCCAATTATTTACCAGAAACTTGACAGTTTTATGGAGATGGCATTTGGGCAAGAGTGATATATATATTTTTAAATTTATAATTTTTGCTAGGAATACCAGACCTACAGTTGATGGATAATGTTAGTTGAAGTGTTATCATTGCTTTCATTAACAAAGTTCACTTTCAAAGCTGCCGATGTCATGTCTTTTGGTGATAAGCAGGTGGTGGATCAATCTCGAACTTCAGGACACAATGGGCGTTGCAAGAGATAGATTAGTGGAAAACTACTTTGGGGTAGTAGGGTGGGCTTATGAGCCAAAATTTTGGAGAAGTAGGGAAGCAATGACCAAGGCAAACTGTTTCATAACATACATTGATGACATATACGATGTATATGGTTCACTAGAAGAACTTGAACTCTTTACTGAAGTTGTTGATAGGTAATGGACGTATTCTAACTAAACTGACATGAATTAAATTTAGAAGAATTGGTTAAGATGAACTTATTATTTCTTATAACCAGGTGTTTGAAGACTACATATCACAAAAAACGTGGTGCTGACCGTGTATGCTTTACACACCATCCGAGTTGCATTATATTTTCTTCAAGATAAAATTCGAAGTCCAAAGGTGGTGCATCTCCTCATAGTCCATATCACCAAATTTAAATTTTTCCAAATTTTCTTTTTAAAACATTCAGCATAATTATATACTCACCCTCCTGTCTATTGGACAGAGTCCTTGCAGTATCTTTCTTTGCATGATAATCGATACCTCCGCTCCTTCAAAGGGCACAAAGACATGTGATGATTCTCCTAGGTTTGCAGTTTTACTGTTTTTTTATCGTAAACGGTGGGTCCATAGCCCCCGTGCTTCATTAGAAAGATTTCAGTTGCAGTTTTACTCTTCGAAACAGGGATATAACTTACTTTCAGTTGCATGTTGCAAATGTGAACTGATGTATTTTCATTGTAGACTTGTTTCCCTCGGTATGTCCCCTCTCAATGACAGCTTTATGTCAGGTTCAATTGACAATAGTGTGAGGATATGGGATCTCCGCGTAAATGCTTGCCAGGTTTAAATTTCGGCTTCTTCATGCATTCACATATTTCACATATATTTGAAGAAAATCAAACATAACTTGGTGTTTGTAATTGAACTGATTATAGTTGATCTTGCTTAGGTGGATGAATGCAATGAATGTCGTTTGACTTCGATCTTATCGTGCATTGAAATTTTGGTTAAATTCCAAAGTCATTTGTATTTGAATGTTTCAGTCAGTTTTGGCATGACTACTTTAAATTTTTATCTGATGTGTCTACATGATTCCTTTCAGGGGAAACGTACAGAGTTAGTATAATCAACGGGGAACTGATCATCGTCATATTTTCAATACCTATGAAGCTCTGGTCAAGGTAATGATTTTGAGTTCTCTTATAATCAGAACACTTTTTATTTATCTTTTGTGTGTATGTATGCACTTTACCAATTTATCCTCTTCCAGGTTGCTCATGAATTCAAATTGATTGAGGCTCTCAACCAATCTTGATCAGATGTGCAGTACTTCAGAAGTGTTTGTTTCTTTATGGAAATGTAAAGAAATTATCTTATCTGCATTTACCTGCCTTTTGCATACTTTCATATACTCATTCTCTCTATATATCAAATGCAGTTAAAGTATAAAAAATGTATCCTAATGTATTATCTGCATATAATTAGAGTGTTTTTTTTAGATGATATACTTGGAAGAAAACTAGCGACAAGGCGCATGAAAAAAAATTCGTTAGTAGCTTGGCGCTTTCAATTAAATCTTTTAGGGCCAGGGTTATGTAGTTTTAATTAATTATTTTGGAAGCTAAAACAATGCATTACAGGAAATTGGAGCATTTTCATTGGTCGCAGTCAGGAATTTAGTAGGGGAAAGCTTTCCCGACTACTTTCTTTGGGTTGCCAGGGATGTTCTGCTGGGAATGCATGCATCAGGATGCTGATCTCATCAATGGCCGGGGATGAAACAGAGACACATCAGTCATGGTAATCTTTGTTCTCTGTTATGTTTTTTATTATTATTTATATTTAGTTTCACTCTCTACATTCTCAATGAAAATGTAATTTACTTTCTCTAATAATGCTCAGAATGTGTTCGATCAAATTCCTGTAGGGGATACTTTTTAAATCAAATCTACATGAAAAAATCATATACATACATCTACATGGCAAATATCTGATGTTTATCTAGAAATGTAAGGTAGGTCTCCTCAAGATGTATGTCCCTTTCATTTTAGATTTTAATGAAATGGATTTTAGTATTTGTACTTGAACTTGATTCTGGTCGAATTTGTTTAGGTAGATGAATGCAAAATTGAATTGATTTCTACATCGATATGCTCGCAATTCGGAAAAATCCTGATCCATAAGTATTTAGCAGGGCTTCTGTGTCAATATTGGTCTGATTTATCTACATTATTTTTATATATTGTTTTTATAACGAGTTGCAGCTACTATACTGAATAGTTTTACTGCTCGATACCCATCAGCAGATTAGGCACAAGAAGGAGGTGATCCATGTGTACCAGCTTCATGGTCCTGGGTACAATGTAGTTCAGATCCACAACCGAGAATTATCTCAATGTCCGGCCTTTCATTAATGTTCATTTAATTATTTACACTGGAAACTAGAGCAAAAATAATTTTTGTCTAAAGTTAAAATGAATATATACAGACTAACATAAATGGTAATTGTGCAGTACTTTGTCTGGAAAGAATCTTACAGGGGATATTCCTTCTGAGCTAACAAAGTTATCAGGCTTGGTCCAACTGTAAGTTTTATAGAGCTATTGTGATTAAAAATAGTGCATTCATGTTTTACACTGCTTCGTCTCATTGACCAAATATCCATGTTCAGAACAACTGTATGGTGACATGAGCATCTCACCCAATCAAATAAACCATGTTTGGTAGTACAATGAGACGTTCAGAACATGAGCCATATTGAGTGCAGCACGTTCAGAACATGGACTAATTATTCTCATGTTCTGAACGTTCAGAGCATCTCACTCAATCATTCTCATGTTCTGAACGTATAATTACACTGCTTCGTCTCACCCAATCAAATAAATCTAACTATCATGTCACCATAAAATGTTACAAGCATTAACAGGCATATTTTGTGCCATAATTTTCTTTTTTTCTTCATATAATAATAGGTCATAGCTGATTATCGCAGGCGTCTTGATGGAAACTCACTCGCTGGTTCTATACCTGATTTCAGTGGATGTTCAAGTCTGCAGATTATGTAAGAATACATATCTCATAATTTCTGTATAACTGACTCTTCATATTGTTGAGTTTTTTATTCTTTTATTATTTAGTTATTTTTTATATTCTCTTTTCAGGTTAAACATATAGGTCAAGTACAATCAATGGGATAGTCTTAACAGCTTGACTACAATGAGAAAAGTTCTCTTTTTCGGATGTGATGGTTGGCGACCGAGTGCATACAAATTTGTTAACGTGAGCATGTTCTTTGACTTGGTTATGAATCTTCCATATTCAGTATAACTCTAATCTACATAAGCAAAGAGTTCCTAACCCTGTAATCTATGTCCCTCTTTTATTATTGCCCACCTCTTTTACTACAACTACACCCTATGTTTGCCGTTAATCGCCGCAGATTTAATGCTTCTTTTTTTTTACCAGATTATCGTCTACACTTAGAAACAACCGATATATACATATTGAAAAACCATTGAGTTTAAAGGCATTGTCCTGTTTGAAATGTATTGGTTTCAAAACTCTTACTATTTGTTTCTTTAATTATCATGGTTTTGATTGATTATTGAAAAACTCTTACTGTTTGTTTAGGCTCACTGTTTGGTCCCATATTGAAGACTCGAAGCATTGTGCTTTCCTACAACCCTGTAAATTTTTTTTTGGGGTAATTCGGTTGGTTGGTGTATATTTTGATGGAGGATGTAATAGTTGTAATATTTATTATTTTGGAAGATGATGTAAGTATCTGTATATGATTATGATATAATATAGTTATGTTAAAACCCGTACCCGCAAAGTTGTGGAGTATTGGGTTCTATTATGTTTTCAAACAAAATTTTGGTTTTTATTTTGTATCTTGCATTATATTATGATTTTCCCCCCAGAGCCTAATGTATATAATGCATGTGTGATGTTGCTCGGTTTGGCCTGGGAAGGATTGATATTTATTGCCTGTAATGTTATATTTTTAATTGTTAGCGGAATTTCGTAAGGATTTTTACTGTAAAAAGGCTAATATTTTAGGAGGGTTCTATCGAAATTTTTACTAAATTTCCTAAAATCTATTATGTTTTCAAACGATATCTTGGTTTTTTATTTTGTATCTGTAGTCATATGAAGATTTTTTTCTCCCAGAGCACTATATATATGATGTTTGTGTGATGTTGCTTGGATTTGCCTGGGGAGGATTGATATTTATTGCCTGATATGTTAATTTTTTAATTTGAGCCGGATTCTGTATGGAATTGCTCTTAAAAGGCTGCTATTTAAAGAGAGATTTTGTCGAAATTTTTACTACAATTTCTAAAGAATTCTTACGTTTTTAAACGAAATCTTCGTTTTTATTTTGTATCTCCTCTAATATGAATATTTGAGGGAATCATTGATATTAACTGCGTGTAAAATTTTAGAGGAGATTGTCGAAATTTTTACTAAACAACTTAATTAATTAATCATTTTTCGCGATGATGTATCGTAGGAAACAATTTAAAGGTTAATGTATTAATTAAAAACAATTAGGAAACAATAAAATTTCGAAGGAGGCCTGTATAGAGAAGATGATTATATTAAAAAGGTGGTTGTATTTGTTTACACTCATTTTTTTTTTTGGCATAGTGTATATTTTTAATGGATGTGCTCACATTTTTTGAAAAAAAGTTAGGTTTTGGGAGAAGTGGCTAAGTCAATATTGAAAATTTAAAGGCAATAAAGATGAAATAATTATAAAACTGAAACAATTTAACGAATAATTGTTAAAGAGGTATAGTGAATGACTCCAAATAAATGCATAAATTTATATGTAGTTCATACAATCAAATAACTACAAATAAATTTATATGCAGTTCCGAATACGTGTCGTAGGCACGTGCCCACGGGCATACCTAGATACAATCAGCCAAGATACAATTCTCATTCAAGATACAATCCTCATTCAAGATACAATTCAGCCAAGATACAATCAGCCAAGTTTACAATCAGCCGAGATATAATTCAGCCAATATACAATCAGCTAAGATACAATTCAGCCAGGATACAATTCAGACAATATACAACCTTCCACCAAAAGTGCTCACCATTAACACTTTGGCAAATGCACACACAAGGTAAAAATAAGTATTTTGAAGAATCTCAGTAGGGTATACAACTGTATGTGAAAGAACCAACCAATACAAAACCATCTATTTTTACACAAGGAATTTTGCTCATTTATGGTCCGAAATGGTCTAAACAATAATAGAATTAAAAAATTAACCTTGCTCAATAACCAACCAAAAGAAGAAAAAAAAAATTAAAAAACTAAATAAAATTGAATAAGTCCACTCAAAGCTAACAAGCAGCAATATTGATGGGGAGTTTTCCGTTACATAAAAAAGGTATACATTACATCTGTTAATGTCCGAGCTTTTTCCATATATCGTTTTTTTTGCACCAAGTGACTTCACTTTTCCAAAGACAAAGCCTATCTTCGTGGGCATTCCATCTACAAGGGGCAATATTTCTTTGCACTCTTGAATCATGCAACATTTCAATCCATTGCATAAATCAGAATAAAGACATATGTTACAAATGCACTCCAGCATCCAAGCATTTAAAATGATCAAATGCACTCCAGAATCCAAGCATTAAAGCAAATTTTTTTATTCATGCTTTTAGAATCACATGCTCACCTTTTTCGCATCTTTCCATGGTATTCATTCACACAAACCTACGAGCTTCTCGACAACCTCAGGCTGCAAATGAAGAATAAGCACATGTTAAGGTACTTCTGAAGCATTTTATCCCAGTCCCAGACAATCCAATTTATTATAAGATTATAGTTAATTAATCTTATTTTCATCTGAATTGGAAACTTTTAGGGCGAAAGAAAGTCTGGAGAATGATTGAATCTTATGTCTCAAAGTTGTGTAGATACATAAATCTTCCGCCATGTACACAGTGAGATATAATACTTTATATTGCAAACATGCAACACATCTAATAAAATATGCAAAACAAATTAACTTGAAAAAAAAAATATAACCACAATAACAGCTATTATTGCCATGGCATCAAGTCTCGGCAAATACCAAAATGCATTGGCTGCACGAAACAATAGAAAAATGCATTAATGCATTGGCTAACAGCCTAGGTTCGAGCATTGGCTGCACGAAACATTGGCGGCAAATACCAAAATGCATTGGCTAACAGCTATAGAAAAATGTTCTATGAATACTTGCCCACAATAATAACTTAATTAATTAATCATTCTTCGCGATGGCGTGCTGCACGAAACAATTTAAAGGTGAATGTATTAAAAATAATTAGGAAACAATAAAATTTCGAATGAGGCCTATATAGAGAAGATGATTGTATTAGAAATGTGGATGTATTTGTTTACATTCAGAATTTTTTTTTTGGCATAGTGCATATTTTTAATGGATGTGCTCACATTTCATGAAAAATAGTTATGTTTTATTGACATGTGCTCACATCACATGTCAATATTAAGATATTTAAGGATAATAAAGATGAAATAATTAAAAAACTGAAACAATTTAACGAAGCTTTATTAAAGAGGCATAGTGAATGACTCAAAATAAATGCATAAATTTATATGTAGTTCGTACAATCAAATAACTACAAATAAAATTATATGCAGTTCCGAATACGTGCCGTAGGCACGTGCCACGGGCATACCTAGTATATATATATATATATATATATATATATATATATATATATATATATATACAGACTTTGGAGACGTGTTGCTTGCTAGAATTGGTAAGCAGACATTCTAGGCTTTGCTTGGAGAAAGGACTTGCTTTAATAATTTTCCTTCTTGAATTATTTATTTCTTTTGATACTTAAAAACTTGTAACGGGCATATGTTCCCGAGTTTTTATCTTTTGATCCAGAGTTGAAAACTATTTTGAATATTATCATTTGTTTCAATTGTTTTCTGTTGCTTAATAAATTATTCATGCATGCGTGGTTGTGTACATTTTGTTATATTCTTGTTATGATGCTGAGTCGATCCTACAGCTCAAGAATGATGAAAATCATTCGCTAGGCTTTGTCACGCACTCGTATTCTGTGTTTTTGGGAAGCGGGACGTGACACAACAACTACATCTTTCCCCTTCTAGCAATTTCATCCATCTACTAGCAATTCCTTCTACTTAGCTTCTATTCTAACACACTAATGCACACCACAATTTATTTGGTGTTATGAACATGAACATACACACAACAATTTCCACAAAAACTACATCCAACAGACAATTAATTCATGGAAATTACATACAAAGGATTAGGAGAACACCCACCTTAATTTGGAGAGTTGAACACCACACTAGCCTTAGCTTATCTCTTCCTAGGTTGTATTTTCTCCTCCTAGCTTGCTTAGCTCTTCTACTCCTTATTCTTGCTTCAAATAGCCAAATAGAGCTTTAGGAAAAATGAGAGAATATTGGAATTGACGTGAAGTATAGAGTGAGTATGGAAATGAGCTAGGGTTGTTCATCCATGTCCTCACTAATATAGAGGGGGTGGACGACCAAGGGTAGGGATAGGGTTTGAGTTTGGTAGGGTTCTTTAGGGTTGCTTAGTTGTCCTACATATCAAAGTAACCTAGGTTTGTAGGGTTACACATATGCTAACCTAGGGTACACATAACCCTTCTTAGGGTTACACATAACCCTTTCTACAAAATTCTAAGGGTACACATATGCAACCCTAGGGCACACATAACCCTTCATAGGGTTACACATAAGCTAACCCTCCTTCATGTCAAATTTGTGGTGTACCCTTGTTCACACTTACTTGCTACATGAATAAGCTAGTAGGGTTAAGCTAGTTGGGTTATGTTAGTATGGTTGAGCCCATTAGGTCTAGCCCATTTGAATTCACATGGGTTGAGTCCAAACCATGCAACTTATGGTGTTTGTAAACACTTAAGTGTTTGCATCATAGAACAACAATTACAAATACAACTTATAATAACATACACTATCTGTTGATACACAATTTAGTAACACGTTCAAACATGTGCATGTGTAAAAAAAATAAACAAAATAATTGTTAATTATTGTGGGGATATTAAATTAATCCCTCCATAGAATCGTTCTGTCCCCAGAATGGCGCTTGGTGGAAAGGTAAATCAAATAACTTAGAATTTTCTCATAACAGTCCAATCCCTTCCTCGCTATACAACCCATCTTTGTGACAAATCTAACATCCTGTGAGTATTGGCTCTTGCCCCAGAATACTAGAGGTCAATCTCTATCCACGGATCATTCTGGAGACTCACTCTCGTCTGGGAATTCGGAGAATACCTCACTCCGCAGGTCATCCTGGAGCCCTCATCTCACAATTGTCACATAAGCGTTGCTCTCGTCCCAGAATACTGGAGATCAATCCTACTCCGCAGATCATTCTGGGAACTATTTCATCCCTCATCCCGGAATACTGTGGAATATCTCACTCTGTGGATCATTCTGGAGCCCTCATCACACTAACTTCCCATGAGTGTCGCTCTCGTCCTGGAATACTGGAGATCAATTGTCATGCCCCGCTTCTCAAAAATACAGAACACAAGTACGTGGCATTGGTCCAGCGAATGACTAACATCATCCATAAGCAGTTTACCCATTCAACTTAACAATATAATCAATACAAACGATTGCGCAAGGAATAAAAATAATTTCATGAACAATAATACTTGGAATGAAGCAATATAAAATATCCAAATACAATAATCCAACGTCTGGAAACAAATAATAAAATCTGGGTCATAAGCCCAATACAATAATAATAATAAGTCTCAATATAATAAGTTCAACAGAATAATAAACAACTGGAAAGCCTTAAATCTTCAGAAAGTTTGTTCTCCAATCCCAGTAGGTAATTCTCCATGATCACCTGTGAACACTTCATCTAAAAAGAGGAGAAAAATTGTCCTTAGAGCAAGTCATGGACAACAAGTAGAGAAAACAAGGAACAATGGAATAATGATAATGAATTTAATGGATCAATAGGAATCAATAACATGGGACAATAGCAAAAATTAATATCATGGGAATCGATGCAATAGTTATAAACAATGGTTCATTATTCGATAACAATATCCAATGGTCGATATCAACAACACTTAGACAATATTTGATATCAATAGAAACAATATTGTACAATATAAAATGTCGATGTGTAATCCTCAAGTCTATTAATCATTTTAATCCTAACTAATGCACGTACTACTGCATCCCATTCTACAGGTTCGATGTATACAATCAATTTCGTTTAGACTTAAGTGAAAGATTCTATAGATCATGTACACAGTACGATAACATTATTTGCAACAATGGTGCACACTGGTTGGCTTAATAACAATAAAAGAATTCCCGATCAATTTGGATAGTGTAGTCAGTAATCCAACAATAAATCGATAATAATAACAATAGCCAACACATAATATTTTTGGAAACATGGTCCATACTTCCGCGTACAGTTACTATATCATCAACTACTCTAGTCAATCCCTTAAACCCCGGCTTGTTAATTATTTTATTAATGCAACAATACAATATGCAATTAAGAGACATAAGTTGAACGATAATAACAATAGGAAAACGATAAGATGATAAACTTGGATAAGACAATTAAAATGATGACAAGAACTCATTAGGACCATGCAATGCAACATATATACTTTAATTCATGCAATACTATGATATAGGAATAATTAAATTAAAAAAAACTTAAAAGTGAAATTTTGGACAACAAGAGGCATCTATACTAAAACTGAATTTTCCGCTGCTACAGAAATCGAAGACTACAAAATGAGTCAAAATGAGTCAATATCCATGGGCCCCTTGATTGAGTAAGACTAAAAAATGCATGACCATGCTCAAATGAGTCAATATGAGATATTGAGCTCATTTGTTTTAAAAAGTCTACTCGAAGAACTAGAAACCAAAGATTGAACTATACAAGGGTGACACTCTCTATGCCTTGTGGTCAATTAAGATATTTGGACAAAAGGACTAGACTACATGGTAACATTGGTCATAAATAGGTTATGTCTAGTCACTAACATTCTCGTTACTTGAGTAGTAGTGATGTATTGCTAGATACCGCTCACTATTTGTAATACTAGAATATAATTTTAGTATTACTGTCAACGTAACGAGAACCTACAGGGTCACACACTTGGAATGGATCGAAATTAGGATTTAAATTCATAAGATGAATTTATTTAGGAATCCAAGTAAGACTCGGACTCCTGACATTGGTTGGACATTTTATTAAATTAAATGGGCTGACTAAAGTTCAGAGGCCCACACACGAATCTGACCCAGGTCGGATTGTGAGCCCAACGACCTCATTACTCTCTTAGGGTTAATTTTCTGCAGATATATATATGATACATATCTATGGAAAAGAGACACAAGAAAACCTTAGCCGTCACAGAAATTGTGAGAGAGAGATCGTAAGGAACAGACCCATCCCGCAGCTAGCACCGCGGCACGAGGAAAGCTTGGTTTTGATCCGTTCGTGTGGATGCCTTAGAGGCACCGCAACATTGCAGTGCAGTGATCGACATATCTTAGAGACAACAGATCCATCCACAAGGTATAATTCCTATACACGATTTATGGTTTTCGCATGGATCCATGGCTAGGTTTCAATAATTTTTGTAATTTTTTCGCTGTGTATTCAATCTATGTTTTCCATTGAAACCTAACACATGCCACCAGAAGTGCAACTTCAAATCTCGATACATCTTCGTATCACTGGGATGAATAGAATACGGTGAGCGATGAGCTTCTTCAAGTAACTTCTGCCTGACTTTCCCCTTCGGAACATATAGACGGGTCCCAAAGCGGAGAGATCCATCCTCATGAATTACCATATCAGTCCTTGAACCAGTTTCGACTTCAGCTCGAAACTTCTGCAATTGCAAATCACCAGACTATGCCTCCTTAATCTGATCCACCAACGATGACTGCAACTGAAGCACCATAAAACTCTGCTCGGAATTAGGCAATACCACATCTAAATCTAATCTCCTCATAGCTTCCACAAGCTGTTTCTGCTCAGTGAGAACCATAGCAACTGGTCTCTGCTCAAAGCACCAGGTACCGAATTAATCTTGCTAGAATGATACTACAAACTGATATCATAATCTGCCATCAATTCCAACCATTTCCTCTGCCTTATATTCAGCTCCTTCTGAGTGAACACATACTTGAGACTTTTGTGGTCAGTGAAGATCTCCACTCGATCTCTAAGTAAATAATGCCTCCAAAGATTCAAGGCAAAGATCATAGCTGCAAGCTCCAAATCATGTGTAGGATAATTCTTCTCATGCTTCCTCAATTATCTAGATGCATATGCGACAACCTTGCCTCGTTGCATCAAACAACACCCAAACCTCTTCCTGAAGCATCATAGTGAATTACGAAACCTCCTGATCCATCCTGTATAGTCAACACAGGTGTTGATGTCAATTGATTCTTCAGTTCAATGAAGGCTTCATCACAGGATTCATTACATACAAACTTCTGATCCTTCCCAGTCAACTTAGTCAACGGCCCTACAATCTTCGAGAAATCCTGAACAAACTTCCTGTAATACCCTCATAGACCAAGGAAACTCCAAACTTCCGATACGGACTTCGGCATCGGCCAATCCTTAACTGCAGAAATCTTGGATGAATCGACAGAAACTCCATCAATTAGAAATAATATGGCCCAAGAATGCCACAAGATCCAACAAAAACTCACACTTGCTAAGCTTCCCATACAACTGATTATCCCTCATAGTTTGCAAAACAACCTTCAAGTGTTCAGCATGCTCATCACAGTTCCGAGAATATACAAGAATATCATCAATGAACACCACAACAAACTTGTCCAAAAAGGAAGAGAAAACCTGGTTCATCAAGCTCATAAACACACCTGGAGCATTAATAACTCTGAAAGGCATCACCTAGAACTCATAGTGCCCATATCTTGTACGAAAAGCAGTCTTCTGTACATCCTCGGCTTTCACCTTAACATGATGGTAACCAGAATGAAGATCCAGCTTCAAAAATACAGAAGCGCCTCCCAATTGATCAAATAGGTCATCAATCCTTGGTAACAAATACCTATTCTTCACTGTGACATTACTGAGCTCGAGGTAGTCAATGCACAACATGCGACTACCATCCTTCTTAATGACGAACAACACTAGAGCTCCCCAAGGCGAAACACTTGGTTTGATAAAACCTCTATCCAGCAACTCCTGAATCTGCTCCTTCAATTCAGCCAACTCAACATAAGCCATTCTGTATGGACTCTAAGAGATTGGAGTTGTACCCAGTGAACATCAATACTGAACACAACTTCAGGATATGGCGGTAATCCCGGCAATTCCTCAGGAAAACATCCAGAAAATCTCGCACAACCAACGGTGTAATATCACCATCAGCACACACTTATTCCATAACTCCAACTTCCTGACTTACCAACTTCTCCACACAAGCAAGCGGCGTTTCACCGGCATAGAGTTCAAATTCCTGACGACCCGGTATTTGGAACACCACCTTATTCTTACGGTAATCAATTACAACAAGAGTGACACCAAGCCAATCCATCCCTAGGATAACATCAAAACTAGAATTGTTGATGATAATCAGATCGGTAACAAAATCCACACTACCAATAACCAAAGGGCTCTGCTCACAAATCTGAGAACACACGACAACACCTCCACCTGTAGTAATGTTCCAAGCTACTGGTATATTGCTGCTAGCTAAGTGATGTAGGTCGACGAAGCAGGAGGAAACAAAAGAATGAGTTGCATAAGAGTCAAAGAGAACATGAGCAGGAAAAGAGTGAAATGGATAATGCCTAGCAAGAAGTCAACGTAAGAACACAAAAGGCAGAAGCAAAATGCAAGAAACAGACATGAATGGAAGGCTAACATTAATAGGCAACAGGATAGAATCACAAAACAACAAGAAAATCAAAATAAAATACAAAATGAGTACAACTAAAGATATACCTGCAACAATGCCCAAAGTAATCTCAGCATCCTGCGTAGTCAAGTTGTAGGCCTGACCACAACCTGCAGGAAGATTACCCCTAGGAGCAGCTCTCCTCTGATCAAAGATCTGCCTCTGAGGTGGGAGAGGTGGTCCACCGTGACCACGAACAAGTGCCCCCTGCGGAGCGGAACCTCCAACTAGTGCAAGAGTCCTGGACCTTGGGTAAACACGAACCATATGATCATTTCCCCCACACAGAAGGCACAGGCGGTTTGCTATCCTGCAATCTTGGCGCAAATGCCCAGTCTTCCGACAGTGTGAACAAACCAGATCTGACCTCTGAACAGCAGGTGGGTATGGCAATGCTGTAGCATGAATGGTCGGAACAGGCCTCCTAATAGGCCCTCCAGAAGGCCTGGTAACAACAGGGTGCAGAACAGACCGCTGAATAGCACGCATCCTCGTTCTAGTCTGCTCCTGAATCCTAGCAGCATCCAGTATATGAGCATAAGAACGAATTCGCAAGGCAGTAAGACAATCCTGAATCTCAATATCCAAGCCCAATAAGAAACAACGACCTCTATCTTCATCATTCTCCACCATAGAAGTAGCAAAACGACTTAGTCGGGTGAATTCCGCAGCATACTCATCCACGGTCAGAATCCCCTGATTCAAGACAGTTTTAGTTTAACGTCGATACTTTATGAAATAACAACGAAAAAGCATAATTAAACACTATCTGACGAACTTGAGTTAATGAGACAAATTGTCGTTCCATTTCATTCTTGGTGGCATTAGGGAAGAACTTCGTGAGGAAGCTCTCAGTGAAAATGGCCCAGTGGATGGGTCGACCCAATCATTCAGCCTCAACTTGCCACCAGATGTGGGCAAGATCAACAAGTTGGATGCTCACAAAATCTACACGATCCACATTCGCTATCCGTGTTGCAGTCAACTATTGCTCAGTCCTGATAAGTCATTTCCCGGCTTCCAGTGGACCTTTAGTGCCTGAGAACTTGTTTGGATGGAGCCTCATGAAATTTACCACATTACCAGGTCTCAGTGGCAGCAATGCGAGGCAGGTACAACAGGTTCCCTATTAGCAGATTCGAAAGCCATTCTCATCTTTTCATTATGTTCTCATTGCATCCACATCATCAGTTCATTGTGCTCATGTTGCATTTGCATCACTTGTGCAACACTGGGCTCATCAGACTGATCATCCCCAACACGGAAAGATGAAGGACCTTTATTAGCCATGGTATGCAGTAAAAATCAATGGTTAGCATCCAGATCATGAGTTGGTTATCAATTGTTATTGTGATTTTTGTATTGCACATACTATTGAGTCAAATAGGTTAAAACCCAAATCTGATTAATATATCAATCAAAGTCAAACTTTCTTATGTTGGTCATGTTTGACTGATATATTATCCAAACCTGGGATGATATCACTAAAAACCTTGTCACGCCTTGCTTCCCAAAAATACGGAACACAAGCACGTAACATTTGCCCAACGAATGACTAATGTCATCCATAAGTTGTTTACCCATTCAACTCAACAATATAATCAATACAAACAATTATGCAGGCAATAATAATAATCTCATGAACAATAATACTTGGAATGAAGTAATATGAAATATCCAAATATAATAATCCAACGTCTGGAAACAAATAATAAAATTTGGGTCATAAGCCCAATACAATAATGAATCCAATCACAATAATAATAAGTCTCAATACAATAAGTTCAATAGAATAATAAGCAACTAAAAAGCATTAAATCTTCAGAAAGTTTGTTCTCCAATCCCAGCAGATAATTCTCCATGATCACCTGTGAACACTTCGTCTAAAAAGTGGAGAAAATTGTCCTTAGAGTAAGTCACGGACAGCAAGTAAAAAAAGCAAGGAACAATGGAATAATGATATAACAATGAATTCAATGGATCAATAGGAATCAATAACATGGGACAATAGCAATAATCAATATCATGGTAATCGATGCAATAGTTATAAACAATGGTTCAATATTCGATAACAATATCCAATGGTCGATATCAATAACACTTAGACAATATTCGATATCAATATAAACAATGATGTACAATATGAAATGTCGATGTGTAATCCTCAAGTTTATTAATTATTTTAATCATAACTAATGCACTTACTACTGCATCCCATTCTATAGGTTCGATGCATACAATCAATTTCATTTAGAATTAAGTGGAAGATTTTATAGATCATGTACACGGCATGATAACATTATTTGTATCATTGGTGCACACTGGTTGGCTCAATAAAAATAAAATAATTCACGATCAATTGGGATATTGTAGTCAGTAATCCAACAATAAACTGATAACAATAACAATAGCCAACACACAATATTTTGAAAAACATGGCCCACACTTCCGCGTACTGTCACTATATCATTAACTACTCTAGTCAATCCCTTAAACCCCGGCTTGTTAATTATTTTATTAATGCAACAATACAATATGCAATTAAGAGACATGAGTTGAACGATAATAACAATAGGGAAATGATAAGATGATAAACTTGGATAAGACAATTAGAATGATGATAATAACGCATTAGGACCATGTAATACAACATATATACTTCAATTCATGCAATACTATGATATAGGAATAATTAAATTAAGAAAAAGTGAAAAGTGAAATTCTGGACAGCAAGAGTCATCTATACTAAAACTGAATTTCCTGCTGCTACAGAAATTGAAAACTGAATCCGTCAGAAATTCTAAAAACTATACTTCCCAAAGAATCCAATGCATATTTAAAATCTAAAATCCGACAATAATAGCTAGGTCAAACACATCATTCTTTACAGAATTTATGTTCAGGCAGAAAATCGACATCAAGTTGTTATAATTTTAGAATCAGCAAAAACTCAATAATAAATTCATTAAAAATATTTATTAGAATCCTAAGCATGTCAACTAACATTTTGGAAATTTTCAGAGCAATTTTTTAATATTAGATCAACCTTTTAATAGATTAAACATGAAACATACATGAATTTGAAATTCTAGAAACAAAAACACAGTAGTAGTAAAACGAACATAATTTTTATAATACAACTCGAACTTCAGTGATTCAAGATGTTCTGAAAACTAGAAATATGAGGCTACAACTCTTATTCAGAAAGTTATTTATTTATGGATCATTTACTGGGTCGAAATCATCAGGAAAAATATAGACAGTAACCAACATACAAATTTTTGGGTGTTTTTCATTAAATAAATAAATTAAATATGATGAGTATCAATTCTATTAGTTGATAAATTTCACAATTAACATGATGGGTGTAATAACATGATAGATAAAATTACGAATACATACATTCATTATTTTAATATCAACCAAATATCAATCGATCAATCAAACATACACCCTAGCAATCCTTTCTACAATAAATTACTTATGTTGTGATTATATGAGTAACCCTATTACGAATACTACATGAATGCATGAAAGATTCAATCTTTAGAGTCAATGAAGGCACGAAGTCAAGAATATTGTGGTTAGCTCGTGTAAACCCTCAATAGACTCAACAAAAAAGGAACAATATATGATACAATGAATAATTGGATTTGCTTGTAAGAATTTCAATAAAAACTTGAATTTGATACAAGATTCAATTCAAGAGAGAAAGTGACTTGCCTTCTGGATGATGAAATTGAATACCAAGAATAACGGGATGAGAATCCCGGAGTAATGAACGCACGAACTACGTGCACAAAAGAATCCCAAGCAATAACAGAAAAAGAGACACCAACTGCAACTTCAAAGAGCTATGGCAGCAACAGCAAGGGGCTACGGTGGCTGACGTCGACGGCATCGGGATGGTCGACGGTGTCGCAGGTGTCAATCGGAAATAGGGAAAGGGGCGTCGGGGTACGGTCAGCTGTGATCGACGATCGGTACAAGGAAGCAACAGCAGTGGGTCGTCGGATGTTCGGCTACTGGGCATCAACAGAGGTTGCCGGAGGTGAGGGGTCACGACTGGAGGGGGCGCGATGGGTTAGGGAGGATGAACAGTGCTGGGCGTGAAAGATTGGAGGTCGATGAGAGAGAAGACGGCTAGATTAGGGTTTCAATTTGTGTGATTTTAGAGTTTGCAATAGAATTGTATTTATAGAGCGCAATTAGGATGTTTGGTTAAAGGTTTAGGATCCAATAATAGTGGGTTTGGTTCAAGAATTAATTGTAATTAGGTTTTAGAGTTCAATAAGGGATGGATCCAAAGATAATACGGTTCAAATAAAATACCCACAATTAAATAAAAGAAAATAGTTCAACAAGGAGAACAAAGAATTTCATGAAAAGATTTTAATTAAGATAATCAAGAAAGGAAAATAGAGTATTTTATTCAATTGCAAATAAAATATTATAAAAGAGGAAAAAATGAAAAGAGCGAAAATGGTAGTTACATCAATCCCACTCCGCGAATAATTTTGGATCTCTTATTACTCCCATAAGCGTCGGTTTCGTCCCAGAATACTGGAGATCAATCACACTTCGCAGATCATTCTGGGGCATATTTCATCTCTCATCCCAGAAAACTAGGGAATATCTCACTCCGTTGATCATTCTGGAGCCCTTATCACACTAACTTTCCATGAGTATCACTCTCGTCTCGGAATACTAGAGATCAATCCCACTCCGCATATTATTCTGGAGCCTTTTTCATCCTTCGTTCTGGAATACTGGGGAATAGCTCACTCTGTGGATCATTCTGGAGCTGACATCTTATGTGTCACGCCCTGCTTTCCAAAAACACGGAATACGAGCACATGATAAAGCCCAGTGAATGATTTTCATCATTCATGAGCTGTAGGAGCGACTCAGCATGTAACACCTCGAATTCCAAAATACAACTGAATTCGAAGTTCCACAGGATCTTTACACTTCTTTCGTACAATTTTACAAGGAAACAAAGAACTTTTGTTACATCAGAGTTTACAATTATATTACATATTTACAGCGGAAGCAAATTACAACAATTTACATAAATTGAAATGTATAACACTTGAATCATTCTTTAATCAACATGCATTCTTTTGTCTTGTTAACCACTTTATCCTGCATAGAAACTGTGGGTGCGTCAGTTGCTTACAACCGACGAAATATTATACATGGCTATCCTCTTTATGCCGAAAACAGTATAACGATTCTCAAATACTTAAACAATCACAAACTTGATCACAAACAGAACTACAAGGGGCTATCCTATAGATGTCGTGTAGTGCGGTGCACTTAGTCCTTAATACAGTTATGTATATTACATGACACTAATGCACACTTGTTCAGATTCTATGCATCCCATACTACATAGGTCTGAGGACAAGCCCTTAACTATTCTTCATCTTGTAGGGTTCAATCCCTCGCCATGACTTAAACTACTTCAGTAACTACGATAAGTATCCTAGATATTCTATGAGTACGAGCTCATGTCCAGACAGCCTGGAGGGGAATCGCACGTCATGTCACGATGCATCGTGAAGAACCTATGGATAATTCAGCCTCTGTCATGGGACATGACACCACCCGTAGTCACCAAACACCCCACGAGCGTCGCCTGCAGTACGGACTCCTGGAGACAAATCCACGTCATGTCACGACGCATCGTGAAGACAGCCTGTGAATACTCTCACACCGTAGCTCTGAGGTCCTCATACTCATGTTTTTCTCTTATTTTCATCACGTCTTCATTATGTATCTAGTCCTTAGTTATTTGAATCATGAACTAAATCAATTCTCTAGAGTTAGCCCTTCCACTATACCGGTCTCAACCATTTATATCACATGACCCAAATCTTGGTCGTTTCATTTCAAATTTCATTTCAATATTTTTTTTTTGATGTCGGAATGAGGCTTAGCTGTACTCTAGTTCTCAATTTCAATTCATAATCACAATATTTGAGTTCTCATACTCATAAGTTCTTTTTCACAATTAACATGATTTCCATTCTTTCCAATAATTCAATGTTCCAATTCAATTCATAACAATCTCATTCAAGCACAATAAGTCTTAGTTTCCGTACTATTATTTCTTTTCCTCCAAATTTCAAATATCATATTTCTCATTTACTTTTCAAAGCACACATTACCCAAAATAATAACAAATTTCATAATGAAACACACTTCAAGTTCTTTTTTCCACAAAATCTCCTTTTATAAATTTAGTATAACTCAAAAGTCACTTTTATACTTATATTTGTGCAAAATATCGATTTTTATAAGTTTCTACTCAATTTTCCTCTCATGCTAGTTAAATCAAGTCGAAATAGTGTACAATTATTTTTCATGAAGTCTACATATTTTTATAACATTTATAGGATTTTCCCCGAATTTTTAAAGTCACAAAATCACCAAAAAAAACATAAAAAAAACAAAAGTTTTCAAGTTGCTGAGTTTGGGTTTCGAACCAGCGACCACAGACAAAGCCAGCGCACGCACTAACCAAAGGGACAGAGCGCAACCACGTCAAAAAGACGGTTCGGATTCATGTGAGTCCAATGCTCGAGTTCGAATATTTCCAAAAGAATAAATAGAAAAAGTCTCTTGTTCGGTTTCGAACCTGAGACCAAGGCCAGAACCCACGCTACAGTAAGCGTGCCCAACACACCCACTAACCAATTAGACTAAGTGGCCAACTGATATGAATTGGGTTTTTAGGGGGTTTGATCTTAGTTTCGGTTCATTGAACTTTTATGAAAAAAACAACTAATTTTGATTTCGTTTCTTCTCCATTTTCTTTCAAAAATTCTAGAACATAACTTTTATACATTTCTAACATATCAGTAAATTAAATCTTGGTTTTTGACATAAAAACATCACTTTTTCTATTTGACTATAAATTTGTCTACAATTTCAAAAATGTACAACCAAAGTCGTTTCTTTTGTAAATTGGCATTCAAATTTCTCGTATTTCCTTTTTATTATGACTATTAATATTACTTAATTATTTTAGTAACAAAAATCTCTTTTTCTCATTTTTAACCATTGAGATAGCAAATTCACCACTAAGCATGATTAACATTTCAATCCAATTAAGCATACAATCATGTCTCCTTGGCATAGCACAAATCATCAATTAAAGCATGGTAGAAATGTCAAAATTAAACTATCAAAATTTGCAACTAATTATCATTCTTTTTATACACAGTTAAGCATTCTAATTTGTCATATTCTTATAACATATGGCTAGAATAACTATGTCTCTTTTCAAATGCATCAACTATACTCTAGCATGAACCTAGTTAGAAGTGTAAGAGAATCACCCACCTTTGATGGAGAGAAAAACAAAAAAACTCCTAATGATCTCCTAGAATGATCGAGCGAAGCCGTCACCTCCTAAATCAAGCCACCAAAAAACTTCTCCTAATGATGCCGCAACCTGAGCCTTGCCCCCTAGTGTAGTCCGGCCTCCTCCTTGGATGAAGAACAAAATAGCACACAATCTCACAACTCCTCACTCTTTTGTCTCACTCAAATTACTTCTCTTTCTTTTCTTTCTATTCTTTACTTTCAAAAATCCTAAGTGTGAGAATGAAGAGTATAGGGAGAGGTATTTGTACAATTTTTTTGGGGTGAATGTAGGGCTAGGATGTGATCAAATGGTTAAAGATCAATGGTCTAGATGAACTAGGGAGTTATAAAAACTACCCATGATACACCACCTCTCTACACTTCCATCTCTTCCACATCCCTCCATCACAATCCGGCCTAGTGTAAAGGTGTGCAATGCACACCCCAGTGCTTGCACGTGTCAACTAGTACCCCTTCCTTACAAGTGTACATGTGCATAATAATATATTTGTTCATGAAAAGAGTCTACAATACAAGCTGGTTTGTTTTAAAAGAGAAAAAAGTTAAATGGGCTCACTAATGGGCCAATTTAACCATGGGTTTAAATAATTAAAATAATTAATTAATAAAGTGGGCTTAAAAGACAATTTGGGCTTCAGATTTTAATTAGGCTTTAAAAGAAAATAATTTTTGGAAAAAATAAGGGAGAACAAATCCTATAAAAATATTTTATACGAAAAATTATACAAATAAAATCATACGTGCAAAACACGTAAAATTATAAAAATCTCGTAAATCAAATCTAGGGTGTTACACAACATCATAACAAGAATATAACAAATGTATAAAACCATGCATGCACGAATAATTTATTAAACAACAGAAAACAATTTGAAACAAAATAATAATATCCCAAGTAGTTTTCAAGTCTGGATCAAAGATAAAACTCGGGACTATAAGCCCGTTACAAGGTTCAAGTAACAAAAGAAATAAATAATTCAAGAAGACAAAATATTTAAGCAAGTCATTACTCCAAGCGAAGCCTAGAACGTCTGCTCACCAATTCCAGCAGGCAACTCGTCTTTAAAGTCTGTTGTAAAAATATAAAATGGAAAAGAATAGGAAAAACAAGATAAACGCCCTTAGTGCAAGTTTGGGCCACAAATAGTAAAAACAAGTACACGAATTATGGAACAAGATTTGGAATAAAGAATGTAATAGGGATGCAAAAAGTAATGGGAATTTGAGAATTTAACTAGCAAGAAGGACAACTCGAGTGACAAGATAGGGTAACAAATACTAATAGTAGAACAAGTGGCTACTGAACATGTAATTGTGTTAAGTATCAAGTAGCAAGTATCACGTGCAAGTGTCGAGTATCAAGTAACAAGTCTAATATGTCAAGTTGTCAGGTACAAGTTTCAAGTAGCAAGTGTCGAGTATTATGCTCAAGTATCAAGTCGCATGTATTATGTCATCAAGTATCAAGTAAGCATGTATCATGTTCATTTATCATGTGTCAAGTCTTGTAGTTATTACTATCTAGATAACACTTCATGCATCCATACTTTTACTACATGGTTGCTATAGTCAACGCAATTTATTTTAGGCCTAGTGGGGGATTTTATAGGACGGTGTACTCAGGCATCAAGTATCAAGCAAGCACGGTTCATGAATACGAAAAAAAAATAGGTTCACGAAGCAAGTTCGCGAATACTAACAGGTTCAAGAACCACACAGTGGGTTCATGAATACAACAGTTTCATGAGCCAAGTAATGGCTTCATGAATACATCAAGGTGTAATAGGTTCATGAACCGAGTACTGGGAAACACGGGCCCCCTTCCAAGTATACTTACCTATATTGTCCACTACTATGGTCTTTTCCTTAAACCCCGGCTTATTGTTTATTATTATCATCAAGCAGGCATGAAAGTGTACGAAACATGTCAAGCAAACATAATCAAGAACATGGAACAAGTCTAGGCTAGATAGGATACATGTTCAAGGGTCTACACAAATCAAAATATCAAGAACAATGAAAATCTCAAATCTGGACAGCATGACGTTGCGGCACCAAAACTACGATTCCCGTTGCTACGGGATAGCAAATGTGGATCCGTCAAAAGTTCTAGAAACTAGAATTCTGCCCGGTTCCAATGCATATAATTAAGGTACATAAAAGTTGTGGTAACATGTGTCAAAATAGCAAACTATACAGCTTTTGTGTTCAGCCAGAATTTGTGAATCTGAGTTTATACATATGAAACAGGATTGAAACATTATTAATTAATTCTGAGAAAATTAGGGAATATTTTCTAGGGTTTCCAGTAATAGCATGCAAAATTTCAAGTCAATTACTTACTGGTAGCATAGTTAAAATAATTGCAAACTAAAGAGGTGTAGCAGTTTTTGTGAATCTGCGACTACCAACACAGCAGCAGTAAAACTGCGATATCTCCCAGACCGTAACTTAGAATTTAGAAATTTTGGATGTTATTGAAAACTAGAAATTTAGGGCTACATTTCATATACAGGACTCAAGTTCAGATTTTGGTTTTTTGGGGTTGAAACAGCAAGTAAAGATAATAACAGCAGTAAGTGTAAATTTCTTTTATATACAAGTTGCATGATAAATGACTATTATGAGTCTAGATTAGCATGTGATACAAAATGGATGTAGTGGTCATCAAATCAGCAAGTAACATCTATTTCTTAACTTAAAGGAATGCAAGATCATCACATACATGATACAACACACATCTACAAGTCTAAGGTTTCCTAGTTTCATGTATTCATGTGACTAGGAGATAAAATGAGTCCAAGTAGTTTGTCTCTTGAGATCATGGGATCGATGATGAATATAAATCAAGATCAACAAATGATGAGACAAGAAGGAGTCATAACTATGATCTATTTGCAGTATTTTCAATTAAACACTTGTACTAGAACAAAAATTTGTACAAGAAGAATACTTGCCTTTAGGACGACAATGAATCCAACGGGTAATGGGAACGGATCCCGACATGGATCTTGATGAGATGCTGAAGATCAAGATGAAGATCAAGCGAATCCAACGGTCGAGATAAAAAATAAAACATAATATATATAAGAATTAGAAGAGTGCCAAAAGAGTAAATATACCATGATTGAAAATTGATGAATGAAAACAAAAAGTGGATCAAATGTTTAACTCACCAAGTAGAAGACGAACGAGACGATCAAGGGCCGAGATCAAGTGTGATCGGTCGATCGGACGGCTGAGATCGAAGATCAAGATCAAGATCAAGATGATGATCACGATTGCAATGAGCAAAAGAGATCCGACGGTCAAGATTAAGATCTTGATGATGATGATGATGACGATGGTGATGATCAAGATCGATCGATCGAGCAACTGCGATCAAAGGATATTGACAATCAAGAAAAGATCATATGGCCGAGATCAAGGTGATCAAGATGATCATGATGATCAAGATGAGATCAACGCTCCAGGATCACTTGATGAAGATCATGAAGATCCGACGGCCAGGAATCGATCAGTCAAGATGATCATGATCACGATGATGATCAAGATCACACGGAAGGCTCACGATCAAAGTGAGCAACTCATATAAATGGCAACTCATTTGGACACGAGATAGGGGCCAGCGACTAGGGAGCAGTTGGGGTCGATGGCAACAAGGCGACGTTCAAGCGAGGCTGACGGTGATGCTGAGTGGCGGCGCCAGAGGTGGCTGTAGGCAAGGAGGAACACAGCACGGGGAACGCGCTATGGGGAGAAGACGGTGCACATTCGGGATCTCGAGGCCATTGCTGGCCAACGCGATGCCCGAAGGAGACAGGGGCGGCAGTAGCGACTGGTGGTGCTGCATTGGGCTGCAAGGCGTCGCTGAGGGAGGCTAGTGCTGTTGTCGTGAGGTCGCGACGGCGGAGCACGGGGGGGGGGGGGGGGGTGCATAGGATGAGGTGTGTCGATGGCTGCGCTGCGACTGACTGTTATCGCTGCTATTGCGCGACGCTCAGAAGGAGGCAGCACAGGCGGTCGACGAGGGCAGACCTAGGGTAGCGTGGTGGTGGCTGAGTGCGACAGGGGTCTGGTAAGGTCGCGTTGCGATAGGGAGAGGGATGAGCGGAAGGAGGGGTGGGTTAGGAGAGAGAGAGCAGGAGGTGATAATGGAGAAGAAGGTGAACAGTAGGAATAGGGGGCTTGGTGGCTGGGTTGGAGGGTAGAACAGTATAGGTTAGGGTTAGGTTTTAGGGCAGATTTATATATAGGGTTATGGGTATTGGGTAGAAAATCCAATAGGAGAATGGGTATGGGTTAATTTTAAAAGTAGGTTTAAATTGGGTTTTGAGGAAATCCAATGCGAACAATAAAATGACTAACAAAATATAATTTTATAAAATCATGTAGTTTACATTACAATATAAAATTTATTCAAAATAACTACAATTGAATTAACAAGTAGAAATGTGTTTTTAATGAGAACCCGAAAGTAGTAGTAGTAATAATAATAATAATAATAATAATAATAATAATAATAATAATAATAATAATAATAATAACAATAATAATAATGATGACAATAGAAATAATAGTAACATAGATAAATTAATGATACGTATATATATGTCAAAATGGAATTCAAGTTTAAAATAATCCAAACAGAAATAGAAAGTTTATAAACAATAAGTCATGATGATAATAAAAAGTTTTGTACTACAATATAACAATCATTGGAAATTAGTTACAAATAAAATTATTGGTTAAAATAGACCTTAACAGAAAATCCAATATTACATTTTAACAAAAAAATTTGAAAGCGGAAAAATAATTTATAAAAATTTTAAATGCCGAAAGTACACAGAAAATACGGATTTGGGGAAACCGAGGTTACATATCCTACCCACCTTACAACAAAATTTTGTCCTCGAAATTTGCTTAGGCGGTACATAGGAGAAGGCAAAAGCAAACTGCGGAGAATAACAAAACAGAGAATTAAAGGAAAAGGAACAAAGCAGTGGCAATACCAGAAAAAGAAGGAAGTGGATAACAATGATGTCAAATAGAATGCATGAAAGAGAATAAACAGTATCAAAAGAAAAGAAACGACACAAGATAATCAAGGAAGAAGGGAGCAGGTAGAACTTGAATCAAAGAGAGAATGGATAGGGAAGAATTGAATCAAATGATGAGCCAATGGATGAGAACAAATGCAAGAGATAGGGGATAGCAAACAATGCAAGGAAGGAGAAGCAACAATAGAATCCTGGGACTTGTGGATTATGGGCCCACCATGCTTCTGCTGTGCTACTCCGATGGTGATGTCCTAAGCAACATACATGTCGCTATAGGCTACATGACGCCAATCGACGATCCGAGCAGGAAGAAAAGAATGAGACACCAAAATCAAAGAGAATATAGGTACGAGGATTTGGGTTGGGCTCGAGTGAGATATTAATAAATAGTTCAATCAAAGGATAATAAAATTGTGCTTTAGATGAGTGCTTTAATTTAAATAATTAGGTAAAAACTAATGGGTGTTAATAAAAATAATATTAATAATACAAAAATCAACACATAATAATAAAAAAATAATAATAACAAAACTAATAAAAATAATAATAAAAATTATAATCATCATAATCATACTGGTAAAAATAATAATAATAATAATAAAAATATTAACAATACCAGTAAGGATAATAATGCAAGACAGAATATAATTTGGGGTTCATCATTTTTTGTGAAAGTAATTCAATATTAACAACAATAATAAAATAGTAAAAAAAATAATACAATAATAATAACAATAATAATAATAATAATAATAATAATAATAATAATAATAATAATAATAATAAGGAAAAAACAATAATAATAATAGTAGAAATTCTTTGATGTGAGTTCGCCTCATTTATATTCATCTGTAGAATTGCCTTCTCGACGTCAAGTTGCAGGTTTGCCTCCACGATATCAGGTTGCAGGTTGCCATCTAGATATTCGGTTGCACATTTTGCCTTCCCGATATCCAGTTGCAATTTGCCTCCATTGACGTCTAGTTGCATGTTTGCCATCTCGACATCCAGTTACAACAAAACGATGAACGAGATGATGCAATCTTCCACGCATACTTAGATATTGATTGCTCAATTTAAGTACAAAGTTACGTTTTGAAATTTGTGATATTAAAATACACAGTTATTCAAAACAACAAAATTTTTGTTTTAGAAAACAATTTATAAAAGATTCAAAATATAACAAATAATAATCGAAATACACCAAATATTCGGGAATATATATATATATATATATATATATATATATATATATATATACAGAAAATATAGGCAGGAGAAGAATGAATTGTATACTCAATAAAGAGTCAGCAAAGGAGGAAGACTACAAGGGACGAAAGAAAATATGAAATCAAGAAATGAATATGAAGGAAGAGGAACGAGGGGGCACAAGCAGAATTTGAAGAGAATATGGCAGGGAAGAAATAACTAGCATGATACTCAAAATGAGTCAACAAATGAAGATGAATGCAAGGCACGAAAAGCAATGAATGACACACGAGTTGAAATAAGAAGGAATCAACGAGGCAAGCAGGAAATAAAAGATTGCTTGCACCGGAATCAAAAGAACATGGATACCGAAAAAATAAATTTGTACCCAATAAGGAATCAACAAATCAGGACGACTGTAAGAGATGGAAGGAAACAAGGAATCAAGGAATCGAATATGAAAGGATCAAAATGAATGGGATAATACTAGTGTCCAGATCGAGTTGATTATCAAATTATTTCATGTGGTTGCATGGCCTGTTTAATATTGAGTTGATCCTGACTAAGTCAAGTCCGTCTAATGTATTAGTCAAACTAACACATTAGCTAAACCTGAGCACTGATACCATTAAAAACCTTGTCAAGCCCCGCTTCCCAAAAACACAGAATACGAGCGCGTGACAAAGTCCAACGAATGATTTTCATCATTCATGAGTTGTAGGATCGACTTAGCATCATAACAAGAATATAACAAATGTACATAACCATGCATGCATGAATAATTTATTAAACAACAGAAAATAATTTGAAACAAAATAATAATATCCCAAGTAGTTTTCATGTCTGGATCAAAGATAAAACTTGGGACTATAAGCCCGTTACAAGGTTCAAGTAACAAAAGAAATAAATAATTCAAGAAGACAAAATATTTATTATAGGTTTAGGGTTAGGTTTTAGGGTAGATTTATATATAGGGTTATGGGTATTGGGTAGAAAATCCAATAGGAGAATGGGTATGGGTTAATTTTAAAAGTAGGTTTAAATTCGGTTTGAGGAAATCCAATAAGAACAATAAAATAACTAACAAAATATAATTTATAAAATCATGTAATTTACATTACAATATAAAATTTATTCAAAGTAACTACAATGGAATTAACAAGTAGACATGGGTTTTTAATAAGAACCCAAAAGTAATAATAATAATAATAATAATAATAATAATAATAATAATAATAATAATAATAATAATAATAATAATAATAATAATAATAATAATTAATAATAATAATAATAATAATAATGATGACAATAAAAATAATAGTAACATAGATAAATTAATGATACGTATATATATATGTCGAAATGGAATTCGAGTTTAAAATAATCCAAACAGAAATAGAAAGTTTATAAACAATAAGTCATGATGATAATAAAATGTTTTGTATTACAATATAACAACCATTGGAAATTAATTACAAATAAAATTATTGGTTAAAAATAGACCTTAACGGAAAATCCAATAATACATTTCAACAAAAAAATTTGAAAGCAGAAAAATAATTTATAAAAGTTTTAAATACCGAAAGTACACAGAAAATCAGGATTTGGGGAAACAGGGGTTACATTATGTGCTCTTACTTGTCATATCTTCATTCTAGTACCTGATGGATGTTCTCGGCATGTCCTCTAACTCTATGTTTGCACCCTTTCGAGGGTCGTTGGCCACTCTCTCTTTAGAAAAGGACAAGGTCAAGAATTTTTAACCTCTGTGCTCTGTTGGATCCTGTAGGCAAGGCAAGAAACACTAGAGGGGGAGTGAATAGTGTTTTATAAAAAATAATTGCGAAATTGAACTTTTTCTTCTGTCCAGTCGACTTGAAAATAGAAACCAGTCGACTAGGGCAATAGTTAAGAAGAGTATTTTAAGAAGAGTCTGATCAAACGACTTATAGACGAACCAGTCAACTTACCACACAATTTTTCAGAGAGTATGTAGTACAAGTTTGACCAGTCGACTTAAAGGGAGACGCAGTCGACTGTCCAGACAAGTTTCGTAGAGAACTTAAAAAACAAGTAAATGAAATGCAAGTGCAGAGAAATACAACCACAGAGTACACGCGATGTATCGTGGTTCGGTCCTCCCGACCTACATTCAGTCCCCAAGAAACCCACTTGAGATTTTCCACTATTCTTGAAAAAGTACAAGAATACCCTACGACGTTACTAACCCGTAGTCCTCTCTCACAACTAAAGAGAGCAACCCACTCTTCCACCAAGAGTGAAAACCTGACTCTACAACCTAGAGTCCTACTCTCCAACCGAGAGAACTGCTCTCACAACCGAGAGTGAAAAGAAAATAATAAAATGTTTACAATCAACCTATAGCCTAGTTGTGAATGTGATTTCGTAGGTGGCTATTCGGTCAACTTCTGAATTCAGTCCAAAACAAATTCGATGTTATGCTAGACTGAAAACAGAGAACGAAGACTTAGAAATTTTGGAGTGCAAGTTAGAATGCTTGTTCTTTTGAAAATAAGAGTCTTAAACTTTTTAAACAAAAATTTTGGAACCTTTCAATGTTGATTCACAGACTCTATATATAGACTGGAATCTATTGAAACGTTATAAAAATAGTTTATAAAACCAATTAAAAACGGATATAAACTTTTGAATTCGAAAATTTAAGTTTTGATCAGTAAACTGTCGAAACGACTTGAACAGTTGACTGGGTTGCCATGATAAGTCGACTGGTCAGAGTTCGAAAGAGTTCAGACAGTTTCGTATTGAACAATCGACTGATGCCATAAGGCAGTCGACTAGTACTCAACAGCTGATCTAAATCAAACTGTTTCGACCTTTTAATCTTTTGAAAAAACAACACTCGGTTATAAAATAAGTCTGAGTGTGTGTGTGTGTGACAAGGCTATTACATCAGTCTAAGACTCAAAGAAAAGAAAAAATTACAAATTGTTTATAAGACATATAAAATAACACATTTCAGCATTGGTCTTGTCTTATGTCTTGAGTCTTGAGATGGAGCTTTAGCCTTTGTCTTTGTCTTTGAATGCTTGATCACACTTGAGCTTTAGAACCTTGTAGAGCTTGATCAATTTGCTTTGAGCTTGTTTGAACATTTTGCCTTTGTGTACATCCTATAATATGTAAGAAGTTGCACAACAACTTTGCATTGTGTTGTAATCATCAAAATTAAGAATCAACATTCTCCCCCTTTTTGATGATGACAACACAATAGCTTACAATAAGAGGAATATTACAAAAATATTACACATGCTCAATGTTCAATGCTCCCCTAACAAATGTACAATATGCATATATTGAAAAAAAACACGCACAACAATAAAAAATGCAAATGACCAAAAAAAAAAAGAACACATGCTCATTGCTATTTCTCTCCCCCTTTGTCATCAACAAAAAACAATAAAAAACAACAAAAAATAGGAGAGACAAGAACAGGAAGCATAAAGAAGCAAAAGCAAATTTATACATAGAAGGAAAAAAATACATAGTTCAAACGGGCTACATAAAGACAAAATACAAAATAAAAAAAATACATAAAAAATAAAAATGTCGCTAATCAGTCTTCGTCATCTTCATCTTGAGCACCTTGAGAGGGAGGAGGAAACTGAGAGGTGAACAACCGAGTGAGATGAGAAATACTTGCTTCAAGAGCATCTTGACGATCCATAAGATAATTAACAGAAGTGTAAAGACTTCTTGGATCATCAAAATCAACACAAGGACGAGATGAACTAGAAGCAGAAGACCGACGAGCTGAAGTGGCTAAGGGGATAGGAGGTGCATTCCTAGAAGGAGACCTAGGTGGAGAATTTAGCAACTTCATATGTGCTAAACTAGCAGGATCAAAAGACTCATAGTGTTTAACTACACTCGTCTCAGATTCGAGATCAACATCATAAGCATAGAAGACGTGAGTGAGTAAAGCACCAAATGGAAGAAACGAAGTATGAGCCTTAGCAAGACAATTGAAGATAACTTGACCTTAATTTATTTTAATATTGCTGAATATTGCATAAACAGCTTGTTGCAACTCTTGAGAATACTGATCATAACTTCCTGTTTTGGGAATAATATTATATGATAGTATGCGTGCAACTAACTTAGCAATAGGAAAGATTGACCGATTGGTCATAGGAGGACCTCGATTCGGCAAATAAATTTAAGATAAGATGGAGTCATCAGTCATCTGAATATCTCCTAAGTCAACACCTTCATCAGACAAACCCAAAATGAGACTCAATCTAGCAGGGTTTATTTTCAAACGTTTATTTTTGACAGACGATAAAATACAAATCTCATTACCATCCTCCGAAGTAGAAATCTTAATATTTGTGTAAAACAAATATATTAGGTGAGGATAGTAAGAGGGTTGGTTTACAAGAGACAATAGATCAAATAACCCACATTGCTCAAACAATGGGGCTAGAGGGAACCTATCTAAATCCGGAAAATTCACAAACCTACCCGAAAAAATGATAACGAAACAAATAATGTACCATTTATCAATGAGATTAGGACTTCTCAAATATTGAAGATAGTCTCTAGATGATTGTCCTTCCTCTACATTAGAGGAATGGGATCTTTTGGGGGCCATTAAAAAAACTTCAAAAACAAAGAGAAGGAAAGAGTTTAAGAAAGTTATACCAACAAGGAGACACCAAAAGAAACACAGAACTCTAATAGATCCTCTGAGAAGCACTGGTGATGGAGATAGGGCGTAGATTTGGGGCATCAATGCTCGAAATCGCCAGGCAGCAAACAGCAGCAGTTGACTGGAGAGAGAGAAGGATTGAAGATAAAAGTGAAAGAAAGGGGTAAGAGTGTAGGGTTTTTACTCAAGATAGATGGTTGAGATTAAAATAAAAGGGTATCAACTGCTCGGATTGGTCAAAGGTAAAGAGTCGCCTCAAAAGATGTGTCAAATTTTCGAATTTGACGAAACCTGATCGCGACAGTCGACTGATATGTAGGGCAGTCTACTTAGTCGAGAGCCAAATAAAGAAACAAAAAATAGCACAAATACAACTGGCAGTCGACTGGATTACTGTTCACAATCAACTTTCCAGAGCATAAAACTCAGGAAAATATATATGACTAAAAGTAGTTGGTCAGTCGACTGAAATAAGGTCTTAAGTTGACTTACCAAAGTTAAAATCTCAAGAAACATCAGAAAAACTACAAATTCCTAGTTCTCTTCTTAAAGTGATAAATGTGTCTTCCTTAAGTGGTTTAGTAAAGATGTCAGCTATCTGTTTATCAGTAGAAATAAAGTCTAAAGAAATGTCTCCCTTTAAAACATGATCACGTAGAAAATGATGTCTAATATCAATGTGTTTCGTATGTGAATGTTCAATCGGATTTTTAGATAAATTAATGGCACTGGTATTATCACACATTATAGCAGGCATTGAAAAAGAAATATCATAGTCTAATAGGGTTTGTTTCATCCACAAAATTTGAGCACATGCCAAACTTGCAGCGATATATCCAGTTTCTGGAGTTGATAGGGATACGGAATTTTGCTTCTTACTGCACCAAGATACTAGGGAATGTCCTAAAAAGTGACATGTTCCGCTAGTGCTCTTGCGGTCAGTTTTACTACCGGCAAAATTCGCATCGCTATAAGAAAAAAGTTGAAAGTTATCGGTGTGAGGATAAAATAGACCATAATCAGATGCGCCTTTAATATATCATAAAATGCATTTCACAGCTTTTAAGTGAGACTCTTTAGGACTCAACCAATATCTAGCACACAAACATACACTAAACATAATGTCGGGTCTACTAGCAGTTATATATAAGAGTGAGCCAATCATACCTCGATAGAGTTTTTGATCGAAACTCTTACCTAATTCATCTTTGTCAAGGATAGTGGTAGTAACCATAAGTGTGGTCTTACTACTCGTGCTATCCATGCCAAACCATTTGAGTAATTTCTTAGCATATTTTTCCTGATTAATAAATATGTCATTAGGTGACTGTTTAATTGGCAGTCCAAGGAAATAGTTGAGTTCACCCATGTGACTCATCTGAAACTCATTTTTCATGGTGTTAGCAAACTCTTGACAGAGATTACTATTAGTAGAACCAAAAATTATGTTATCTACATATATTTGTATGATCAGGATATCTGTCTCTATTCTGCTAATAAATAGGGTAGTGTCTATTTTACCTATTTCAAAACCCGTTTCTAAAAGAAAAGTCTTCAATTGATCACACCAAGCACGTGGTGCGTGTTTAAGACCGTATAAAGGCTTTTTCAATTCAAAAACATGGTTTGGGAATTTTTCATGTTCGAAACCAGGTGGTTGCTTAACATAAACATCATCCTTTATAAACCCATTAAGGAAAGCACTTTTCACGTCTATTTGAAAGAGTGTAAAATTCATGAAACAAGCAAAAGATAATAAAATACGAATGGATTCTAGTCTAGCAATAGGAGCATATGTTTCATCAAAATCTATACCTTCTTCTTGATTATATCCTTGAGCAACTAACCTAGCTTTGTTCCTAACGACTTGTCCTGATTCATCTAACTTATTCTTGAATACCCATTTGGTACCATTTATAGTATGATCAGGAGGTCGTCGAACTAAATCTCATACATTATTCCTTATAAATTGGTTTAACTCATCTTGCATGGCATTCATCCAAAACTCATTCTCACAAGCTTCTTGTATATTCTTCGGTTCAAAATCTGACAAGAAAGCTGTGTGAGAAATCATGTTAACATGAGATCTTGTCTAAATACCACGGAAAATATCACCAATTATTAAGTCATGAGGATGATCTCTAACTTCAACAAAAGACTTTGGTAAAGTTGGAGACATCACAACAGGATCAGTCGACTTGACTTGCCCATCAGTCGACTGATTCACACCAGTCGACTTGACTTCCTTGTCAGTCAACTTTTCCGCAAGGGTAGTTTGCTCTAAAGATATAATAACCTTATTTAAAGGTGATGAATCAGTTTCATCATCTTTAATTAAAGTTGATGAAGGCAGAGATTCATCAAATGCAACATGCATGGATTCTTCAATAGTCAATGTTGACTTGTTGAAGATCCTATATGCCTTACTCCCATTTGAGTATCCTATAAAGATACCCTCATTAGATCTAGGATCATACTTATCTGAATTATCTTTAGTGTTTAGAATAAAACATTTACATCCAAATATCTTAAAGTAAGAGAACTTAGGAATTCTATCAAAAAATAGCTCATAACATGTTTTCTTTAGCTTAGGCCTAATCAAAATTCTATTTAAAACATAACAAACTGTAGCAACGACTTCAGCCCAAAAATACTTAGGTAAATTGCTTTCAACAAGCATGGTACTTGCACATTCTTGCAAAGTCCTATTCTTCCTTTCAACCACTCGATTTTGTGGTGAAGCTCTAGGAAATGCAAACGAATGAGTTATACCATTCTTGTTGCAATATTCTGCAAACGTTTTATTTTTAAATTCTCCACCATGATCACTTCTAATAGTGACTATGGTTAGAGACTTTTGATTTTGAATTTGTTTACAAAAATTAGCAAATTCTACAAAAGCATCAATCTTATGTTTTAAAAAGAAAGTCCAAGTGAATCGTGAAAAATCGTCCACTAAAACAAATACATACCTACTTTTATTTAAAGAAGTAACTCTAGTAGGGCCAAATAAATCTATGTGGATTAATTCGAGCGGCCTACTAGTAGAAATTACTTCTTTTGTTTTAAAAGTAGATTTAATTTGTTTACCTAGTTGACATGCATCACATAACTTATCCTTTTTATAGGATAGTCTTGACAGCCCTTTAACTAGGTTGTACTCAGACAATTTAGCAAGAGTTTTTATGTTCACATGGCCAAAACATTTATGCCATAGCCAAGAATCATTATTAGAAGCTACTAAGCAGAAATCATTCGAAAAATCATAAGACTTTAAACACAATTCATAAATGTTATTTTTCCTACATCCTTCAAAAAATATATTTTGCGTGGTAGAGTCATAAATTAAACATGCATCTTTTTCAAACATGATTTTATAACCTTTATCACATAGTTGGCTAATACTTAATAAGTTATGCTTAAGTTCACTAACTAGAAAAACATTTTCTATTAACGGGTTAGTGTACTTACCGACCATGCCTATTCCAATGACCTTCCCTTTGTTGTTGTCACCGAATGTGACTGTTCCTCTATCAATGTCTTGAATGGAAGATAGGAGGTTGGCATGACTAGTCATGTGCTTTGAGCATCCACTGTCAAGTATCCAACGATCTCTCTTAGGTACCTATAAAATATTCAATGTGAATATGGTACCCTTTTCATTAGGTCCAAAAGAGATTAGTTTGTGGGAAACCAAACCCAAAGAGAGTTTGATTTTCCACTAAAAGTAGAAATATAATTAACAGAATTACATACAGAAAGAATGTATGAATTAATGTAAGTAGTTCTATCTTTTGGACTCAGATTGACTGGAACCCATATATTTTTGCTCTGTCCAGTCGACTTTATGTTACCTTTCAGTCGACTATTCCTTAAATTCAGTCGACTGGGAGGTAGATTAGGTCGACTTATCTGAGGTTTTTGTTTCTTTGAATGAAACTCAGAATCTCTGGACAGGCGACTGATAATTTGGTTCAGTCGACTGGTCTGAACTGTAGACTTACTTTTATCATTAAAACTTACAGTTTTAGGTTTTTTAAAAAACTCATACAGTTTATTCTTAATACTAGAAATAGATACAGGTTTATTTACACTAGTGTTTTTAGAAACATGAGGTTTTTCAAGGGACTTTTGAAAACCAAGTCCAAACCTTTTATTGGATTGCACTTGATTTTGGAGATCATCATTTAAATTCTACTTTCCTTTATTAAATTTAGATACATTCTTGGATATCTTCTCATAATTTTTCTTTAGAGACACAAGATCTATATCTAAACTAGAAAGACGAGAATTTAAAGATTTCACCTCTTTATCAAGGTTAAGATTCTCTTGGAAAAGTATTTGATTTACTTTCTCCAAGTTGTTAACTCTAATTTTTTCTTTCTTAAGTTTTTGAAAAATCTCATTGAAAGCATCAAATAAATCATTAGAATCATAATCATCAATTACTTAATTTTGAGATGCCATAAAGCAAACATTAGCAACCTCATTTGTCTCTTCATTTTCTTCTTCCGATGAAGAGTTGCTGTCATCCCAAGTTGCTTGGTATGCCTTTTTGTTCTTTATGAACTTGTTCTTTGTGTATTTGTCCTTCTTGAAGTTGGATGCCTTTCCTTTAGACTTCGCGTTCTCTAGTGGGCAATTCTTCTTCATGTGTCCTTTTTGTTACACTTGAAATAAGTTGGAGGTTCATTAGATTCCTTAGATTTTGAATTAAACTTACCTTTCCTTAGGAACTTTTTGAACTTTCTCGTGAACAAGGCTATCTCTTCCTCATCTTCTTCTTCGTCCTCGAAGTTCGACATGGCTTTGAATGCTAGTGTCTTCTTCTTTAATTTTGTGGTTCAAGATCCTTCTTGTGCTCTTCAAGTTGAACTTCATACGCCATGAGATTTTCTACGAGATTCTCAAGAGAAAATTGTGTTAAATCGTTGGCCTCTTCTATGGCGGTGGTCTTCTTTTCCCATTCGGGGATTAGTGCACGAAGGAGCTTCCTCACCATTTCAGTTTGTGTGTATGTCTTCCCAAGCGCCACAAGTGAATTTGTGATGTCTGTGAACCATGTAATCATCTCAGACACATTCTCGTTCTCCTTCATGCGGAACATTTCGAACCTGTGAACAAGAACAGATATTTTAGATTCTTTTATTTTATTTGTTCCTTCATGAGTTATCTCGAGTGTGTGCCAAATTTGATGTGCGGTTGTTGCATTGGCAACATGGTTGAACTCCTCCTTTGTAAGGGTACAAAATAGCGCGTTCATCACATTTGCATTGTTCATTGTTTGGTTCTTCAAGTCATCGTTCCATTGTGCATATGGAATGGTAGGAGCGGTGTACTCGGTCTCCGTCATGTTCCATATTTCATAGTTAATGGACTGAAGGTAGATCTTCATTCTACATTTCCAATAGTTGTAATTGGTTCCATCGAAGAGGGGTGGCCTTTGTGTAGATTGGCTTTCATGGTATTGATTTGCATTAGAAGTAGTTGTCATTGCACTCAACCAGACTCTAATACCAAGTGTTGGATCCTATAGGCAAGGCAAGAAGCACTAGAGGGGGGTGAATAGTGTTTTATAAAAAATAATTGCAGAATTGAACTTTTTCTTCTGTTCAGTCGACTTGAAAAGAGAAACCAGTCGACTGGGGCAACAGTTAAGAAGAGTATTTTAAGACGAGTCTGATCAGTCGACTTATAGACGAACCAGCCGACTTACCAGACAATTTTTCAGAGAGTATGTAGTACAAGTCTGACCAGTCGACTTAAAAGAAGATGCAGTCGACTGTCGAGACAAGTTTCACAGAGAACTTAAAAAACAAGTAAATAAAATGCAAGTTCAGAGAAATACAACCACAGAGTACACACGATATATCCTGGTTCGGTCTTCCCGACCTACATCCAGTCCCCAAGCAACCCACTTGATATTTTTCACTATTCTTGAAAAAGTACAAGAATACCCTACGGCATTAGACAACAACCTTGTCCAACCCATAGTCCTCTCTCACAACTAGAGAGAGAGCAACCCACTCTTCCACCAAGAGTGAAAACCTGACTCTACAACCTAGAGTCCTACTCTCCAACCGAGAGGACCACTCTCACAACCGAGAGTGAAAAGAAAACAATAAAATGTTTACAATCAATCTATAGTCTTATTGTGAATGTGATTTTGTACATGGCTATTCGGTCAACTTCTAAATTCAGTCCAAAACGAATTCGATGTTATGCTGAACTGAAAATAGAGAACTGAGACTTAGAAATTTTGGAGTGCAAGTTAAAATGCTTGTTTTTTTGAAAATAAGTGTCTTAAACTTTTTAGACAAAAATCTTGGAACTTTTCAATGTTGATTCACAGACTCTATATATAGATTGAAATCCATTGAAACGTTATAAAAACAGTTTATAAAACCAATTAAAAACGGATATAAACTTTTGAATTCGAACATTCAAGTTTTGAAATCAGTAAACTGTCGAAATGACTTGAACATTCGACTGGGTTGCCATGATGAGTCGACTGGTCAGAGTTCGAAAGAGTTTAGAAATTTTGTACTGAACAGTCGACTGATGCCATAAGGCAGTCGACTGGTACTCAACAGCTAATCTAAATCAAACTGTTTCGACCTTTTAATCTTTTGAAAAAACAACACTCAGTTATAAAATAAGTGTGTGTGTGTATGTGTGACAAGGCTATTACATCAATCTAAGATTCAAAGAAAGGAAAAAATTACAAATTGTTTACAAGACATATAAAATAACATATTTCAGCATTGGTCTTATCTTGTGTCTTGAGTCTTGAGATGGAGTTTTAGCCCTTTTCTTTGTCTTTGAATGCTTGATCACACTTGAGCTTTAGAACGTTGTAGAGCTTGATCAATTTGCTTTGAGCTTGTTTGAACATTTTGCCTTTATGTACATCCTGTAATATATAAGAAGTAGCACAACAAATTTACATTGTGTTGTAATTATCAAAATCAAGAATCAACATGCTCCTTATGGTGAAGCACTAGGCCTAAAAAATTTCTTCTATATCAACCTCTGACGGCATAGCCACTTTCAAGGTTAAGTCAAATTTTACCTTAAGAGTACATTTTACCCTTTAGAAAAAGATTTGGACACAATGTGAAAGATGAGTCATTGCCAACAACATTACTATTCTAAATCCATCAACATTCAACTATTTCGTTACAAAGGAGATTACATAGTTCCTTTACTTCCATCAAAAGACTAAATAAACCACTTTGAATTTTCTTGTCAATGATAGATCCCACAACTTCATGTTTCTTCTTCAATCAAGATTAAGCTCGTTCCTGGTGAAAAGTTTCTTCCCATTATTGACCGCCTTCCGAGTATGTCCACTGGATTTCTTGCAGTTGTGGATAGTCTGACTTCTTATGCTCGGCTTCTCCGCAGTTATAGCAAGCTATAATTGACTGAGCTTTCTTCGGACATTGACTTTTGAAATGTCCTTGTTCCTTACAAAAGTAACAAGTTACTACCTTGGTAGTTCCCACACGGTTGTTAGGTTTCTTGAACTTCTAGGTTGAGCGCTGTTCCTTGAAGTCGATATCGGGGACAAACCTTTTTCCCGTCTCCCCCTGAGTTTGTTGGTTTGGATTCATGTCCATTTCTGTTACAGCTGCCCGTCGCACTAATTTTTCAATCCTACGAATGCATAGTGGCACAATCCTCGACCTTAATCCGGGTCTAAGGCCTTTCTCGAAACTCTTAGCCTTCTTTACTTCGTCTTGGACCAATTTTGGGGCATAACAAGATAACTGGGTGAACTTCGTCTCGTATTCCCTGACGATCATGCTTCATTGCCTCAAGTTGACGAACTCTATTGTTTTCTCTTCTTGAATATCCAAGGGAAAGTAATGCTGTCGAAACTCTTCCAGGAAGTCTCCAGGTGATTGGTTTGTTGCCCTTGGTGCGTTTTACTGATGGCTACCATTCTCTCGCATCCTTTTCTAACAGTATGGTTGCCAATTTCGCCTTGCTTCCTTTTAGCAACTCCATAACTTCAAAAACACTTCTACTTGCCTTATCCAATCATCTGTGGCCGTAGGGTCTGCTTGACCCTCGAACACTGGCAGTTTTATTCGTTTGAAGGATTCCACCATCTTGACATGGTCAATGACGACATCCACTAGGTTCCTACTCTGGGCCCCTAGCTGCAGCATGAAGTTTTGGCTGGCTTCCATGAAAGTTCCTATCATTTGGTAAACTCGTGCAAATTCTGTTTCGATATTGAGGCCTGCACCATTTGCCCCACTGCCTCCTTCGGTTCTTCGGTTGTAGCCGCTTCTAGTTCCTTTCGACATCTTATTAAAAGAAGGAAACATATATAGGGTTAGTTCTGGATACAAGAACTCATAATCATAAATTGAATACGATCACGACCTTCCTACTATCTAACTAACTCAACTCTAACTGAGGCATCCAAGTCTAATTTCATGTCGTGTTGGTAGCACAATTTGAAGTCTGCTTTAATACCACTTTGTAGCGCCCTGAGTTTCGTATTGGGACCAAAATTCTGTATACTGGAAACTCGTGACACAATCTAGAATATTTACTTTAAATGAGTACATAACACAGAAAAATCATAGAAAATTAAAAACCTTTATTACATTATCATAATGTACAATGTAGTCTTACATAAATGTATATCATGAATTACACCAATAAATTACATTGTAAACGGAAACTCTATCCTCCCCCTGGATGCTCCATAACTCGAACCTCCTGCTCCCACAATTAGGCAGACCTGCAAACTTACCAGCTGTGGGCACATCAGTTCTATGAACCTAACGTAATATGGATGAAACCCGCGATCTCCAAAATTTTCAACAAACAACATTAATGCAGAAAGGTGAAAATCATGCAATAGAAGTATCTGTGTATGCCATGACCTAGAATCTAATCCAAAAACTCAAATGCACTTGATACTCTTTTTCTAATGCACAACTATTAGTCTTACATTCCGTTAATCCATTCCCTAGATTCTGAACTACCTTTCTAATTTGGAAACTAAAGCATAGGAGTACATTCTCACATTCCAAGATTAAGAAAACTAATCTAAACTATCATTCTAGAGTTCAAATGATTATTAATCCACTAGGTCTAGCAAGGGTCCAACTTGACCATCCTAAATTGTACACATGAGTTGACCTAACTCCGCCCAAATTCGATGACAAAGTTATATTTCAGATCGACAAACACCATATGAAAAAATTGCCATTAATAAATGTTTCTCGAACCCGCTCCAAGGGTTAGTCAAACAAAATATACAACACTACTATGCAAGAATTAGGGTATTTATTTTACATCCCCTACACCACAAGTATGATCATCCATAACCATCTAATTATACTATATATTATGTCCTACACGTATACAAGCATTTCATCGAACACTTCATAGGAAACTTATACTTCTTAATATTCCTTCCCGCACTATGCTAACTCACTCATGTCTATGTACATGATTTTTAAAAACCACATTTGCAAGTTCATTTCTCATAGCATATCATTCTATTGACCATTTTCATTCACATACGTCTATAGTTTCATTTGGGCATTTCATCGAACACCTTTACGTGCAATCCTTCCATTTCATAATCTCTACAACAAAACTAGAATATAATTATGTGTGAAATTCAATATGCAAGGCCTATAATTTAATCTATCGGTTGGAATTTAATTATACACAACAACTACATTTTCCCCCTTCAAGAAATTCCCCCCATTTACTAGCAATTCCCTCTACTTAGCTTCTATTCTAACACACTAACACGCACCACAATTTATTTGGTGTTATGAACAAGAACATACACACAACAATTTCCACAATAGCTACATCCAGCAGACAATTAATTCATGGAAATAACTGTAACTCCCGTTTTCGATTATATGATGGATTTCCATTTCCTTTCTTTCTTTCCTTGTATTCTTGTATTTCAATTTCCGTATAAATTCTTTCCTTTGCATTTTAATTCTTTTTGAATCTGCAATTGAAACTCATCCTAATATTTATTTAAAACCCAAATTCACACTCCAGACTATAATCTTGTTATCTTTTCTTTTTATTTATTTATTTTGAAGCTCAAACCAAGTCTTGTTTCCCTCATCTTATAAATATTATTTTGATTTATTTGAAGCCCAATTTTAATCCATCCTATCATATTAATTTATTGATTATTTTAATTTCGTATGAAACCCAATTCTTTAGCCCAAGATTATGTCCAAGTCCTAAACAAATATTAAGTCCATACTATAATTCTTTTATCTTATTGATTGTTTAAAACTCAATGTTATTGATTTTTATGGAGCCCAATTCAAGCCTAAAGCAAATTTTATAAAAAACCCAACCCCACTACCCTTTTCCAAACCCCTACCCAAACTCTCAACTGCACACACAACTCCCCTCTCCATAATCTCCTCCACTAACCATGATATCTCTTAACTAATTGCTCCCCCACTAATCTAATCCTAACCACCTACTAATCCCTTTAATCATAATCTCTGTTAATTATTTACTCCTAATCCAATCAGCACCCCCCCCCTAATCTCTCCCCCACATCTTCTTCTTCTCATCTTGTTCACGCCAAACCCTTCAGCCGCGCCCTCTTTCACCCGCACGACCTCCTCGCTGCACTCCTCCACTGCCGCAGCAACCTGATGCTACTCCACCAACGTCGCTCCCTCCAAATCTTCACCATCCTGACGACCAGTCGACCTTACCACCCGCAGCACACCGCACTGCCATTGCTGCTCTGCTCTGCACTACTGCGACTGCTAGCACACCGTCTCCACCTCCTACACTCATCGTCAGCACCGTGCACCACCGTCGACCACAGCCCCCGCGCACTCTCTCTCCCTACCAACCGCCCTGACCTTTTGCAGTCTTCACGTCAACCCATTGCCATCTCCTGCCTCGTCAGTCGAAGCCACTCGACTACGCTCACCATCATCCTGCACCACCTCCTCTACTGCCGTAGCTAGCGCTCCATTATCGCTGCTACTTCATCACGCAATCACTGTCGATCACTGACAACCTCCCCGAGCTCCACCCGCAACCCCATCGATAGCTGCAACACTTCCCAACCACCCTGCTCCACCTCGAGCAACCCACCACATCCAGTCAGCCTGGACGTTTCGTTGCCATATCCACTTCCTGCTGCCTCAACCTCACTGCCACTGTGCCTTAGTCACTCCCCGACGCGTTCGCAGTCACCGCCTTATGGCCATTGTTGTTGTCTTCCGCTGTGTTGCTACCGTCTCTCGTGGTGTTGCTACATTCGCTGTCGTTGTACGTGCCACTGCCGTTGGAGATTCTTCCTTCTCGTGGATTCATTCACACTCGGAATCGTCACATGTTAAGGCAAGTATACCCTTGTACACTCTTCTTGTTCTCATACAAGCTTCGCCTTAAATCCCGTAAGTAGTTTGATTGATTCGTTGACAAAATCTCATTCATTTCCCATGTTGATTAAATCTTGACCCAGTAGTGTACACTCGATTCTTGTTAATTCTGTACACGTAAGACAATCATGAACATCCTTGTGCATTACATGAACACATGATAAGAAGCATGAGTAGATAGATACATGTCAAGATTGATTATTTTTATTGTGTGGTAGCATAACTATTTAATTCTATAATTGTTGTCGTAGAATGGAAAATTTTCACATTGGTAATCGAAGAAATACCCTTGAACTACTAGTCATGCATGCTCTGTTAATATCTCATAGTAGTATATGCAATTTGTACATCTCAATTGTCGTTAGATAAATTTACCATGTGGCTGCCCTACTGCCTATTCTTTATTGTAGTTTACTTTTGACCATTTTTCTATTAGAATTAGACCAACCTTTATAAATGAAAGTTAGAGCCCTTTGAATCTAGTTTTCGGAACATTCAACAGATTCAAATTCTGAGTTGTAGATAATGGGTTATCATATTTTTCGTACTACTAGGTCTACACATTCCAGAGTGTTACTTATAGCACATCGACAAGTTTCACAAATTAAAATGTCATGTTAATAGATGAATTAGGCTACTAAACTTGATTAGTAGTCGTAATATAATTTTTATAAGATTTTTGAATATATTTTCAGACCCGTTATATACATGTAAACTTGACCCTAAACTGCTGTTAGAACACTAGACTAGTAAAGACATGAACTTTTGACCCTGTAGAAGTTAAAATCACTTAGAGAAATTTAAACAGAAGTCCTATCCTTCTGTGTTGGGAATCATAAGTTCTTACAGATTTTCAATCTAATTTATAGATCGTAAGTTATTGCCATTTTAGTACTGTCATGCTATAATTTCCAGAATCGAGACTGTGCATGAAACTAATAAAGAATAAATTTATTTGCTTGATTACTGTAACTATAATGTATCATGTGAATATGCGTTGGAACCAGCAGGGATTCAAGTTTCTAGAACCCTGACGTAACATGTTTCTCTTTCCTGTAGCAATAGGAAAGTGAGCTTTTGTGCAGCAACGTATTGCTGTCCAGAACTTGCATTGTTATGTTTTTGCATATATACCCATTAATTCATATGTTTAATGAATTGAACTATGTATATTTCATGTATTGCATAGCCCTTGACACATCCTTGATCTTGTTCTGATACCGTTCCTATTGATTGCATGTCCTAGTTACCGATCATGTTATCGTTCGTATTTACCGATAATGCTTACTATTCACGCTTAATTATTGTAAAAGTATAACAAGGCGGGGTGATAAAGGAAAAAACTTAGTAGTGGATAATATAGGAGTCTGTACTCAGAAGGGGGCCGTGTTTCCTGTGTTACATGTTTACCGACCATGTTTACCGATCAAGTTTACCGACTAAGTTTACTGACCAAGTTTGTCGACCAAGTTTACCGATCAAGTTTTATAGTCATGAGAAGACCCGAATACATGACCTATAGAATTCATCACTAGAGTATAAACGTTAACTTGATTGCATGCACCCGAACCTGTGGTAAGGAACACAGGATTGCGTGCATTAGATTGGACTGATTAAATGAATAGACTTAAGATTAACACTAAGCACATGCATATTCCTGTTTACATGTTACATGTACTATTTACAAGTTTCCATGATCCTCGTTTACATGTTGTGCTTTTCCTGTTACATGACTTGTTTCCTATATATATGATTTTCTATTCTTGCTATATTCCTGTCCTTGTTCATTTGCTTGTACTACTTGCGGCTCGTTACTTGCTCTAACAGGTGTTACTCTTCCCCAACTCGAGATGATAAATTTATAGGCGCAGTAGAACAATTGCGAAGGAGTTAGTGATCAAGTATTCTAAGAAATGGAGATGAATTCCAGCCCGCTTTACTTGCTTTATATTATATGTAACATCCTAGATAAATAAAATAATTTTTTTTGCACTTGCATTGCACGTAAAATTTTAAGCATTTTAGTCCCTAAAATTTTCCAAAGTCATGCACATTTTTCTTCTTATTTTATTTGTCACATTTGTATTATTAAAACCCATTAGGCCTAAAATCTCTTTCAAAGCCCACAAAAAAATAAATTAAATTAGAAGCCCATGTTTAATTCTATTTTTTTTTAAATGAACACTTTAAATCCTGCACACTTGTCATGTAACAAACACCTACAATTAAATTAATAACAGTTAATAAAAGATTGAGAAGTGTGTGCACACTGGGTGCACGTGCACGTGTGTGCACCTAAGGAGAGTAGTCGGCCATACATAAAGAAGAGGGAGAGTGGGAGAGTGTGTGTGGGTGATTGGGGTAGTTATTTGAGTAGTGGGAGTCTTCTCAACCACACAATACTCCTATAAATACCCCCTCCGATAGTATGAACAACACACAAGAATCAAAAGAAACAAAATAGAGAAAGGGAAAGAGGAGTTCAAGATTTTACAAGAGGGAGCTTTCTGTTGCTTTTCTAGGAGAAGGCTGGCTTTGTGTTTGAGCTTGGAGTAATTTTTCTAGGAGTTCTAATTTCAATTTGCATCAAAACAAGGTGGGCGTCTCTTTTGCTTTCTAAATTATGGTAGAATGCATGTGTAGGTAATTTATGCTTGAAATTGATAATTAGTATGAGTTCTCTAGTTAATTTTGTGTTGCATATTGTGTTGTTATCTAGAATCTTTGGTAGTAATGAAATATGAAAATTTATGCATGCTAATAGAAAATTTCATCATGGAATTGTAAGGTTGTCAATTGAAACTCTATTTAAAGTATGTTGGAATGTTGTTAAGCACAAATAGTATGCCATGATTAAATTATATGAATTGTGCATATATATACATAAAGTTGTTAACTTCTGCATAAGATATTGTGTAAATATTAGGGGTGAATTATAAGATCAATTGGGAGATGAGAATTGCTAAGAGGAAATAAAAATATTCTTGTTAGTTGTTTTGATGCTAAATATAAATGTATGTTTATGAAAGTTCTTAAAATTTACCATTTAGAATTATTTGTGTAAAACTTAATTCTAATATAGATAAAATCAGTGATAAACATCTCTGGAAGTCTAAGAATGAAAAAATAAATTCAGAGAAAAGCTTAGAAATCAAAATAGTCGAAAGAGTTAAAAATGAGATTAAACAGAGGTTTGGGTTAAAAGAATTTAAACCCCTTTAGTATTAGAGTTGGCATTTGGATTAATGGCTAGTGCGTGCGTTTCGGCACCGCCACGTGTTGCTTGGGGGGGGTCTTCGGTCGCGGGTTCGAGCCTGAGTAGGCTCTGCCTTTTTTGTAATTTTTGGAAAATAAATAAAACAGCAGTTTTGGGTACAAAAATAACTCGGAGAGCTTTCCATCATAGTCAGCAAGTTGCTCACTGGTTTTGTAGCACTCCGGCCAGAAATAGCAATTTTTCAAACAACTGCCCACCACAGGCTTGCCTCATAAAAGGTGTTATAGCTTATTGGTGACCTATAATCCCAGAAAATTTTATATATATACACAATTAATCTTCGAATTCCTCGATATGGGATCAATTTCCCACATCTCCATGTGCTGAAGTCAGCCACACACACAGCAGCCCAACCCGGGCCTACTACTGCCACTTGTATAGCAGGAGTAGCACTCCGCCTCAGGGGCCCCACCCCTGCCACGTCAGCGACGTGGCTGATGCTGCCAAGCAGCCTTTGCTGCCCTCCTGGGCCCCACCGGCCACATAAATCGTATAGAAAGACCCCATAGGAAACTCTATACGCCACATCTAATTAATTCATATATATATATATATATATATATATATATATATATATATATATATATATATTCTTAATACGGGGTGTTACACACACCCCCCATTAAGAATTTAGCATCCTTGCTGAAGCTGGGACATGCACAACCGAGCGCAAGATCTCCTTTCTAGCCGATGTGGAGTGGCGTACCCTGATTCTGCTAGCTGTACATCCCTACTTGGGACTCTGGTTACCTACCAGTGCACATCTACTAGCTCCATCCCAGACATAACCACCACTCTGTACCCACATTCGGTGTTGAAAGTCGGCTCTGATACCATTCTGTAACACCCCGGCCCCAAACAGCAATTTTTATAACGACTGCTCACCACAGGCTTGCCTCATAAAAGGTGTTATAGCTTATTGGTGACCTCTAATCCCAGAAAATTTTATATATATACACAATTAATCTTCGAATTCCCCGATATGGGATCAATTTCCCACATCTCCGTGTGCTGACGTTAGCCACACACACAACAGCCCTACCCGGGCCTACTACTGCCACTCATACAGCAGCAGTAGCACTCCCTCGGGGGCCCCACCCCTTCCACGTGTTCGACGTGGATGACGCTGCCAAGCAGCCTTTGCTACCGTTCTAGGCCCCACCAGCCACATAAATCCTATAGAAAGCCCCCATAGGAAACTCTATAGACCACCTCTAATTAATTCATATATATATATATATATATATATATATATTGGGAAAGCTTCGGTTGTGCACTCCTCAAGTGCACACGGCGTGTGCACTAGGCCTTCGGGCATTCATATCGACGATCCGAACCGTTCACATTGATCTACACATCTAAATTAGTCTAAATATGTAAAATCAAATCATTTAAAATTCATTTACCCATCCATCATGTGACTATAAAAAACAATGATTTTCAGCCATACAATTTTGTAATACTTCAATGGATGGGTAAATGAATTTCAAATGATTTGATTTTACATATTTAGACTAATTTAGATGTGTAGATCAATGTGAACGGTTCGGATCGTCGATATGAATGCTCGAAGGCCTAGTGCACACGCCATGTGCACTAGAGGTAGTGCACAACCGAAGCTTTCCCTATATATATATGTGAATTAATTAGAGGTGGCCTATAGAAGATTCTATAGGGTGGATGTATGGAATTGGAGGTGGGCCCAGGGAGAAGCAGATGCTGCTTGCTTCTTGCGTATCGTCCGCCATGTGGCTGACGTGGCCAAGAGTGGGGACCGGTTGGGGGAGCTGCTATTTGCAGTTGAGGCATGTGGAGCCCAGGGGCTTGGGCCACGTGTCGGCTTGCGAGAGAGCGGGGATTTGGGATTTGATTAGTCCCATATCGGGAGTATTTCCAATTAATTGTGTGTATATATATATATATATATAATTGCCTGGGATTAGAGGTCACCAATAAGCTATAGTACATTTTATGAGGCAAGCCTGTGGTGGGCAGTTGTTAGAAAAATCGTTGTTTCGGGTCAGGGCATTACAAATGGTATCAGAGTCGACTTTCGACACCGATTGTGGGTAAGAGTGGGTTAGAGGTATGCCTGAGATGGAGCTAGTAGATGTGCACTGGTAGGTAGAGTCCCAGGTAGGGCTGTACCGCTACCAGAATCACGGTACTCCACTCCACATTTGCTAGAAAGGAGATCATGCGCTACGTTGCATATCCCGGCTTCAGCGAGAACGGTGAGTTCTTAAGGCGGGGTGGGAGGGGTGTGTAACACCCCGTGTTAAGAATATATATATATATATATATATATATATATATATATATATATATATATATATATATATATATATATATATATGGAGAAAAGGGGTAAGGAGTATGAGCAACTTGCTCATTTAGTAAATAAGCAATAATGATGTGGCATGCATGTGATTGGCAAATCCTTAAAAGGGTTAGTTGTCCAATATATCACATGCATGCCACATAATCAATTGCTCATTTACTAAATGAGCAAGTTGCTCATATCCCTTTTACCCTATATATATTTGCTCATTTACTAAATGAGCAAGTTGCTCATATCCCTTTTACCCTATATATATATATATATATATATATATATAAAATTAATTAGAGGTGGCCTATAGAAGATTCAATAGGGTGGATGTATGGAATTGGAGGTTGGCCCAGGGATCAGCAGATGCTGCTTGCTACTTGCTGCTTGCGTAGCGTCAACCACGTGGCTGATGTGGTCGGGAGTGGGCCCGATTAGGGGAGTTGCTGTTTGTAGTTGAGGCGCGTGAAGCCCATGGGCTTGGGCGACGTGTCGGCTTGCAAGAGAGCGGGGATGTGGGATTTGATTAATCCCATATCAGGAGTATTTCCAATTAATTGTGTATATATATATATATATATATATATATATAATTTCCTGGGATTATAGGTCACCAATATGCTATAGAACCTTTTATGATGCAAGCCTATGGTGGGCAGTTGTTAGAAAAATCGATGTTTCGGGCCGGGGCATTACAGGTTTGGGCTGTGGCTTGGCTCGCTGTTGGCTCTGGGTTCGAGCCCGGGTGTCCTCCTTTGGATTTTATTTTTTTTATTATGATTTCCAAGCGTTAAAAATTGGGAACCTTCATAGAAAATTATAGAATATTATTAGAACACTTGGGAATTATTTCATATTATTTTAAAAGATATTTTGAGGATTTAAATGTCTTATTCATGTATTAGATGAATTTTTGAGTTCAACTCTAAAGGAAAGTGTATATGATTGAAGATTTTAAGAGTTGGTTGATAATAAAATCAAGCCCATGATTAAGAGATTAAAATTGGAGGTTTCTAGAGATAAATCTTTAAGGGATTGTGTTTTAAAATCTTAAATAACTTTTGTATTGAGAATGATACTTGAAGTATAGATGAATGTGAAAAGGGGTTTTTAATCAAAGGAATATTGTAAATTATTAAAGTGAATAGTTGTGTGATTAACCAAGAAGTTGCTTACTTCATGATTGATAAATAAGAGAATGGATGAAACAATTGAATGAGATGTGAATAAATGACACTGAAAATGTAAATAAAGAGGGTATTGATGATACCTGATGTTGAACATGAAAACATGTTGATTCTAGAGGCTAAGTGAGACCCAGGTATTGGCAAGTGATGAAAGTTATTAAGTGATTTTGAGATTGACCAATATGGGCTATCGTTCTTGGTATATTGTTTAAAACCGGTATGAGGGTTAGCTAGCTCTAGGTGGTATTATTTATTCATGTTTCAAACTTAAGGATAGGTACTAAGAGAAGATGTAATAAAACTTAGGCAAACGTATATGGGGCATCTCTATATAGTCTGACAGTGGACTCCAGGACTATAGACCCAGTTTGACGGTGGACTCCGGGACTGTGGTTGCTTGCGATGTGAGACGAGCCTTAATTAAATCCAGGACTATGATTATTTGACGGTGGACTCCAGGATCATGAATAGTCGGGCGGATGGGAGGCCGTTCTCTAGTGTATATACGTATATCGGGGCTAGAGGGACACTTGCGGGACGTTCGTACGACGATGATTCTGTAAGGTTTGACTGTCACGCCTCACTTCCCAAAAAGAGAATACGAAATACGGATATGTGACTAAGCCTAGAGAATGATTTTTATCATCCATAAGCTGTCAGGATCTTTAGAACATTTCACAGGAATAATCAGAGTAGGAAGCAAGAGAAGTCAACCACACATGCATATATGAATCAATATACTAATAGGAATTTACTTGAAACAAAACTTAATAAATTTCAAATAAATCAGATCTGAACAAGTCAATAATCTTGGGTCATATTGCCTAATACAAAAATAATCCAAGTATCAGATACCATTATTCAAAGCAAGCAACAGGAAATAGTAAAAATAATAATAGCAAAAACTCCAGCCTCTAGAATCTCATATCACCAACTCCATCGGGCTGCTGATCTCCATAATCTGTAATTTAATAAATTGCAGTAAGAGAAAAAAGAAAACAAACTCCCGTCAATGCAAGTTACGGGTCACTTGTAGTGCAGGCACAAGTACAGGAAAGGATAAACAAATATAAAATAACAGCAGGAACAAACATAGCATGTAATAGAATTGACAGAGCAAAGCAGATTGTCTAACATGAATCAGAAGAACAGAATCAAGTAACATGGTATACTAACAGATACAGGTGATATGTAGTAGATGTCAAGTGTTATACAGACAGGTAAACAGATAACAGATGTCTAGTAGCATGTAATAGTCAGACAAATAACAGATGTCAGATAACAGATACAGGTAAACAGGTAGCAGATGTCATGTTATTACAAGTCTTGTTTTATTACTATCTAGGTAGAACTTCATGCATCCCAAACTTTTACCACATGGTTTCTACATTCAAACAAACTACGTTTAGATTTCGTAGGGGACTATATAGGGCCGTGTACTCCGGTATCAGATAAACAGATATCAGATGCAGATTCAGACAGACAGATAGAACCTATGGGTTCTCTTCTGAGTACACCTTCCTATAGGGAAGTTTGCAGTCAGGGTAATCAAACAAACAGTATTGTGTATCATGTAGTCATGAACACATAGCAGATAATCCTGTGGGAAACACGGGCCCCATTCCAAGTACACATTTCTATATATCCACTACTAGATCTTTCCCTTAACCCCGGCTTGGTTATTTTATTATTATTATCAAACAGACATGTATGTGTCACAAACAGAGCAAGAATAACATGGTATGAGCAGGTAACAGGTTCAGATCGAAAGATAAACATGTACAGGTGATAGACAACTCATAAAAGAATAGAATAACAAAAATTCTAATTCAGGACAGCAAGACAGTACTGCATTAAATCTGGAATTTCCGTTGCTACAAACATGCTAACCTGGATCCGTTAGAAAATCTGGAAAATAGACTCTCGGTCGAATCCAACAAATATATATAAGTATTCAAAAACAGGAAAACAGCATGAAAACTTAATAGTTAAATCCACAAAAAATCTAGGGTATTCCATAGTATGTTTAGTAACAGAAAATAAAGTTTCATAATTTTCCAACATAAATAGAATAGTCAAGTAAAATCAGAAAGCAACAAGGTGCAGCAGTTTTGTAAACGTTGAATCACAAATACTGTAGTACTAAAACAGCAATATCTCACAAACTACAAATCAAAATCCAGATCCGTCAAAAGGGTGATAAAATAGATACAGTAGGCTACAACTCATATTCACCAAGTTTTTATAAAAAGCAAATAGAATCATGTTGAAATTAAGGTCTTTACTAAACAGCATGAAAATTCTGCATGTATAGTAATTGTTCGCAAATATCGAATAGTGGATAAAATTTATCAATTAAATCCATAAAAATTAAGAGTTAATCCCAATCAGGTCTAGTTTTAATCAGCAAAATATTGGACTAAAATATTATCTTTAGCATCAGTAGAAAAATAGATTACTATACAGAATTCATATAAACTGGATCTGGAATTTTAAACACATCTTTAGTATAATTGTCATAACTCCAAACTCATAGATTGAAACTGAGATCTGTCAGAAAAACTGGAAAGTAGACAGAATTCTCTATAATTCATATTCACAAATAATTTTCATATACTGACCTTAATAGGGTCTAAAATATTGATTAAAAATGGGAAACCGGCAAAACAGAAAATATCCTTCATGCAGAAAATCAACTAGTTCATACGAAACTCATCCAAAACATAACCAAACGTGAAATATGGTGTACTAGATGTCCAAACAACATAGTATATTGGGTAATTTACAAGTTTACAATGAGTCTACCATAACTAACGCAATCAAGCACACGATATCATACGAACAACATGCATTTACGCATCAAGAAGTGATTATCCCTAGGTTATTTCATGTCATGTGTATCATGTGACAACTACAAGCGGGACAACATAGTAGAGACAATATACAATAGGGGTTTCACACAAGAATTGTCTCTAGAACACAACTACACTACAGGCGATATTTAGTACTTGTATTACACAAAGAAAAGAATACAAGTTACTTGCCTTATAGATGTCGATGAAAACGACGGTGCAAAGAGAATAACGGGAACGGATTCCCGGAGCAATGAAATCACAAACGAACGAACCCACGAACCTAATAACGAGCACACGAACAACAAACAACGCACACAACTCACAAGAACTTGGCAACGGCAGGGTGTGCACAGCAAGGAGAAGGTGGCGGACACGACGGCGGGACGGCAGTGCAAAGCGGTTGTCATTGCTGTCGACCGTCAGAGTACACACACGGTAGAGCGCGCTACGGTTGCGCGACAGAGGGACAGCACACAATTGTTGTTGCTTTCGCAAGTCGACGCAGCGGAGGAGAGGAGCAGGGGGGTGTGGAGGTTGCCGAGGTGCGGGGACGCTGCGCAAGGGCTTGCTGGCGTCGCTCTGGCTGTTGTTGTGGCATCGCCTGGGGCGTCGAGGATGAGGCAGGGAAAGAGGAGGGGAGTTTGCAGGCCGGAGGGAATGGGTTTAGGAGGTGTTCACAGAGAGAGGGGGAACGGGAAAGGAGATCGGGAGGCTAGGGTTGATGGGATGGAGGTTACGGCAGAGCATGGGTGTAAATATATATGGGTTATAATGAAGTTATGGTTAGGAAAATATAGGTGACGGCTGAGTAGATTTTAGGGTGTTAACGAGTAGAATAGGGTTGTAACAGGTACGGGTTAGTAATAGGATATATAATGGGCTTTGGGAAAGCTAATAATAGGTCCAATAAAAAGAGATGAGTACAAAATGGATAAATAAATGGGGCATGAATTGTAACAAAAGTAAAGGAAATCAAAAAAATAAGAGCTCGATCAAACAGAGACGAAACAATAAGAGACAATAGGATCAAGAAGATCAAATAGAGGACGACAATTCAAATAAATGAATATATTGAAAAAGATAATCCAATATACGGTTAAAAAAGAGATACAATGAGAGAAATACAGTAAAAAGAAAAATACACCCAAAAATACATAAAAAGAAAAACAGGGGTTACATTGACGGTGGAGTCCGGGACTGGAATCCATACTCGTGGAGTGTCTAAACCTTGCTTTTATTACGGAGTAGTTTTGCATGGACAGGGATTAATCAGGAAGATAATCCAATATACGGTCCAAAAAGAATAGAGGACGACAATTCAAATAGAAGACAACAATTCAAATAAATGAATATATTGAAAAAGATAATCCAATATACGGTCCAAAAAGAGATACAATGAGAGAAATACAGCAAAAAGAAAAATACACCCAAAAATACATAAAAAGAAAAACAGGAGTTACATTGACGGTGGAGTCCGGGACTGGAATCCATACTCGTGGAGTGTCTAAACCTTGCTTTTATTACGGAGTAGTTTTGCATGGAGAGGGATTAAACCCTTTAATGTGGAGTACGTAGGTGCTCGCCCTCTGACCTATGTAGTATGGGATGCATAGATACCGAACAATTATGCATTAGTGTCATCGTAGTATAGCATCTGCATTAGGCATTAAGTCATATCATACACTCACATGTTTAGGATATTCAATTTCCACACTTTGTTTTGCATTCAAGTTTGTGTTTTCTAAAGTAAGAGAATCGCTGTTTTATAGCATTGTGTCAGTTGTATGCAACGGACGTGCCCACAGTTTTTTAGTTGCAGGACTAAGCTTGGCATGGACTTAAAGTCACCATGATGAGCTGTTACAAGATTGAAGCATTTTTATTATTGTATATCATGTTGTATTCTGTTTAAATTCCACTGCATTGATGTAAAAAACAATGTTGTATAATGAAAAGTCTTAATTTTCTTGTAAAATTGTACGAATTTGATGTAAAAGATCTTGTTGTGCTACGAATTACATGTAAATAGAATTCGGGGCGTTACATTATGTCTCTCAGTTTCTTTTTGTTGTACTTCATACTTTGTATTCCGGGCTTGTTGTCCCGAAGTTTATTTATTTCTGGATGTTGGTTATTTTGTGGATTACTACATGATCTATTTATGTTATTCATGTTTATGTGATTATAAATTGTGTGGTTGTGTTTATTTTCATATTGTTGAGTTAATTATTACAGCTTATGAATGATGTGTTATATCATTCGCTGGGCCTTAGCTGTGTGCCCGTGTTTCCGTATAATTAGAAGCGGGGCGAGACAATAACATACAAAGGATTAGGAGAACACCCACCTTAATTTGGAGAGTTCAACACCACACTAGCCTTAGCTTCTTCTCTTCATAGCTTGTATCTTCTCTTCCTAACTTGCTTAGCTCTTCTATTCCTTATTCTTACTTCAAATATAGCTTTAGGAAAAATGAGAGAATATTGAAATTAACGTGAAGTATAGAGTGAGTATGGAAATGAGCTAGGGTTGCTCTCACCCATGCCCTCACTAATATAGCGGGGGTGGCTGGCCAAGGGTAAGGATAGGGTTAGGGTTTGCTGGGGTTGTTTAGGGTTGCTTAGTTGTTCTACATAATCAAAGAAACCTCGGTTTGTAGGGTTGCACATATGCTAACCTGGGGTACACATAACTCTTCTTAGGGTTACACATAACCCTTTCTACAAAATTCTAAGGGTACACATATGCAACCCTAGGGCACACATAACCCTTCTTAGGGTTACACATAAGCTAACCCTCATTCATGTCAAATTTTTGGTGTACCCTTGTTCACACTTATTCGCTACATGAATAAGCTAGTAGGGTTAAGCTAGTTGGGTTTATTTAGTATGGTTGAGCCCATTAGTTCTAGCCCATTTGAATTCAATTGGGGTGAGTCCAAACCATGCAACTTATAGTGTTTGTTAACACTTAAGCGTTTGCATCATAGAACAACAATTACAAATACAACTTATAACAACATACACTATTTGTTGATGAACAATTTAGTAACACGTTCGAACATGTGCATGTGTAAAAAGAAATTTATACAAAATAATTGTTAATTATTTTGGGGATATTACATCCTGTAGATGCAGATGTTGACTATTATAAGGTGCTCACAGATACCATAGATTTGGATTATTATGGGCACTTACGAGTAGTCTTATTTTGTGGACATTGGGTTAGGTTAAATAAGAATAATCAGGATAAGTAAGGTTTTACAATTGCAAATTTCTCACATTTGATTCACACTGGGACACACATGAACCATGAACCATTTTTGTTCAAATCTCAAGTGCTCCAAGTTTTCTATATTCAAAACCGAATATTGCAAAATTCTTATGTGGCACTAACTATACAGCCAAGATATGTATTTCAATTGGGGGATGATTCAGACGATCAAAACGCTGATGTTATGAACAATTTTATTGCTTCTAAGTTTCCTACATTTGATGTAAGAGTTAATAGTGGCCCTGCATGGCTCCGTACGGATGGAGAAGATGGCGATGTATATGATGATATTGTAATATAGTATCATATATATCTTCTTGTTGTCATGTCATTTCAATTGAATATCAATTGTTTTCATATAAGTCACTACTGTTAATTAGAGATACTTAAGGTTTAACAGATTATAATGAATGTTAATAGATGTAAAATTTCCTTGTTGGTATAGTGTGATTATTTGTGGTTTTATTAATTTATTGCAAGTGCCTTATCTCAATTTAATGATTTTACTTTACATATATATTCGCGTTATTATGTCATTTCAATTGAGTATCAATTGTTTTCATATATGTCACTACTGTTAATTAGCAATACTTAAGGCTATCTGATATAATTAATGTTAATAGACGTAAAATTTCCTTGTTGGTGTATTGCGATGATTTGTGGTTTTATTAATGACTAGTCTCAAATTTTTTTAACATGTGACAAATGGCGCGAACGAAAAGAAAGTTCGCCACAATTGTGCACAATAAAGAGCAAGCTTCGGAGCAGCCAACCACATCTGCTGCATCTCAGCACAAAATGGAAGAGAGTGGAGGAGCAGCCCCTGCAGAGGGTACTCACGTCGAGGTGTGTGAAGGAACAGCGCCTAGCACCTCTATATGGTCGAGAGGGCTGACAAAGATGAGGGAAATATGGAAGCTTCCAAATAACAAGAGGATATTGGCAAATATCAGCAGTTTAAATCAGTCGATTGCAGAAGCTAGGAGTAAGCTTAGGAAATTTACCGGGCTAACTGCAAGGAATCATTGCCTCCTTCCTTTAAGTGATTAAAGTTGGTCAAAAGTGGAAAACACGACCAAGGTGAGTGCCTTTGCTACTATTAAGGTATGGCTATAGTTTATGATGCGGGTAAAAATTGCAACTAATCAGCACCGCATGATCCTTGCACGGATTTCGAGGTTCCTAAGGTCAAGATAACAATCACATAAGCAACTACAGGCCATGGGCCAGCTCACGGGTCATCCACAGGCCTACCACCCATGGTCAACCCGCTAAGGAAAAATTGACCAGCCATTTATGGCTGGTGATCCGGTCTCCTACAATAAAGGGATTAGTTACTCCATCACATCCCTAATCTACGGGATTTAATTAGGCACCTAGGAAATCATTCCCTAACAGACACACCTCTAGGGATGGCATTCGGGCCACTCGGGTCGGGCCGAGCTGGGCTAGGCCGGGCTTTGCCTGGTCCCGGGCTTACCCAGGCTGGGCTCGAAGACATTGCAGGCCAGGCTGGTTCGCGGGCCAGGCCGGTTTTTTAGGAGATTTTTTTTAATATATTAAAGATCAAGTATTAAATTGTAATTTCATAACAATTGCAAAGAACCAAGTATTAAATTGATTTAATAAATTTGAAATTCATACCGTATGAGTGTTTGAAGTTTGAAGAATGAATGTTGAGAGAGTTGAGGCTTGAGAGCTTGTAGTAGACTAGTAGTATTGAATGTTGTTGTTGATCACTTGATTGTTGTTGTAGACTAGTAGTATTGAGAGAAAGTAGAGAGAATAAGAGATTTAAGTGAATTAGTAAAGAGAAATGAAAGAAATGATGTGGTATATATAGAATATGCAATTTTTTGATTTCCTAAAGTACCCCCCAAAACTGGCCAGTATAGATCCGTTGGGGGCAATTTGGTAATTTTAAATTTTTTAAATTTTTTTTAAAAAAAAATTACTGTAGCAACGGTCTGTAGTGCCCCGAATTTCTAATGTGATATCTTAGAAAATACGTGGCACAATTCCCAGCATCAACTTCAATGTAATATTACACATAGCCAAAAACACAGATAATTTTTATTTCAACTTTTATTGCAACAATCTTTACAAACACAGCGGAATAAAAAACACCTTGAATTACAAACTTTCTTTTCTTTACAACAACTTTACAAAATTTACACAAAAACTCTACTACATCAATTTATCTCAAGCATCCAACCTCCAAGCTCTAAGCAACAACAACCTGTAAAACATGAGGCTAGAGATGATCCCTAACCCCCAAAACTAAAGGGGTCAGCCATAACAGTGTGAGTGACATAAAACAAGCAACATAATTAAATCATAAAACACTGAGTCATCAACAACATGTATTAACAGCAAGAATAAATGAATGAGAAATAACAAAGAAGTAAAGCATGAAAACGTCATGGAATGAAAACAACAAGTGAAGCTAGACTAAGTGTCAAGTGTAGGAAAAACAGGAAAACACATGTATAAAACCAAGTCAAGAAAACACAAGCTCTATATGCTGACTCTCTAATGCGTACTTGTCGGATTCTATTCATTCCATATAGGTCCGGTGCAAGCCCTTAACGATCTCCACTTATAGGGATAACCCCTCGCTATGCAACTAATCCTACTACGGTGATGGAAGACAAGATCCAGAATACTCCGCGAATAGGCACCACAGCCCTCGACGTGCAAGCATCATGTAAGATAGCTAGAAAACAACAACCGGAGAATCATCTCCCAAACCCGTGTACCCCACGAATAGGCTTGCAAGGCCCTCGACGTGCAGACACACCAGGTACATTCCGTGAATAGGCCTGCCGACCCTCGACGCGCGAATGCACCTTGCATGTTCCGTGAATAGGCCTGCAGACCCTCGACACGCGAACACACAAATGTCCTCTCGAGACATAACAACAAACAATCCTGGAACACATCCGTTGGACTAACAAAACCATGAGCCTATACTTACGTTTCCCAAGTTCCATCACATCCCCACTAGTGCCTGTCCTTAAGTTGATTATTATTAAAAACACAAAATCCCCATCTCTAGAATTAGTGTATCCTGCCGGACTTAAATACTCAACAACAACTAAACCAAGACCCCCCAGGTCTAACTCAACAATCTCAACTTGCCGGTTCACAGGACTCCCACTCAACTCCTAGAGATCTCAACAAGACCACAATTCACAAATCCATCGTCAAAACGATCATAGGAAAAAACCTCTCCAATCAACTAAACCCAAGTCTTTATAAATTTCCAGAATCCAAATCCAACAATAAAATATCTTGAAAACATATGTTCTATAGAAAGAATAATATCTAGAATAGTAAGTTATAGATCCAAAAATATTTATAGAATAAATCATTTAAAAGAACATCAGAACAACTCAAGAAAAAGCTTAAGAACCAGTCGACTGCAAAGGGTCTTCAGCCGACTGTCTAGAGTGAAAAACTAACATCTTTAAGAAAATAAAATCTAAGTATTTACAGTCGACTGCAAAACTCACCAGTCGACTGTCCAGAGAGAAATTCAGTAATTTTCGGAAAATAAGTCTAAGTAGTAGAAGTCGACTGCTAATAGTATAGGTCGACTGTCCAGAGGGAGAAATTACAATAACTTCGAGAAAGTAATCTGAGTGGTACCAATTGACTGTAAAAGTCATCAGTCGACTGTCCAGAACCAAATTTCAAGAAAACTTTTGAAAACATAGCAGCCGGGTCGTGCCAGTCGACTGAGAAGTCATACCAGTCAACTGTCGACCTACAGACTGCATACTTTTGGTTGAACATAATTCAACCGATACAAAGATTTACTTTACAAAACGAAATCTCTAAAAAGTATATTTCTGATATGATCAAATACAACTTATAGGATATACAAAGATCCATAAAAACCAATCATAACCACTTGGATTGATAAAAATAGCTTTTTGATAAATTCTCTCAAAACGAAACATGAATGTGTGCATATATCAAAACTAGAGTTTTTAATAATAAATCATACATCAAAATAACTTTGTTTTATATACCAAACCATATCAAAACCAAATATTCAGATTTAAAACTTAGCATTTGAGAAATCCAAATTCGAACAATATCTTTCACAAAATCACAAATTCCCAAATTAAATCCAAAATGTATAAATTCCCAAATTAATCATCATAACTCAAATTCTCAAAACATGGTCCTCTAAACCATTATTCATCCTCAAAAGTCTCAACTCAATCTCAACTATTCCCTACAGTTGATTCATAAACAAATTTATCATTAACATGGCCAAGTTGTATTCATCCAACTCACCAATAGTCCAAAAAAATCTCATCTTTAAATTAATTAAGGCATAACATCTATCATACTCAACTCAATCAGTCATAATTCAAAAGGAAAGGTCTACTCACAATTTATATTAGGTTTTTCAACAAATCTAAAATCATTCACATGCAAATATCCAGGGTTCTTCTCAAAGATCCAATTTTTCATCCATCCATCCAACATACATATTCATACCAAACCCTAGCATGCTTTCTAATAGATGAAATTCGACATCCAAGATCAATCAAAACACTCATACCATTTGCATACTAGATACACAAATCAAAGAAAACAAACAAAACAGCAAAACAATTATATCACTCACCTCAAATGAAGAAATCCAATCGAATAAGCAAAATCCTTCTTTGCGAAATCCAAGATCTTTTCTTTCAATCTCCAAGGAAAATAAAAATAATAAACCTTGTGTTATGCAGCGAAAGATGGCTGCACTCCACCTCCTTTAAATACCCGGAATATAGGAATTAGGGTTTTGAAACACATTTGCAAATAATCCTTTAACAATTATTACTTTACATATATAAACCTTTCTTAGTTAAAATAGGTTAAATAAATCAAAACCAAATCAAATCCTTTTACCACTAAGTTTTCCAGCAAATCCAAAATAGTCCAGAAACAAAGAAAATTCGGATTTGTACTCAGGGTGGCCATTTTGCACAAAAGTCCTTCTTTTTTGTAATATTTGCAAATACATCATAAAGTATTAGTAAAAATTCAGAAAATTCAGAAATAATATCTAATAATACATATTATATTTTTCAATAAAAATATCTGACTTTTACTTTCCAGAAAAACACTTGCACAAGATCCAACATAAATTTCATATTTGCAAAAACACCATATTTGTTTAAATCTTTACCAAATCGACTCTAAATAAAATTTAAATATATTTTTAATTTCAATGATGACCGTGGAAAGCCCAAAAATCAGGAAAAATGAAATTTCATAATTTATTTGAGATCCAAACGGCTTTTTACATAAAAGCCCCTCTGTTTCGAGGTATTTATAAAAATAGTTTCTTTACTTAGAAAAATCCCAAATTTAGAATATACTCTATTATAAGTAGGAGAATTTATTAAAAATATAAAATTAGGTATTTACACCAAAAATATTTGCACGTGTTTTGCACGTGTAAAAGATAATCTTTAGAAAAATATTTATTAAATCTCCAGGAAATTATTTTAATTCATTTTCAAATCTCAAAAATAGTATTTAAAAATACGGGGTACTACACGGTCAGCCCGGACCCGGCCCGAGCCCGGGCGGGCAGGTTTAGCCGGTCCCAGTCCTCAACCGGGTCGGGCCGATCCGGGCTTTTTGCCAAAAAAAATTGAACCGGACCAGCCCCAAGGTATGGGGGGCCGATCCAGGGTTGAGACCGTGAAACAGCGGGGCCGGGCCGGTCCCGGGCTGGCCCGAACCTGTTGCCATCCCTACTCACCTCCATAGTTACCACGTAATCAATCTTTTGGTTGATGACTTAACCGTCGGAGGGCCTATCGTCGAAAATAGTCCCGTTGTTTCAGGCTTTTTTCTATGTGTTCAGCAGTTAACATCCACCATATCCACATACTCCAATCACATACTAGCCTCTCATCAGGAACAGATCTACGGCTCATATGCATTTTCCCTTTAAAAAAATAACTCATCATCTGTCGCTCCCACACCATAAAACAACAGCATCAGATTGGCATCGTCGATAGGAAACTGACAGATCCATCCCCCCGACTCAGATCCTACGTCGTAGCCATCTTCTCCCATGGACCCCAAGGCCAAGAAGACCGCTACCACGGAGCGTCATGCTGATCCCCCTCCACCTCCACCTCGTGTCCCCCGCAGCGTTTGGCCACTCAGGGGTCACAACAATAGCGAGTCAAACACCCACATGGGCCGGCTCCGAGTGCCTCTCGTTCGGTCGCACAAAGGACAGAACGCCAAGCAGTTTCAGACCTCCCAAATCTCATTAACAACCGGCAGGACATTGAGGACCTTTGTCATCACATCAACCGTTCTAGAAAAGAAGGACCCTCGGACAACTCCCCGAGCTACAGCCATCACTTCACCCTCGGTTAGGAGAAACAACATAGTCTCTCCCTAAGGGGTTGCCAACACCCAAATGGCCACGGAGAAGGGGGCCATGTGTCGAGGGTCGAGTTCCAAGAGTTTTGGAATGAGGTCCTCCAAACTCTCTGAAGCGGAGCTAGAAACAATCATCACACGGAAAACCCACACATCGGAAGGACCGAGAACATATAGTCATATGGGTTGACCCGATCTGAAGGGCGAAAAGACGCAGTCCTTAAGCGACTGCAGGAGATGGAAGACCGGTTATCCCGTATAAGGGAAGGTGAGAGGTAGTTAAGCAGAGAGTACCGCCCGGTCCGACCTCCTTTATCCACCTACATACATGAAGCCCGGGTCCTGAGGAGCATCAAGCTTCCTGCATTCGAGACCTACAATTGAGGGGTTCAAAACCCTCATGATGATTCACAGTGCCTCAGATGCCCTACTTTGCTGTGCTTTCCCCACCACGCTGTGGAGCTCTGCGAGAGAGTGGTACTCAAGAATTGCTCTGAGTTCTATCTTCTCCTTCGACCAGCTCGAGGAAAGCTTCCTCGCCCACTTCGTGACCAGCCGCATCGTTGAGAAGATGAATGCCTCCCTACTCGATTTGAAACACAAAGACGAAGAGTCCCTCCCAAACTTTGTTCAGAGGTTCACTGAGGAGGCCAGGTCCATCTTCTCCATCGACGCCGAGGTCGCTGTAGCTACATTTAGGCATAATGCCTAACACGACCTATTGAAAACCTCCCTAGCTAAAAAAGCCTCCCTCTGATTTCCCCGACCTTCTTTTACGGAGTGAGAAATATATCCGGGAGGCCGAAAAGAATCCCCTCCTAGGGGAAAATGGAAGATGGACGGTTCTAAAGCACCGAAGAAGGCCCAGAACAATGCCTCCAGGCAGAGGCATCCTCCCCCAGTGCCCCGGTTCGAGAATATCTGTAACACCCCAGATCCCCGTTACTAGACATCCATGACAACCAGAACCTTTGCCTTCAATTGCATCTCAACACAGTAATAACACAGAAATTTAAAAACTTTTTATTTCCAAATAAAATCATTACATCATCAACTACAACCATTATCTTGTTCTTGAAAAAGGAATACAAATTACATTAACTCATTACAACTTATTACAAAATATTTACAGACTCCACTTGTAAAGCTATCAGATGTCTTCCATAATGGTAATCATCTGATCGCTATAGAAACTCTGCTGAGTGGTCAATCTGCTTCCCTGGGACGTGCCCCTCAGCTTGAGTCTTCCGCTGCGTGACTCTGATATTTCTGCACCTGGTCAAATGGTAGGTAAGTACACTGCTCCTCCACTTGGATGCCTGCATTCCAGATCCGATTTCCAGCACCTAATTGAGTGGGCACGTCAGTACATATACTGACACAATGCTGTTAATAGTAGCGATCTCCAACTCGCACACCCACAAACCATCTTGAATGGAAAAACAAAACATGCATCCTAATTTCCTAGTGCCCATGTATGCCATGACCCGAAGTCTAATGCATAATACAAAGTATAGAAACGGATGCACTTAATCTAATGTCAGCAAGACTCTGGATATGCATGCATCCCATACTACATACGTTCCAGATCAAGCTGTCTTCTCCAGTTATAGGGTTTTGAACCCTCGCCATGCAATGCAATTTACTATTGTACACTTCCTGTTCCCAATAAGTACACATGATTGAGGTGTTTATAAGATTTTGGAGTATTCCCGTTTGTCACTAATAACTGTCGCACCGGACCTCTCTCAAAATCCGTGATGAACTTACAGATACACCGCAACATACCCATTGCGCTGAAGATCCATGAGACCGCAGCCCCTATGGTTCGTTCGTGTCCACCAACATAGGACAAGGGAACATTCCGTTCTTATCAAGATACCTCAGGAATTAACAGAGGAAGATATGGCTCTCGTGTTCTTAACCATTGAAAAGACACAGCCCGTATCCCTTTGACAGGAAGAGACAACCCCGGTTATCACCGCCTAGTGCTGGCCCTTATTACAAGTTAAATTATAGGGAATTACCCCTAAGATCAACTCGGTCTTCAAGCGAAAAGTAAAGAAATACAATATGAAATATTGGTTGCTAAAACATGCGAGTTTATCAAATCATGTATAGTATCTAACGAATGATTAAGCCCAAATGGTTCTGTCAAAAATAACTAATCACGGCGAACCGATATTCATCGATTGCCAACACCTCTGTTCGTCTTCGACCTAAAGTCTCCGGCCCGTGACCCTCAGTGAGTAGTACAACGGTGCCCAAGGGAGTGCCTCATATCCGGTAATAGAGCTAAAATACACACAATTTACTAATATCCATTCATTGACAGCCTAGGCATCAGCGCATTCTAGATGAGGCAGATGACCTAGCCTATCAACCCCTAAACACCGACGATCCGATCTCCATCGGTCGCCACCACCTCCGTCTCGGGTCTCATCCGGTATCCCGGCCTGCGGTCAACCTTCCTTCAGTAAACAATCCGACGGCGCACAGGAAGATCATTATTTCTCGAGGTGAAAATAAATCAACCACAATACTTGCCGGCTGGATTGAAAATCCTAGGGTATCACAACCTAGACTAGCTCCAAGCTATACTAGACACGACCCATATACAAAAAATCGACCGTATAGCTATTCTCCCAACTTACTCATGTGTCTACCATGAGTACTAAGCCCGAGAATCTTATCTGAGTCCCAAGTGAATTGCTTAATAGGGATAATTATTGAACATCTTAGAACTTAATCAACTTATAGTCATAAATCCTGTAGCTTGTAGAAAATTCCATAATTGGTGCCACACTCATCGGAATCCAACAAATTAGATTTTCTAAGAAATGTGGGAATCTCTACTACAATTTTCTAGTTGACAACTCTCTCAAACTCCTTAGAAAACTCAAGTTCCTGATTTCGAACACATGCTTGAAATCGAACAAAGACAGCAGGTTGCTGAAACTTGTAACATTCAAAATTTCCAAAATACAACTTGGAATTTTATGATCTTACCCAGTCCAAAAAGCTAACACTCCATACTACAAGTCTCTAGTTAACCATTTCTTCAAATTTATCCATCTAGAAGCTGTACAATATTTATATGTTCTCAGCTGTACATTCTTCCATACAATTGCTGCATCTTACTATAAACATAAAAACTTGCTCACTTATCAAAACTACTCGATTTTAGATTCTATAGAAAGCTATGAGTGTCTACTTTCCATTGAGAATATCCTCAGGTTCATCCATTAAAACACTCTAAAACTCCAAATTCTATCAATGTTCACACAAGGAAAAAAGTTTCTCTACAAAAACCAAATCCTTCAATTAAGACTGGTTCTGCCCCAACTTAGAAAAATCATAACTACTGCTATAAAAACTGGAATTTCATGATTCAAGATATTTTTGAAAGCTAATAATCTCTACTATAAATCTCTAGTTGATAATTCCTTCAGATTCTACTCGTACAATTCCAGAATTCCACATCTTCACTGACTACACAAAAGCTGAACTGAACTGAACATATAGTACTCAAAAGTCAATATCAATTCAACTATAGGTCCAATAATTATGAAATTTTAGATTCATTAACTAGACATGTACAATTCCAACATACTAAAAAATTACATTTAGATTCATAATACACAGAGAGTTATGGCTCTTCAAACTTAGCATAAAATTCCCTTCTGTTTTCAGACAGGGTGTCTACCTCCCTATACAAATTATTTTTAAAACTCCATCAAATGCTATCTAAAAATTCTAAAATTTTATAATCATGATGTAGAATCCTAGAAAAAGCTATAGTAAAAATTCTACTACAAGATTATGCACCAATAAGTAGTTATGAATTAATGAACATCAATCCCAAAACAGGGCAGACTCAGCTTCCAATTCCTGACCAGTTGCAAACTTACAATTTTTTGAAGTGCAAACGAACTCTGAACAATGCAAAATTTGAAACTATAGTTTCTAACACATTCAAGAACACCTAGTAAAAATTTGGGCTTAAAATACCCAACCAATCCCGAGATATGGTTTTTGGAATAGCACCCAAACTTCAGAAACACAACAGATTTTTCACTGCTCACTGCCCGAAAATAAAGTAATTGTTTGAGCTACTAAACAAACCCAGAAAAATATGAAAAGGTTAAAGGATGCTCTAAACTCATCCTAGAAAATGCCACAAATATTTCATGATCAAATTCTACGCCATTTCTTAAGCTTACAACATCACATACACAAAGAAAGGAAAATAACTAGATTAGAGTTTGAGAACACCCACCCAAGCCTTTTGAGTTTGGAAAGATGAAATTTTGCAACTTCCTCTAGCTTGCTTCTTCTCCTCCAATGCTCCAAAGCATGACAAATGAAACTCTTTCTTTCTCTCTTCTCTTTTTTGAACTAAGAAAACATGAGAAGAAGGAAGATAGAGAAATGGGTGAAGTGTTGTTGTTTTATAGAAAAAATGGGAGTGGGATTAAGGTTTGGCCGGAAATGGGAGTAGGTGGAGGGTGGAGATGAGTTGGTTGAGTGTGAGTGGGAGTGGATGGTGTGGATGAGAGCCAAGACAACCCTAGGAAGTTTCATAGCAATTTCCTCATTCTCTTTTCCACCACAAACTTGGCATATTTTGAGCCTTTAGATCTCATCAAGATCTCACCCAATCTCATCTCATCTCATCTAGAAGTAGGGTTCCTAACTCTAGGTTAGGTTTTCTAACCCTAGGTTAAGCAAACTCTAACCGGAATGAAAAATAATGTATGATTATTTACAATTCAAATTAATATATATATTCATAGCAAAATATATTTAAATATTTAAATTATAAAATATACACGGTCATATTCACACTTAAGGCAATTATAGATCGTATATCATATACGACCCGATACAATCAAATCATCTATATAATAAAACACAAAGAAAGCTATCAAGTGGCTCTCCTTCAATCCCCCAAAATTAATGTAACACCCCGATTTCCATAGACTGGGAAACCATGACATAAACCAGAATCTTACATTCAATTAGCCACAATACACAGAAAAATAGAAAATTTTAAAACTTTTATTTAATACAATATTACAAGCCGAGTATTTCCATTGTTCAATAAATTACATTAGAGTATACAAGAATGAAACAATAAACATCGGGTTCTTCACTTGTAAGTCATGCCTTGACTAGAGTTCTCTCGAGCTGGTGATTCTGTATCCACAACCTATTAGAGTAGGGACGTTAGTACATATACTGACGCTTAAAGGCTGATGACTAGCAGCGAATCTCAAAAACAAACATAACAAGCATGGTAAATGTGTCGGTGTAGTTTAAGTGTTCGTGAGTGCAATGTCTTAAAACCTAATCCAATGTCAACTAAGCTAGGATGCTCTTATTCTAATGCAAGCGAGAATCTGGAATCGTATGCATCCCATTACTACATACGTCCATATCAAGCCGTTCTCCATATTTAGGGATTTGAACCCACGTTATGAATTTCTACTTTTGTACACAACCTGTTCCTGACAGATACAACGTGACTGATGAGGTTGCAGACGTGGTCAAGTATCACCAATGCAGTACGCTCATGGTGTCTATGTTTGCCACTACTACCCGGCTCACCGGACCTCTCTCAAAATCCAAACGAACCTTCAGAGTTAACTACAACACAGGTTAGCTCGAAGCATCCCATGTGACTCCCAAACTCATAGATCGTAGTCTATGGCCTGTTCGCTTATCCGGCATAGAACATGACGGAGTTCCGGGGGTCCATCCCCTAGCTCCGCCTGCCCTTATCATGGTACTTCAAGAATTAATAGTGTGAGAAACGTAACTCGTGTTCCCAACTCGAGAGAAGGCACCGTACGTATTCCTTTGACGGGAAGGTACAACCCAATAACACCTCCAAGTGTCGGCCTATAAGACGAGTTGGGTCATAAGGTGTCACCCCTAATACCAACTCCTCTCTTTTGGCAAAAATGGTAAGTAAGAATCTTTATAAGTTACTACCCTAATGATGTCACTAATCCTAAACAATCTTACCGGAATTTCAACTTAGATTATCATATTCCAACTCATGGTCCATTGATCCAAGATACTAGTGACGGGATCTTCCTCACTCATCACTACCCCTAACTCGGATCTTATCAATACTCTCGGCCCACGATCAACTCATATCGGTTAAGATCCGTCGGCGCCCCAGGTGAGATTTATCCATAGTCTCCAAGGTGGTAAGATGCGGGTCTTGATGCTCAATGACCACTAGGGTAATTAGAAGACCCTAGACTAGCTTTTATCAAGTTAACAATTATTAGTGACTTTCCCAACCCTTATTACCAATGAAGATGAAGAAAGTTCACATGCTATGGTCCAATTTTAATTAGAACCTCACACAACTAGAATCCATGGGTTCTTTTCCACAAATTGAACTAGAACTACAGGCAACTAGATTCTTGGGTTCTTTCTCATGTTGAGCTAGAATCACCTAGAAACTAAATGCATGGGCTCTCTTATCAATTGAGCTAGAATTACCATAGTGCTAGTTTCATGGTTTCTCTTTAAAGTTGACTAGAACAATTATGGAATATGGGTTTATTTCAATAGTTAAGCTTGAACATATAGATCAAGCATGGGTTCATGGGTTCTTTTTAATCTTTCACTACAGTACTACCATATACAATTCAAGCATGGGTTCCTTTAACTAGAATGCTACTATATACCATTCAAACATGTATGGAGCTTTCGAATCTAGAACAACTATGCAACTCAAGCGTGGGTTCTTTCTAGAAGATTAACTAGAACAACTTCACAACTCTCACATGGGTTCTTTTGAATCTAGAATAACAACACATATACCATTCAAGCATGAATGGGTTCTTCCCTAGGATACTACAATTAGAACATGATGGGTTCTTTACTAATCACAACTACAACATGATGGGTTCTTTACTAAACACAACTACAATATCATGGTTTCTTTACTAAACACTACAACTACAACATGATGGGTTCTAAACACTACAACTACAACAAGATGGGTTCTTTACTAACCACAACTATAACATGATGGGTTCTTTAACTAACACTACAACATGATGGGTTCTTTACTAAACACTACAACATGATGGGTTCTTTACTAAAACACTAAAATAACTCAAGCATGGTTTCTACATATAACTCAAGCATGATTTTTAACTCAAGCATGAATTCTACTTTAAGCATGGATCTTTACAACTACTGAAGCATGCTCTCAGCATATCCTCGAAAATTCTGTTAACTCTCGCTGTCTGCCCATCGGTCTGCGGGTGGAAAGCTGTGCTAAAATCCGATCGCATTCCCAAAGCTTCTTGCAGACTCTACCAAAATCAGGATGTAAACCTTGCATCTCGATCGGAAACGATCGACACTAGCACCCCATGTAGCTTTACAATTCCTTCGATGTAGACCTCTCCTAGTTTTTCCACCGACCAAGTCGTCTACATTGGAAGAAAATGTGCGGACTTTGTCAAACGGTCCACTATTACCCAAATTGAGTCATTCCCGTTTGAACATCTGGGCAGTCCCGTGATGAAATCCATGCTGATGTTCTCCCATTTCCACTCTGGAATGGGCAGTGGTTGCAGTAGACCTCCTGGTTTCTGGTTTTTTTACTTTAACTTTCTGATAGGTAAGGCATTTGGCCACAAATCCTGCTACATCTCCCTTCATTCCAGCCCACCAGAAATGTTGTTTTATGTCTTTATACATCTTTGTACTTCCTGGGTGAACTGTGAGTAAGGTGGAGTGTGCTTCTTTCATGATATCTTCCCGTAACTCATCAACTTCAGGCACACACAACCTGCTCCCAAACTAAAGCGACCCTTCCTTTACACTGAACTGTGAGGCTTTTCCTTCATTGACTAGCCACTTTTGTGCTTTAACTAGAATGCTACAATATACCATTCAAACATGCATGGCACTTTTGAATCTAGAACAACTATGCAACTCAAGCATGGGTTCTTTCTAGAAGATTAACTAGAACAACTTCACAACTCTAACATGGGTTCTTTTAAATCTAGAATAACCACACATATACCATTCAAGCATGAATGGGTTCTTCACTAGGATAATACAATTAGAACATGAAGGGTTCTTTACTAATCACAACTACAACAGATGGGTTCTTTACTAAACACAACTAAGATGGTTTCTTTACTAAATACTACAACTACAACATGATGGGTTCTAAACACTACAACTACAACATAATGGGTTCTTTACTAACCACAACTATAACATGATGGGTTCTTTATTAAACACTACAACATGATGGGTTCTTTACAAAAATACTAAAATAACTCAAGCATGGTTTCTACATATAACTCAAGCATGAATTCTACATATAACTCAAGCATGATTCTTCTACTACTACTTAAGCATGGTTCTTCTGCTACTACTTAAGCATGGATCTTTACAACTACTTTAAGCATGATTCTTTTTCTACTACTTAAGCATGGATCTTTACTACTACCTTAAGCATGATTCTTTTTCTACTACTTAAGCATGGATCTTTACTACTACCTTAAGCATGATTCTTCTACTACTACTTAAGCATGAATCTTTACTACTACTTTAAGCATGATTCTTTTTCTACTACTTAAGCATGGATCTTTACTACTACTTAAGCATGAATGTTTACTACAACTTAAGCATGAGTATCTACTACAATCTTAAGCATGAACTTTACTACACTTAAGCATGAGTATCTACTACAACTTTAAGCATAAACTTTACTTCACTTAAGAATGAATATCTACTACTACTTTAAGTATGGATCTTTTCTTACACTTAAGCATAAATATCTACCACTACCTTAAGCAAGGATCTTTTCTTACACTTACGCATTAAATATCCACTACTACTTTAAGCATGGATCTTTTCTTACACGTAAGCATGAATATCTACCACTACCTTAAGCATGGATCTTTTCTTACACTTAAGCATGAAATATCTGCTACTACTTTAAGCATGGATCTTTTCTACAATTCAAGCATGGATCTTTACTAGCTATTACAAGGACTACTTCTCTTTACGAATTACAAATCTTAAACTATATTAAAAATCTAACTTTATGAACTACAAAACTTAAGCATGAAACTTTACTAGCTATTACAAGATTACTTTTCTTTATGAATTATAAGTCATAAAATATTACAAAAATCCAACTTTACAAATTTCTACATATTACAAAAATTTACTTTTTATAAATTACAAGTCCTACATGCAACAAATCCTCTTTCTTTTAAATTACAAGTCCTACACATTACAACCTTCTTTTCTTTAACCTCTTAGTTCCTACATACAACAAAGTATACCTTTTATTGAACTAAGAGTTAACAAAATTTGTTAATTAACAAGTAGAGAGCAATAAACAAATAAAGACTTATCTTTTATTTAGTTGTTGAGTTCTACAACCCAAAATGGGTATGTAAATATTTCTTTTACTACACTAATCTTTATATGCAAATAGTTTAGTCCAAGTTTTTTTAGTTAACAAAATAACAACAATAAAAACAATAATTACAACAAACTAAAGATTCAATCTTTATGTGTTTTTAGTAAGTTCTTCATTCAAAAACACTTCATGTGATCCTCTTGGACTCACACTACTCATATGCACATATAATTAGTCCAAGTTGTTCAAATAATCCATACAAGCTTAAATGCTTCAATCTTTATTTCTTTTGTTTGAGTTCCACCATTCTACTCCTTATGTGACCATTTCTTTTATCCATACTATTAATTATAGGCTTAGGAATTTTGGTCCAAGTTGTTTTACAACAAAACAAAACATACCCAACAAAAGAACAACAACACAACAAAACATACTCAGAAGAGAACAAAACAACACACAAACATGCACAACAAAGGAAACAAAACAAAACAAAATAAGGTTAGAGTGACCCCCACCTTGATCTTTCTTTGAAGGAATAACTAGCCTAAGCACCTTCTCCTTCCCCTAGCTTTCATGAAAGCTCCTATGAAAAACCTACAATGAAAAACTCTCTTGTTAGGGTTTGTTCTGTTTTTCTTTTCCTCTCTTTTTTTCTTCTTGTAAAAAGTGAGACAAAAAATTGGGGGGGGGGGGGGGGGGGGGGGGGGTATTTATAGGGGGGAAGAGAAGAGGGAGAGTGCAAAAAGCACCAAGAGAGTTTTCAAAACCCCCCTTGAGCAAAACAAGGGCTGGCCATACCTAGGGAGGGGAGGGGGGGGGGGGGGGTGAGGTGGAGGCATGGTGGAGGGGTGAGGTGGAGGAGAGAGAGCTTCTAGAAGAAAGTTTATTAAATTCTTATGTATCTTAATTAACCCTAGATCTTAGGTTAAATCCTCCAAACAAAACCTAGCCATCAAATTTGGTTTATCATGACAAAAAGAGAGATTTCAAATCTGAAAAATGAAAATAAAATACTTAAATACTTAACTAAAAATAATATTATTAATAATTGATCGGGATATTACAATACTCCCTCCTTAGAATAGTTCTGTCCTCAGAACGGTACTAAGTAGGAGAAACAGAAAACAGAAACAATACTCAAAATAACTCGGGAAAAGAAAGCTTCATTTGGCCTTCTGTCTCCCCAGTGGCTTCCTCCACAAACTGATTCTTCCAAAGAACCTTGACCATTGGAATAGTCTTGTTCCTTAGCACTTTATCCCGACGATCAGTAATTTTCACCAGCCGCTCCTTATATGTAAGATCTACTCGTAGGTCTTCGAGGACGTCTGGCAGCTGATGACTCGGATCTGGTACATATTTCCTCAGCATCGAAACGTGAAACACATCATGCACATGGGATAATTCGGCTGGTAGCTCTAGTATGTACGCCATCTTCCCGATCCTTTTCAAAATCTGGTAGGGTCCAATATATCTTGGTACTAACTTGCCACCTTTTCCGAACCTGATCACTCCTCTTGTAGGTGAGACTTTTAGAAATACCGAATCACCTTCTTCGAATTTCAGATCTCGTCGGCGATTGCCGGCGTAGCTCTTCTGCCTGCTTTGTGCTACTTACATCCTCTTACTGATTAGCTCAATCTTTTTGGATGTTTGCTGCACTATTTCAGGTCTGAACATCTGCCTTTCCCCTACTTCAAACTAGCATACCGGGGTCCTACACCTTCCATACAAAGCTTCATATGGAGCCATCTCAATACTTGCTTGATAGCTGTTATTATATGCAAACTCTACCAATGCTAAGTGTCGTTCCCAGCACCCTTCGAAGTCCATTAAGCATGCTCTCAGCATATCCTTGAAAATTTTGTTAACTCTCGCTGTCTGCCCATCGGTCTGCGGGTGGAAAGCTGTGCTAAAATCCGATCGCATTCCCAAAGCTTCATGTAGACTTTGCCAAAATTAGGACGTAAACCTTGCATCTCGGTAGGAAACGATCGACACTAGCACCCCATGTAGCTTTACAATGCCTTCGATGTAGACCTCTCCTAGTTTTTCCACCGACCAAGTCGTCTACATTGGAAGAAAATGTGCGGACTTTGTCAAACGGTCCACTATTACCCAAATTGAGTCATTCCCCTTTGAACATCTGGGCAGTCCCGTGATGAAATCCATGCTCATGTTCTCCCGTTTCCACTCTGGAATGGGCAGTGGTTGCAGTAGACCTCCTGGTTTCTGGTTTTTTACTTTAACTTTCTGATAGGTAAGGCATTTGGCCACAAATCCTGCTACATCTCCCTTCATTCCAGCCCACCAGAAATGTTGTTTTATGTCTTTATACATCTTTGTACTTCCTGGGTGAACTGTGAGTAAGGTGGAGTGTGCTTCTTTCATGATATCTTCCCATAACTCATCAACTTCAGGCACACACAACCTGCTCCCAAACTAAAGCGACCCTTCCTTTACACTGAACTCTGAGGCTTTTCCTTCATTGACTAGACACTTTTGTGCTTTAACTAGAATGCTACAATATACCATTCAAACATGCATGGCACTTTTGAATCTAGAACAACTATGCAACTCAAGCATGGGTTCTTTCTAGAAGATTAACTAGAACAACTTCACAACTCTAACATGGGTTCTTTTAAATCTAGAATAACCACACATATACCATTCAAGCATGAATGGGTTCTTCACTAGGATAATACAATTAGAACATGAAGGGTTCTTTACTAATCACAACTACAACAGATGGGTTCTTTACTAAACACAACTACGATGGTTTCTTTACTAAATACTACAATTACAACATGATGGGTTCTAAACACTACAACTACAACATAATGGGTTCTTTACTAACCACAACTATAACATGATGGGTTCTTTATTAAACACTACAACATGATGGGTTCTTTACAAAAATACTAAAATAACTCAAGCATGGTTTCTACATATAACTCAAGCATGAATTCTACATATAACTCAAGCATGACTCTTCTACTACTACTTAAGCATGGTTCTTCTACTACTACTTAAGCATGGATATTTACTACTACTTTAAGCATGATTCTTTTTCTACTACTTAAGCATGGATCTTTACTACTACCTTAAGCATGATTCTTTTTCTACTACTTAAGCATGGATCTTTACTACTACCTTAAGCATGATTCTTCTACTACTACTTAAGCATGGATCTTTACTACTACTTTAAGCATGATTCTTTTTCTACTACTTAAGCATGGATCTTTACTACTACTTTAAGCATGATTCTTTTTCTACTACTTAAGCATGGATCTTTACCACTACTTAAGCATGAATGTTTACTACAACTTAAGCATGAGAATCTACTACAACCTTAAGCATGAACTTTACTACACTTAAGCATACAACTTTAAGCATGAACTTTACTACACTTAAGTATGAATATCTACTACTACTTTAAGCATGGATATTTTGTTACACTTAAGCATGAATATCTACCACTACCTTAAGCATGGATCTTTTCTTACACTTAAGCATGAATATCTACCACTACCTTAAGCGTGGATCTTTTCTTACACTTAAGCATGAAATATCTACTACTACTTTAAGCATGGATCTTTTCTAAAATTCAAGTATGGATCTTTACTAGCTGTTACAAGGACTACTTCTCTTTACGAATTACAAGTCTTAAATTGTATTAAAAATCTAACTTTGTGAATTACAAAACTTAAGTATGAAACTTTTCTAGCTATTACAAGACTACTTCTATTTATGAATTATAAGTCTTAAAATATTACAAAAATCCAACTTTACAAATTTCTACATATTACAAAAATCTATTTTTTATAAATTACAAGTCCTACATACAACAAATCCGCTTTCTTTTAAATTACAAGTCCTACACATTACAACCTTCTTTCCTTTAACCTCTTAGTTCCTACATACAACAAAGTATACCTTTTATTGAACTAAGAGTTAACAAAATTTGTTAATTAACAAGTAGAGAGCAATAAACAAATAAAGACTTATCTTTTATTTAGTTGTTGAGTTCTACAACTAAAAATGGGTATGTAAATATTTCTTTTACTACACTAATCTTTATATGCATATAGTTTAGTCCAAGTTTTTTTAGTTAACAAAATAACAACAATAAAAACAATAATTACTACACGCTAAAGATTCAATCTTTATGCGTTTTTAGTAAGTTCTTCATTCAAAAACACTTCATGTGATCCTCTTGGACTCACACTACATATAATTTGTTCAAGTTGTTCAAATAATCCATACAAGCTTAAAAGCTTCCATCTTTATGTTCTTTTGTTTGAGTTCCACCATTCTACTCCTTAAGTGACCATTTCTTTTATCCATACTACTAATTATATGCTTAGAAATTTTGGTCCAAGTTGTTTTACAACAAAACAAAACATACCCAACAAAAGAACAACAACACAACAAAACATACTCAGAAGAGAACAAAACAACACACAAACATGCACAACAAAGGAAACAAAACAAAACAAAATAAGGTTAGAAAGACCCCCACCTTGATCTTTCTTTGAAGGAATAACTAGCCTAAGCACCTTCTCCTTCCCCTAGCTTTTATGAAAGCTCCTATGAAAAACCTACAATGAAAAACTCTCTTGTTAGGGTTTTCTGACTCTTTCTTTTTCTCTTTTTTTTCTTCTTGTAAAAAATGAGACAAGAGATGAGTGGGGGGGGGGGGGGGTATTTATAGGGTGAAAGAGAAGGGGGATAGTGCAAAAATCACCAAGGGAGTTTTCAAAAACCCCCCTTGAGCAAAACAAGGGCCGGCCATACCAGGGGGGGGGGGGGGGGGGTGAGGTGGAGGCATGGTGGAGAGGTGAGGTGGAGGGTGAGGTGGAGGAGAGAGAGCTTCTAGAAGAAAGTTTCCTAAACTCTTATGTATCTTAATTAACCCTAGATCTTAGGTTAAATCCTCCAAACAAAATCTAGCCATCAAATTTGGTTTATCATGACAAAAAGAGACATTTCAAATCTGAAAAATGAAAATTAAATAATTAGATAATTAAATAAAAATAGTATTATTAATAATTGATCGGGATATTACAATTAAAGGCTCAGATCTTACCTCACAAAATACATTTTCCCCCCCCCAAAAGTATCCCCCCAAAACTCAAATTCAAACCGCTCACCCAAAATAACTCTTTTATTTATTTAATTATTTTCTCTCTCTCTCTCTCTCTCTCTCTCTCTCTCTCTCTCTCTCTCTTTCTCGTCTATTCAAAAATAATTAAGAAAATCAAAATCAAAAAAATTTTTAAAAAATATAGAACTAAAAAATTTAAAAATAATTAAAAGAAATCAAAAAAATCAAAAACTTATAAAAAAAATTATAAAAAATTTTGAAAAAATTTAGAAAATTAAAAATAATTTAAAGTTTAAAAAAATTGAAAAATTTTAAATTTTGAAATTTTGAAAATTTGAAAATTTGAAAATCTAAAAGCAAATTCAAATCCAAATCCAATGTCGAACCCCAATCAAGAAGTCGTCGCTGATATCTGATCTGCTGCTGATTTCGTATCGGCGACTTCCCTCCACCGAATCTAGAGCCTCTATATGCGATGCGACGGCTCTAATTTCATCTCATTAACCGAATTCTCATTCTAATTTTTAATTTTTTGTGTGCAGGGAGTTACTCAGTTTTTTGCTAACTCGAATTTTGTGTGTGCATGGTATTTAAGTTGAGAGAGGTATGATTGTTTTATTTTTTGGTTTAAAATTTTTTAATTTGGTGATTTATTTGATGAGTTTTTCATTGGTTTCAATTTAAGGTGCACGCAAGTGAGAGATGGATTATTTGGTGGGCTCAATTTGGGCTTCCAAACCATTGCAGGACAGGTAAGCTGACTAGCAATCTAAAATAACTTGGCAAATATGCAACATTAAATTCTTTACTACAAGACAAAATACTATCGTGAAGTGTTCCCTTCACTGGTCATTCGAAACCATGGATAACATAACATATAAGAACTTTTAGTGTATGTTTGGATAGATTTGATTGGGATGACAGGAGTTTACTAGTGAAGGGTGCAAACTCTCTACTCAAGAAAGACAGCTAAAGTAAATTTGTTATTTATCCTTTTTTTTATATAGGTACAATGGGGAGACAAAGTGGAGATAAAAGAAATGATTAGCTTGGATTACAGTTTTGAGAACTTCATTTACTTCATTTTGGTTGAAATAATAATGAAAGGTATTTCAATTGCAAACTGAATCTCATATAAACAAATATTTAGATTATTGGTATTGTAGATACCTTCACACCTGCACTTGAGCTACCATTGTATTTAGACATGCTCATAGTGGTTATGGGATTAGAGTAAGATCTATAAAACATATATGATAATGTCCTTGCATAACTATTACAAGCATCTAAAATTGATGTTGAAGTTAAAAAAAACTCTATGCAGTGTTTCTAACAAACTATATGCATTCCAGGTAAATTCAAGCTAATAATAAAAAAGGCAATGGTTGAGCTTAAAGGTAAATATACTGCTTTCTCATATAATATGTTTGCTACTTCAATTAATTAGCTGGACCTCCAAAACTATTTTATATAATCACACCAGTTCCACCATTCCAAAGACGTGCCAACGGGCAAACCTAGTGTGTGTGTGTGTATATATATATATATATATATATATATATATATATATATATATTATCTACATACTTAAAATAAGATAAATTGAATTTATTAAAAATATGTTTATAAAATTATTATCAGGAAAATACATAATTGCGTGCAATTCTAAACTGTACACAGATTATAATGCAAAATAGTTATAGGCTATTTTGTGAGGTGTTACAAGTTCACCTCGGCTTAATGCGAGTGTCTCCGCTATCCTCATGGAGGTGGAGGATGAGGGGCTGATTCGACCCCCCCCCCCCCCTCGGTTCAACAACGGTAATAAGAAAAGAAGATAAGAGGTTCTATTGCTAGTTCCATCGAGACCACAATCATGAGACCAACAACCGGCGGGCATTGAAAGACGAGATCAAGCCCTTATCCTAAGGGGGTTCTTGTCTAAATTCACTCAAGATGGCCAAAGAACCTCTCCTCCTCGAGGTCCTAACAAAATTCCGAATATGGACTCCAAGCGCCAGGAATCCGAGAGACTGGCCATCCTGCGCTCTATACATTGAGGACCGATTGGGGGAGAGCCCAACTCCTCATGCAAAGGCATTCATCTGGGAGGTGAACTTGGTCCACAACTGTCCCCCTCCTCGAGGGAACGACCTTTCCATCCCGTTCTTAGATGAAGACCTTTAGGGCGTCTGGATCCCTCATTGTGATGCCTTAGTCATCAGCCTCACCCTGGCGAACCATGAGGTCTGACGCATCCTCGTGGATAATGGTAGCTTACTTAATATCTTGTTCCTCGCTGCCTTCGAGGGATTGAAGCTCTCCCGAGAAAGGCTAAAGTTCGCTTGCTACACCCTTCACAGTTTCACGAGCGTCCCGGTCCAGATCAATCGAATCATCACTTTGGAGTTTGGACGTCACTACGGGAAAGTCCCCGACCACCCGAACTGAGCCTATAGACTTCATGGCGGTTGACGTCAAAGCATCTTATAACTCATCCTAGGGCACCCCAGCCTTGCGTCTATTTTGGTAGCACCATCGGCCTATCATATGAGAATGAAGTTCCCCCACGAAGGCTAGGGTTGGGGTTGTCAAGGGTAACCAAGAAGCTGCCCGGGCTTGCTCTACCACCATAGTGGGGGGCTTAGTCCTCCCTCTTTAATGCGGTCGAACTTCTCTATGATAGGAGTTCAATTGGCTCCGATCCAGTTAACGAGTTGAAGGAGACCCCCTTCTCCGAAGCAGACATGTCCAGATGGTTCCAAGTGAGCAAAGTTCTGCCTTCCAACTTAATAAAGGAAATCAGTAGCTGGATCCGAAGGAACTGGGACTTGTTCTCCTGGACCCACTTGTACATGCCCGACATCTTGGAAGACCTGAGCATGCATAAGCTTAGCATCAATCCAAACTCCAAGCCAGTACAGCAGAGGCACCAAAAAATCACGCCCAAGAGGCAACATGCAGTGAAGGAGGAAGTTTAGAAGCTCCTCTCCGCCTGCATTATCCATGAGGTCAACTACCCAGAGTAGTTGGTCATGATGGTGAAAAAGGTCAACGATAAATGGAGGATCTGCATCGACTTCAAAGACATCAACAGGGCCAATCCGAAAGATTCCTTCCCCCTTCCGAGCATTGTTTCCCTAATGAATGTGCATCTAGGAATGAACTCATGAACTTCATGGATGCCTTTTTCGGGTACGACCAGAAGTGGATGTTCCCCCGGATATCTCAATGACAGCTTTCGTGACATGCTTAACCGGGTCTTTAGAGAGCAAATAGGCCAAAATATGAAACTATACGTGGATGACATGCTTGTCAAGAGCCTCAGAGGATAAGATCAAGTGAAGGGCCTAAAGGAGGCCTTCGAAGTCTTTAGAAATCACAATATGAGGCTCAATCCGTCAAAGTGTGCCTTCAGCGTGACCACAGAAAAATTCTTCGACTTTATGGTCAACCAATGAGGATAAAGGTAAACCCCAGAAAGACCCAGGCCATCTTGGACATGGTTCCTCCTATGAACGTCAAAGAGGTTCAGAGATTCACTGGTCGACTTGCGGCCATCGTGCGGTTTCTCTCAAAATCTGGAGAAAAATCCCTTCCATTCTTCAAGGCCCTCCAGGGCAAAGAACTTTGAGTGGGGAAAACCACAACGGCATTTCTTCGACCAGTTGAAGAAGTATCAAGGCAACCCCCCTCTTCTCAGCAAAACCAGGTGAAGTAATCTACCTCTACTTGGCGGCGTCTGCACATGCCCTCAGTGCGGCCCTGATCCGGGAAGATGAGGGGGCGTAGAAACTCATCTATTAAGTAAGCAAAGTGCTTCGCGAGGCTGAGCTCCGTTATGCTAAAATGGAGAAGGTAGCTTATGCCTGGTCATGGCACACAGAAACTTTGCCCTTACTTTCAGGCTCATTTCATCCAAGTCCTCACGAACCATCCCCAGAAGCAGGTCCTCAATAAGCCGAAGAACTCTAGTAGATAGTCGATTTATCAATTGGTCCATCGAGCTTAGCTAGCAAGACATCAATTAAAAGCCAAAAGCTGCTATCAAGGGTCAGGCGGATACCGAGTTCATTACCGAGTGTACTATCTAAAGCCCAAGAAGATGAGCCATTATGCGAGCTCTTTGTGGATGGTTCATCTTGCGAAGAAGGTAGAGGAGCAGGCATGATACTGAATAGTCTGGAAAACTTCGTCCTCTAGTACTCCTTATGCCTCAACTTATGAGGCACTAATCGCCAGACTCCTCCTGGCTCGCAAAGCCGGGGCTAGACGGGTCAAGGCCTTCAATCACTCCCAACTTGTAGTCAATCAAGTCTGTGGGGAATACGATGCCCGTGACACTCGAATGGTTTATTATTTAGTGCATATCTGACTCGTTTTGGTGGTCTTCGAAGAGACTTTAGTTGTCTGAATCCCATGGGAACAAAACATCAAGGCTGATGCGTTATCCAAATTGGCATCCTCTTCATTCGAGGGTCTTGATCGCATAGTGCTAGTAAGGTCCTCGTCCGACCTAGCATCGACAGATAGAACTCTGTAGTCCTTTGCCTCGAACCGCAAACATAGTTAGTGACATGGTTGGACCCATCATAGACTTTTTGAGAAATGGCAAACTGCCGCATGACCTGTCTGAAGCACGAAAGACCCAAGTCAAGGCAGGGATTTGTGTTTATCGAGGGCATGCACTTCAAGAGATCATACATGAAGGTCGACGGACGACCATACCTCTGATGCCTGACCCCCGAAGAATCCAAGTACGCACTTGAAGAAATGCATGGGGGAGTCAGAATTTGCCACATAGGAAGCAAGTCACTCGCGAGAAAGGTCATCAACGACGGATATTACTGGCCGGCCCGATTGTAGGATGCTCAAGATCTCGTCCGAAATTTAGCCCATGTCAAAGGTTCTCCTCGGTTATGCATGTCCCACAGGTCAAACTCAAATCACTGGCAAGCCCAGCTCCCTTCGCCATGTGGGGGATGGATCTGGTCGGCCCGTTTCCTAAAGCGACGGGTCAACAGTGCTTATTGATTGTTGCCATCGATTACTTCATAAAGTAGGTCAAAGCAGAGCCTTTAGCCACCATCCCCGAGCATCAGGCCCAACTGTTCTTCTTGAAGTATATCATTTGCCGGTTTGGGGTCCCTCGGATCCTAATCATCGACAAAGTACTTCCTGTGCTTGCTTCCTCGAATCCTAAGCCCTATTTAACTTTTCAACCAATCCTAATCATTTTTCTCTTATGGCATACTCACAGCCTTCTCTCATCACTCGGCTTTCTTTACCAATCGGGTCACTCCTGATTAATAAGACCTAACTATGCTATTATGATACTTAGCATGAAAGAGATTACAGCCAATACTTTATGTGCAAACATATTTACAAATTAGTCATATAATACAAAATATTATTTAATTATAGGAACATAGTGGATACATAGTACAGGGGTTTCCCTTTCGGAAAATCCCCTAAAAGGCTTAAGAAAACTTACAACGGGTTCAAGCTTGAGGAGCTTGTTCCTTACAGTACATTACACTATTTTACAAGGCAGTGGTGAGGGAGAACATTGGAGTACAAGGAGATTTTTTAAGTCAAGGTTAATGGATTCGATGGTCTTTTGGAGTTGGAGATGGGTGGTATTTATAAGGATTTTCAAAAGAGGGAGAGGGAGTCTAGAGTCATTTGCAGCTTTCAATGTGTCAAACACTTAAAGGAGCATCTACACTTTTCTAGAGGCTTCGTTCTGAGTGGAACTATCTTTATTCGTGGCTATTTGGTGGTCATGCTTTTGTAAGTGTGGTTGGGAACACTTCTGAGTGGAGGTACTAATACTTCTGAGTGGAGGCTAGGTGTCCAAATTATGCAATGCCACCGAATCTAAAGATATTGGAGTCATGAAATTGTTTTTGTCCGTAATCTCTGTTTTTGACATATTGTCTATCTGAGATAGATTTGATTTATCTTCAAGATTCTCTTTTTTACTTTCTGTTATTGTCCCCTTTTCTTTTGAGACAACTATCTTTACTGCTCTCTGCCACTTGAGTCGCAATCATAGTTCTGATTGATTCTCTTCATTTGCTTTTCTTGGTTTTGGGTTGGATTGGTGTCTTTTCTGGTTGTTTCTAAAAATCTTCAATTTGTTGGAGGAGCTGTAGAATCTGGTCATACTTGTTTGGTTCAGTAACATCTTGATTATCTATAAGGGCCTTGCCCTTGTCTTGACTTTTTGGCAAGTCACAGCCATTAACGGAATTGGTATGACTTTACCGGTAGTCATTTGCTCCGGACTAGCCATTGTATTGTAGACCTAATGATATCTCTGTGAAGGTTTTTAGGAAAAACCTCAGCCCTAAATGGACTTGATGTGTCTTTACTGGTAGCCGTTTGAGCCAGACTAGCTATTGAATTTACAAAATCAATAGTACCGCTTTCCGCATTTAGAGGGAAAGGCAAACCCTTCTCATCCCACTTATTATAGAAGAGGGGGGGGGGGGGGGGGCAATCTGTGGTGGATTTTTAGGTTGGAATTTGGATTAGTGCAACTATTTTTCTAAATCTGCGATCTTATCCTGCAATTTTTGTTTTTCAAAAATTAAACAGTTTTGTCTTCGTTAAGTCTTTTTACCGTCCTTGACATTGCCTCACAATGATCACAAAATATGACTTTTTTCTGCATGTCCTTTGTGATGGAATATTCCAGGGGAGTTTCTTGCATGTATCTTAAGGAGAGAGAAACAAAATAGTTAGATCCTAAGTAGCTTCTAGCTACATCTAATGCCTCTAAAAGGTTATAAAAACCTTTATAGACTAGGTTTTTGAAGTGCTTAATACTATCTGCTACTTCTATCCAAGAATGAAAAACACCTACTAAATTGCTTTGTAGAACTGCATAAAATTTGTATTCCTTTTGGTTCTGACTAAACACTTCTAATAAAGAGTTTATGGCTGCTAAGAAATACTTTTGGTCCTTTCTATTAAATGCAATCCATAAATTTTCTAAGATGCATTATTGTTCTTTGGGCGTAGATATATGAGAATATGTTTTGAAAGGAGAACTGCTATTTGAAAAAACAAAAAGTTCTTGATTTCCGAATCTCATCCGTTCTTGAGGGGTTCTATTCTTATTGGCCTGTTGATTGTTCTGTTGTGAAAAGATATTATCTGGATGGGTGCCACGGATACCTAGTTTTGGTGGTGGCCTAGCCATCTGCATATTATCATAAAAAGTATTCATTAGATCATTTTATTGTCGTGTTTGCAAAAGATAAGAAATTATTGTATTAATTAACTGTCTCCTAACTAAGTTTTCATAGCCATCTTCATATGGAACAAAATGTTTAGCTAACTGGTATAAAAAATGCTTGTCATATATGCAGTTAATACTTATATTAAATGCTTCGATAGAACATAGTTGCAGAAATTGGAATAAAGTAAAATTTATATTTGTATAATTTAGAAAGGGATTAGGGAAATTGCTAATATTAGGGTGTACCATATCATATCTAATTCTTCATTCTGTTCTAATCTCATTTTGAGAAATACTTCTAATGTAGATAGTTCTCCTAGGTTTGCAAGATTTTTGTCTTTTGCCTAATCTTTGGCATATAATTGTAGCATATGGTTCTTTAACCCACCAATATTATAATAGCTCATGGAGAGTTGCTACATTTATTATTTTATAAATTACATAAATAAATTGACTTTTTGTGCAATGTTCTAAAAATGCAATTACTTCTGTTAATACCAGATCATCTTGAGTTACATTATACGTTTGTGTATGCTCATCCACATTAAGTAAGTCGAAAAAGGTGTCAGTAAGGGTGTCCACCATGCTTACCAGCGCATTCTGATGGAGCAGGCGGCTAAGAGTATCGGGCAAAACATTAGTACGGCCTTTGGTGTGTTCAAAGGTAATTCAGGTGCTATGATGAAGGCATCTATCTAAAAAATTAAGTGATTGTCTTCTAGAGTTGCGTTTAGGTTCTAAAGCCATTTTTGAATGAAAGGAAATGATGGCTTCATAGTCTGTTCTAATAGTTACTTCCTTCTTGGAAATAATAAATAGTTCAAAACAATCAAAAGCATAAGAGACGGCCAACAATTCTACAACACTACTGCTAATGTTATATTTTTCTTTATATTTACCACTAGCAAATATACAAATTCTTTCCAAACTTTTATTGGAATACTTATTTGGTTTAGCAATCACCGTTGCTCCTCATCCTGTATTGCAACCATCTGATTTTATAATGAGATAATCTGAATCTAATGGTAAAGCTAACTCTGGAAGTTCTTTAAGCAAGCTCTTAATTTGTTGGACTAATTTGATGTCTTCTTGGTTAAAATATCTTTGTCCTTTCTAAAAAGTTTTTGCATATAAAGGACCTGCAATTTTACTTAAATCTTTTATAAATAGTCTTGCATAATTCACTAAACCTAAAAATTGTTGTAGCTGTTTTAATTCCTCTTATTTGTCTGGAAATTCTAAAGCTTTTTGGACAGTATGGGATTGTAATCTAATTTTTCCATGCCCAGTAATGGCTTCTAAAAATTCGATTTGTTGTTTATATAGCTGCATCTTTTTCTTACTAATTATGATACCATGATTAATAAATTCTAAAATAATAATATGTAAATGATCCTTGTGTTGCCTTGTTTTACTAAAAACTAGAATATCATCTATGTAAACAACAACAACAATTTTTTTGTGTTTTAAGAACATTTCATTCATTTTTCTTTGAAAAATAGATGGTTCATTCTGAAGGTTAAATGGCATAACAAGTCATTCAAAATGTCCTTCTGGACATCTAAAGATGTCCATTCTATACTTTCAGGATGTATCTTAATTTAACAAAATCCTGATTTTAAATTAAATTAACTGAAGATATTACACCCTTGTATTTGATTTAATTGTTAAAAGAATTCAACAGCAGGCCCAAACCTTAGTCGTTTCCTGTTACCCATGTATGATTATTGCATGCGTTTACAAATTAATTAAACATTTGTGTCACTTGATATTCAACAAGCAAAATATATTATAATTAAGGTTGCACTAACAAAATTGTTTTCTTAGGACAATTTTCTCCATCAAAATTCTCTCCAAGCTTGGGCCATTCTATAACGAATCAAACAATTTTTCTCCATCAAAGAGAGGACACCGAACTTAACGTGCTACAGTCAATATATCTAACAACAATCTACAAAAAACGTGTGCAATTAATCGGCAAACTTTACTATCAACCAAAACTTATAACATGTTGTAATTTTGTTAGTACACATGTTCTTTTTAAGCTTTTCTCTTATTTATATATTTTCTTTCTGTATGTGTGCTTGAGAGTTCAGTTTGTCATATGTTCTTTGTCAACCGTTCATTTGATTTAGCATTTGAGGAGTAATTTATACCAAATTGATCTCCCTCACGAGTTGTGTAAAGCGCAAGAAAAACGAATAGGCTGCTCAGAAGATAGAATTAACAATCTGCGTGTGGAAACTGGAAAAGCTAGGGATGGCATCAGGGCCGGCCCTGAGTTCCCGGGAGCCCTAGGCGAAATTCCGAAATGGGGTCCCTAATAACATTTTTTTTTTACGCGCGAAATACGTGCCTATATTTACAAGAGAATTCAAAATTGGGGGCCCCAAAAATCGCAAATTCCACGGGGGCTCGAGGTGGCCGCCTTACCCACCTCCATACTGGGGCCGGCCCTGGATGGCATTCGGGTAACTCAGGCCGGGCCGGACTGGGTTAGACCGGGCTTTGCCCGGTCCCGGGCCGGACTGGGTTAGACCGGGCTTTGCCCGGTCCCGGGCCTACCCGGGCCGAGCTCGAAGCTTACGCAGGCCGGGCCGGGCTCAAGGTTGAAAACCTTGGCCCGGACCTGGCCCCCGGCCCCAAGTGTAGGGGCCGGGCCGATTCGGGCCGGTTCGCGGGCCGGGCCGGTATTTAGGGAGATTTTTTTTTTGTAATATATTAAAAATCAAGTCTTAAATTGTAATTTAATAACAATTGCAAAGAATAAAATTTCATAAATAAATGAAGTAAATGAATAAATGAATTACATGATTTAATAAATTTGAAATTCTTAAATAAAACGAAGTACATGAATAAAATTCTATACAAATTAGATCAAATTACAAAACAAGGGAATTACTTGAATTTAAAGATCGAGATGGCCTCTATTTAGATTGAAGAGAATGCATTGGACTATTATCGTGCACTTCTACTTAACCTAAATATAGAATCTCATCACCCTAAATTTTTCAATTAATTACAATATATTGATTCATTGAACATCATTTTAATGTAAATTGACTAAATGTAATAGTTCAGTCATCGCTACTCGTTGATTCAGCTTGTACTTCAAGTAAGTTTTGGATCCTCTCTTCCGCTTTTATCCAATCTTCGGCGCATACTAGCATCTCCAAATTTTTGCTGTCAATCGGTTCCTGTTCGGGCTCATTATCCTGCAACCAAGAGAAAAAGTACTTTCCGATGCAACGGTTGACACCGATGTTGTTAGCAAATCTCTAGTCATACGAGAAAGAATACTAAAAATTGCTTCATTACTCTTCCAAAACTCTAACACATCTTCTAAATATTCAACTGTACTTTGTGCATTATACCAATTCAACTCATTTGGTGAATTGGTTCTTGGTTTTTTTGATTTAATAAGATTTAAAACACTACTACTAGCATGACCCTTTTCTTTTGCTAATAAGGAGGAAGAAGAAGAAGAAGAAGAATCAACATTTTGTGTTTGTATTTGTGTTTGTGTAGTGTTAGATGAATAAAGCCTATCATAAGAATCATATAACCTAGTCAAAATATTCTTAAATTTACGAGTAAAAACAACATGATCAAAATCTAGTATTGCATCGTGTGGGGCAAAAGTGTTAAAAATTTCAATTAAATTTTTTGTACCATCTAATTTAATCATATTATTCACTACACTAGCTACACAATATAACATAGGAAGTGGATGAAAATATTTTAAAATTATAATATATGCCGCATTGACCATATCTCCAATAAAATGGTCATTTTGCAAATCATTAATTGTTGACATCATAGTCACAATTTCAAGTAAAATACGACTAGATGTAGATGAATATGTTTTTGAAAATTACAAAGTTGCATCGTTAAAAGGTTCTAAAAATTTATACAAACTATCGGCAAAAAACCAAAATTCATCATCTAATATACAATTTTGCATACCCATTGCGACACAAAAATCTCTAAGATTAAAACGATAATGAAGAACAACACCTAATAATTCAAAGGTAGAATTCCAACGATGTCTAACATCTTTAGGAAAATGTTTACATACAATTTCCCTAAGTTTACACCAATCATGAAATGCATCGTTAAAAGGTTCTAAAAATTTATACAAACTATCGGCAAAAAACGAAAATTCATCTTCTAACATACAATTTTGCATACCCATTGCGACACATCTCTAAGATTAAAACGATAATAAAGAATAGCACCTAATAATTCAAAGGTAGAATTTTAACGATGTCTAACTTCTTTAGGAAAACGTTTACATACAATTCTCATAAGTTTACACCAATCATGAAAAGCTTAATAAATCGGACCACTCAATGTAATATAATGTACACAATCTCTCATTGCATCAAGTTTATCATTTCCATATTATAGTGCATCTTGCACACAAAGATATAAAATGTGACAAGCACACCTAACATGAAAAATTTCAAGTTCTATAGGATCTAATGTAATTTTCAAGCTCTTAATTGCCTTAGTATTGTTGGAGGCTTTATCAAAACCAATAGCAAACACTTTATCATAAATATAAAAATTGTTACATGCTTCCATAATGTGTGGCTATAATTTCACCCTTATGTGGGTACCTAACATATCAAAATGAAATTATCCTCTTTTGAAGTATCCAATCCGAATCTATCCAATGACATCCGATGTCAATGAAACTCTAGTATTTAGTGATTTTAGTGTTGATATCAAAAAATTCTTAGTCTCATTATAAACTAATTTACAATCACTCTTAACTATATTTCTAGCAATCTTTTTACAATGGGGGTTGAAGGAGGTTTGTACAAAGTCTGTACATATTTTTTTCACCAAACGAATATGGTAATTCACCTCTAATTACTAACTTAGCCATTCCCCTACGAACGAGATCGTGATCGTAGCTATGACTATCTACTTGACCGGTTCTAGGATGTATTTTTTGTTGTGTGAGATTGACTTTCGAAAATTATGGTTGACATTTGCTTAAGCAACGTTGAAGTGTACCCGTGCCCGATCCTAATTTAAACTTATATGGTGTTTGACACTTCTTACATATTTTAAGTCCTACACTCTTATCATTTTGTGAAGGGACAAAATTGAAATAATTGTGTACTTCAGAAGTAGTCCCTCTAGTTTTCCTTGATGTTAGAGAAGGACCTTGTTCCGATAGTTGTGGTTTTTCATGATCTTCTATTTCTATAGGATTTGAGTGTGTTTCATTCATATCGGGAAAACTATCATAATTCATGAATGTTTCTTCACTATTTATATATGGATTTGGAAGGAAATGAATGTTATGACTAGTGGATTCTTGACTACTATGTCTACCATCACCGCGTGATCGATTAGAGACCATTTAAGTATAAAAAACTAGTGTATGTAAAAAATTAGAGAGAAAGTAACAACTAAATGTATGGCAACTAATAATTTAAAACAAACAACAATCTATCTCAATTAATAAATAACAACAATAGCAAGAACTAGTGAGTGAGTAGTGTATGTATGTTTTACCACTTTACCAAAATTACGAAAGAAAATCTAAAAAAATGAGAGGAAGAAGTTCAAGAAAACCCAAACTAATTAAGAGATATATATGAGAATAATTAACTATGTTAAATCTACAAATTAAAAATATACTAAAATACCGTAAGAGTGCTTGAAGTTTGAAGAATGATTGTTGAGAAAGTTGAGAGCTAGTAGTATTGATTGTTGTTGTTGATGAGTTGATCACTTGATTGTTGTTGATTTTCCTTCCTTCAAAATGTAGAGAGATTTGATCTTGCATACTTGAGAGAGTGTTGATAACTTGATTGTTGTTGTTGATTGGAGAAATAGTAGAGCAAATGAGAGATTTGAGTGAATTGATGAAGATGAATGAAAGAAATGGTATGGTATATATAGAATATGAAAATTTTATGATTTCCTAAAGTACCCCCAAAACTAGCCAGTATAAATCCGTTGAGGGGCTTTTTAGTAATTTTTTATATAAAAAAAAATTCTGAAAAAAAAAACTGAAGCCAACGGTCGGCCCGGACCCGGTCCGAGCCCGAGGGAGCCGGTTCAGCCGGTCCCGGGCCTCAACCGGGCTGGGCCAGACCGGGCTTCTTTGGCTTATTTGAGGAGCGGACCAGACCAGGAGGGGGGGGGGGGGGGGGGGGGGGGGGGGGGGGGGGGGGATGCATGCCATTCCTAGGAAAAGCTTGGGAGCCAATATGCACAAAGGCATTAGGTGTTAGACCGAGTCAAAACTTGCACAAACTTCCCGATGTGCGTTCTCCGATGAGTACAAGAATTAAGAATAAGACTGCACCTAATAATGACTCACCTTGGAGTGATCAGTCCATCGGCAACTTTAGTGATCAATAATCTAGTAGGTTGTAGCTATATAAATTCGAGCTTTTATACAATTTTTTTGATATTTATCATTTTTGACTGAAAGGCTATACTTATTATTTGACTAATATTTTAGAAGAAAATTTTCAATAAATCAGTACACACTCATATTGGCTAGATTCAAACGGAAAGTCCAAGAAGAAAGCAAAAATATTGAAGGAACTCAGAGACACCGGCGACAGTGATCTCATGAGACCTGTTAGGGGCGGTAGTGCAGACATTACCCCAAGTTTATCACCGATATGGCTTCTCTGTTTTTGGTTGTATTTTTTGGAATTTTGTTGTAGTCCGATATTTTGTTCAAACTCTTGCTTCTAGTACTGTATGCTTTTCTTCCGACTGAAGGTGGTTCCTTTTTTGTTACGGGTTTTGCTTCGGGTGAAGAAGGGGGATGAGATCATGTCTTTGGGACTAGTAGAGGTGCACGATAACAGTGCAATACCCTCTCTACGATCCAACGGCATGCCATCTCGATCTCAGATTCACCCTATGCTTGACTGAACCTTCCTACAATTTTTTTTGTAATAGTTTTAGAACTTTTCTTTTATATATATATATATATATATATATTCGGTGAGGTAAGATAATCTTACCTTTTGCCAGTCAAAAAATAAATCAGTACCCAACGAACAAACTAAACCGAATAATGGGCTAAAAATAGAGACTGGCACATTATTGGAGTTGCTCACTTGCAGCACCAAAAAGGAAAAATGAAAAATCAATTTGGAGTTGGAATTATATTCACTAAGTTGCCACCTACAACTTCAACACTAACTAAAATTTTGGCAGATTCTGATTAAATGATTAACTAGGCGTTCCGGCACATTCAATGCATATAAGTAAATGATCAGTACCTAAAAAGTATTAATATCTCTAATCTCTAATCTCTAATATTATAATGGGAGAAGCTCTTAGTGTCATTTATAAATGTACCACTTTATTTGTAAATTTACTACTTTACGAGTATTGCATGTGCAACTCAAATTCTCGCATTATACACTTTATTTAAATTTACCAATTTACGTGCATTATATGTATAACTCAAAATCTCTCATTATACTTTTTATATTACTTTAAAAAATATGTATTTATTAACACGTGCTATATTCTATTAATTTAAAAACTATATATTGATTAAAACGTGCATTGCACGTGTTAACTACTAGTTAGATGTAGTTACAAGAACCTTCAAGATAAGAACTAAAAAAGTTGTTGTCATAGGCGTACTCATTCAAAGTTCTCGGACATGGTTCTAAGTTATACCTGTTAAGAATTTGAGGATCTTGTTGAGTCTCTGACACAATCAACACAAACCATCAAGCAAAACTAGATCGCACCAATCACACAAAGCACACAAGAATCCGGGGAGGAAAAACAAAGATATTATTTCAACTAGAAAAGATACAAGAATATTACAATTCTCACCACGACCCACTCTCAAACCTAACTGGAACTTAGTTGTTGCTTACAATAGAGAAACTCTCTCACCCTCTCATATGAAGTACTCTCTTCTTCTATTCGGCACTCAATAGAATCATATCGTTATAGGAGACGTTTACATTGTATTTATAGATCTAGAGAAAAACTGTCACGCCCCGCTTTCTGGAATACGAAAACACAGGCACGTAACTGAGGCCCAGCGAATGATATAAGTACGCCAACTCATATCATCCATAAGCTGTACCAGTCTTAACTCAACAATATAAGAAAAATAAAAGACAACCACGCAGAAAACATAATCACATAAACGAGAATGAAATTCAATAACCAAATCTGGAATAAAAAAAACTTACTAAATAGCTCGAGAGACTTCTGCTCCAATTGTAGAAGAACTGCTCACCAATGCCTTCTGATAATTCTCTTTGTGCACATGTACTTGTTCATCTAAAAAGAAAGAATAATTTGTCCTTAGAGCAAGTACGGACAGCAAGTAGTTAAGCAGAGAGTAAGGAACAAGGTACATGAAGAAATTTGAATCAAGATCAAATTGTAAAGACAATAATAGTACTAATAGCAATGGTCTTAATCAAGTATATATACATGTCAACTTAAGTTCGTTAGTATGTTGTTTCTCCTATCTAGTACATGTACAACTGCGTCCCATACCACAGATTCAGTGCACGCACAACAGTGTTCGTTTTAGACTTCATGGTGGGGTCTACAGAGCGTGTACTCGGTGTATCACAATAACAAGATAACAAGATAACAAGATAACAAGTTCACGTCTTCACAAGTAATTCTCCACCTTCCATGTCAAGTTCATGTAACAAGATAATAAGATAACAAGTTCACGTCTTCACAAGTAATTCTCCACCTTCCATGTCAAGTTCATGTAACAAGATAACAAGATAACAAGTTCACGTCTCCACAAGTAATTCTCCACCTTCCATGTCAAGTTCATGTAACAAGAGGGCCATACTGAGTACATTTTCTGAGACTTTCCACTACTAGGTCAACCCTTAGAAACCCCAGCTTGTTTAGTATTTTATCACTAGTCGTATATGTACATGCAAGTAGGTATTAGAATGTCAAGGGGATGATAATAATGTAGCAACATGATGCATTACACAATAATAAACAAGAACTAGTAAATCTAAAACAACAATTCTTTTTATATTATTTTAACTGATTCCTAATATAATTGGGTCGAAACCTCAATATAAGATAGACAAGGCAGCAGGAATTCACAAAAGCCTTCACATAAATGTTCATCAAGTGGGCAATTATCGAGTTATTGTATCATGCATGTATCAAGACTAATGTACAGCAAGTAATATGAATTTTTCCAGTATACAAGTCAAGTTTACCATGTCGAGTTCAAGTCACAAGATCTCAAGTAACAGCATGTATTTAATCACGATGTATTTTCTCATGTACAAGTTTTATTTATTTTATTCATGTCAAGTATGTATCTAGGCTTGGGTTTGAGTCAATGGATAATACTAAGAAGTCAAGAGTACATCGGGTTAGCTCGTGTAAACCATCGATACTCTCAATGGAAGGGACACAAGGCAAATTAGAATAATTGAGATGGAACTACTTACATAGAGATCAAAAATCTTGAACTAGAATAATTTAAAAGAGTTCAAGTGGACTTGCCTTTTTCTTGTAGATGATTCAATAAATTAATAAGAATAACGGGATCAGAATCCCGGGGAGCAATCCCAAGAATACGTGCAAAATGCATGCGAAAATACCAAATAGTGAATTCCACTCCACACCGAATCTCCCAGAATGCGGGACGGCAAAACTAGATTTGCTGCGGCCAGAACACGGGACACCGAATCGGCCAATAGAAATTCTTCTACACACCCGATCGGATCCAAAACAGGGGACAGCAGGATTGGGATCTGGTACGGCAAGAACACGAAACAACGGAATGTGACCAATCAGAACAACCCCAACACAATGGATCCACACTGAACAGGGGACAGCGAATAGCGGATCGAGGGCTCGAACACGGAACAACAACTTCAACCAATCGTAGCTCGTCTTCCTCCTTCTGCTTCTCCGACTGAGTGAGAGCGGGAGAGCGGGAGAGAAACTTCGGCGACGGTGCGGCACCTCAGTGGGTCTATGACGGCTGTCGACGATGTTGGTCGGGAAGCGACGCAACAATCGAGACGGCAAACGACTCCGGCAAAAGAGCGAAGCTCTATTTCGTGATTGAAAACAGAGGAAGGTGGAGACGACGTCTTCGGGCCTTGGATGGTGATGATGAGGCAGTGGGGACTCGCCGCGATGTGGAGGAGGTGATCGAGGAGATTGGGAGAGGGCGATTGTAATGCCTCGATTTTTCATTTAATGAAAAATTATTTTATTTTGCACGTAGTGTGCACGTGCAATATTTTTGGTTGAATTAAATGTTATGATTATTTTCATTATGATGAGTATAAATATTTAAATATGTGCTTTTTAATTATTTGTTTTACAAAGCCTTCTTTCAATTAGACAAAAAGCCTTTTTCTTAAAGCCCAAAGTTTAATTCATTTATTTTATTTTAAATTATTATTTTGGCCCAAAAACTAAAGCCCATGAGCTATTTTATTTTTAAATACAACTTGTCATGTAGAACACAATTTAAAGATTATTTTTATACAAAATTTAATGTACAAATTTTTATGGAGACCAAGTTGCATGCACGTGCGTTGCACGTACACGTGCACAAGCACACTTGCATGGCCGGTTGTGAGTTTGGAGGGAAACCAAAATTTTGAGTGGGATCATGGTGGAGTGGTTACTTGATCATGGGTAGTTAGTGTAACTCCTCCTTAGATCTAAGCCATTTGTTCCTAACTCCTACTTCAATCTTAGCCATCCATTCTTCCATTTTTTTAGTATAAATACCCCCTCTCATGGCTAGTATTCTTGTGCAAATTAATTCTTCCAAACCTATAGTTCAATTACATTATCTAGTAGTTAGTAAGTGAGTAAAAGATTGAGAGATTGTGTGGGTTTGTGCTTGCAACAAGAGGAGAAGGAGAGGCCGGCATCCAAGAAGGGGAGCTCTCGATATGGTGTGCTTGGAGACTTGTGTGCGCGTCGACTAGGAGGAGGAGCACTCTCATTGCAAGGAAATTCGTTTAGGAGGTTGCTAATTGTAATTTTCTTCAATAAGGTGGGTAAATTTTCCCTATTTCTAAATAGGAATGCATGCTAGATTTAATTAGAAAAATGATGCATAAAAATGATTAATAAGAATGCACATTTAATTGGAAAAATGATCTATAATTGATTGAATTGTTGATATGTAAATTGTATGTGTATCTATTGTTAAAATTCAAGTTGTGTGCGATATGAATATGGCTATGAATTGTGTAAAGAAACCTTCGTTAGTAGCATGAAAAAATTTATGTGCAAAGATTAGTATATTGATAATGTCGCTTTATGTGCTAAATTGGAAAAAAAAAATTATGACATTGTAACGAATGAATTAAGATGCAATTATTATGTTTGGGAAATGAATAAGGGCAGAAAATTAGTATAGGGAGTAATGAAATTATAATGTCGAAAAAGAATGTATTAGTGGTAGTATATAAAATTAACCAAATTGTATGGTAGAAATGTGTTAATTATTGAGAAAAATATGTTTAATTATTTGAAAAAATTATTCTCATATACTGGAGTGTAATTCACGGTGGAAATGATTAATTTGGAATTTTTACAGTATGTTAGTAAGAACAACTTGAAATTAAATTTTCATGAACATCGATATATTTTAAATTACAGAGAGATTTGATTTAAATAAAGTTTAAGTTGTAATGGTGACAACCCAAGCCCATAGCTCGAGTGGTTGGATCATTCTTAATCGCTACAGTTTGTGTGGGGGTTTTCTCTGAGGTTGAGGGATCGAATCCCGTTGACACCATTCTTTTTATTTCAAACATTTTGAAAGAATCCGTTCGGTCGAAGAGCATTTAATGCTTTTCTCCCTTCTTCTAGACGGGTGTAGCACTCAGCCTAGTGGCTTGTGCCTTTGGTTGTTTCTCATGTGGTCGCTGGTTCGACCCTGACTTTCGGCTGTTGTTTATGTTGTGGGAAAAACAAATTTTTTTTGGATGTTTTGATAATCAAAAAAATATGGAAAAAATGTATTTATTATCTTAAAAATATGGAGAGTTTATGAAAAATAAATTGAGGATTATTTGCATGAAGTGGAGCATGTTTAGAGAATAAAAGTATAATTTAGAACTATAAATTCTACACTTGCATTTGTATAAAGTTGTAGCTTACAAAAGATTTAGAATGGAATATTGGAAAGGAAATACGAATAAAAAGGAATTATATGTAGTAATGTGAATTATTCTCGTTGGAGAATAATGTGACAAATTATGAAATGTAAATATTCATTCTTGATCGTATAACTAGCGATGTGGTTTTTAATGTGAAAATAATATTTCATGAGTTACATGATGAATAGTTGAATTTAATGTATAATTATGGACTATTGAATGATTTGGAAGACATGATTGGAAAAAAGAAATATTTTGAGTATGACAACTCAACATGTGAACTTATGAGTTGGAAACACTCAACTTTAGAATTTGTGAATGGGAATTGAAACAAAAGAGTAGCTAAGTCTCCCCTGGCATTTGGAAAGAAATGAAATGAAATTTGAAATGAAAGACCAAGGTTGGTTATGTTTGAATGAATGAATAAGTCCGGTTTAGTGGAGAGGCTAACTCTAGTGCTTTGATTTTGTTCATGATTCTAATTCATTAGAATTATGGATTAGTTACATAGTGAAGACATGATGAAAGTAAGAGAAAAATATTGAGTATGAGGGCCATTGGATCAGCGGCGAGAGTGTATCCCAGGATGTCCCATGATGAGTCAAGGCGAGGACACTGCTCCAAAGTACCGTCCCGGTGGCGACGTTCGTGGGATGTTTGAAGACTACGGGTGGTGTCATGTCTATGGTAGGAGCTGAATTACCACAGGATGCCTGCATGATGAGTCATGTGTCGGTGCGATGGAATTCCCTCTAGGGCACCTAGACATGAGTTCGTAGGTCAGAAACATCTAGGATGCTTACCGTAGTTACAGTAGTAGATTAAGTCATGGCGAGGGATTGAACCCTACAAAGATGAAGAACGATTAAGGGCTTGCCCTCGGACCTATGTAGTTTGGGATGCATAGAATCCGAACAAGTGCGCATTAGTATCATATAATATAAATAATTGCATTAAGGACTAAGTGCACAATCACAACACGACATCATTAGAGTATTCCCTTTAATTTGGTATGTGACAAGTTTGTGTTTGTTAAATATGGAAAATAAGTTATACTATTTCCGGCATAGAGAGGATGGCCGTGTATAATGTTCGTTGGTTGAATAAACTGACGTACCCACAGTCTTATATGCAGGTAAGTGACATGATAAAGATTAAAGAGGAACAGAGGCTTAAAGATTATTCGATGTTGTTGTACATTTATTTAAATGTTGTAAATTCACTTCCGCTGTGCAATGTAAAGTATAATATTTTTCATGTAACTCTGATGTAAAGTGAAAAGTTCAAATTTCCTTGTAAAATTGTACTAAATGAAGTGGAAAGATCCTATAGAACTCTCGAATTCAGTTGTATTTGGGATTCGGGGCGTTACAACGATGGTGGTTCGAAAGTGAAGTCGGAGTGGGTTTCGGTGGTGCTTCAATGGGTTCGACGAGGTCTCGATGGCGGTGAGTTGTGAGGAGCTCGAGTGCGATGGCAACTGTGAGGTAGAGGAGCGAAGTTGAAGACAGAGGTTGCAGTCGAGGATGGAGCGGAGTCGAGGTGATGTTCAGGCGGCGACGGGGTGAGTAATGGTGGTGTAGGCTGGCGACGAGGTGGCGACTGGGCAATGCTGATGGTGATGGCAGCACGATTGGAGGTTGAGTGGCACTCGGAGGCAAGGTGAGCGGTGGAAGTCGAGGTGTCGATGAGGTAGGCGACGATGGCGGAGTGCAATCGAGGGTGTCGCGAGGTAGGCGATGATGGCGGGAAACCTCGAGGGTGAGAGAAGGAGCGGGTTGGAGACAGGGAAGAAGAGTTGGGGGGGGGGGGTTTGGGTTTCTGTTTTTGTTGGGGAAAAGAAATAGAGAGAGGGAGAGGAAGTAACGGGGGAGAGAGCCTAACGGGAGGGGATTTTAATAAAATAATAATTAAAGTAGTGGGTAGTTGGAGATATTGGGGGAGATCATGAAGATACGGGGGATTGTGCAGAGTGGGAAAATTGTGGAGAAAATTGTATACGGTGAGTATATGGGTTTGTGGGTTTAGGGTTAGAGTCCAATAGGAGATGGGATTGGGTTTGGGCTAAAATCCAACAAGGGATGGGCTACTCTTTGGGCTTCAAATCAATTAATTAAATAACATAACATATATCAAAATCAATGGGCTTTAACCAAAAATAATAATAATAAGGATAATAATAGAAATAACAATGATAATGATAATAATGTGTATAAAAGTAGAATTTGAGATTAATCCATTTATTAGAATCCAAACAGTAATAATATAACATATAAATAGTCTATCAATTATAAATAGAAAGATACATTGTTGTTCAAGGTAAATACAATTGCCTATTTGGCAAAATACTTAGTAGAAGACCCGAATCAGTTTAGCACAAAACAGGTTTATAAATAATCAAAATACGGAAAAATATTCAGAAATACGTATTTGCGGGAACAGGGGTTACAAAAACCATAAGTTGATATCTTGTTACAATAGCAATTGGAAATTACAGAAGAGATAACCCTACGATAAGAGCCACACGATCTAACTTGAAGAGCAAGTTGGGCTTTTCACGAATCAGCCAGACTCAAGCCCAAAACTCATCAATGTCGTGAACGGTCGACTATCCAACAAGACGGTCGATTGTCCTCCTTCCCAGAAGACACTGTACAGGGGTCGGTCGACTGCACCTGAGTTACTGTCGACCGCAACCTCCCTCTGCTGTTGTCGCTGACTATTTCCTTCTTGCCTCCACTCCGTCTCCAATCGTCTCGATCCCTTCATCGTCTTATCGTCTTCGTATCCAACATCGTATGCAAGACAAAAACCCAACAATCTCCACTTTGGATTGCATACACATGATTCCATACCTGTGTGATTTAAGACTCTTCTAGACCTTTCTTCTCCGCTTTGTAAACAACACGATTCTATGGCTTCTTCTACCAGTTGAACAAACCTCCACCTGTTTTCCTCCAGCTGTATTGTAACACCCGTTCCCGTAAATACATATTTTCTAAATATTTTCTGTATTTTGATTATTTACAATTTTTTTTTAAACTCGATTTGGGCCTTCTATTAAAATCTTTTCGAGCCGGGAATTATATTTACTTCAAACAATAGTATATTCTAACTTTATTGTTTACATTCTAAGTGATCGGCTATTTATATCCTATTTTATTACTATTTGGATTTTAATAAACTTGTTTATCTCAAATCATATTGATTTGTATATCATTATTATTATTATTGTTATCAGTACTATAATGAGTATTTTTACTATTAATATTATTACCTTTGATTGTTAATTTAAAAATCTATTTCTATTGTTAATTGTATTTGTAGTTATGTCAAATAAATTTCATATTGTAGTACAAAATATTTTTGTTATATAATTCTACATTTTTATTAGTTATTTTATTTTCCCTAATGGATTTACACCCATTTAATACCCAAAACCTTATAACCTATCTCTTAATGGATTCAAACCCGCATCCATTATCCCAATACCCTATAACCATATTCATATATAACCCTACTAAACATACCCTAGAAACCCTAACCCTAAGCTCCCGTGCAAACCTATTTTTACACAGCCGCCAACCTCTTCACCTTCCCCCCCCCCCCCCCCCCCTCTCTCTCTCCCTTCCTGTCTACCCAAAACCCATCCCTGCTCCCGACCTTCTCCCCTGCCGAGTGCACCCACCTGCCTGCTCGCGACCCCCATGCCGTTAGCCCTCGACCTTTCCCTTCTCCTCCCTCAATAGCAGCGCTCAGGTGGTCCCTCCTTCTTGCTGCGATGCCAGTGCCGCCCCGTCTTCTGAGCAGCACTATCCCGACGCTGCCCTGCCTCCCTGTCGTGACTCCTCTCGACGACGCAGCCAGTGCAGCGCCGCCCCTACCTCCTGTCGTCATCGGCAATGTCGATAGCATTGCCGGCAGCCCCACAAGCGCCCCGCCACTGTCTTCCCTCAGCCGCCACCATCCCCCTTCCTCGCCCAGTCCACCGCCGCACGCCGCCGCCAGTCAAGCCACTCTCTCTCTCTCCGCTGTTGGTGTCCGGAGGTAGGAGAAGGTTAATTACGATGTTCGCTGTTCAGGTGTGAGAGTTTGGGTTTTGGGATCGTTGTTTGGTGTTTGGAGAGAGGGAAGGATTTGATTGGCTGTACTTGCTGTTTGGTGCTTGGGAACTGGATTCGTTGTTTTGGAGTTCATTTGCTGCATGGGGATTTGCGATCTTGTGCTCCGGTGTTTGCCGTTCGCTATTTTGCATGTAGATTGCACGTAATTCCGTGTTTCCGTGTGGATTCGTCGCCCAGGATTCTTATCACGTTATTCACTTCATATTCCGAGTCGCCACCTAATAGGCAAGCGTCTCTTGAACTCATTTTTTATGGTTTCTAGTTCAAGAAAATATTTCTTAAAATTCGGCAAGTAGTAATCAATTTGAATATCACATTTAATTGAACTCTGTTGTTTCTTTATTATATAATGCTATTTGATTCATAATTGTCGTATCGTGCCATTGCTATTGAAATAAAACTTGAACCGTAAATTTATTGTAATATGGAACATTCAAATATACTGCCTTGTCATTCGCTCGAGTTGTACAGAGGTTTCGACCCGGTTCCTAATACAATAACTTAAAATCTTGCACATAGAAATTGTAGTGCACTTAGTCCATATATTGTTATATTTTGCATATAAACCGTATTTTCCATATTTAATGAATTGTACCATCTATATTTCATGTATTGTATAGTCTTGATATCATTTTGAAATTGTACTAGTGCTACTGGTCTCATCGATTGTACATGTTGCATGAGTATTGATACCATCACCCACATTGATCACATGCATGTTCATAAATAATTGTTAATAAAAGAATGTTAAATCAAGCCGGGATTAAGGGTTGACCAAGATAGTTGATAATATAGTGACTGTACTCGGATGATGGCCAGTGATTATTGCCGTTATCGGTATTGTGTAAGAAATTACACATGTCCAGTGTTTTATTGTTATCGGCATAGTGTAAGAAATTACACATGTCCAGTGTTTTACCGTTATCGGCATCTTGTATGAAATTACACATGTCCAGTGTTATTACCGTTATCGTCATCATACCTAGTACATGAACTATAGAATCTACAACCTTAGTCTAAATGAAATTGATTGTATGCATGGAACCTGTAGTATGGGATGCAGTAGTTAGCGCATTAGTTAGGATTAAAATGAATAATAGACTTATAGACATAAATGAACACTGAACATTGACACTAACACTTAATATTAGTTATTAAACTTTGATTCCTGATTTCTGAATTTAGTGATTATCAACTTTTGATTTTGTTACCGTTTATCATTTATTGACTCCGATACAGTTCCAATTTCTATTTTTTATATAGTTCTTTATTTTCTATTTTACTGCTTCCTACTACTTTTCGCCTGAAGCTTGCTCTAACGGGTTCTTTTCCTCCTTGTTTTGAGTTGTGTCATTCAGGTACAATGATGGGTAACCGAAAGGAACTCGTCGAACTGTTACCGCATTGCATATTCTCGAATAATTTGATAAGTTCTTGTATTCCAGATTTGGTTATTGAATTTTATTCTCATTTTTATGATTATGTTTTCTGCGTGGTTGTGATTATTTCTTTTCATGTTGTTGAGTTAAGAGTGGTACAGCTTATGGATGATGTTAAACTCATTCGCTGGGCCATGTCACGTGCTCGTATTCTCGTATTTTGGTTAGCGGGGCGTGATAAGGTTTTTAGTCGTATCAGAGCCAGGTTAGACTCTAACTAGTTTGGGGATTTGACCTTGATTAGTTTGGGTTTAACCAGTCTAACTAAATAATATGCGTACCACGTCAATCACATGAACATGTAATAACCAACATATATCTGGATACTCCTCTCATTTGATTCCTCTTTTGATCCCTTCATATTCAGTTCTTCATTTTTTAGTTGTTTCGTCCCTTCCATTCATTCACATTCATTGATTCTTCACTGTGTATAATTTTATTCTTTTGTGTCCATATTCCTTTGATTCTGGAATTGTCCATTCTTTTCTTCCCGCTTGGTTCGTCGATCGGCATCGGTGGATCTTCAACGACATGTTAGAGACTTGTTTAATTCCTACGTTATTGCATATTTTTATGATATATTTATTGTGTAAATTTTCTACACTGCATAATTAATTTCTCATTCACATTTGCATTGTGCTTATGCATGTATTTTATTCCGTTTTTCTCCCTACTTTTATAAATCATTTTCACTACTACTATATTGTACTATTGTGTTTGATATTTATAATCTATACATCTATTTTGATATTCCATTGTGTCACTTTCAACTCAATTTCTTACTTTTCTACCATTTTTATATTACGAATTTCAAAACATAACATCATACTTAAATTAAATATCCCATATCCCTGTGCATATGGAAGGTTACATCTTCCATTTCACCATTTCGGTGCAACCTAACGTCGAGATGGCAAATATGCAACTCGATGTCAATGGAGGCAAATTGCAAATGGATGTCGGGGAGGCAAAATGTGCAACCGAATATCTAGACGGCAACCTGCAACCTGATGTCGTGAAGGCAAACATGCAACTTGATATTAAAGAGGCAAAATTTTCTACCTATTTGCTATCAAGACTTTTTACTTATATAATGAAACTAATGGTAAAGAAATATTTTCTTTATGACATTTTGTTTATACAATTACACTTTAGGTTTTCATACAATTTGAACTAGTATAGTTGATTTTACTCTATTCTGTGTTTACAATTTTTTTTTCTTTCATTTATGTTAAGATTGAGTACATCAACTATGGTCTAAGTTTTCGTTCTTTTGTGAATTACTATTTATTGCCACCGTTTTTCAATTCTTTAATATTTTAGATTTCTCACTTACTTTTGTTTCCACGTCCTAACTAATGATTTGACGCATACTTTTGTAATATTTAATGAACTCCTTTGAAGTCTTCTTGCATATATATATTTTGGTCTATCTTGCTCGTTACTCTTTACTGTGTTTTTCGAGTATTGATTACAATGTCAACATTCACTAATTATTATGTCTTTTACATTTATTGTTATTAATATTTCCTTAGATAAATTGTTCGTATTTCTGTGTATCTTGACTGGTTATTTTCCCAAAACTATAACCTTTAAAATTTTGTGTTCCTTTATTGTTTGTATGGTTATCAACATTTTTATAGTTGGGTTTTATCTCTTCATTTTGACTTCTTATTCTATGTGAATAATCTTCCTATTTTCTTACGTAGGAGATTAATAGTGTATTTTGACATCACTTCCATTTATAATTGATTAACTATATATATTCCTGTTTGATTTATTTATAGAGTTGATAAGCCAAATTCTTATTTTGTTTTATAATGTTATTATTATTGCTATGGTTTTCGTTATTATTATTGGTATCATTATTAGTATTGATATTACCATTGCTATTATTGTTGTTGTTTTTATTATTTTATTATTGTTTTAATATTGAATTACCTTCATACAAAAAGATATGTTGAACCCAAATTATATTCTGTCTTGCATTATTATTCTTACCAGTATTGTTAATATATATATATATATATATATATATATATATATATATATATATATATATATATATATATATATATATATATATATTGTTATTATTATAGTTATTATTATTATTATTGTTATTATTATTATTATTATTATTGCATTATTTTCATGAATGTGTTGAATCCTATTCTGTCATGTATGTGTTATCATTATTATCGGTATTGTTAACATTTTTAATTTTATTATTATTATTATTACCAGTGTGATTAAGATGATTTTTATTACTATTATTATTATTATTTCTATTATTATTTTTAATATTATTGTTATTATTATTTTATTATTGTTATTATTATTCTATTATTATTGATATTATTATTTTTATTATTAATATTGCTGTAATTATTATTTTGTTAAAGTCCATTAGTCTTGATCTATAGCATATCCTTTAATTATTTAAATTGAAGCCAACTTTATATTCATTTTGCATTATTTATTTATATCTATCTTGAGCACATACTGATATGGCTAAAAATAGGATTAAATCGGGACCGTTCACATCGGAGACGAATCTTAAAGCTCAGGGGTAAAACGGTAATTTCACCTACTAACGGGTCCGAAGCGGGTACTGGGTCTCCTCCTCACAGATCCAACAACCCGCGAACGGATCCATCTCAACTGGGTACGGGTCCCGACCCGATACAAACCCAGACCAACAAGAGGAGATCAGGGTCACTGATTTGACTAAATCAACGGGCCTGATTTGCAGTTATCTTCTCACCGGAAATTAAGGGATTACATTCCTAATCTGATTACAAGGATTTTATGCCTTATCAGATCACAGGAATCACATTCCTAATCTGATCCCAACGGCGACTATAAATACCCCCCACCTACCACTGTTACAGGTTAATCACTTTTTGCCAACTTAAGCTCTTTTTTAATCATCACTGGTTACTGACAAGAGCGTCGGAGGGTGCGTCGCCGGGATCAACCCCGGTGTTTCGCACTTTCCTTGCAGGTGTACGGCGGGAGTCAGCAGCCCAACTCAAACGAACAGGTTCGGATCTGCTATTCAGGTTTTTCCACGAACCCACAAATTCTATCTGTTTACCCCCACACCAGAATTAGCGGTAACAGATTGACGCCGTCTGTGGGAACCCATACGAATAGCCTCCGCCTCTTCCTCGTCGACTGGCTCTTCTTCAGCCATGCCTCCCAGAAAAGTAAGATCCAGGGGGTCCAACCGTGGACCCAACCCTGTTGATCAACAGCAGGAAGTCCCCGTCCATCCCGCTCTGCAGCAGGGGCAACTTCCTCCTCCGGCCGAGGACCATTTCCAACAGGACCAGCCTCCTATTCTGAATCAGAAACCCCCTAACGGTCCCGCTGGTCCTAACCCGCAGAAGCAAAAGCTCCAAACTCCACTCGTCGACCACCTTCGACGAGCTCCCCTCGCGGCCGAGCTCCAATGGGGAGCTCCGAACTCCTCTCCATTGCCGAGCTCCAATGAGGAGCACCGAACTCCTCTCCATTTCCGAGCTCCAATGAGGAGCACCGAACTCCTCTGCATTGCCGAGCTCCACGACAGCGAGCTTCCCTCGACGAGCTCCGAGCTCCGAGCTCACAGTTCACATCCACTGCATTGCCGAGCTCCAACCTCCCGAGCTTCCTCTTCGCTGTCGAGCTCCTCCCTCACCCGAAGGAGCGCCGAGCTCCACACCCCAAGCTCCGTCGAAGCTCGAGCTCCATCTCCCATGGCTCCGTCGAGCTTTCCCCATGCCGAGCTCGACCCCTCTTCTCGTCTGCTCCGTCGTCGAGCTCTGACTTCGACTCCAACTCACTGAGCTCAAACCATCGAGCTCCAACCTCCGAACTCCTCGTCACCGAGCTCCTCGCCCGAGCTTCCCCCCCGAGGAGCCAACAAACCAACCGAAGGGCCCGCCGAGCTTTAAGACTCAGAATCTCCCAGCTCCTCCCAAGAGGTCTTCACCTTATTGTAGAGCTTCTTTTACATGGCTGCTCCCGCAACTTACTTACCTTAACCAACAAGTTCGGAGCTCACAACTCTCTCCTAGAGGTGCTTCTCAAACTTGTCTCCCAAACGGCTCTCTTCTAGAGCCGAGCTCTCCACTCTGCTCACCTCGGAGCGGACCTCTTCTCAACGAGTTTGGAGCGCACAACTCTCTCCTAGAGTTGCTCGCCAAACTCTTCTCCCAAACGGCTCTCTTCCAGAGCCGAGCTCTCCACTCCGCTCACCTCGGAGCGGACCTCTTCTCAACGAGTTCGGAGCGCACAAATCTCTCCTAGAGTTGCTCCCCAAACTCTTCTCCCAAACGGCTCTCTTCCAGAGCCAAGCACTCCACTCCGCTCACCTCGGAGCGGACCTCTTCTCAACGAGTTCGGAGCGCACAACTCTCTCCTAGAGTTGCTCCTCAAACTTGTCTCCCAAACGGCTCTCTTCCAGAGCCGAGCTCTCCACTCCGCTCACCTCGGAGCGGACCTCTTCTCAACGAGTTCGAAGCGCACAATTCTCTCCTAGAGTTGCTCCCCAAACTCTTCTCCCAAACGGCTCTCTTCCAGAGCCGAGCTCTCCACTCCGCTCACCTCGGAGCGGACCTCTTCTCAACGAGTTCGGAGCGCACAACTCTATCCTAGAGTTGCTCCTCAAACTTGTCTCCCAAACGGCTCTCTTCCAGAGCCGAGCTCTTCACTCCGCTCACCTCGGAGCGGACCTCTTCTCAACGAGTTCGGAGCGCACAACTCTCTCCTAGAGTTGCTTCCCAAACTCTTCTCCCAAACGGCTCTCTTCCAGAGCCGAGCTCTCCACTCTGCTCACCTCGGAGCGGACCTCTTCTCAACGAGTTCGGAGCGCACAACTCCCTCCTAGAGTTGCTCCCCAAACTCTTCTCCCAAACGGCTCTCTTCCAGAGCCGAGCTCTCCACTCCGCTCACCTCGGAGCGGACCACTTCTCAACGAGTTCGGAGCGCACAACTCTCTCCTAGAGTTGCTCCTCAAACTTGTCTCCCAAACGGCTCTCTTCCAGAGCCGAGCTCTTCACTCCGCTCACCTCGGAGCGGACCTCTTCTCAACGAGTTCGGAGCGCACAACTCTCTCCTAGAGTTGCTTCCCAAACTCTTCTCCCAAACGGCTCTCTTCCAGAGCCGAGCTCTCCACTCTGCTCACCTCGGAGCGGACCTCTTCTCAACGAGTTCGGAGCGCACAACTCCCTCCTAGAGTTGCTCCCCAAACTCTTCTCCCAAACGGCTCTCTTCCAGAGCCGAGCTCTCCACTCCGCTCACCTCGGAGCGGACCTCTTCTCAACGAGTTCGGAGCGCACAACTCTATCCTAGAGTTGCTCCTCAAACTTGTCTCCCAAACGGCTCTCTTCCAGAGCCGAGCTCTTCACTCCGCTCACCTCGGAGCGGACCTCTTCTCAACGAGTTCGGAGCGCACAACTCTCTCCTAGAGTTGCTTCCCAAACTCTTCTCCCAAACGGCTCTCTTCCAGAGCCGAGCTCTCCACTCTGCTCACCTCGGAGCGGACCTCTTCTCAACGAGTTCGGAGTGCACAACTCCCTCCTAGAGTTGCTCCCCAAACTCTTCTCCCAAACGGCTCTCTTCCAGAGCCGAGCTCTCCACTCCGCTCACCTCGGAGCGGACCTCTTCTCAACGAGTTCGGAGCGCACAACTCTCTCCTAGAGTTGCTCCTCAAACTTGTCTCCCAAACGGCTCTCTTCCAGAGCCGAGCTCTTCACTCCGCTCACCTCGGAGCGGACCCCTTCTCAACGAGTTCGGAGTGCACAACTCTCTCCTAGAGCTGCTCCTCAAACTCATCTCACAAATGGCTCTCTTCCAGAGCCAAGCTCTTCACTCCGCTCGCCTCCGAAGCGGACCTCTTCTCAACGAGTTCGGAGCTCACAACTCTCTCCTAGAGTTGCTCCCCAAACTCTTCTCCCAAATGGCTCTCTTCCAGAGCCGAACTCTTTGCTCCGCTCACCTCCCAGGCGGACCTCATCTCAACGAGTCCGGAGTCCAACACTTGGTTCGATTCTACTTCGCAAGCTCGCTCCTAAGCGGGCTAGAAGTTGGTCGCCATTCGGAACTGCTCCCACAGCCGTTGAACAAACCAAACGATGGTTCGGAGTCCAACACTTGGCTCGATTCTGCTTCAAATAACTTGCTCTTCAGCGGGTTAGAAGTGGTTCGCCATTCGGAATTGCTCCCACAACCGTTGAATACCTCTACCGATGGTTTGGAGTCCAACACTTGGCTCGATTCTGCTTCAAATAACTCGCTCTTCAGCGGGTTAGAAGTGGTTCGCCATTCGGAATTGCTCCCATAACCGTTGAATACCTCTACCGATGGTACGGAGTCCAACACTTGGCTCGATTCCTCTTCAAATAACCTGCTCTTCAGCGGGTTAGAAGTGGTTCGCCATTCGGAATTGCTCCCACAACCGTTGACTACCTCTACCGATGGTTCGGAGTCCAACACTTGGCTCGATTCCTCTTCAAATAACCTGCTCTTCAGCGGGTTAGAAGTGGTTCACCATTCGGAATTGCTCCCACAACCATTGATTATCTCACATAAGCAGCGAGTTCGGAGCTACAGCTCTCCCCTAGAGTTTCTCCTCACACTCGTCTCACAAATGGCTCTCTTCCAGAGCCGAGCTCTTTGCCCCGCTCATCCCCGAAGCGGACCTCTTCTCAACGAGTTCGGAGCTCAAAACTCTCTCCAAGAGTTGCTCCTCAAACTCGTCTCACAAATAGCTCTCTTCCAGAGCTGAGCTCTTCGCTCCGCTCATCCCCGAAGCGGACCTCTTCTCAACGAGTTCGGAGCTCAAAACTCTCTCCTAGAGTTGTTCCTGAAACTCATCTCACAAATGGCTCTCTTCCAGAGCCGAGCTCTTCCCTCCGCTCGCCGCCGAAGCGGACCTCTTCTCGACGAGTTTGGAGCACAACTCTCTCATAGAGTCCCTTCTCACACTCGTCTCACAAATAGATCTCTTCCAGAGCCGAGCTCTTCACTCCGCTCGCCTCCGAAGCGGACCTCTTCTCCACGAGTTTGGCGCACAACTCTCTCATAGAGTCCCTCCTCACACTCGTCTCACAAATAGCTCTCTTCCAGAGCCGAGCTCTTCGCCCCGCTCATCCCCGAAGCAGACTTCTTCTCAACGAGTTCGGAGCTCAAAACTCTCTCACAGAGTCCCTCCTCACACTCGTCTCACAAATAGCTCTCTTCCAGAGATGAGCTCTTCGCCCCGCTCATCCCCGAAGCGGACCTCTTCTCAACGAGTTCGGAGCTCAAAACTCTCTCCAAGAGTTGCTCCTCAAACTCATCTCACAAATGGCTCTCTTCCAGAGCCGAGCTCTTCCCTCCGTTCGCTGCCGAAGCGGACCTCTTCTCAACGAGTTTGGAGCACAACTCTCTCATAGAGTCCCTCCTCACACTCGTCTCACAAATAGCTCTCTTTCAGAGCCGAGCTCTTCACTCCGCTCGCCTCCGAAATGGACCTCTTCTCCACGAGTTTGGAGCACAACTCTCTCATAGAGTCCCTCCTCACACTCGTCTCACAAATAGCTCTCTTCCAGAGCTGAGCTCTTCGCTCCGCTCATCCCCGAAGCGGATTTCTTCTCAACGAGTTCGGAGCTCAAAACTCTCTCCAAGAGTTGCTCCTCAAACTCATCTCACAAAAAGCTCTCTTCCAGAGCCGAGCTCTTCCCTCCGCTCGCCTCCGAAGCGGACCTCTTCTCAACGAGTTCGGAGCTCACAACTCTCTCATAGAGTCCCTCCTCACACTCATCGCAAATGGCTCTCTTCCAGAGCCGAGCTCTTCAGCTCCGCTCACCTCCGAAGCGGACCTCTTCTCGACGAGTTCGAGCACGACTCTCTCCAAGAGTTCCTCCTCACACTCGTCTCACAAACAGCTCTTTCCCAGAGCCGGGCTCTTCCGCTCCGCTCACCTCCGAAGCGGACCTCTTCTCGACGAGTTCGAGCACGACTCTCTCCAAGGGTTCCTCCTCACACTTGTCTCACAAACAGCTCTTTCCCAGAGCCGGGCTCTTCCGCTCCGCTCACCTCCGAAGCGGACCTCTTCTCGACGAGTTCGAGCACGACTCTCTCCAAGGGTTCCTCCTCACACTCGTCTCACAAATAGTTCTTTCCCAGAGCCGGGCTCTTCCGCTCCGCTCACCTCCGAAGCGGACCTCTTCTCGACGAGTTCGAGCACAACTCTCTCCAAGAGTTCCTCCTCACACTCGTCTCACAAACAGCTCTTTCCCAGAGCCGGGCTCTTCCACTCCGCTCACCTCCGAAGCGGACCTCTTCTCCACGAGTTCGGAGCTCACAACTCTCTCCAAGAGCTCCTCCTCGCACTCGTCTCACAAATGGCTCTCCCCCAGAGCCGAGCTCCTCACTCCGCTCATCTCCCAGGCAGACCTCTTCTCGACAAGTTCGGAGTTCACAACTCTCTACTAGAGTTCTTCCTCACACTTGTCTCATAAATGGCTCTCTTCCAGAGCCAAGCTCTTCCCTCCGCTCGCCTCCGAGGCGGACCTCTTCTCAACGAGTTCAAAGCACGACTCTCTCATAGAGTCCCTCCTCACACTCGTTTCACAAATAGCTCTCTTCCAGAGCTGAGCTCTTCGCTCCGCTCATCCCCAAAGCGGACCTCTTCTCAACGAGTTCGGAGCTCAAAACTCTCTCCAAGAGTTGCTCCTCAAACTCATCTCACAAATAGCTCTCTTCCAGAGCCGAGCTCTTCCCTCCGCTCGCCTCCGAAGCGGACCTCTTCTCAACGAGTTCGAAGCACAACTCTCTCATAGAGTTCCTCCTCACACTCGTCGAAAACGGCTCTCTTCCAGAGCCGAGCTCTTCCCTCCGCTCACCTCCGAAGCGGACCTCTTCTCGACGAGTTCGAGCACGACTCTCTCCAAGAGTTCCTCCTCACACTCGTCTCACAAACAGCTCTTTCCCAGAGCCGGGCTCTTCCGCTCCGCTCACCTCCGAAGCGGACCTCTTCTCGACGAGTTCGAGCACGACTCTCTCCAAGGGTTCCTCCTCACACTCGTCTCACAAACAGCTCTCTTCCAGAGCCAGGCTCTTCCGCTCCAGCGGACCTCTTCTCAACGAGTTCGGAGCTCACAACTCTCTCCTAGAGTTGCTCCCCTAACTCTTCTCCCAAATGGCTCTCTTCCAGAGCCAAGCACTTTGCTCCGCTCACCTCCAAGGCGGACCTCTTCTCAACGAGTTCGGAGCTCACAACTATCTCCTAGAGTTGCTCCCCAAACTCTTCTCCCAAATGGCTCTCTTCCAAAGCCAAGCACTTTTCTCCGTTCACCTCCAAGGCGAACCTCTTCTCAACGAGTTCGTAGCTCACAACTCTCTCCTAGAGTTGCTCCCCTAACTCTTCTCCCAAATGGCTCTCTTCCAGAGCCAAGCACTTTGCTCCGCTCACCTCCAAGGCGGACCTCTTCTCAACGAGTTCGGAGCTCACAACTCTCTCCTAGAGTTGCTCCCCAAACTCTTCTCCCAAATGGCTCTCTTCCAGAGCCAAGCACTTCGCTCCGCTCACCTCCAAGGCGGACCTCTTCTCAACGAGTTCGTAGCTCACAACACTCTCCTAGAGTTGCTCCCCAAACTCTTCTCCCAAATGGCTCTCTTCCAGAGCCAAGCACTTCGCTCCGCTCACCTCCAAGACGGACCCCTCCTCGACAAGTTGGGAGCACAACTCTCTCCTAGAGTTTATCCTCACACTTGTCTAACAAAAAGCTCTCTTCCAGAGCCGAGCAAGCGCAATCCGACCCCAACATCACAGAGCCCGGTCGGCAACCGAGCAAGTGCCCATCCGAGGCTGTAAACGGAGAAAAAACACTTTCTCCTCAACATTCGTGTAAGATCTCGATCAGACGGCCCAGATCTTGCCAGCTGCACTAAACGACAAGATAGTGTTTTCTTGGTAACTGTTCCCGCCTCGAGATCCGCGCTGAGATCAACGGTTCAGATCGCTCCAGCAGCACTAAACGACAAGATAGTGTTTTCTTGGAAACAGTGCCTCTTCCTAGCCCAAGGGTCTTCCTAGCACATCTTACAAGGGTCTTCCTAGCACAAGGGTCTTCCTGGCACATCTTCTCCGCCCCTAGGAGTGAAGCTCCTCTGCCAAAATCCCTGAGACCAAAACACTCCCCAACTTCATGAAGACAAGGATGTTGCGGGGCTGTTTTGACCATGAAGGAGAGCGGGTCTTCATCCCACTCCTAAAGAGAAGTTGTAGATCTTCGAACTAGCTTCGAAATGAGGGGTCGCACGCCCCGATCGGACCTCCGTAGCACCAGGAAAGGGGATCTCAATACAGCTGCGCCGAATAGCTCGGAAATCCGAACCCGAACCACTGTCAAAATCGAATCCGAGCTCTTCCCTCCGGTCGGCTGCCGAGCAAGTGCCCATCCGAGGCTGTAAACGGAGAAAAACACTTTCTCCTCAACATTCGTGTAAGATCTCGATCAGACAGCCCAGATCTTGCCAGCTGCACTAAACGACAAGATCGTGTTATCTTGGGAATTGGGCCCGTCTCGAGATTCGTGTCACCATTCAACCGTCCAGATCGAGCCACGTAGCTCGGGTCTACCATCCGAGTTACTGCCATACTGAGCTGCAAAATGGTCAAAAATTTGCCTCAAAATCCGTGCTCGGATTCGCCGAACAAGACGCCCAAAAAAAAAAAAGAAAAATGGTACAAGGGGCCGGGTTCGGACCCGTTAGGGTCCTTAAACCCGAACCCGCCTCCGCCACATCGCCCCTCTTCTCCAACACACCTGGCGCCAAAAGCAAAAACCAAAAGCAAAAAAACCCAAGCTCGCCTCCGTGCCTCACCATCACCTCGACGAGCTCCGGGCTCCACCATGGCCAAACGAGCAAGCTCCGAGCTCTCCACCAACGAGCTCCGAGCTCTCAACGAGCGAGCTCAGAGAGACGAACTCCGAGCCTCACTCAACTCCGAGATCTCCTTCGCGAGCTCTTTGCCTACCTCCCATGCCGAAACTCCAACTTCACAAACTCCGACGTGCCAAGCTCCCCCTACGCGAGCTCCATCGCCATCGAACCGAGCTCCCGCTCCGGAAGCTCCGAGCTCCGAGCTCTTCCCTCGACGAGCTCCGAGCTTCGAGCTCGCCACCATTAGAGCTCACAGTTCACCTCCAAGCTCCATTCCGACTCTGAACCCTTCACGAGCTCCCCTCGCCGTGGTCGACCACTGCTCCTCGCCGACCACCACGTCGCGAGTGCCGACGACCACCTTCGAGCTCCGAACGCCACCACCGAGCTCTCTGTCCAAGCTCCGAACCCATCGACGGAGTTCCCCCGAGCTCCGCGTACGACGAGCTCCATAAGCTCTCCTAGCCAAAAGCTCCACCTCCATGGCCGAGCTCCATCTCGCCGACCTACAGTGACGAACCCATTACTGACGAGCTCTTCCCCACCGAGATCGAGAGCTCCACCTTCGTCTCCACTACAGTGCCGAGCTCCATCTCCGACGAACCCCACTCCGCTCGTCGCCTCTCGCCGAACTCCCAAGCTCCATGTCGCATCCCGTCCATCACGAGCTCCGCTGTGGCCTTGACGAGCCCCACGCCGCTCGTCGCCTCCCGCCGAGCTCGCCGAGCTTCAGTGGCGCGCTCAGGGACGGAGACGGAGGCGGGGTCCGAGGCGTGCATAGGTCGAAGGCGGAGAGGAAGAGAGGAAGAAGAAGAAGGAACAGGGCAGGAGTAAAGAGAGGAAAAAGGAAAAAAAAAAATATTTTTTTTTTATGCCACGTGGCGAGCCACGTGGCTTCACCTCATTGGTCGACTCCGGATCGGATCCGAGCTGCGCACAATTCGCCACAGTCGCTCGGTCGGCTGCCGAACAAGTATCTTTCCGATCCTGCAAACGGAGAAAAATGATACCGAGCAACTCCAACCGTTGGATCTTAACGAAAATCGCGCAAAATCGATGAACGGCCCAGATCGCGTCACGTCTGCACAAAACGACAAAATAACGATTTTTCGAAAAACGTGCCTCCTCGAGATTCGTGCCAGGATCCGACGGCGCAGAACGCGCCACGTGTCAGGTATTATTTAATTTAATTAATTTATTTATTTAATTGTTTTTTTATTTAAAAAATCGAAAAAATTAATTAAAAATTCTAAAAAATAATTATTAATTCAGAAAAAATATTTTAAAATTCTGGAAAAATAATTATTAAGTTAGAATAATTAATTAATATTTTCGATAATTAATTATTTAATTCGAAAAATGAAAAAAAATTCAAAAAAATGAGAAAAAATTCAGAAAAATCTGGAAAAATCACCAAAAATCCAGAAAATTCTGAGAATATTTTTGGGCATTTTACAAGCCCATAATAACACCGTTATACCCCAAGCAAGATCCAAAACTCCCTTAAGAACACCGATAAAATCCCGTACGCCATTAGAATAGTAAAACTACTCCTCAAAGACTGAAAAACTCAGTCTCTAAGAGTGGGGGGCTCGTGATATGGCTAAAAATAGGATTAAATCGGGACCGTTCACATCGGAGATGAATCTTAAAGCTCAGGGGTAAAACGGTAATTTCACCTACTAACGGGTCCGAAGCGGGTACAGGGTCTCCTCCTCACAGATCCAACAACTCGCGAACGGATCCATCTCAACTGGGTACGGATCCCGACCCGATACAAACCCAGACCAGCAAGAGGAGATCAGGGTCACTGATTTGACTAAATCAACGGGCCTGATTTGCAGTTATCCTCTCACCGGAAATTAAGGGATTACATTCCTAATCTGATTACAAGGATTTTATGCCTTATCAGATCACAAGAATCACATTCCTAATCTGATCCCCACGGCGACTATAAATACCCCCCACCTACCACTGTTACAGGTTAATCACTTTTGCCAACTTAAGCTCTTTTTTAATCATCACTGGTTACTGACAAGAGCGTCGGAGGGTGCGTCGCCGGGATCAACCCCGGTGTTTCGCACTTTCCTTGCAGGTGTACGGCGGGAGTCAGCAGCCCAACTCAGACGAACAGGTTCGGATCTGCTATTCAGGTTTTTCCACGAACCCACAAATTCTATCTGTTTACCCCCACACCAGAATTAGCGGTAACACATACTCTCCTTGATCCTGGTGTTTCATTCTTGTCTTCCTGCTCGGTTCGTCGATTGGTGTCATGTGGCTACAGCGACATGTATGTTGCTCGGGACATCACCATCGGAGTAGCGCAGTGGAAGCGTGGTAGGCCCATAACCCACAAGTCCCAGGATTCTCATATTTCTTCTTCCTTGCATTGTTTGCTTCCCTCTGTTCCTTGTATTCATCCTCATCTGTTGACACCTTGATTGGTTCAATTCTTCCATTCCAGTTCTGCCTACTCCATTATATTGCCCTGTTATCTTGTGTTGTTTCTTTGCTTTTGATACTGTTTATTTTTTTTAATGCATTCCATTTGACATCATTGTTATCCATTTCCCTTCTTATTCTGGTGTTGCCACCGTTTTGACTTTTCCTTGGATCCCTGGTTTTGTTACCCCGTTTATGTTTGTTGTTGCCGTGTCCTATGTACCGCCTATGCAAATTTCGAGGACAAAATTTTGTTGTAAGGTGGATAGGATTGTAACCCCCGTTCCCGTAAATACATATTTTCTGAATATTTTCCATATTTTGATTATTTATAAATTTATTTTCTTTTAAACTCGATTTGGGCCTTCTATTAAAATCATTTCGAGTGGGGAATTATATTTACTTCGAATAATAGCATATTCTAACTTTATTGTTTATTTTCTAAGCGATCGGCTCTTTATATCCTATTTTATTACTATTTGGATTTTAATAAACTTGTTTATCTCAAATCCTATTTTGATATGTATATCATTATTATTATTCTTGTTATCAGTACTATTATGAGTATTTTTACTATTAATATTATTACCTTTGATTGTTAATTTAAAAATCTATTTCTATTGTTAATTGTATTTGTAGTTATGTCAAATAAATTCCATATTGTAGTACAAAATATGTTTTGTTATATAATTCTACATTTTTATTAGTTATTTTATTTTTCCTAATAGATTAAAACCCATTTAATACCCAAAACCCTATAACCTATCTCTTAATGGATTCAAACCCGCATCCATTAACCCAATACCCTATAACCATATTCATATATAACCCTACTAAACCTACCCTAGAAACCCTAGCCCTAAGCTCATGTGCAAACCTATTTTTACTCAGCCGCCAACCTCTTCACCTTCCCCTCTCTCTCTCTCTCCCTTCCCATCTACCCAAAACCCATCCCTGCTCCCGACCTTCTCCCCTACCGTGTGCATCCACCTGCTTCCTCGTGACCCCCACGCTATCAGCCCTCGACCTCTCCCTTCTCCTCCTTCGATAGCAGCGCTCTCCTCGGTGGTCCCTCCTTCTTACTGCGACGCCAGTGCGCCGCCCCGTCTTCCGAGCAGCACTATCACGACGCTGCCCTGCCTCCCTGTCGCGACTCCTCTCGACGACGCAACCAGCACAATGCCGCCCCTTCCTCCTGTCATCGTCGGCAACGTCGACAGTGTCACCAGCAGCCCCTCAAGCGCCCCGCCGCTGTCTTCCCTCAGCCGCCACCGTCCCCTTTCCTAGCCCAATCCACCGCCGCACGCCGCCGCCAGTCGAGCCGCTCTCTCTCTTCGCTGTTGGTGTCCGGAGGTTGGAGAAGGTTAATTACGATGTTCGTTGTTCAGGTGTAAGAGTTTGGATTTTGGGATCGCTGGTGGGTGTTTGGAGAGAGAGAAGGGTTTGATTGGCTGTACTTTCTGTTTGGTGCTTGGGAACTGGATTCGTTGTTTTGGAGTTCATTTGCTGTGTGGGGATTTGCGGTCTTGTGCTGCGGTGTTTGCTGTTCGCTGTTTTGCACGTAGATCGCACGTAGTTCCGTGTTTCCGTATTCGTGGATTCGTCTCCCGGGATTCTTATCCTGTTATTCTCTTCATATTCAGAGTCGTCTCCTACCGGCAAGTGTCTCTTGAACTCATTTTTTATTGTCTCTAGTTCAAGAAAACATTCCTTGAAATCCGGCAAGTAGTAATTAATCTGAATATCACATTTAATTGAACTCCGTTGTTTCTTTATTGTATAATGCTATTTGATTCATAATTGTCTTATCGTGCCATTGCTATTAAAATAAAACCTGAACCGTAAATTTATTGTATTATGGAACTTTCAAATATACTGCCTTGTCATTTGCTCGAGTTGTACTAAGGTTTCGACCCGGTTCCTGACACAATAACTTAAAATCTTGCACATAGAAATTGTAGTGCACTTAGTCCATATATTATTATGTTTTGCATATAAACCGTGTTTTCCATATTTAATAAATTGTACCATCTGTATTCATGTATTGTATAGTCTTGATATCATCTTGAAATTGTACTAGTGCTACCGGTCTCATCGATTGTACATGTTGCATGAGTATTGATACCATCACCCACATTGATCACATGCATGTTCATAAATGATTGTTAATAAAAGAATGTTAAATCAAGCCGGGGTTAAGGGTTGACCAAGGTAGTTGATAATATAGTGACTGTACTCGGATGATGGCCAGTGATTATTACCGTTATCTCTATCATGTAAGAAATTACACATGTCCAGTGTTTTATCGTTATCGGCATAGTGTAAGAAATTACACATGTCTAGTATTTTACCGTTATCGGCATCGTGTAAGAAATTACACATGTCCAGTGTTATTACTATTATCGTCATCATACCCAGTACATGAACTATAGAATCTACCACCTTAGTCTAAACGAAATTGATTGTATACATGGAACCTGTAGTATGAGATGCAGTAGTACATGCATTAGTTAGGATTAAAATGAATAATAGACTTATAGATATAAATGAACACTGAACATTGACATTAATACTGAATATTAGTTATTAAACTTTTATTCCTGATTTCTGAATTTAGTGTTTATCAACTTTTGATTTTGTTACCGTTTATCATTTATTGACTCTGATATCATTCCAATTTCTGTTTTGTTATATAGTTTTTTATTTTCTATTTTACTGCTTCCTACTACTTGTCGTCCGAAGCTTGCTCTAACGGGTTCTTTTCCTCCTTGTTTTGAGTTGGGTCATTCAAGTACAATGATGGGTAACCGAAAGGAACTCGTCGAACTGTTACCGCATTGCATATTCTCGAACTATTTGGTAAGTTCTTGTATCCCAGATTTGGTTATTGAATTTTATGCTCGTTTATGTGATTATGTTTTCTACGTGGTTGTGATTATTTCTTTTCATGTTGTTGAGTTAAGACTGGTACAGCTTATGGATGTTGTTAAAATCATTCGCTGGGCCATGTCACGTGCTCGTATTTCGGTATTTTGGGTAGCGGGGCGTTAAATGTATCCCCCCTCAAAGGTACATCCTTATAGACGTAATCATGGAGGTGCCACCCTCCATACGAATTCCACCTACATCAAGGCTCTCTCCACCTTCCAACGGTATTCGGACGTTGCAATCTCGATTCGGTAATTCTAGTGACAACTTACTAGATGATGCTTTAGGAACAATAGGCTTCCATACACTCGGCAAAGTTTTCTTGCTCCCACAAAGCTGGTAGAGGTTGTCTGAACCTGCCCAATTTCTCTCTTACCCTACATTACCTTACGACGACTATCCCAAACAGTCAAAACTTCACCTCAAGCTATGTACCTGCAGGCACGATCGTCAAGAGTCCCCAAGGATATCAGATCCTGCTATATCGAAGGAATATGCATGACCTCTTCTAGTGTGAACCATTTACCATCTGGCATCTCCAATTCAACTGTTCCCTCATCCATTACTTCACAAATCTCACCGCTCCCCATTCTCACACTACGGCCTGTTGGCAACTTGTAAGTAGAAAACATCTCCATCCCGGAGCAAATATGAGAAGAACTTTCTGAATCAAGATACCAACTTGAATCCACATCTGAAGAACTTGAAATAAGAAGACATAGGTCTTCATACCTAGCTGGTTTACCTGAATCAGTTGTGCTGACTATATGAGCTTGTTCACCTTCTTTAGTAGCACTCTTCTAACTCAACCACTTGTAATAGTCTCTCTTTTAATGCCCAACTCCTCTACAATAGTGGCAACGAATCTTACCCTTGTGTGCCGCATCCCTTCCAATTTGTATCACCATCCACCACAAAGCACTCTGTAGAAATAGACTCTCCTTTATGAGTCTCCTTTCTCAGTTCATCTTCCTTCATATCCTTAATCACCCCGGTTACTGTAAGTGTCTCATTGGATGTCTTCTTGTGTAGCATGGTAATTATCAAATGATCATAAGAAGTTGGCAGTGAATATATAAAGTTTAAAACTTTATCCTCTTTGCTAAGAACATCAGCATTAATCGCCTTTAGTTCAGATATTACCTTATTGAACTCCATAATATGAGCTTGAAGATGGGTACCTTCCTTTATTGAGAACCTAAACAGCTTCCTCTTCAAATCCATCTGATCTAGAAAGGACGACCCCGAGTAGTCAGATTTGAGACTCACCCACAGACTCGCTGCACTTGTCTCCTTAAAAATATTACACTTGACTTCGTCCGCCATTTGCAACCAGATTAAACTTAAGTCTTTCAAACAAATCTCATTCCACTTCTCCTGATTAATTTCGGTTGGCTTCTTCTCTTCTAAGGCAAGGTGCAAGTCCTTCTGAACCAAAACATCATACATGTCCACTTTCTATAGATTAAAGTTGATCTTACAATCAAACTGCTTGATCTTCGTCTTTTGATCTGCCATCTCCTCTAAGGAACTCGTACAAACCCACGAACCTGATTGCTCTGATACAACTTGTTAGGAATTTGAGGATCTTGTTGAGTCTTTGACACAATCAACATAAACCAACAAGCATAACTAGATCGCACAAATCACACAATGCACACAAGAATTGTCCCGGTTGGGGATTTTGCCTTAATCTGGGGGAGGACGAACCGAGATATTATTTCAACTAGAGAAGATATAAGAATATTATAATTCTCACCACAACCCTCTCTCAAGCCTAACTGGAACTTGGTTGCTGCTTACAATGGAGAAACTCTCTCACCCTATCATATGAAGTACTCTCTTCTTCTATTCGGCACTCAATAGAATCATATCGTTCTAGGAATCATTTACATTGTATTTATAGATGTAGAGAAAAACCCTAAGTTGATATCTTGTTACAATAGCCATTGGATATTACAGAAGAGATAACCCTACGATAAGAGCCACACGATCTAACTTGAAAAGCAAGTTGGACTTCTCATGAATCAGCCATACTCAAGCCCAAAACTCATCAGTGTCGTGAACGGTCGACTGTCCAACAAGACGGTCGACTGTCCTCCTTGCTGGAAGACACTATACAGGGGTCGGTCGACCGCAACCTCCCTCTGCTAGTAAATATCATGCTGAAAAAAACTATTATGGATTGAGTTGGACACTTAAAGCGGATTCAAACTGAACATGTAAATGTCTTTAAATTTGTATCGATAAACTTGTAGTTCTCTTTAAAATCCATGAAGTTGATTAATTACATTGCCTGCATTGATCTATAAACTGTAAGTAGCTAGGGGTTAATAATCAAGGTTTAGTTTTGTTAATCTTTTGACCGAAAATCAATTCAATTGTCGATCCATGCGGTATTAATCATTTGAAATAATTAGTCATCTTCCACTATTGCATTGACCTCATTAAAAAGAGTTACATTCCTCGAACGGAAATGAGAATGTAGAAAGAAAAGAAAAAAAGAGTTAATGTGGAAAGAAAAGAAAAAAGAGTCAATATCTTTTTTTCTTAACTCTTGCTATAAACTAAGAGATTAAGAACAAATCCCTTTACCGCTTTCACAACATTTTTGTCGAGTTTAGGAAAGTAACTCGACACTCTTCAACCTGTGTCTGAAAATCTGCAATGTCAACTGATCAGACAAGAACTATTACATGGCAAATGTGAGTAGTTAGTAGTTGTGGGTGTTAGATATTATTATAGTCTCATATTAGTTATAGAGTTGTTTTGATATTTGTTCTCCACCTATATATCGGTGGTATTGTACTTGGTTGAACACAATTCAATATTCAGTATTGTTTTCATCTCTCTGATTTATCTTAACATGGTATCAGAGCCAGGTTATACAAATTTCGTCTCAAAATCCTAGATAACAATAAATAAATAAATAAATAAATAAATTTTAAAAAAAACCTTCATCTTCAACCTCCCGTCGAGATCCTCCCGTCATGATCCACTATCGTCGAAATCTTACCACCATACACAATCGTCGTCATCCATCGTCGTCCTTCATCCCGACGACCCAAATTGCCGCCTCCAGTCGAGACCCAAATCGCCACCGCCAGTCGTCTTGTTCCGCCTCGCCAAGTTGAAATCCCTCTCCAGATCCATCCTTATCGCTATCAGATCTCGCGTTTCTTGCTGGCCCCATTGGCTCACTCTCTCCTACCTCACCATCATCCCTCCCTTTCCGGTGCTCGTCACTTCCGGGTTCTGGTGGAGACCCGAAAGTGAGCCTATCCGACCCGATAAGGGATCTCCTCCGTCGCCGCCACTACCGCCACCTGCTCCTCCGCCTCCTCCTCCGGTTCCGATCATCATTGGTTTTGTGAAACCCTAACTTTAAGTTTGGAAATGGTTTTTTAGGTTTTGGATCCATCTATTTTTCTTTACTGTAAATATATATATATATATATAAAAAATCAAAAAAAAAATCAAAAAATCAAAAAAAAATCAAAAAAATCAAAAAAAATTTTTTAAAAATCAAATATATATATATATATATATATATATATATATATATATATATATATATATATATATATATATATATCTACAGGTACTACTACTTGATGGCATCTCAGTCTCTCCCACATATTTCTACTTCCACTGACTTCCCCGATGCAACCGCCTCTCATTCCTCCTCCAGATTCAAAAAGCAGCAGTGCCACTTTCAGTCTGCCTCCGGCCTCTTACCTTCTCCTTACAGCATTCCTCACCCTACCCCACCTCCACTTCCACCATCGGTAGCACCGCCCTACTCCCTACCCTGATCCAGACACCAGCAGCATCTCCCTCCATATTGTGCACTCAGTCACAGCAACGCTAGTCTAATTTCTCCTCACAGTTCTTCTTCCCTCACATCCTCGGCCATGCCCGTCACTTCGGCCTTGCCATCTCCTGCTGACTTGGCTAATCTTCAACAACGCCTCACTTAGCTGGAATTACTGCTCATGGGTCGGTCTATCAATGTTGGCTCATCTGCTCCTGCACTTTCTGCCACTCCCGTTATGAGTTCATTCTGGATTTTAGATTCTGGTGCATCACATCATCTCACTAGTAATCAGACAGTGTTCACACCTGCACAGCACTTCCCTCTCACTCTCCATCTCTACACACAGCTAATGGCTCACCACTTCTTATTACACACTCAAGGACAATTAACTCTCCCACTCTCACATTACCATATGTTCTCTATGCTCCTTATTTATCAATAAACCTTATTTCTATTAGTGCGTTGTGTGATAGTGGTCTTGTTATTACTTTTGACTCTTTATGTTGTTTTATTACTGATTCCTCCACCGTTTAGGAGTTGGGCATGCTAGTCATCATGGTCGTCTATATTATCTAGATTTTCTTCGTGCACATCACTCTCCTTCTAGTTTTGTCGGTATTGTTTCCTCTGATGCTGATCTGTGGCACAGAAGTTTAGGTCATATTAGCGCATCATGACTCCAGACAATAGCTCGTAGTGGTGTCCTTGGTTCTCTCACTTTTAAATATTTATCTGATTGTCAGGGTTGTCATTTGGCCAAACACATTGTCCTACTCTTTAGTCACAAAAGAACTTTCTGACATATGGGTACCCTCTCCCGTACCTTCGTGGAAAGGCTATCTCTATTATGTTGCCTTCATCGATGACTTCACTAGACATACATGGATTTTTCTTATGTATCACCGATCTGAGATACCGGATATTTACTGGTTCTTTACAACTATGATTCACACTCAGTTCGGTGTGCGCATTAAGAATTTTTGATCGGACGGTGCATGTGAGTACACTTTCACCACTATGATATCGATCCTTAGGTCTCACGACACCCTGTTTCAGCAACCATGCATTGTCACATCCTTGAGATGGCTCGTAATCTTTTACTCTCCTCTTCCGCTCCTCATTCTTTCTAGGCTGAAGCTATCATGACCTCTGTTAGTCTCATCAACATTACTCCCTCGTTTGCCCTAGCTGGTACGACGCGTTATGAGGCTCTTTATCATTCACCTCCCGACTACAGTATGCTCCATACCTTGGGTGCACCTGTTACGTCCTTTTTCCTCCTACTCAGCGTACGAAGCTCTCCGCTCATGCTACAAGTACGTTCACCTAGGTCTCAGTCCTGAACACAAAGGTTATCGTTATTTTGATCTATCAGCGGGTCGTGTCCGCATTTCTCGACATATATCCTTTGTGGAAGACTCCCCTTACTACCTAAATCCCCCTAAAGATACTAGATTTCTCGATTTCCTAGTTGTTGTTAACCCCCCGACTTTATTTTTCCGCATTCCTTTTGATCCCACTCCTCTGGCTCCATTCACATCTCATGCAGTTCTTACACCTGTTGTTCCCCTACCGAAACACCACCTGCATCCCCATAGCAGCCAACACCCATCCCGCATACTTCACCACCGACACATGCACCTACTCTACCATCCTCACCCCCACACCCTGTAACAACCTAAATTTTTATTTATGTAGAGTTTGTGATTTTACGTATTTTGCACGTATAATTTCATATGTATATTTTTCTTTTATAAAAATATTTCTTTATAGCATGAACAGGTAATTGTTCCTTTATTTTCCAAAAATACTATTTTAAAAAGCTTAGTTGAATTCTAGGCTTAATTGTCTCTTTTTAGCCCATCTTAATTAATAAATTAATTTAATTAGTTGAGACCATGGTTAATTGGCCCATTAGTGAGGCCATCTAACTTAATTTCTCTTTTTTTTAATCTAACTTGTAGTGTAGACAAGTTTAGTGAACAATTAATTTATTTACATGAACAAACTTGTAAAAAGAGGGGGTACTAGTTGGCACGTGCATGCACTAGAGTGTGCAATGCACACCCTTTTACCCTAGTCCGGATCATGCATAGGAGAGTGAGGGAGATGGGAGAGGTGGAGAGTTGGTTACTTCATCGTGGGTAGTTTCTATAACTCCCTAGTTCATCTAGACCCTTGATCCCTAACCATTTGATCTCATCCTAGCCCCCCATTCACTCCCTCAAAATTTGTATAAATACTCCCCCCCCCCCCCCCCCCCCCCCCACACTCTTCATTGACACACTTAAAAAATTTTGAAAAGAAAAGAATAGAAAGAAAGAAAGGAAAATTAGTGAGACAAAAGATTGAGTAGTTTGTGAAAGTGAGTGCTAGTGTGTTCTTCAACCTAGAGGTGGCCGGATTTTTCAAGGAGCAAAGGTGGAGGCTCGGGTTACTTGCTTACTAGGAGGAGAAGTCAATTTGGTGGCTCGATCTGGGAGGAGAATGCTTCACTTGTTCATTGTAGGAGATCCCTAGAAGTTTTGTTTGGTTTTTCTCTCCATTAAAGGTGGGAAATTTTCTCAAACTTCTAATTAGACATCATGCTAGGGTATGGTTGATAAAATTGAGAAGAAACTTTAGTTATTTTAGCCATGTGTTATGAAAATGAGACAAATTGTAATGGTTTGATTGTGTGTTAAAAGAATGTTAATTAGTTGCAAATTGTGATTGTTAGTTTAGAATTGACCACGCTACCATGCTTTAATTGATTGATTGTGCTAAACTAAGATGACATGATTGTATGTTTAGTTGGTCAAAATGATAATCATGCATAAATGTGATTCTGCTAATTCACTTGTTAATGATATGAAAAAAGGGATAATTGTTACTGAAATATTTAGTTAATAATAATAAAAATAATAAAAGGGGTCTATGAGAAGTTTTAATGCAAAATTATAAAGAAACTACATTTGTATGTGCTTATTCGAAATTATAGACAAAATTGTACTTAAAGAGGAAAATTACACTTTTTATGTCAAAAATTAAGTTTTATCTTACTGATATTTTAGAAATGCATAAAAATTCTATTCTGAAAATTATGAATGAAATTGGAGAAGAAAAGAGTTTTAAAATAGTTATTTTTATAAAAAATCAAAATGAATCGAAACTTGAATCAAACCCCTAAAAACCCAACTCATATCAGATTAGCCACTTGGACTATTTAGTTATTGGGTGCTTTCGGGTGCGCTACTATAGCGTGGGTCTAGTCCTTGTTCACGGGTTCGAAACTGGGCAGTATCCATGTTTTAAAAAAATTTTGGAAAAATCCAGTAACTGAAAGCGAGTTCTTAGGGATTTAAACCCTCTCCTTTGACGTGGTTGCGCCCTGTCCTTTCTGGTTAGCGCGTTGGGCCTGACCTTGGGTCGCTGGTCCACGATGCGCTGCACTGTAGCGTTGGGCTTGACCTTGGGTCGTTGGTTCGATTCCTGAGCTCGACATTTTAAAACCTTTTTTCAGTTTTATTGTTTTTCAATTGATTTTTGACCTTTAAAATTCAGGAAAATTTGTTTTAATTATTATAAAAATATATGGACTTCATGAAAAATATTTGCACACTATTTTGGCTTAAATTAAAGAGTGTGAGAAGTAAAAAAAATTGAGTAGAACTCCATAAAATTGATATTTGCATAAGTATACAAAAAAAGTGATTTTAATCTATAAGGAGTTATACTAAATTACAAACGATGATCTTTTATAAAAAGAACTTGAAATGTGTTTGTTTATGGATTTTATTCTTTATTTGGGTAATGTATGTATTTGAAAGATGAATGAAAATATGATTTTGATTTTTGGGAGAAAAAGAAATAATAGTACGGAAATCAAATGAAATTATTGAGACTTATTTTCTTGAATGAGAATGTTATAAATTGGAATTGAAATTATGTAAGAATTGACTTATAGAAAAGAAATGGGGAAAAATTATTCGAACTATGAAAAAGACTATATGAGTATGAAAACTCGATTTTGTGATTGTGAAGTGAAATTGAGAACTAGAGTATAGCTAAGCCTCATACCGGCATTGAAAAAAGATTTTTGAAATGAGATCTGAAATGAAAAGACCAAGATTTGGGTCGTGATTATTATAATTGGTTAAGACCGGTATAGTGGAAGTGTAACGCCCCGAATCCCAAAGACAACTGAATTCGAGAGTTCTACAGGATCTTTCCACTTAATTTAGTACAATTTTACAAGGAAATTTGAACTTTTCACTTTACATCAGAGTTTACAAGAAACTTTACTCTTTACATTGCACAGCGGAAGTAAAATTGTGTGAGAAGTAAAAAAAATTGAGTAGAACTCCATAAAATTGATATTTGCATAAGTATACAAAAAAAGTGATTTTAAACTATAAGGAGTTATACTAAATTACAAACGATGATCTTGTATAAAAAGAACTTGAAATGTGTTCGTTTATGGATTTTATTCTTTATTTGGGTAATGTATGTATTTGAAAGATGAATGAAAATATGATTTTGATTTTTGGGAGAAAAAGAAATAATAGTACGGAAATCAAATAAAATTATTGAGACTTATTTTCTTGAATGAGAATGTTATAAATTGGAATTGAACTTATGTAAGAATTGACTTATAGTAAAGAAATTGGGAAAAATTATTCGAACTATGAAAAAGACTATATGAGTATGAAAACTCGATTTTGTGATTGTGAAGTGAAATTGAGAACTAGAGTATAGCTAAGCCTCATACCGGCATTAAAAAAAGATTGTTGAAATGAGATCTGAAATGAAAAGACCAAGATTTGGGTCGTGATTATTATAATTGGTTAAGACCGGTATAGTGGAAGTGTAACACCCCGAATCCCAAAGACAATTGAATTCGAGAGTTCTACAGGATCTTTCCACTTCATTTAGTACAATTTTACAAGGAAATTTGAACTTTTCACTTTACATCAGAGTTTACATGAAACTTTACTCTTTACATTGCACAGCAGAAGTAAAATTACAACATTTAAATGAATGTACAACAACTTGAATAATCTTTAAGCATCTGTTCCTCTTTAACCTTTATCATGTCATTCCCTGCATACAAAACTGTGGGTATGTCAGTTTATTCAACCGACGAACATTATACACGGCCATCCTCTCTATGCTAGAAATAGTATAACTTATTTTCCATATTTAACAAACACAAACTTGTCACATATCAAACTAAAGGGACTACCATATTGATGTCGTGTTGTGATTTGTGCATTTAGTCCTTAATGCAATTACTTATGTTACATGACACTAATGCACACTTGTTCGGATTCTATACATCCCATACTACATAGGTCCGAGGACAAGCCCTTAATCGTTCTTCATCTTGTAGGGTTCAATCCCTCGTCATGACTTAATCTACTACTGTAACTATGGTAAGTATCCTAGATGTTCTATGAGTTACGAGCTCATGTCCAGACAACCTGGAGGAAAATCCCACGTCATGTCACGACGCATCGTGAAGACAGTCTGTGGTCAATTTAGCCTCCGTCATGGGACATGACACCACCCGCAGTCACCAAACATCCCACGAGCATCGCCACCGGGATGGTACTCTGGAGCAGTATCCACATCATGTCACGACGCATCGTGAAGACAGCCAGTGAATACTCTCACGCCGTCAATCCAATGGCCCTCATACTCATGTTTTTCTCCTACTTTCATCATGCCTCCACTATGTACTAATCCTTAGTTTTTATTAGAATCATGAACAAAATCAAAGCTCTAGAGTTAGCCTCTCCACTAAACCGGACTTATTCATTCATTCAAACATGACCAACCTTGGTCTTTCATTTCTTTCCAATTTCCGGGGGAGACTTAGCTACTCTTTTGTTTCAATTTCAATTCACAATTTCCAAAATTGAGCATTTCCAACTCATAAGTTCATTTTCATAATCATAACAGATTTTCTTTTTCAATGGCATGATCTCTAATTTATTCATAAGTCCATAGCCATACATGGAATTCAATTATTCCCTATGTATTTCATCAATATAATCACAACATTATTGAATATTCACATTTCGTATTTTCACATTATTCTCCAATGAGAATAATTCACATCACATTGCATAATATAATTTCTATCTTTATTTCATTTCTTTGCTAACATTTTATTTCAAGTCTTTTTGCAAAGTGCAACTTTCATAACATACAAGTGTATAATCATAGTTCTAAATTATACATTTATTTTCAAAACATACTCTATTTAATGCAAATAATCCTCAAATTATTTTTCACAAGTCCCACATAATTTTTGGATAATAACCATATTTTTTTCTAATTTTTTTCACTCATCAAAAATCACCAAAAAATATTTTTTTCCCAAATTTTAAACACTGCCGAGACCAGTGTTCGAACCCAGAACCACAGGAAAACCAACCGAAGGCACAACCACTGGGCCGAACGCGCTATGCGTTAATGAAGGGCGCTGAGAGCATTAAATGCTCTCGGCTGCAGTACTTTAATTTTTTTTCCAAAAAAATGCAAAAGTATGTTGCTAAGGGGATTCGAACCAACAACTCATGAGATCCGAACCCACTGTAGCGATTAAAGCCATCCCGACCACTTGAGCTATGCGCTCAGGTGGTCAATAATGCAACTCGAAATTTATTTAAATCAATTCTCTCTGTTATTTAAAATATTTCGATATTCAACAAGTCCTCATTTCATTTTGCTTTTATAAAATTTCTGTAAATTTCCAGATTGACTAATACCATCATAAATTATACTTCAGTATATAGAAAATAATTTTTTTCAATAATTAAAACATGTTTTTCATACAATTAATTCGAATTCTAAATTATCACTACCACATGTCTTCTTTTTCAACATTTCTTAACAATTAATATCACTAATCTCTTTATTAGCAAACTTCATATTAATTTCTTGTTTTTAATCATTTATCAAACATACAAATCTATATTTTAATTCATTCATTTCAATAAAACACAAAGATTCATTTAAACACATAAAGTATCATTGTTAATCTACTAACTTTTGTGTATAATTCTTGATGTAGATAATGAGATTTTCCGCAAGCAATCCATGGCCATATTCAATTCACACAAAATTTAGACTTTACTAATGGAACCACATAAAATTTCATATCAACATTTCAACAAATCAAGAGGTCATTTTTCCAATTAAAAGTGTACTCATTCTTAATTTTTTTCATGCATCATTCTTCCCATTCAAATCTAGCATGCATTCCTAATTAGCAACATGGAAAATTTACCCACCTTAGTTGGAGAGAAATACAACTAGCAACCTCCTAAACGAATGTCCTTGCAAACGAACGATCCTCCTCCTAGAAGCGCGCACACTAGCCAAACCCGAGCACTCCACAATGCCAAACCGAGAGCCCCTCTTTGATGCCGGCCTCCTTTGATTGATGCAAGCACAATTCTCCCACACACTCTCAATCTTTTACTCACTTGCTAAACTACTAGATAATTGTATTTTAAACTATAAGCTTGGAGGAAAAATAATTTGCACAAGAATACTAGCCAAAAGGGGGGGTATTTATACTAAAAATTTAGGAGAATGGATGGCTAAGATTGAAGTAGGAGTTATGAACAAATGACTATGATTTAAGAAGGAGTTACACTAACTACCCATGATCAAGTAACCACCACCCATGACTCCACTCAAATTTTCCCTTTTCCCTCCAAAGCTCCAACCGGCCTAGCATAAAAATGGTGCACATTGCACGTGTACGTGCAATGCACGTGCATGCAATTGCCTCCAAAAATTTGTACATTATATTTTACATAAAAATAAACTTTAAATTGTATCCTACATTACAAGTTGTAATAAAATAGCTCATGGGCTTTAGTTTTTTGGGCCAAAATAATAATTATAAAAAATAATAAATTGAATTAAATTTGGGCTTTAAGAAAAAAGGCTTTTTTTTGTCTAATTGAAAGAAGGCTTTATATAAAAATAATTAAAAGCAAAAATTTAAATATCTATACTCATCATAATGAAAATAATTACCAAAAATATTGCACGTGCATACTACGTGCAAAATAAATAATTTTTCATTAAATGAAAAATCAGGACATTACAAGACTCCCTCCTTAGAATAGTTCCGTCCTCGGAACTACAGTCAAGAGCGAGAAAAATAAACACTCACAACAAAAACAAAAAGATACAAAAATACAATCAAGCAAAAAGCTCAGGATAGTCCTTCAATATCCTCTCCTCAGACTCCCAAGTGGCCTCTTCAACCAAATGGTTTCTCCAGACTACCTTGACCATCGGTATCGTCTTATTCCTCAAGACTTTCTCTCGACGATCAACAATCTCGATAGGAGACTCGATGTAATTCAGATCCAACTGCAAACCGTCCGACACTTCAGGAAAATGATGACTCGGATCTAGAATATAACCTCTCAGCATAGACACATGAAAGACATTGTGCACCTGAGATAACTCTTCCGGTAATTCAAGCCGGTAAGCAGTTTTCCCGATCCTTTTCAATATCTTGTACGGGCCTATAAACCTCGGGGCTAACTTCTCGCCTTTGCCAAATCGAACCACACCTTTACTGGGCGATACTTTCAGAAAGACGAAGTCACCTTCCTCAAACTCAAGGTCCCTTCTCCGGTTGTCTACATTGCTTTTCTGCCTGCTCTGAGCTTCTACCAACCTTTTCCTGATCAGAACAATCTTCTCAGAGGTTTGCTGCACAAGCTCAGGACCAAACAACTGACGCTCCCCAACTTCAAACCAACAAACAGGTGTTCTGCACTTCCTGCCATACAAAGCTTCATACGGCGTCATCCCAATGCTAGTCTGAAAACTATTGTTGTAGGCAAACTCTACCAAAGGTAAATACCTTTTCCAACTGCCTCCAAGGTCTAGTATACAACACCGAAGCATATCCTCAAGAATACGGTTGACTCTCTCGGTCTGCCCATCTGTTTGCGGATGAAAAGCAGTGCTGAAAACCGTCTTGGTACCCAAAGCTGTCTGAAGACTCCTCCAGAAATGCGAAGTAAACCGCGCATCTCGATCAGACACAATAGTTGACGAAACACCATGAAGCCGGACGATCTCGCCAACATACAACTCAGCTAACTTGTCCATCGAAGCAGTGAGTTTCATTGCCAAAAAGTGAGCAGACTTGGTTAGTCAATCGACTATAACCCAAATCACATCATTGCCTTTAGGACTCTTAGGCAATCCCGTAATGAAATTCATACTGATGTTATCCCACTTCCATTCCAGAATAGGTAATGGCTGTAATAGACCTCCGGGTCTCTGATTCTCGGCTTTGACTTGCTGACAAACCTCACACTTCGCCACAAATTCAGCCACATCCCGCTTCAAACCTGATCACCAGAAATGCTGTTTGATGTCCTTGTACATCTTAGTACTTCCAGGATGTACCGACAAAAGAGTAGCATGCACCTCCTGAAGAATACTCTCTTTCAGGTCTGCCTGATTTGGAACACACAGCCTCTCTCCAAACCACAGCACTCCCTCCTTGATTTGAAATTCGGGCAACCTGCCAACACAGACCTGCTCCTTCATCTCCAAGATATCAGCATCAACCTCCTGACTTGCAATGATCCTTCCATTCAGTGTAGGCTGAAGCCTCAACTAAGCCAAGGATGCTCCCAATCCTTGCAAGACAACTTCAATACCTGCTCGATCCAATTCCTCAATCAGATGCTTCTGAGTTGTAATCAAACAGGATAAACTGCTCTTGCAACTAAGTGCATCAGCAACAACATTAGCTTTCCCAGGATGATACTTGATCTCAGGTCGCAAGTCTTCAAGCACTTCCAACCATCTCCGCTGCCTCAAATTCAGATCCTTCTGCTGATATATGTATTTCAAACTCTTGTGGTCTGTGTACATGTTCAATTTCTCACCACACACGTAGTGCCTCCATTGCTTTAGGGCAAAGATAATCGCAGCGAACTCCAGATCATGAGTCGGGTAATTCTTCTCATGCGGTCGTAGTTGCCTAGACCCATAAGCGATTACTCTTTCTTCTTGCATTAAGACACAACCAAGCCCACGATGTGAAGCATCGTTGTAAACATCATACTCAACACCCGCTCTAGGCAAAGCCAAAATAGGTGCAGTAGTCAGTTTCTCTTTCAACTCCTGAAAGCTCGCCTCACATTGCTCAATCCACTTGAAGTTCACATTCTTCTTGGTCAGACCAGTAAGCGGTGCAGCTATCTGAGCATAACCTCGAATGAATCTCCTGTAGTACCCAATCATTCCAAGAAAACTTCTGACTTCCTTCACTGTAGTAGGCCTTGCCCAATCTCTCACTGCCTCTATCTTCTGAGGGTCAGTTGCCACTCCCTTCTTAGAAAGGATGTGACCTAGGAATGCCACTTCAGATTTCCAGAAATCACACTTGGATAGCTTGGTATACAACTTCTGCTCTTCCAGCTTCTTCAAAACTGCTGCCAGATGCTCGGTGTGCTCCTCCTCTGACTTGGACTACACGAGGATATCGTCGATAAACACCACGACGAAAGAATCAATGAACGGCCTCAGAACTCTATTCATCAAATCCATGAAGATTGCAGGTGCATTCGTCACTCCAAATGGCATAACTAAGAATTCGTAATGCCCATATCGAGTTCTAAATGCAGTTTTGTGCACATCTTCAGCTTTCACTCGAACTTGGTGATATCCTAATCGAAGATCTATTTTGGAGAAAACAGATGCTCCTTGTAGACGATCGAACAAATCATCAATTCGGGGAATAGGATACTTATTCTGAACAGTGACCTTATTCAGCTCTCAGTAATCAATACACATTCTCATCGATCCATCCTTCTTCTTTACCAAAAGCACTGGTGCTCCCCAAAGTGACGCACTAGGTTGAATAAAGTCTTTCTCCAACAGTTCCTCAATCTGCCGTTTCACCTTATCCTGTTCCACTGGGGCTATCCTATACGGTGCCTTAGAAATGGGTGTACTTCCTGGTTGAACAGTGATGCTGAACTCCACATCACGATGCGAGGGTAACCCAGGAAAATCATCCAAGAACACAGTCGGATAGTCCCAAACCACAGGAATCCCTTGCACTTCCACAGGAGTCTCTTCCTTGCGGATAGCTGCCACCAGCCTAGAACACTTCTTCTTCCCTTGAAAAGTGACTTCAGATCCACCTGGAGCCTTCACTGTTACCGTCTTGGTCTTGTACTCTATGCTTGCACTGCACACCAACATCCAATCAATGCCAATAATAACATCGACTCCCAAGATAGTCAGCTCGATCAGATCAATCCCAAAGATTCGATCTCCAATCACAATCTCACAATCCACATAATACCGATCAGTGGTTAAAGTTTCCCCTGATGGATTAGATACTGCTAAGATCTTGCCTGGAAAAATCTTCTGTTCAACTCCCAACACTTTAGCAAATTTAGGAGACACAAAAGTATGAGAGGATCCAGTATCGAACAACACAACAGCTTTCATTCCATTTAAATAAAGATTCCTGTTACATAATACACACTCATTACGTAACAGTTCACTAAATAGACGGGAAAAGAAATAACATAAACCTCTAAACATCTGCCCTCGTACCAGTGATGACATGATCCACCTCATCGGCATCAGCTTCCGTCAAGGCAAATACTCGCCCTGGTTGGTACGATCTCTTCCCATTCTGCTGAGTTGATCCCCCACGGGTGACATTTGGCGGCTTGGAGCATTGAGACATGTAATGTCCCGTCTCACCACAGTTGAAGCAAGTTACCGCAGGAGGTCTCACCACATTATTCCCAGGTCCTCCAGCCACACTAATAGCGTTCTCCCCTGTCAGTTTGAACCTTTGTGCAGATGGTTGTCCCTTGAAATTCCCAGAATGTGCAGGCCTCTTCCCAGATTGCCAGTTGTTCCTCCGGTTCTGAACAACATGAAACTGCTCCATGTCTGCTTCAGTGGCTGCTGCTCTCTTGACCAACTTGTCGAATCTTCTGATACTAAGAGGTATCATCCGGGACCTCAAGCTCGACCTCAATCCATGCTCGAACTTACGAGCCTTCTTAGCCTCATCCATCACTAATTTCGGAGCATACCTAGAGAGCTGAGTAAACTTGGTCTCGTACTCTCTCACTGACATGCCACCTGGCTGTAGTGACAAAAACTCCATAGCCTTCTTTCCTTGGACGTCGGAGGAGAAATAGTGACTGCGAAATTTTTCCAAAAATTCCTTCCAGCCGAGAACTATGCCTCCCATTGTCCTCTTCATCGACTGCCACCACACAGCCGCGTCCTTCTCAAGTTGCAGAGTCGCCAACTTCACCTTGCTGCCTTCAGGGATCTCCAGCACTTCGAAGATCGTCTCTACTTGACGAATCCAGTTGTCAGCCGCATCAGGGTCTGACTTCCCTTTGAACACAGGTGGTTTCATCCGTTTGAACGATTCCACTAGTTTAATCGCTTCGGGCACCGGATTCGCAGGTCCCCTTCCTAGGTTCTGATTCATGGCCACGGCGTTGAGTGTCTGATAGACTCTCACAAGTTCCGTTTCCAGATCCAGACCTTCTCCGTTTCTAGCTCCTCTTCTAGACATATTCTAATGCAAAAGATCCATTAAATTCGAAGTATAAGACATGAATTTTAAATCAACTGGCATTTCATTGAATTCCAAACTTTATACATTCGAATTGAAAAGCATTTCTTGACATCAGAATGAAAATGGTAGAAGCTACAACAGTCTAACTCCTACGGTTCCTCTTCGCTTCTCGAAGTTCTCCCCGTAGTTCATCAACTTCATCCTTCAGCACATCGGTCAGATTCTTCCTCTTCTCAAGTTCCCATACACGATGAATGAGAACAGAAAAGTCATCCTTGCGCTTTTCCAATTGAGCCTCCAATAATTCGACTCTCTCCCACAGTGTTTCTACCTGCCTCTGAAGAGATATCACAAGACTATTTGGAACTGGTTCTTCTTCTTCGTCAGAAGAGCCATCAGATGAATCCGGAGGTGGGGTGATCTCTCGGGATTCAGGCCATTTTTCTCCATCAGAATCTTCTTGCCCTGGATAGTACTCTTCCTCGATGATATGCCAGTCGTCGTCTCCAGCAGGGTCGAAGTGATCAGCCATCTTAGAAATAGAGAGGAAGAAGCATAAGTCATAGAGCAACACAAATGTAAGTCACTTACATTTAAATCTCTAGACTCAAACACACACTCTAATGTCCACTTCTAGGGTGTCGTTCCTTATAAATTTGTACAAGTGTGAAGCGTGGCTCTAATACCACTCTGGAACGCCCCGAATCCCAAAGACATCTGAATTCGAGAGTTCTACAAGATCATTCCACTTCATTTAGTACAATTTTACAAGGAAATTTGAACTTTTCACTTTACATCAGAGTTTACATAAAACTTTACTCTTTACATTGCACAGCGGAAGTAAAATTACAACATTTAAATGAATGTACAACAACTTGAATAATCTTTAAGCATCTGTTCCTCTTTAACCTTTATCATGTCATTCCCTGCATACGAAACTGTGGGTACGTCAGTTTATTCAACCGACGAACATTATACACGGCCATCCTCTTTATACCAGAAATAGTATAACTTATTATCCATATTTAACAAACACAAACTTGTCAAATATCAAACTAAAGGGACTACCATATTGATGTCGTGTTGTGATTTGTGCATTTAGTCCTTAATGCAATTACTTATGTTGCATGACACTAATGCACACTTGTTCGGATTCTATGCATCCCATACTATATAGGTCCGAGGACAAGCCCTTAATCGTTCTTCATCTTGTAAGGTTCAATCCCTCGTCATGACTTAATCTACTACTGTAACTACGGTAAGTATCCTAGATGGTCTATGAGTTACGAGCTCATATCCAAACAGCCTGGAGGGAAATCCCACGTCATGTCACGACGCATTGTGAAGACAGCCTGTGGTCAATTTAGCCTCCGTCATGGGACATGACACCACCCGCAGTCACCAAACATCCCACGAGCATCGCCACCGGGATGGTACTCTGGAGCAGTATCCACATCATGTTACGACGCATCGTGAAGACAGCCTGTGAATACTCTCACGCTGCCAATCCAATGGCCCTCATACTCATGTTTTTCTCCTACTTTCATCACGCCTCCACTATGTACTAATCCTTAGTTTTTATTTGAATCATGAACAAAATGAAAGCTCTAGAGTTAGCCTCTCCACTAAACCGGACTTATTCATTCATTCAAACATGACCAACCATGGTCTTTCATTTCAAATTTCATTTCATTTCTTTCCGGGGGAGACTTAGCTACTCTTTTGTTTCAATTTCAATTCACAATTTCCAAAATTGAGCATTTCCAACTCATAAGTTCATTTTCATAATCATAACAGATTTTCTTTTTCAATGGCATGATCTCTAATTTATTCATAAGTCCATAGCCATACATGGAATTCAATTATTCCCTATGTATTTCATCAATATAATCACAACATTATTGAATATTCACATTTCGTATTTTCACATTATTCTCCAATGAGAATAATTCACATCACATTGCATAATATAATTTCTATCTTTATTTCATTTCTTTGCTAACATTTTATTTCAAGTTTTTTTGCAAAGTGCAACTTTCATAACATACAAGTGTATAATCATAGTTCTAAATTATACATTTATTTTCAAAACATACTCTATTTAATGCAAATAATCCTCAAATTATTTTTCACAAGTCCCACATAATTTTTGGATAATAACCATATTTTTTTCTAATTTTTTTCACTCATCAAAAATCACCAAAAAATATTTTTTCCCAAATTTTAAACACTGCCGAGACCAGTGTTCGAACCCAGAACCAAAGGAAAACCAACCGAAGGCACAACCACTGGGCCGAACGCGCTATGCGTTAATGAAGGGCACTGAGAGCATTAAATGCTCTCGGCTGCAGTACTTTAATTTTTTTTTCCAAAAAAACGCAAAAGTATGCTGCTAAGGGGATTCGAACCAGCAACTCATGAGACCCGAACCCACTGTAGCGATTAAAGCCATCTCGACCACTTGAGCTACGCGCTCAGGTTGTCAATAATGCAACTCGAAATTTATTTAAATCAATTCTCTCTGTTATTTAAAACATTTCGATATTCAACAAGTCCTCATTTCATTTTGCTTTTATAAAAATTTCTGTAAATTTCCAGAATGACTAATACCATCATAAATTATACTTCAGTATATAGAAAATAATTTTTTTCAATAATTAAAACATGTTTTTCATACAATTAATTCGAATTCTAAATTATCACTACCACATGTCTTCTTTTTCGACATTTCTTAACAATTAATATCACTAATCTCTTTATTAGCAAACTTCATATTAATTTCTTGTTTTTAATCATTTATCAAACATACAAATCTATATTTTAATTCATTCATTTCAATAAAACACAAAGATTCATTTAAACACATAAAGTAGCATTGTTAATCTACTAACTTTTGTGTATAATTCTTGATGTAGATAATGAGATTTTCAGCAAGCAATCCATGGCCATATTGAATTCACACAAAATTTAGACTTTACTAATGGAACCACTTACAATTTCATATCAACATTTCAACAAATCAATAGGTCATTTTTTCAATTAAAAGTGTACTCATTCTTAATCTTTTTCATGCATCATTCTTCCCATTCAAATCTAGCATGCATTCCTAATTAGAAACATGGAAAATTTACCCACCTTAGTTGGAGAGAAAAACAACTAGCAACCTCCTAAACGAATGTCCTTGCAAACGAACGATCCTCCTCCTAGAAGCGCGCACACTAGCCAAACCCGAGCACTCCACAATGCCAAACCGAGAGCCCCTCTTTGATGCCGGCCTCCTTTGATTGATGCAAGCACAATTCTCCCACACACTCTCAATCTTTTACTCACTTGCTAAACTACTAGATAATTGTATTTTAAACTATAAGCTTGGAGGAAAAATAATTTGCACAAGAATACTAGCCAAAAGGGGGGGTATTTATACTAAAAATTTAGGAGAATGGATGGCTAAGATTGAAGTAGGAGTTAGGAACAAATGGCTATGATTTAAGGAGGAGTTACACTAACTACCCATGATCAAGTAACCACCACCCATGACTCCACTCAAATTTTTCCTTTTCCCTCCAAAGCTCCAACCGGCCTAGCATAAAAATGGTGCACATTGCACGTGTACGTGCAATGCACGTGCATGCAATTGCCTTCAAAAATTTGTACATTATATTTTACATAAAAATAAACTTTAAATTGTATCCTACATTACAAGTTGTAATAAAATAGCTCATGGGCTTTAGTTTTTTGGGCCAAAATAATAAATTGAATTAAATTTGGGCTTTAAGAAAAAAGGCTTTTTTTTGTCTAATTGAAAGAAGGCTTTATATAAAAATAATTAAAAGCAAAAGTTTAAATATCTATACTCATCATAATGAAAATAATTACCAAAAATATTGCACGTGCACACTACGTGCAAAATAAATAATTTTTTATTAAATGAAAAATCGGGGCATTACTGGAAGGGCTTACTCTAGAGGATTAATTTTGTTCATGAATCAAATAACTAAGGACTAGACACATAGTGAAAATGTGATGAAAATAAGAGAAAAACACGAGTATGAGGGCCTCAGAGCTACGGTGTGATAATATTCACAAGCTGTCTACACGATGCGTCGTGTCATGACATGGATGTCTCCAGGAGTCCGTATCGCAGGTGATGCTTGTGGGGTGTTTGGTGATTACGGGTGATGTCATGTCCCATGACGGAGGCTGAATTGTCTATAGGTTCTTCACGATGCGTCGTGACATGACGTGGGATTCCTCTCCAGGCTGTCTGGACATGAGCTCGTAACTCATAGAACATCTAGGATACTTATTGTAGTTACTGTAGTAGTTTAAGTCATGACGAGGGATTGAACCCTACAAGATGAAGAACGGTTAAGGGCTTGCCCTCAGACCTATGTAGTATGGGATGCATAGAATCCGAACAAGTGCGTATTAGTGTTATGTAACATACATAACTGCATTAAGGACTAAGCGCACCGCACAACATGACATCAATAGGATAATCCCTTTGTAGTTTTGTTTGTGATCAAGTTTGTGGTTTGTTTAAGTATTTAAAAATCTTTATACTGTTCGGCATAGAGAGGATAGCCGTGTATAATATTTCGTCGGTTGTAAGCAACTGACGTGCCCACAGTTTTCATGCAAGATAAAGTGATTAACAAGACTAAAGATTGCATGCTGCTTAAAGAATGATTCAAGTGTTGCATGGACATTCTTATTCATGTAATTTGTTATAAATTGCTTCCGCTGTAAATATGTAATGTAAATGTAACTCTGATGTAACAAAAGTTTTTATTTTCTTGTAAAATTGTACGAAGAGAAGTGTAAAGATCCTGTGGAACTCGAATTCAGTCTGTTTAGGAATTCGGGGTGTTACACACCCTGTCAGTCCACCACCACTTCGTCAGTCTACCCATTCCACTCCTGGTATTCCTCCAGCACGTTATACACCTGATGTCATTGGTCCTTCTGACCAGTTTGGTTTTGCCATCCTAGCTTCCTACTCACCACAGTTTCATGCATATCTCACTGCTATACACTCTACACATGAGCCCAGAACCTATCAAGATGCAATTCAATATCCTGAATGACAGAAAGCTATTGCAAAGGAATTCAGTGCATTTGATCAGACTGGCACTTGGGATGTTGTTCCTCTACCAGAGGGCATTCAGCCTATTAGCTGCAAGTTGATCTTCAAGGTTGAATATCAACCTGATGGATCTATTGAGCGGCATAAGGCTCGTTTAGCCCGAGGATTTACTCAGGAGCATAGCATTGATTATGATGAGACCTTTGCTCCCGTTGCACAGATGACTACTGTTCGCACTCTTCTTGCTATTGCAGCCATTCGCCAATGGCCGTTATACCTGATGGACATGAAGAATGCTTTTTTTCATGGTACCTTATCTGAGGTTGTTTATATGGATCCTCCTCCTGGCCTCCCTACTCCTCCTCATCAAGTATGCCGGTTGCGTCGGGCTATATATAGTTTAAAGCCTAGTTTGAGTGTTTTCACATTGTGATCACCAAGGCTGATTTTAGTCAGAGTTCTTAGGACCATTCTATGTTTATGCGGTCCTCACCGCAGGGGAGGGTAATTCTACTACTCTATATTGACGATATGATTATTACTGGGGATGACTCTGCGGGCATTACATCCACCTAGAAATACCTTCATCAGTAGTTCCATATGAAAGACCTTGGCAGACTACGTAATTTTCTGGGCCTAGAGATTGCTCATGGATCTCGGGAGATACTCATTTCTCAACAGAAATACACATCAGATATTATCTCCGCTGCATGCCTTTCTGACAGTAGATCAGCCGATACACCCTTATAGAGCTTCATGTGAAGCTTCGTCCCACTGATGGTGAGCTCCTTCCTGATCCCACTAGATACAGACAGATTGTTAGATAGCTTGTCTACTCATGCATGACCAGATCCGATATTGCTCATGTAGTTAGTGTTATCAGTCAATTTATTTCTGCTCCTACATTAGTTCACTACGGTGCTCTTCTTCGAATTCTCAGATATCTTCGGGACACTATTACTCGCTCATTATTCATGCCTGCTACATTCAAACTAGAGCTGAGTGCATATTCTGATTCAGATTGGGCAGGTGATCCTACTATCAGACAGTCTACCACCGGTTTCTGTCTATTTCTTGGTGATTCACTGATCTCATGGCGAAGTAAGAAACAGGAAGTTGTTGCATGTTCTTCGACTGAAGCTGAGTATAGAGCAATGGCAGCTACTACTAGAGAGGTTGTTCATATTTTTTGGCTATTATCAGATAAGGGTGTCACTCTTATAAGAGCTACTCCTCTTCGTTGTGATAACCGGAGTGCATTGCACATTCCAAGTAATCCGGTCTTTCATGAGCGAACGAAGCATATAGAGATTGATTGCCATTATGTTCGTGAGCGCTTTGAGGCAGGAACCATTTCTCTCCATTCTGTTATATCTTCCCAGTAGACTGCAGAATTCTTTACCAAATCTCATACTGTTCAGAGATTTAGATACTTGGTAGACAAACTCACACTGTTTGACCCATTGTGAGTTTGAGTGGGGTGCTAGATATTATTATAGTCCCATATTGGTTGTAGAGTTGTTTTGAGATTTGTTCTCCTCCTATATATAGGTGGTATTGTACTTGGTTGAACTCAATTCAATATTCAGTATTGTTTTCATCTCTCTGATTTATCTTAACAGTGGCATCCAGCTCCACCGAATTCCCATTAAATAGTACTTAATTAAAAAGTGTCTATTCAAATGATATTCAAAATCGGGATATTTGTGTCCAAGAAATCTACATTTATACTGCTATATAATGGAGAAAGTGTGTTTGTAAGACTTTAATATTTGATTAAGCACCCGAAAGTAGGTACAATGCATCGCTTACAGGTATTGTCCTAACATTTGCGCATATAATTTTAGAATTCAGGTTCATGAGATTTGACAAAATTTTACGTTTGCTGTCAACTGTCTAACATAACTCTTCTTCTTTTCCAGTTTGTGGCCGAATTCCTGACTTGAGATAGACAATGACGGAGTTATTAATTGGTCATAATATAGTGAAATAAAACTATTTGAAAAAGTTTTGTCGAAAAAGGAGGTTTAATTGATGTAGAAGCATGGAGAACTTTTCCAAGTTCTCTTGAATGGCCAACAAGAAGTATTTTTTTAAAGAAAATGTGGAGCATGATCACTATATATCATTAAAGAGAGCACTATGAAACAAACCAAATATATTATAGGGAAAGTACATCCCCGAACATCCAATGAGGATAGTAGTACAAAGTGAACAAAACACGCATTACAATGCACACGAGAAAACAACGAAAAATAACATCGACGGACTGTTGAGTGTTGAACCACAAATGGATAACCACTATGACTTTTTCTTGGATAGTTGTGCCTCCTCTACTGAGCCACAATCTAATGGACTCAAATATGAAGGTATGGGCCAAGTTAAAGTAGTAGTAGGTTGGTCTATAAACAAAAGACACTCAAATACCCAAGGCCAAGGTTTAGGATAATGAAAGAGGGTGGGAGCATGTGAGCATGCTCATCAAAAAGTTTGGACAAACTTAATCAACAAAGTTTAGAGCAGCTGGACTCTGAAAAGGCTGAGGCTTTATAGTTTTGCCTTATACCAGTCATGATAGATGGGAGAAAAAGCATTTTCCTGACTCCAATCTCATTGGATACCACCGTTCAACCAACCAATCTCCGTTGTTGATCCAACCTCGTGGCAACGTCTATCGATGATGCGGCGGAGCTTCTCCAACACCACCATTTCTCAGGCATTGATGAACTACGTACCTCCACATAGCCATTACCATGTATTCCGCACCGAGAGGCGGGCCATCTAGCCCTACGTTAGTGCTCATCAATGCCATAGGCCGGCCACCCTCCACGGTGGCCATGCCTTCATTTGCGGTGGGTGGTGATGTTAGGATTTGTGGATCTGATACACCAGCACAAAGGTTTAAAGAATGAAAAGAAGCGAAGTAGCAATAGCAACAGCTTGAAGAAGCAGCAGCAGTGCGGGATGTACTCAACTGCATTAATTGCATTCAACTGCAATAGTTATTGTCACACCCCACTTTCCAAACGGAATACGGAATACGAGTGCGTGACAGAGCCCAGCGAATGATTTTCATCATTCATTAGTTGTAGGATCGACTCAACATCATAACAAGAAACATAGCAAAATATATTCAACCACGCATGCATGAATAATTTATTAATCAACAGAAAATAATTGAAACAAATATAAATATCCCAAATAAATTCAAGATCTGGATCAAAAGGAAAAACTTTGGAACTACAAGCCCGTTACAAGTTCCAAGTAACAATAGAATTAAAATAAAGACAAGCTTTTCCCAAGCGAAGCCTAGAAGGTTTGCTCACCAACTCCAGCAGGTAACTCATCTCCAAAGTCTGTATCATCAAGCAGGAGAAAATGGAGAAATAAAGACAAACGCCCTAAGTGCAAGCTAGGGCCGCAAGTAGTACAAGCAAGGGTATGAAAATAAGTGCAAGAAAATATGAAACAAAATTTGAAATCAAGAATATATAACATGATATAATAGGGATGCAACAAGTAGTGAAGTTCAAGTGACTAGCTAGCAAGTGAAATAAATCAAGTAATATGATCGGGTAACAAATACAAGTAGTGGAACAAGTAACAAGTGAACATGTAGTTGTATCAATTATCAAGTGACAAGTATCACGTACAAGTGTCAAGTAACAAGTAGCAAGTAACAAGTTATTCTTAAGTCTAATGTTTAATTCTATCTAGGTAGCACTTCATGTATCCCAACTATTTACCACATGGTCGCTACTTACGAACAAGTTACGTTTAGGACTAGTGACGGATTTTATAGGGTGGTGTACTCAGACATCAAGTATCAAGTAACATGTCCATGAATCGAGTAATCATATAACTAGTTCATGTGTCAAGTAATAACATGACAAGTCAAGAATCAAATAATAATATACTAGTTCATGAATCAAGTAATAACAAGTCCATGAATCGAATAATAATATACTAGTTCATGAATCAATAGTAAGTAGTTCATAAATCGAATAATAATATAACTAGTTCATGAGACAAGTATCATGTGGGAAATACGGGCCCCCTTCCGAGTACACTTACCTATATTGTCCACTACTATGGTCTTTCCCTTATACCCCAGCTTAGTATTTATTATTATCATCAAACAAGTATGAAAGTGTGCAAAACAGGTCAGGTATACATGGTGAAAAACAATGAACAAGTCTAGGCTAGGTAATCTACATGTTCGAGGGTCAAAACAAATCAAAAATATCAAAAACGACGAGAATTCCAAATCTGGACAACATGACGTTGCTGCACCAAATCTGAGATTTCCGCCACTACAAGAATGCAAATCTGGATCCGTCAGAAGGTATAAAAACTAGACTCTCTACAGAATCCAGTGTATATAAACAAGACATATAAAAGTTGTAGCATCAAGTGTCAAAACAACAAACTATGCAGGATTCATGTTCAGCCAGAATTTGTAAAATTGAGTTTATACATATGAAACAGGTTTGAAACTTCATTAATTAATTCCAAGAAAATTAGAGGATGTTCTCTAGGGTGTCTAGTATCCACATGAAAATTTTCAAGTCATTATCTTACAGGTAGCATGGTTAATTTAATTGTAAAAGAAAGTGGTGAAGCAATTTCATGAATCTGGAATTCTACGACACAGCAGCAGTAAAACTGCGATAAATCACAACTATAACTCGGAATTCAATTCCATCAAAGGGTAGTAAACTAGACATCTGGGACTAAATTTCATGTTTAGAACTCAAGTCCAGATTCTGATGTAATCAGGGTCGAAACAGCAAGTAAAAACAGGAGCAACAACATAGATGATTTCTTGTATATAAAAGTGGCATGATAAATGACTATTATGAGTCTAAATTAGTGTGTGATACAAATAAAGATGTAATGGGTATCAAATCAGCAAGTCACATTTATTTCTGAACTCAAAAGAAGGTAAGATCAACACATACATCATGCAATATACATCTAAGAGTCAAGGTGGTTCTTAGTTTCATGTGTTCGAATAATTATGAGATAAAAATGGATCCAACTAGTTTTGAAGCAAATATAAATCAACGAAGAGTTGTGACTCTTAAGATCATGGAATTGGTAAGGAATAAAATAAGATCAACAAATAATGAGCCAAAGGGGAGTCACATTTGCGATCTACTTGCAGTATTTTCAATTAAATGCATGTACTAGAACAATAAATTGTACAAGAAGATACTTGCCTTGATTGGATGAGGACGTTGATTGACGATCGAGATCAGATGGATCGGATCGGTGCAGATCTTGATGGCGATCAAGATCAAGACAATCGAACAGCTCAGATCAGATCTGATCTAATCAAGATGGTGGAGATCAGATTAGATCAGATCAGGTCATGATCTTGATGATGTCGGATGGCCGAGATTCAGTTGATCACCAATCTTCTTCTTCCCTCCTTCTTTGATCACAGTAGCGATGGTGGGCGGCACGAGGCTGGCCAGGCGGCGGAAGGCGGGGCTCCGATGGGGGGCGACAGCGATGAGGGTGGCGATGCTCGCGGTCGAGGAGCGACACAGCGATGTGGGGCGGCTCAGCGGTGCTCTGCTTGGGTGGGAAAATAGGGGAGAAAGGAAGAAGAGGAGCTAGGTGGTGCTGGCATCGGTGGAGGAAGAAGACGACGGCGGAGGAGCAATGGGTTCAGGATGGCGATGAGGGGATGACGAGGGCAATGGCAATGATGGGTTTCGGAGAGGAAGACGACGAAGTGGTGGGTTCACTGTGACAAGGATGAGGAAGACGATAGGTTACGATCAAGGCAGTGGCGACTCAACGATGGGGTGCTGAGGAGATGGGGATGAGGATGAAGAGGTGATGGGTCAACGGTGAGGATGATGTACAGGTGATGAGGTAATGGGTTCGGTGGTAAGGCAATAGGTCGAGGAAGACGATGGGGGTGTAGCGATGACGAAGACGAGGGTGACGGGGAGGCGATAAGGTGGTGCAGGAGATGGGTGCGAGGTCGAAGATGATGGAAAGGAGGTGGACGAAGGTGGTGGCACGAGGTGGGAGATGAACAGTAGGAAAAAAGGGTTTGGCGACTGGGTATAGGTTAGCACAGCAAAGGTAATTAGGGTTAGGGTTAATAGTGATTAGGGTTTAAATAGTGTAGGGTTATTTGGTTGTGGGTTGTTGGTTAATGGGTTTGAGTAGGATCCAAAAGGAGATTGGGCCAAAAATCATATAATTAGACTATATAAATTAGGTGAATTGAATCGGTCAATTCTCCATGAAGAAAAGCAAATTAGTGCTGATAAGAACAATGCAAATAGAAATAGATTGGGCACCAAAATTTGAGTCGAACAAAAGAAATTATAGAACTGGAAAACAAAATACAGAATCTTGGATTGATAAAAGAGTATAATGGAACAAAATACAGCAGAAAAATACAAATACAGGGAACAGGGGTTACAAATCATACCCACCTAACAAGCAGAATTTCGTCCTCAAAATTCAGACAAGTGGTACATAGGGCAACCCCCAAAAGAAAATAAAACAAGGAAACTACTCGAACAAATGGGGGAACGTCTTCTGGATCTCCTCCTCCAATTCCCAAGTCGACTCACCCGGCGAGTAAGGATTCCAAGAAACCCAAACCAGCTTGATAACCTTGTTCTTCAGTACCTTCTCACGCCTATCCAAGACAGTAACTAGTGGAATCTCATAGGACAAATCCGGCTGCACAGATAACTCTGAATAGTCGATCACATGGCTCTCATCCCTGATGTACCTCCTGAGTTGGGAGACATGAAAGACATCATGCACCCCAGATAGAGCCGGAGGCAACGCAAGTCGATAGGCCACCTTGCCTACTCGTTCCACAATATCAAATGACACGATGAACCTGGGGCTTAGCTTGCCTCCACCTCCAAATCGGATAACGCCTCTCCACGGCGATACCTTAAGGAACACATGGTCTCCCACCTCAAACTCCAAGGGTCTTCTATGGACATCTACCCATTTCCTCTGTCTGTCTTGCGTTGCCTAAAGATGCTTCCTAATCTACACCACTGTATCGACAGTCCTGGTGATCAATTTTGACCCTAACAACTTTCTCTCACCAATGTCATCCCAGCACACTGGTTGTAGTACCCCGATTTCCATACACTGGGAAACCATGATATAAGCCAGAATCTTTCCCTTCAATTAGCCACAATACACAGAAAAACAGAAAAATTTAAAACTTTTTATTCAACACAAATGTATTACAAGTCTGAAAGTCATAAAACTGCAATACATTACATCAGTGTTACAATAATACCTTTACAATCCCAAGTGTTACAACTTTCAACAAATTATATCAGAGTACAATGAATAAAGAACAACACTTGGTACTTCACTTGGATGCTCCTAACAATTAAATAAATTACAATAATTGTTACAAATGAAATAATAGTAACCTAAATAATTTACAGCAAAAATAAAATCGACACTTGCTTCTCTTGCCTTGAGTCCTCCTGAATCCTGTACCTGTACTTCTGCAATCCAGTACCTATTGAAATGGGGATGTCACTACATATACTAACGTTTTAAGGCTGATGACTAGCAGTGATTCTCCACTTAAGCAAACAGATTGATGAAAATAGAAACATGTATATATAATTGATGTGTCAGTATATTTTATGACTTAGAATCTAATGCAGGATTAACTAACACAATGATGCACTTATTCTAATGTAAGCAAGTCTTCGGAACAGTATACATCCCATACTACATACGCCTCATATCAAGCCATTTCTTCATATATACGGATTTGAACCCGCGCCATGAATTCTACTCTTGTACTCAACTTGTTTCTGAAGATACGACATGACTGATGAGGTTGCTCTGAAATGGTCTAATCCCGCCATCTGCAGTCAGATCATGGTGTTTATGTTTACCACTACTACTCGGTGTACCGGACCTCACTCAAATATCTAACGAATCCTTTGGGGTTTCCGCAATCGCATGTTAGCTAGAACCCATGATTGAAGATGAAGCATGTTCACATCATATGGTCCAATTTCAATTAGAACTACATACAACTAGAATTCATGGGTTCTTTTTTCCAAATTTGAACTAGGACAACATGCGACTAGGTTCGTGGGTTCGTTCTCAAGATTGAGCTAGAACCACCTAGAACCTAAATGCATGGGTTCCTCGCCAATTCGAGCTAGAACTATCATGGAACTAGTTTCATGGGTTTCTTCTTAAAAATCGAACTAGAACAACTATGGAACATGGGTTCATTTCAATAGTTCAACTTGATTTGCATGCAAGCTAAACTCATGGGTTCCTTTTAGAATTTAACAAAAAACCACCACAACATATAACTTAAACATGCATGGATTCTTTTGAATCTAAAACCACCATAAAACTCAAGCATGGATTCTCTTAAATCTAGAACAACTACACATCTCAATCATGGGTTCTTTACCACAACAACTATACTAACTCAAGCATGGGTTCTTTACTAGAACAACTGTAATAACTCAGGCATGGGTTCTTCACCAGAACTACTATAACTCAAGCATGGGTTCTTTATTAGAACAACTCAAGCATGGTTTCTTACTACAACTACTCCAACAACTTAAGCATGGGTTTCTTTCTACTACAACTCAAACATGGTTTCTTACTACAACAACTCACAAGAACTTAAGCATGGTTTTTTACTACGATAATTAGCAACTCAAACATGATGGGTTCTTTACTAGCAACTCAAGCATGGTTCTTTACTACAACTACTACAACAACTTAAGCAAGGGTTCTTTATGAATCTAGAATAACTACACATCTCAAGCATGATGGGTTTCATTACTACACAACTTAAGCATGAATTCTTTACTACAACAACCTACAACAACTTAAGCATGGTTATTTACTACAATAATTAGCAACTCAAGTATGAGTTTTCTTACTACAACAACCTACAACAACTTAAGCATGGGTTCTTTAGCAACATATAACTTAAGCATGGTTTCTTTAGCACAACATATAACTTAAGCATTGTTTCTTTAGCACATACAACTTAAGCATGGGTTTCTTACTACAAAAACTCAAGTATGGATTTCTTACTACAACAACTCAAGCATGGTTTCATTACTACAAAAACCTACAACAGCTTAAGCATGGGTTTCTTTAATACAATAACCTACAACAACTTAGCATGGGTTTCTTACTACAACATCTCAAGCATGGTTTTCTTACTACAACAACCTAAGCATGGGTTCTTTACTACTATAATTAGCAACTCAAGCACGGTTTCTTTACTACAACAACCTACACTAACTTAAGCATGGTTCTTTAACACATAACTTAAGCATGGGTTCTTTAGTACATATACAACTTAAGCATGGTTCATGGATTCTTTTGAAACTAGAATACTTATACACCACAAGCATGAATGGGTTCTTTTTTTGAAACTAGAACACTTATACACCACAAGCATGAATGGGTTCTTTTTAAAACTAGAACACTTATACACCACAAGCATGAATGGGTTCTTTTTGAAACTAGAACATTTATACACCACAAGCATGAATTCTTACTACATCTCAAGCATGATTCTCTACTACAACTCAAGCATGGGTTCATTTACTAGAACAACTAGCAACTCAAGCATGGTTTCTACATACAACTCAAGCATGATGTGTAGCGCCCCGAATTTCTAATATGATATCTCAGAAAGACGTGGCACAATTCCCAGCATCAACTTCAATTGCAATAGTAAACATAGCCAAAAACACAGATAATTTTTTTTTATTACAACTTTTATTACATCACTTTGCTTACAAAACACAGCGGAATACAAAACACCTTGAATTACAATTCTTTTCTTTTACAACACATTCTTTTACAATTTACATAAGCTCTATTATCATTCTAGCACAAGTATCCAAATCCCAAGCTATAAGCACCTACCTGTAAAACATGAGGCTAAAGATAACCCTAACCCCCAAAACTACAGAGGTCAGCCATAACGGTGTGAGTGACATAAAAAGAAAACAATATAAATAAAGCATAAGGCATAGAGTCATAAGCAACACGTGTTAACAGCAAGAATAAATGAAATAAGAAATAACAATAAAACATGAAAACATCAAGGAATATAAAATAGTAAACAATAAGACATGAAAATCTCAAGTGAAACTAGACTAAGTGTCAAGTGTAGGAAAACAGAAAACAACATGCATAAAACCAAGTCAAGAAAACATCAATGCTATATGCTGACTCTCTAATGCATACTTGTCGGATTCTATGCATCCCACAACATATAAGACCGGTGCAAGACCTTATCATTCTCCACTTTATAGGGTTTGATCCCTCGTTACGCAACTAATTCCACTACGATGATGGAAACAAGATCCAGATTACTCTGCAAATAGGCATCACAACCTTCGATGCGCAAGCATCATGTAAGAATAACTCAACAACTGGAGAATCACCTCCCAACCGTGTGCCCCACGAATAGGCTTGCAAGGCCCTCGATGTACAGATACAACATGTACATTCCGTGAATAGGCCTGCCGATCCTGGACACGTGAATACACCTGCATGCTCCGTGAATAGGCTTGCAAACCCTCGACACACGAACATACAAATGTCCTCTCGAGACAGAACAATACACAGTCCTGGAACACATCCGTTGGACTAACAAGACCAGAGCATATACTTACGTTTCCCAAGTTCCATCACATCTCCACTAGTGCCCGTCCTTAAGTTGATTATTATTAAAAACACAAATCCCCCTCTCTAGAGTTAGTGTATCCTGCCGAACTTAATTCCACAAAACAAACCCAAGATCCCGTAGGTCTAAATCCACAATTCTCATCTGCCGGTTCACAGGACTCCTACTCAACTCCTAGAGAAATCACAACTCATCCATCAAGACTAAAACTTTCAATAAAACTCACAAATCCATCGTCAAAGCGATTATATGAAGAAACTTCTTAAATCAACAAAAATCCAAATCTTATTTAAAATTCCAGAATCCAAATAAATATTAAATCTATTAAATAACTGAAAATTATTTTTTTAAGTTGTATAATATCACAAAACATCAATTCCTTTGAAAACACATATAACTCAAATAAGGTCCAAAAGAATACATTTAAAGCTCCAATATAAATCTCTGTAAAATATTTTTAATCTGTAGCAAAATATCTTTTAAAATAATATAATATTGAAGAAACAATCGTTCAAAAGAAGTAACAGAAAATTCAAGAAAACATCAGTTAGAGCAGTAGCAGTCGACTTCATAAGGTGGTCGGTCGACTGTCCCGCGTGAAATCCAAACTCAAGAAATCCATCAATCAGAAGCAGTGACAGTCAACTGTGAAAAGGGGTCAGTCGACGGTCATGCACGAAAATCCAAAACTCCAAGAAAATATAAATCAGAGCAGTGGCAGTCGACTGTGAAAAGGGATCAGTCGACTGTCCCGCACGAAAATCCAAAACTCCAAGAAAACACTACAGCCAGGTTCGCGACGGTCGACTGTCGAAACTTACCAGTCGACTGTCATACCTACAAACTGCAGTTTTGGGTTTGTGCATATTTTAAACCGATACACGATTCCACTTTGTAAAATCACAAATTTGAAGAACTAATTTTCTGAGATGATTAATTGTAACTTGTATAACATATAAGAGTTATTAAAACACATCAAAACATACCCAGATCTCAAAATAGGAGTTTTCCACAAAAACAACATCTTATATACATATATGTTCAAATACAAATTTTAGCATCAGTTTAGGCTTCAAAAATTCATCAATAAGAGTAGTAAGATGTTTAGATCTGTTTCAGTATTAAAATAACCAAGATTAAATCAAAACTCCACAAAACACAAGAAAACCCAATTTCTTTAAAACAATGAAATAGGATATAAATATAAGTACATGTGTGCATGTTTGTGCATTAAGAAAACTTCAAAACCCATCAATTGGAAATAACGAAGTGTCTAGATTTAATCTCAGTACTAAAACCAATCATATCCAATTGAAAACTTCTCAAAACTTCACAAAACAACACAAAATCAACTTCGGCTGTGTGCATTACAGACCCAAAAATCAACAACCCTTGCTCACTTCAAACTCAATATTTTTAATTCAATAACCCCTCTTGTGATCCATTTGATCCATATACCCTTACTCAAAATAGTTTTTCTCGTGAATATAATCAATTATATCATGCCAACAATCAAGTTTCATTTATCAAAATTCATCAACAGTGCATATATATATGTATCAATCAGCAAAAGGTCCTAACTTTGTTTAAATTGTACATTATACAACATACCACTCATTATATACAACCAAATTAGTACAAATCTGAAAGAAAGCAATCTACTCATGATTTATATTAGGTTCTTTAACAATCTTAATTCATCAATTATGGTTTTAGTTCATCAATGCATAGTTTCATGAAAAAGAATCAATTTTTAACTCATGTACTTATCAAATTCATCATATCGACATAAAATCCCCTAACATACTTTCAAATCAACAAACCATCACATACAACATGCTTATAACGAAAGAAAACAACAAATGTCACTCACCTCTTTGAAGATTCAACCGAAGAAAATAAAGAATAAGAAAAATCCTCCTTTGCAAGAAAACTAAGAATCCGCACTTGAAAACTCCAAGAAAATAGCAATAATAAAAATCCTTGTGTAGCACAGCAAGAGACGGCTGCACCCACTCTTAAATAGGCCAGAAATCGGGTACTTTAGGGTTTTGAATAGATTTGCAAAAATACTCCTTTTAAATATACCTTTACATATATAGATCTCTATACTTGGAAATTAAATAAAACCAACTTAATTGAGATTTAAAAACAAAAAAAACAATCTTAATACCAGCCGCACTGTTTGAAAAACCCAGAAAAACAAATTTGCACTTTCGCCCCTCTAAGTGGCGATTTTGCGAAAAGACCCTTTTTCATCAAAACTTGTAAAATAAACCAAATTTGTTAAAAAAAAAGTAAACTCTTTATCTCTGAATTGACCAGGCATCATACCCATCCCAAAAATCTAAAAATCTGGAGTTTTCACTCCAAGTGGTAATTTTGCTCAAAAGTCCCTTTTTTTGTAATATCTGCAAATAGGTCCAATAATTATCAAAAAATCCAGAAAATTCACAAATAATATCTAATAATAAATAATGATTTTCCACAAAATAAATTTTTGACTTTGAACTTCCTAAGAAAATATTTGCACATGTTGTGCACGTGTAAAAAGGTAAATTTTCAGAAAAATATTTATTAAATCACAAAAAAAATATTTTAATTCATTTATTAATCTTTAAAAAATTATTTAAAAATTTGGGGTACTACATTATGGGTATCTTCTCTAGCAACGTATAATAATTTAGAACATGTTGCTAAAGACTTTATCTAAACTATTACAAAGACTACTTCTTTTATGAATTACAACTATCTACATATTACAAAAATCTAATTTTATCAAATCTACAAGTTCCTACATATTACAAAATCTACTTTTATTTAATCTAGAAACCTACATATTACAAACCTTACTTCTCGTCAACATACAAGTTCCTACACATAACAAGATCAACTTTTTATGAACTAGGGTTAGTACAGATTGATTTCTTAACAAAGTAGAGAGCAACATACAACAAAAACTTATCTTTAAATAGCTAGATGAGTTCTACAACCCCAAAATGGATATGTAAGTATTCTTACCTTACTAATCTTATGTGCACATAGTTTAGGTCCAAGTTGTCATTTTTGTGTTAACAAAACAACCATAATAACAACAATAAACATACTAAGCTAAAAATTTCATCTTTATGGGTTCTTTAGTTAGTTCTTCCTTTCAATATTTTCATGTGATCTTCCTAGACTCACACTATCCATATGCCCGAACCATTTAGTCCAAGTTATTAGTTTAGCAAAAATAACCACAACAAAGTCTTAAAGACTCAATCTTTATGCCATATATTAAGGTTCTACCATCCATCTTTCCATGGGATCATTTTGATCCCTACAATCATTTATATGCTTAAGAATTTAGTCCAAGTTATTTAGGAACACACATACAATCAATCAAAGTCACCACAATAACAACAATAACCACACAAGGTCATAAAGATTCAATCTTTATGTTATTTATTCAAGTTCTACCATCCAACTCTTTATGTGATCATTTACTACTACCATTTATATGCTCATGATCTTAGTCCAAGTTGTTTTAACAATATACAACATCCACACCTCATAAAGATGAGTTATTTTAGCCTACAACAAACCAAACATCATAAGATGGGTTCTTTACTCACATAGAACAATAGCTACCCTAAAGATGGGTTCTTTCTACACATACTACAAAATAAATGAAAAACAACCATATGAAAGAGAAGTAGAGAACCCCCACCTTGATTTTCTTTGTAGGAAGGACTAGCCAAGCTTTTCTTCTCCTTCCTCCTTTGATTCTACTACAACTTCAATGAAGAAATCTTCTGGAAAACCCCCAAATGAAGAAAACTTATGGTTTCTTCTCTTTCTTTTCCTCTCTTTTTTTTTCTTGTAAATGAGATAGGAGGTGAAGGAGAGGGGTATTTGTAAAAGGAATGAGAAGGGGGAGAGTGCATATGTGCTAGGGATTTTGCAAAATACCCCTTGGGTAAGGTTGGCCGACCACTAGCTATGAGGTGGAGGGGGTGAGGTGGAGGGATGAGGTGGAGGAGAGACTTCTAGTAGAATACACCTATTAACTCTTATGTATCTCTAATTAATTCTAATCCTAGGTTTAAGTCTTCAAAAAAATCCTAGCCATCCAATTTTGATTAATCATGATAAAAATAAGATACTTTTGTCCAAAACACATACTACATGATTTGTACGAACGTACAAAATCAATACAATATGCATATGTATATATATATATATATATATATAGAGAGAGAGAGAGAGAGAGTTAGTCTATTATGAGATGGTAAGATAGGCTCCTTATCGTGAGCGGGAGTTACCAGCCATCCGATCTCGTTTGTTGGTGATCGAACGAGCCAGATCTGATCCCGTTCTCTCAGCTCTTTTGTTGAGGGTAAAATGGTCATTTACGTCTCCTTTTCTTTTGGCACTATCGCTCTCAGCTCACTCCCGCTCTCTTTTCGATCGATGAAACCTTAGCCTCCTCTCCTTTTCTTTTGGCACTATCGCTCTCAGCTCACTCCCGCTCTCTTTTCGATCGATGAAACCTTAGCCTCCTCTCCTTTTCTTTTGGCACTATCGCTCTCAGCAACCATCCATCTCCAACCCCCGCTCTCTCTTTCTTTGATGAAACCCTAGCTCCTTGCTTTCTCACGTTCTCTCTCTCTCTTCGACGAGAAACCCCCCATTCTTATCTCTATCGATCTCTCTCTCTTCGACGAAAAACTTCAGCTCACGATCGGTTGTCGTTGTGATTTGGTCGAAGCCGATAGGCTTTTGATTTCTCTCCCGTTCTCTCTCTCTCCCTTCGACGAGAAACCATACTAAGCGAATCGGCTCTCTCTCTCTCTCTCTCTCTCTTTTCGTCGAAGAACGGTTTTGATTTCTACTCTCTTGGATTCTCTCTCTCTCTTCGACGAGAAACCCTAGCCCCCAATCTTCCACGCTTCGCCTCTCACCCTCAGCCCCTAAATCGAAACCCTAAATCCGCTGGTCCCTTTTTTGTTAATCCAGCGAAGCATCGACCTCCTAGCAAAGCTACAATCTTTCTATCAGGTAATCTCAATTTTAAATCTTGTTTTTTTTATAATCGTTCATGTTTATTGTTAGACTTTTATTCTGGAAAAATCAGGTATATTAGCTCATGTAACTATTGAGAGTTTCATTTTCTCTTGCGCTTCATTGTTGGTAGCCTTGCTTGAGGGCATTGCCCACTAACTGAGTGAGATGAGATATATTGTTTAAAGGATGTTGATTGAAGGCATGGCATAATTTGGTTTATGTTGATTGAAGGATGTTGATAGGATTTCCATTAAAGTTGATAGGCTGTATGCTCCTAAGAAAAGGAGTAATGAAGTAGGTTAAATTCATCAGTTATATCAATATATATTTTAGATGTTGCAGATTCACATGCACAACCACAACAAAGACTTGTCTTTATGTTATAGTGGCACCAGATGCATATTAAATCCTGTATTGAATATGTATTAGTCATATGTAGTTGATGAGATGAAGAAGACATCTTTTGGATGGAAATGTGGAGAGAAGCTTTAGAATGTAGTTTGTCGGAATTAGTGAACTTAAACACTTTAACAAAGCCATATGGAACGCACTCCTTATCAGAAGGTAGTCTATCTTTAGAATGTAGTTTGTTAGTGATTTCCCCTATGCATGTATAGAACCAAGTAATTGAATAAATCCTTTTGCAAACTCGATTTGGCTATGTGTGTTCGCCTGAGTGTAGTAGGATGTATGTTTGATTATTTATTGGTAGTTTTGTCTTCCTATTTCTAGAAACCTTATGTATATATATCTCTAGAAAAAATTAAAAAACAAAGATAAGTTTGGTGATTTTGGAACGTCTGGATGGTTTAGAATAGAGCTGAAAGCTATGTGTATGAATAGACAATTATATTTTTCTGTTTGGTGATTTTTTAGGTTTATTATATTTTTCTATGTAGAATGGAGTTTGAAGAGTTACTAAGCCAAGATGTTCATAAGGGTTGGAGAGACGTTGATGATGATTCTAAACCAATTGTTGGTTTAGTATTTGCTACTTTAGAGAAAGGTTATGAATTTTATTAAAAATATGCAAAATTAGCTGGTTTTTCTGTTCACAAATCTGCTACAATGATAAACTTTACTACAAAGGAGAGGTATTCATAACTATTTGTATGCTCTAAGCAAGGTAAGCCGACAACTTTAGAGGAAGGAGTGAATGTTGCCGATATTGAAGAACCATCTTCTTCAAATGTGATCAAGAGAAGGAGAAGGGCTATGACTAGAGAACAGTGTTTGGCTCAAATACGAATTCAAAAAGACGATGATGGGAGATGGTCAATCCGAAGGTTTGTTGAGGAGCACACTCATTCTTGTGTTACACCTAGAAAGCAACAGTTCTTAAGAAGTAATAGAACTGTTTCCGAAGCACAAAAAAGTTTACTTAGTTCGTTCAAAGAAGCTAACATAAGAACTTCGGAGTTTATGTCCTACATGGAGATAGAAAATGAGGGTTTCAGTAATATTCATTGTACTGAAAAGGACATTAGAAATTCGATGCAAAGAGACAAGGATCGGAGTAGAGCTTATGATGTGGATCTATTGATGGAGCACTTGCAAGAGGAAAAGGAGATGAATCCTTCTATTTGTTTTCATTATAAGGTGGATGAAGACAAAAAAATTAATCCATGTCTTTTGGGATGATGCTCTTGCCAGGAAAGCTTACAAGCATTTTGGTGATGTGCTAATTTTTGATACTATATATGACACGAATCAGTACAAATTGGTTTTTGCTCCATTTACTGGAGTTAATGCGTGTGCCTCCACCTAAAGTTATTATTACAGATCAAGATCCCGCCATGGAAAATGCTATCCGACTATGTTTTCCTGGTTCCAGCCACAGGCTATGTAAACCATACTACCAACTATAGTAAAAATTTCAATACAATAACATTTACCAAAAAGTAGTGATGAATTTGTGAACTTCAATCTCAATACAGAGCAGACTCAGTTCTGATTTCCAGACCAGTTGCAAACACATAATTTTTTGAGGTATCAAATGATCTCAGAAAAATGCGACATTTGAAACCATAGTTTTAGACACATACAAGAGTATCCAGTAAAAACTTTAGCTTAAAATATCCTACCATTTATGAGTTATCGTTTTTGGAAAAACACCAAGTTTTTACACAAACTGCAGTTTTTATGTTGTTCTCTGTCCGAAATTTAAGTGATTGTTTGAGCTACCAAATGGACCTAAAATATTATGAAAAAAAATCAAGTGTGCTCTAGATTCATAGGATAACATGTCCTAAAATTTTTAGTTCAAAATTCTAAGCCATTGGTGAGCTAGAAAATCCCAAGCTTGCACATCACATATATGTTCTTTTCATTGCTTTTACGTATAATAGTTATGCTAAAAAACCAATCTTAAGAGATGAAACTCCAAAATTACACATGCATGTTAAAGTTAATATCTTTCTACTCTTACTCAAAAGGATCATATAAGAAAATATATTAAAAAATGAGTTTAAGAACTCCCACCCTTCCAAAGAGAAGTTGTTAGTCTTCCAAGTTGCCTTCTCCTCCAAGCTTGCTCCTCTACATCTTCCTACAACCAAAAGGTAGACGTTTGTTGGCTAACTTTCACTACTCTTCACCTTCTCTACTACTTCTTCTCAAAATCCCTTCTTCTCTCCCCCTTTTTTTGAACAACTTAGATGAAGAAAAAGGAATGAGAAGATGAAGGAGTGGGTTTTTATAAAAATGGAGGGAGGGAGGGAGGGAGGGGGGGTGAATTTGAGTAGGTGTAGGGTGGAGATGGATGGGGTGTGAGTGAGTGGGAGTGGATGGCGGGGATGGTGCCAACACACCAGGTGCTAGAACATTCAAGTTTCATCTTGGAGCTTTCATGAAGAGTTTCGTCATGCTCAAAATCAACTATTGGATTTCATTAAGATGATCCTAGGTTAATCTTCATTAGGGTTAGCTCCTAACCCTAAGCCATCAAACCCTAGGTCAACATAGTAACCCTAACCCTAACCCTAATGCAAAAGTATGCATGGTTATTTAATCCAAACAATCATGCACCAATTCAATTCAAGTATCAACTTAGTCCAAAATAAATTATATATAACCCTAACCCTAACCCTAATGCAAAAGTATGCATGGTTATTTAATCCAAACAATCATGCACCAATTCAATTCAAGTATCAACTTAGTCCAAAATAAATTTTATATATATATATATATATATATATATATATATATATAATTTATCTTATTCTGGGGTATTACACATCGGCCGGGTCACATCCCCCTAATCAGGGGACCTACGAACACTCCACAATCGGGTTCTTCAACCTATAAATACAGCCTACCTCTACATTAACCAAGTAATAGCAATTTTCACCACTTAAGTCATTCTTAATCCGCTGGTTATTGACTTGGGTATCGAAGAATAACTGTCGGCGGGAGTCCTCTCGGTGTCTCCGACTTTTTTGCAGGTGTCTGATGACGGTCGAACCACCCAAATCCACTCAATCCATCCACATCAGCCTAACAGTAGAGTCATATCAGAGGCCGAGATCTGAGTTTCCTCTTTCCAAAAGAACTCACATTATCTGTTGCTCCTACACCCGAAAACAAGCAGCAGCGAATTGGCGCCATCTGTGGGAAACACAGATCCGAGCCCCTTCTTCAGACTACCCCGTGATTCTCTTCCCATGGCTCCCAAAGCAAAGATAACTCAACCCCTGAACATCCGACCCCCCACTTCCTCCTTCGCGCCCGATGCGAAGCCTCGCGGCGACTCAAGGGTCCTAAAAGCCACATGAACAAGGGTTATAGAAGCCCGCCCCGAGTGCTTCCCACTCGGTGGCACGAGAGGTCGCTCATCCGTTGATCTCCGACCTGAGAAATGTCATCAGCAATCGACAAAATGAGAATGACCTCCAGAACCACCTCAATCAGTCCCAAAACGGAAGGGAACCCTCTGATCACAATCTTAGTCGGAGTCACCACTCCTCTCACTGTCGAGAGAGAGAGCGTAGCCGCTCTCCAAGGGACCGCCGATCCTCAAACTACCAAGGGGACGGGTGTCACATGACCAGGGCGGAGTTCCATGAATTCTGCGACGAAATCCTCCGAGCCATTCGAGGCAGGGCCCCTCCCGAGCAACCTATCGACCGAGCAGAAGTAGTCAGGCACGGGAAAGACAAATCCCATGGGTCAACCCGTTCCGAAGGACTGGAAGACCCCATCCTCAAACGACTTCAGGAAATGGAAGGTCACCTTGCTTGGATTGCTGAGGGTGGGAAACAATCCGAACAGAGATACCGGCCGAACAGGCCACCATTCTCCTCCCATATTCTCGATGTGCCTGTCCTGATAAGCTTCAAGCCTTAGCATTTGAGACCTATAACGATGAAATGGATCCTGCTGATCACATCGAGGGGTTCAAAACCCTCAAGATGATTCATAGTGCCTCGAATCCCCTTCTTTGCCATGCGTTCCCGGCCACCATGAGAGGCCCCGCACAGGAATGGTTCTCCAAACTCGTCCCCGTTTGGTCTAATCCTTCGACCAGCTCGTGGAGAGAATTCTCACTCACTTCGTGACCAGCTAAAAGGCTGAGAAGACAAGCGCCTCTCTGCTGGAACTCATATAGAAGGACGGGGAATCCCTCCGAAACTTTGTCTAGGCCGAGGCACAGTCGATCTCCTCCCTCGATGTTGGGGTAGCGGCGGTGGCTTTCTGACACAATGTCTGCCATGACTCGTTGAAGGCCTCCCTGGCCATGAAGCCACATGTCGATTTCCTCGACCTACTCCATAGGAGCGAGAAGTACATCTGGGCTGAAGAGGCTCTCCACTCGGGAGGTCAGAAAGGATTTCCCACTAAAAGAGAAAGGAAAATGGGCAGCTCTGAACCTTCTAAGAAGGCCTAGAAAGACGCCTCTAGGCAAAGGTGCCCTACCCCGGAATCCCGGTTCGATAAGTTCACCTCGCTCAATGCGAACGTATCAGCCATCTTGTTGGAAATAGAGGGCAATGACATACTCTAACACCCTCCTCAGTCCAGCAATCCCAACAAGAAAAAGGACCGGAGGTACTACTATCGTTTCCATCAGGACCATGGACACGACACTGACAACTGCCGAGCCCTAAAGGATGAAATCGAGGTCCTCATTCGGAGAGGGTACCTTGCCAAATTCACTCGAAGTGGCCCGAGAGCCTCTTCGCCACCTCGCGGGGTGAACAGATGTCCAGAACAAGAGTTTGAACATCAGGACACCGATAACCTGGCCATCCTCCACTACGTCCATGTTGGGCCCATGGGGGAGAGTCTATATCATCCCGCAAGGGCTTCATCAGGGAGGTAAACTCCGTTCACAACTGTCCCCTTCCCCGAGGTCTCGGGTTGGCTATCTCTTTCTCGGATGAAGACCTCGAAGGCGATTGAGTCCCGCATTGTGATGCCTTGGTCATAAGTCTCACGATTGTCAATCATGAGTTCCGTCGTATCCTTGTCAACAACGGGAGTTCGGTGAATATCCTTTTACTAGCAGCCTTCAAAGCCTTGAACCTCTCCCGGGAAAGGCTAAAGCCAGCAGAGTACACCTTCCATGGCTTCTCTGGAACCCCAGTCTAGATCGAGGGGGTCGTAACCTTGGACATCACCGCTGGGAGGTCCCCGACCTCTCGATGGAGGCAATGGACTTCATGGTGGTCGGTGTCAAAGCTGCCTATAATGCTATTCTGGGCCAACACGACATTGCCTTCCTCCAAGCGGTACCCTTGGCCTACCACATGCGCATGAAATTCCCAGTTAAATCTGAGGTCGGGGTCGTCAAAGGAAACCAAAAGGCAGCTCGGTCCTGTTATACCGCCATGGTGGGGGGTATTGTCCTCCCTCTCGAAGGTCCAATAGCCTCCGAGCCGGAGGATGAGCTTGAGGAGATCTCGTTCACCCCCGAGCCCTAGATGAGCCTAACCATGAATGGGCCATGCCTCTCGGGTCTCGGGGGTAAATCATCAGATCTCAGAATCCGGGGCAAGCAGCCCGAAACCACTAGCACTAGTTTCGATCCCTTCTGGGTTGAGCACTCGGACAGCGAAGCTCCTACTCAACATATCGACCACTCACCCTTGTGATACGAGAATCGAGTGAAGGGGAATGAGATTTATAAGCAATTCAAGTCCTCCACAAAAGTTCCAGCACTTATTGCATCCAATGCTCAGCCCATGAGATCAACACTGACTGCAATTGTCAGAGAACATGACGCAAGCAAGGCCACGTGATTTCCCAATGTGCTTGTCAGGCACGGGAAAGATGAAGAAATTAAGGGTTGGGCCTGCAGTCCCAAGCAGACGGTCTGAGGATCAAAACAAAGAATCAAATTCGAAGATCGAAAGACAAACAAGTTTATTTCATTAAACAAACAAGTACAAATGTGGTGACCAACCTGTGAAAAAGGCAAAAATACTAGCAACCTAACTTTCTACATCGAGAAAGGGGAACTCCTCCTCGACTGGGGGGGTCGTGGTTTGCCAAATCCTCCCCAACTTTGGGGCCGGCCCCCTCGTCATCCGACTCGGGGGGAAGGCCACCGAGGTCGATCCGTGGGTGCTTCGCCTCAACATCTTTGAAGGCTCTCCTATATCCCTTGTCCTCGGCCTCGACAATTTTGGTTAGGGCCGCATCATACTCCTTTAACCTCGCCACATTGGCCTTCCATGTTCCCTTCTCGGAGACCAGCCGATCCCTTTCCTTTGAGAGTTCCGCCCGATCCTCCCTCTCCTTGGCCAGATCTACCTTCAATTGGCCTATGCTCTCCAAAGGTCACCGGCCCACAAGAGGAGTTCGGCCTCGGCAGCTTCTACATGCTGCACACCTCGCTGAAGCTGGTCCCGTCTCCTTTTTAGTTTGGCCCCATGAATGGTCGCCTGCACAAGATCATCAAGATGCACTTAGTCAAGCGCAGGTAGCAATTATGATGGGTGGAGGAAAAACTCACCAAAATTGAAGCCTGCGCCCAACCGACGTAAATGGCCTTCTCAGTTTTGCCTTCGAAATTGGCAAGGTCACGAGGAGTGGCAAGATTGAAAACCATCTCCAACACAAAAATCTAACTGACTGACACATCCGTCTCCTTCACAGACCAGGAGGGAACCCGCACCTTCACCGACTTGGGAGGTTTGGCCGAGGCTGTGGCACTGGCAACAAGCGACGGGGGAGGTCTCTTCCCCTCTTTCTTAATGGCTGATCCGACCACCTTAGACTTGGGGGCTCCACCCCCTTTCTTTCTTGCTCAGAAGTTCCTCCCCTTCTGGAGATGGTCTCTTTGGAGAGCCCTCCCGCTCGGGAGCCTTAGCATCGGCCCCAGCCTTCACCCATGTGTAACCCCCATTCCCGCTAATAAGTAATTTCCGTGTATTTTCTATATTTTGATTTTTATAAATTTATTTTGTACTAAATTTGTTTTGGATCTTTTATTAAAGTGTTTTCTAATTGAAAATTTTATTCACTTTGAATAATGGTATATTTTAACTTTATTTTATATTCATAATTGATCGACTATTTACATTTTAGTTCAAATCAAATATATTATTATTATTGGATTATTTTAATCTCATTATTATTATTACTTTAATTGCACTTATTATCATTAATATTGTTATTATTAATAATATTTTTGTTACTATTATTATTGCAGTTATTATTATTATTATTGTTATTATTATTATTATTATTATTATTATTATTATTATTATTATTTTATTATTATTATTATTATTATTATTATTGTTATTGTTGTTGTTGTTATTATTATTATTATTATTATTATTATTATTATTTCTTTGATTGTATATTAATTTGTGAAGGCCCGTAGGTTTTTTTTTAATCCATCTATTATTGTTATTTGTTATTTTTAAGTCCAAACATAGTATATTATTGATACATGATTATTCTAATTATTTGTGAAAAATATCTTAATCCAATTGTATTTCTTTTCCAATTGATTTTATTTTTGTTAAACCCTGAAATTTTTGTATGCTGAATACTCTAATTTATCTAGTATGTTCTGTTTATTTTTCTATTGGATTTAAACATATTCTTATTGGATCCTACCCTTTAACCCACTACCTAATATTCCTCTATATATACTAATCACTTCATTATATTTTCCTAACCCTAATATTTACAGCCGCCTATCCTCTCAATTCCTTTCTTCTGTTTTACGTTCGAAATAGAGCCATCGAACTCATCTGCATCTCGTCCTCTTCCCGTCATCCGACCGCCCTCCAGCCTCGTCACCTTCCTCCACATGTCCTCCACTCCTCCTCCCGCCTTCGCTCCTTCACCCTGAGCACCCATTGACCTCTCACCGCCAGTCCCTCCCCAACCTCATCGTCCCGTAACCCTAGCTGCAGTTCTCTGCCACCATCGCAGAACCCACCACCACCCCATTACCGTCAGTCCCCTCTCCATAGTCCATTGCCGCCATTCGTCGCCTCGCCCCCTACCACCGCCGTCAGCTCAGCACAGTCGAAGCCGCTGAGTTGCTGCTATCCGTTGTTGGCCAAGATCGACAGTTTGGCATTATGTGGAGTTGATCTTCGATCTGGACCCTTGATCGCGATCGTGATCCTTGATCTTGATCCTAGATCTATCAATCTGAGCCGTCGATCGCTTGATCTTGAATCATGATCTTGATATTTGATCTCGGCCGTTGGTTGCTTATCTTACACTTGATCGTTGATCGTCATCGAGATCCATACCCGTTCATGATTGTCACATCGATATTTGCTTGGTTTGCGATCGTCATCATTACCGCTGGGATTCTCATCCTATTATTCTTCGTATTCAAGTTAACCGTCTATAAGGCAAGTCACTTTCCCTCTTGAATTGCTAATTATATCAAATTAAAAAAATTTTATTGAGACTCTGCAAGTAGATCTTGATCGTTTATCGTATTGTTCTATTGATTATCTTTCGTTGGGTTTATTTAGGGTTTACACGAGCTCCCCAATATTCTTAACTTCGTGCCACTTTTGACTCCAAAGATTGAATCTTTCATGCATTCATGTAGAATTGATAATAGGGTTATTCATATAATTGATACACAATTAATCTATTGTAGAATTAATTACTAGGTTGTATGTTTGATTGATCGATTGTTGTTTGATTGATGTTAAATTTGTGTTTGTGATTTTAATTTTATTGATCATGTTTTATTACCCATCATGCTGATTATGAAGTTTAACGACTATTTGAAGTAGAACTCATCATGTTTAATTAATTTATTTCATGAAAAATATCCAAAAACCTATATGTTGCTTGCTGTCTGTATTTTGTTTGTCATTTTTGACCCCGTAATTGATCTCAAAATAAATAACTTTCTAAATATGAGTTGTGGCTCTATGTTTTCAGTTTCCAGAGCATCTTGAATCGCTGAATTCCAAGTTGTCTGGCAAAAGTTATGATCGTATTACTACAGCTTTGTTTTTATTTCCAGTTGTTTAGATTCGTGTATGTCCCATGTTTAATCTATTAAAAGGTTGATTAAACATTAAAATATTGCTTTGATAATTTTCAGAATGTTAATTAACATGTTTAGGAGTCAAATAAATATTTTTGATGATTTTATTATTGAGTTTTCGCTAATTCTAAAAATAAAACAACTTGATGTCGATTTTTTGCCTGAACATATAATCTATAAAGAATGATGTGTTTGACCTAGCTACTGTTATGGATTTTGAACTTTAAATATGCGTTGGAACCGTGTGGAAGTCTAGTTTTTAGAATTTCTGACAGTTTCAGTTTTTTAGTTCTGAAACTGCAGAAAATTACATTTTTGTGCAGATTGCTTGTTACCGCTAAATCTGGTGTGGGGGCAAACAGATAGAATTTGTGGATTCTTTGGGATGTCGAATAGTCAAACCTGAAACCTTTTTGCCGGAGTTTGACCGTGATCTCCTGCCGTTAACCTGTAAAAAGTGCGAAACACTGGGGTTGATCCCGGCGACGCACCCTCCGACACTCAAGTCGGTAATCAGAAAGATTATGAATGAGCTTTTACTGGCAAAAGATTGATTAACTGTTAACAGTGGGGCATGGGGGGTATTTATAGCCACCTTAGGGACCAGTTTCGAGATAAGATCAAATCCCTACTTCCCAGTGAATGGATAGAAGTGAATCAGGGCCGTTGATTAGGTATAATCATAAACCCTAATTCTACCCAGCTGGACCAGGTTTCTTGTGGATTGAAACCCGCACCCAGTTGAAATGGATCCGTTCGTAGGTTATTGGGCCTTTGGAAAAAGACCCGGTAGCCACTTCAGACCCGCTTGTAGGTGAAATTACCATTTTACCCCTGATCTTTAAGATGCGCGCCCAATTTGGATGGTTCCGATTTAACCCTATTTTTAGCCATATCACGAGCCCCACACTCTCGAAAACTGAGTTTAATCAGTCTTTGAGGAGTAGTTTTACTATTTTAATGGCTTGCGGAGTTGTATCGGAGTCCAAATGTGGGGTGTCGAATTTTTGTATGAGGTATTATGGTGATTTTCAGAACTGGTTGCATGCTCAAGGTTATTCTCGAGCTCTCCTGGACTTTTGGTGATTTTTCTTAATTTTTATCTATTTTTCAGACCATTTATTCAATTTTGCGAAGTGGTAATTTATCGTTCGGGGGCCTCAATTAATTATTCCAAGCAATAATTATTTACCCAAGGGCTCAAAAATATTTCTACAAATTTATAATTTATTTTTAGAATTTTTAATCAATTTTCCCAAATTTTTATCATTTTTTCGCAATTTTTAAATGAATAATTCGAATTTAATAAAATAAAAAATTAATTTTTATTCCGATTTATGACGTGGCACAATCTGGGCCTTCCATCTCGCTTTAGCACAGAATTCTGAGAGATCAGACGACTCGTGTCGCTCGGCACTATTTTCTCTACGTAAGCGGTTCGGATTGCCAGTTGCTCGGATTTCGAGCGACGTGGTTCGGTGCTGTTTTCTCTGTATAAGCAGCTCAGATCGCCAGTTGCTTGGATTGGGATTTCGAGTGATGTGGGGTGATCTGAATCGTTCATCATGGCGCGAATCACGAGGTAAGAGTTTCAGATCACGAGAAAATACTATCTTGTCGTTTTGTGGACGTGGCGTGATCTGAGCCGCTCATCATCTTCCGGCATGAAATTTGAAACAATCTGATGGTTGGGGTTGCTCGGTGGTATTTTTCTTCAAATGTGCAGCTCGGATTGCCAGTTGCTCGGATTCCGTGCGACGTGTCTCACCGCTACTTTCTTCATGTGAGCAGCTCGGATCGCCAGTTGTTTGGATTCCGAGCGACATGTCTCACCGCTACTTTCTTCATGTGAGCAGCTCGGATTGCCAGTTGCTCGGATTTCGAGCAACATGGCTCACCGCTACTTTCTTCATGTGAGTAGCTCGGATCGCCAGTTGCTCGGATTCCGAGCGACATGGGGCAATCTGGGTCGTTCATCACGAGATCTGGTGCGAATCTTGATGAGAAAGGCGGTGTGGATCTCAAAAAAATGTTATCTTGTCATTTTGTGGTCATGGTCCAATCTGAGCTGTCTGATTAAGATCTTGCACGATTGTTGAGGAGAAAGTCATTTTTCTCCAATACGCAGCTCGGATCGCCAGTCGCTCGGATTTAGATTCCGAGGGACGTGGGGCGATCTGAGCCGTTCATCACAAGATCTGGCATGGATCTTGATGTGAAAGACGGTGTGGATCTCGAGAAAACGCTATCTTGTCGTTTTGTGGTCGTGGTCCAATCTGAGCCGTTTGATCAAGATCTTGCACGATTGTTGAGGAGAAAGTTATTTTTCTCCAATACGCAGCTCAGATCACCAGTCGCTCGGATTTGGATTCCGAGGGACGTGGGGCGATCTGAGCCGCTTATCACTGGATCTAGCATGGATCTTGATGTGAAAGACGGTGTGGATCTCGAGAAAATGCTATCTTGTCATTTTGTGATCGTGGTCCAATCTGAGCCGTCTGATCAAGATCTTACCCGATTGTTGAGGAGAAAGTTGTTTTTCTCCAATATGCAGCTCAGATCGCCAGTCGCTCGGATTTGGATTCCGAGGGACGTGGGGCGATCTGAGTCGCTCATCACAGGATCTGGCGTGGATCTTGATGTGAAAAATGGTGTGGATCTCGAAAAAATGCTATCTTGTCGTTTTGTGGTCGTGGTCCAATTTGAGCCGTCTGATCAAGATCTTGCATGATTGTGGAGGAGAAAATTGTTTTTTCTCCAATACACAGCTCGGATCGCCAGTTGCTCGGATTTGGATTTCAAGGGACGTGGGGCGATCTGAGTCGCTCATCACAGGATCTGGCATGGATCTTGATGTGAAAGACGGTATGGATCTCGAGAAAACGTTATCTTGTCGTTTTGTGGTCGTGGTCCGGTATGAGCCGTCTGATTAAGATCTTGCACGATTGTTTGAGGAGAAAATTGTTTTTCTCCAATACACAGCTCGGATTGCCAGTTGCTCAGATTTGGATTCCAGGGGATGTAGGGCGATCTGAGGTGTCCCTCGACAACTCGGCAAAGTGCCTCGGCGGCTCGGAGCTAGAGGCATAGCCGAGCGGTGTGGCCCAGTCAGAATCGTCGTCACTCTTATGAACCATCGCTGCCCTTCTCTACTTTGTCGTTTAGCCTTCTTTAACGTCTCGTGGTGGGCCTAAGAGTCGCGACTTTACGTTAGAAAGCCCTAGAGTCGTTTCTTTTACTATAAGTTTTCACCTCCCCCATCCTTTATCTCATTCTTTCACTTTCACTTTCACTTTTACTCTTTGCTAGCGGTGTTTTTGCTCTCGAGCGGCGCTACTAGCTTTTGTGGCAAGGCGAGTTTGAGTTCTGGCTATCTTTTTCGGCCATTTACGTCACTTCAAGGTTAGTCTTTTTCCCTATCTTTGAGAATGGTTAAATATCTTCTGGGGATGAGACTTCCACCTCGGACCAAGATTCCAACCGAGCGGTGGTAGTGAAGCTGAGGAAGGGGAAAGAAGTGGCAGATCCGGTCGGGGTGTCGACGATAGTTGAGACTCCGAAGGGTGCAGGAGAGTTGGGTCGGCATCCGACCGTTCTGTCTAGTGTCGGTGGAGTGAGGAGTTACCCCGAGGACATCCTGAAGAAGGTGGTGCATGGGATGGCTTCGGCATATGAGGAGAACGACCCGAGGGACCCCTCCGAGGTGGACGAGATCCCCTCAATCTTGACCGAGGCAGATCTGCAACGGATCAGGAAGGGATTCCGCATCCCGAAGGAGTACGTCCTGCTACTCCTTGTTCCTGGTGTCTGAGCATGTACGAGGACTTCGGTGGACACTTGCGTCTTTCCCTACGATGCGCTGGACGCCGGTCTTTGGTTGCCACTGCACCCCTTTGTGGTTGAGGTACTGCAGTGGTACGGCCTGAGCCCTGTTCAGTATATTCCGAACATGTGGCGGCATGTTATTGCCTTCGTCCTTTAGTGCCAAGCGATCGGCGCGCAGCCGCAGCTCGTTTGCTTCGGAGCCTCTATCGCATTTGCCGGATGAGCAAGATGGAGGATCGGTATTATCTGTCGCCGAGGAGGGGGGTGAAGTTGATCGAGAATCTGGACTCGATCAAACACTGGAAGGAGAAGTATTTTCTCATCTGTGGTCCCGAGCCGTGGGGATTCCCGACGTTGTGGAAGGACGGGGTCCCGAAGTGAGCGAAGAAGGAGCCCGTGCTTACTAGGGAGGAATAAGAGGTGGTGGCGAAGATCCTCAGACTTTCGACCCTTAGTTGGAAGGATATCACCGAGGCAGTCTTGTTCGGTGGGGGTCTCAGTCCGATCGACCCCAGTATGCTCCCCTTCTTTTTTTTCTTCACTTTTCTTAGTGTCTTTTATTGTTAGTTATTTTTCCTAACTTTTTTGCTCGGTTTCTTCTTCGTATGCAGAGAGCCCCGGCATGGACTATAAGGCATTGATGGCCAAGACTCGCGCGGTGAAGTAGGCATAGACGAGGAAGAGGACCACAGCGGGGCCTCATTCTGGCCGAACGGCGAAGGTCCCCTCGGCACCCTCGGCACCTTCGGCCATTGCAGAGCTGGTGATCGAGGAACCTTCGGAAATGCCCGTTCAAGCTCCTCCGGTCGATGCCCCGGGTTCTTCAAGCGGGGCGTTCACTGCCAGCGCGGCTCTGGCATTGGAGGTGCCACCACTTACTGCCGAGGCAGAGAGGATCCTTACCGAGGAGCAAAAGAGTCTCTTCGTCCCCAACTGGAGGGTGATGAAGGTGGACGGATTCCTCGGTGATTGGGGGATATGCATGCAGGCGGTGAAGCACCTGCCGACCCCGAAGGACCGTGCCGCGATGAAGGCCGGCACCGTAGGCGACGACGCCCTACAGATTACTGAGAACACTATGTCAGTGAGTATGAGCTAAATAAGTTAAAAATTTTCCAAGTTTTTCGTTCGGTTCTAATTGTCTTTTTCCCTTTGTTTTGCTCGCAGACCCTCTGCCACTTCAGCCACATGCTTGAGCAATTTGCCGAGCAAAAGAAGGAGATGAACCTAGCAAATGATCGGGAGAGGTCGGAGCGCGCCAAAGCGGTCAAGCTGTTCGAGGCCGAGCAGCAACTCTCAGCTTCACGTGCGGCCGAGGTGGGGACCCTCGAGACGAAGCTCGCCGTGGCGTTGAAGAACTCCGCAGCCGAGACTACCAAGGTTGAGGCACTGGAGAAAGAGAGGGCTCGCCTCGAGGAGGAGGGTGCCAAGGCCCTGAAGGCGTCCGAAGAGGCGCTGAATGGCCAGGCGATGAAGGTAGCAGAGGTCGAGCAGGCCGTTCGGGACGAAGCCGAAGCCCACATGATAGCAAACATGGAGGAGGCTTACTCCCGAGCGCTACAGCATGTGGCGGCCCGTATCCCCGACTTTGACAGCTCTTCGTACTACTTCTGCGATCCCATGGACGGCGAGGAGCAGATACTGCTGGCGAAGCTCGAGCCCGAGCCAGAGGGCGGTGATGCCGAGGAGGGTGCCGAGGATGAGGGGAACGCTGAAAGAGCGATCGTCCATGTGCTGAGCGATGATCCTCCCGCCTTCGCTCCTTCACCCCGAGCACCCATCGACCTCTCATCGCCAGTCGCCTCCCCATCCTCATCGTCCCGTCACCATGGCTGCATTTCTCTGCCACCATCGCAAAACCCACCACCACCCCATCTTCGTTAGTCTTCTCTCCATTGCCGCCAGTCATCACCTCGCCCCCAGTCACAACCGTCAGCTCAGCACAGTCGAAGCCGCTGAGTTGCTGCTATCCGTTGTTGGCCAAGATCGGCTGTTTGGCATTATGTGGAGTTGATCTTTGATCTGGACCCTTGATCGTGATTGTGATCCTTGATCTTGATCCTAGATTTTTCAATCTGAGTCGTTGATCACTTGATCTTGAATCTTGATCTCGATATTTGATCTCGGCCATTGGGTGCTTGATCTTGCACTTGATCGTCGATCATCATCGAGATCCGTACCTGATCGTGATCGTCACATCGATATTTGTTTGGTTTGCGATCGTCGTCGTTGCTGCCAGGATTCTCATCCCGTTATTCTTGGTATTCAAGTTAACCGCCAATAAGGCAAGTCACTTTCCCTCTTGAACTACTAATTGTATCAAATTCAAGAACTTTTATTGAAACTCAGCAAGTAGATCTTGATCGTTTATCGTATTGTTGTATTGATTATCTTTCGTTGGGTTTATTGAGGGTTTACACGAGCTAACCCCAATATTTTTGACTTCGTGCCACTTTTGACTCCAAAGAATGAATCTTTCACGAATTCATGTAGAATTGATAATAGGGTTATTTATATAATCGCTACACAATTAATCTATTGTAGAAATAATTGCTAGGTTGTATGTTGATTGATCGATTGTTGATTGATTGATGTTAAATTTTTGTATGTGTGTGATTTTAATTTTATTGATCATGGTTTATCATCTATCATGTTGATTATGAAGTTTACCGACAATTTGAAGTAGAATTCATCATGTTTAATTAATTTATTTCATGAAAAATATCCAAAAACCTGTATGTTGCTTGCTGTCTGTATTTTGTCTTTCATTTTTGACCCCGTAATTGATCTCAAAATAAATAACTTTTTAAATATGAGTTGTAGCTCTATGTTTTTAGTTTCCAGAACATCTTGAATCGTTGAATTCCGAGTTATATGGCAAAAGTTATGATCGTCTTACTACAGCTGTTTTTTTATTTCCAAAATTTCAGATTCGTGTATATCCCATGTTTAATCTATTAAAAGGTTGATTTAACATTAAAATATTTCTTTGATAATTTTCAGAATGTTAGTTAACATGTTTAGGAGTCTAATAAATATTTTTGATGATTTTATTATTGAGTTTTCGTTGATGCTAAAAATAAAATAACTTGATGTCGATTTTCTACCTAAACATATAATCTGTAAAGAATGATGTGTTTGACCTCGCTACGATTGTCAGATTTTGAACTTTAAATATGCGTGGAACCATGTGGAAGTCTAGTTTTCAGAATTTCTGACGGTTTCAGTTTTCGAGTTCTGAAACAGCGGAAAATTATATTTTTGTGTAGACTACTCTTGTTGTCCAGAATTTTATAATCCAGATTTTAATAGTTTAATTATTCCTATATCGTGGTATTGCATGAATTAAAGTGTGTATGTTGCATTGCATGATCCTAATGTCTTATTGTCATCATTCTAATCATCCTATTCGAATTATCGTCTTATTGTTCTCTTATTAATACTATTGTTCATCTCATGTCTCAAATTGCATATTGTATTGTTGCTTTGATAAAATAATTAACAAGCCGGAGTTTAAGGGTTGACTTTAGTAATAGACAATATAGGGACTGTACTCGGAGGAGCAGCCTGTGTTTTCCTATTTATCAGTCATACTGGTCATATCGGTCATATTGGTCATATCAGTCATATCGGTCATCGGTTGATTGTAGATTATTGATTACAGTATCTCAATTGATTTAGTCATCTGTCATTAAATAATCGGTCATTATCGTATATCGTTGTCGAGTACATGATCTATAAAATCTAGCACTAAGTCTAAACGTAACTTATTTGTATGTTGAAACCATGTGATAAATGAATGGGACGCATGAAATGCTACATTTGTTAGGATTAAAATAATTAATGGACATAGGAATTGACACCACATCGACATCGCATATTGTTCATCATTGTTCCTATTGATATCGATTATTGGCTAAGTGTTGTTGATATTGATTATTGAATATTGTTATCGATTATTGAATCATTGTTTACAACTATTACATCGTTTATCATGATATTGATTATTGTTATCGTCCCATGTTATTGATTCCTATTGATCTATTGAATTCATTGTTATATTGTTATTCCATTGTTCCTTGCTTTCTCTATTTGCTGTCCATGACTTGCTCTAAGGACAATTTTTCTCCTCTTTGTAGATGAAGTGTTTACAGGTGTTGATGGAGAATTGCCTGATGGATTGGGAGAACAACATTGGTGAAGGAATTGATAGCATCGCCGCTTAATAATTTATTGTTTTGTCATAAAAACTTAATTATTGGAATATTGTTATTTCAATGTATTGTGGGCTTTTGACCCGAATATTGCTATTATTTATTTCCAGATATTGGATTATTATTGTATTTGGATATTTCATATTGCTTTATTCAAAGTATTATTTTTCATGAGATTAATATTATTGCCTGCGCAATCGTTCTGTATTGATAATATTGTTGAGTTCATCGGATAAAAAGCTTATGGGTTACGTTAGTCATTCGCTGGGCCAATGTCATGTGCTCGTATTCCGTATTTTTAGAAAGTGGGGCATGACACCTTGCCTCTGCCTCCTCACGGGCCTTCTTCTTGGCCTTCATCTTCTTGTGTTTCGCTTTTATGAGCTCCGGATCCACCATCTTCAACATTAGCATTTAGAAGACATGCAGCCGAAGAAATATTAAAGTGGAAGAAGAGCGAATGAACGTGTCCAATAGCTGAGGATGTATATATAGAAGTGAGACATCAATAATCGTGCCAAGCACATAATCACACGTGGAAACACGTGAGCACATGTCAAATGTGTGTTTCCTCCACCTCAGAGTGGCATCAGAGAATGGACATCCAGAAGAAAGCACAAAGCCACATTGGTCCGCCACGACCTCGAAGTCGTACCCGAGGCCGAGAATTATGAAGCAAGTTCAAAGCATCACCAATTTGCCTAGCCCTTAGAGTGAAAACCGAGGCCGAGCTTCAAAGAAAAAGGTCCATTCCCTCGGTGCGTGATCCAAGGATGAACCCCTATAGGGATCTCAAGCATCGATTCACAAAAAAGTCATCGGACAAAGAATGAAGTTCGTTGGAGCATCTTTATTATAAACCAAAGACCGTGATTACATTCGTATAATTACATTGGGACCGCAAGTTCAAGGCCCTAGGTTCCGAGGCTCAAAGTTCATCTAGACCCGATCTAGGAGGAATCGCTTCAGCGAAGGAGGGGTCGGCACCCAAGCGGAGCACCTCCAAACCTCTCACGCTAGCTACACTAGTCGATCTCGCTACTCCGCTCTGGGCATCCCCCGAAGCCCCCACTCTCGAGTGGATCCCAGGGTAAGGCGCTAGTCTCGAAAAGGGACCGTAAAATGTGGATACCTAGCTTACCTCTCCCAGTCTGGTCCTCAACCAGAAGATCTCAAATTCCTTCTCCACGAGCATCCTTCTAAGGATGAAATCCAAGGAATGCCCGCCAATGAGACGAGTGGACATGCCAGCATCAGCCCGAGCGAGAGCTATGTCAGTATCAAAAAATTATTGCCTTCAGAGGAGCCAACTCCCAAGCCACCTCCCGTGATTGACTGATATGAAAATCGAATGCCCCTTACTGATCAGTCGCCTCCTTGCGAAGGCAAGCGATCATCTCCTCGGCCTGACCTAGCTTATTACAGAGAACGTGAACCTTGCTCTGGAGGTCCTCCTCCCGGGGTCCGCGACACGGATCCTTCTCAAAAAAATGCATTGCAACTCAGACACGAAATAGACAATCAAGGCCAGTTGTGAATTTTTATTTAGAAAAAAAAATTACAGTATGAAGTGGCCAGTTCACGCACGGCGTGTACAAAATTGGGAACATGTAAAAAGAAGGAAAACTATAAGTTAGGGGGTGACCTCCCGAGGAGGAGAGTGAAGAGGTTCGGGGTAATACCCCGGATAAAATAATACTTTTGTGTATATATAAATGCCTATAGATATATATATGAATGTTGTAGTGTGATTAATTTGCTTGATTGTTCATGTGGATGGTTGCGTTCATGGTGGTGCACGAGAATGAGAGAATCGGCACTAGTACATACACTATTTTTGAGTGTGATACATATGCAAATATTTAATTATATGGTACTACAATGGATATTTTTGCCATGCACTTAAATCTCACCTCTCATCTCTCATCCTCCATGATCAATGGCTAAAGATCAAGCCATGCAAAATATCTCCTCCAAAACCATGAGCTAGAAGCTTGTTTTGGAGAATACCACCATGTCACCTCACCCCCCCCCCCCTACACCCCTATGGCCACGCCCCCCCCCCCCCCCCCCTTCCTCTAGCACCCCTCACTCTTTCTCACTTCATTTAAAACCCCTCTCTTCACTCGTATTTCAGTTCTGAAATTTTTAGAAGAAAAAAAAAGGAGAAGGAGAGAGTGAAGGAAAACAAGAAAAAAAGGAGATCTAAAGCTTTTGAGGAGGAATTAAAGGAGGAAGGCCAAGCTATTCTCATCTTCTCAAACTACACTCAAGGGTGGGGAGTTCTCTAAACCTTGTTTTTGTTCTTCTTGATGGATTTCTTGCATGAAATAAGTAATAGTAGTATGAGGATGATTGATTAGAAGTAGTTTGTTTAGAATCTGAAACTGAAATAGAAAAACATAATCTGCATGCTATATTCCGAATTTCCAGAGAGCAATATAGATGGAATTTGATCATGAAATATTTACAGAATGATCTTATGCATGTCTAGAAGCTACCTGATTTATTTCGGATTTTTCTGATATTGTTTGGTATTTTAATAAAATCATTCTTGATGACTGTGTCGTAAGGCAGAGACTGGTTCTGTCTCTTGTAGAACCTGAAATTGCGGAAATTTTTAGAATTAATTAATACATGATATATTTCTGAAACTTTTACCATGATATCATGCATGAATCTAGACCCTACAAAAAAATATTGGAATTATTTGGACGATATTTGATGCATGTTCAAAATTAATTAAGAGTATTCACGACAGTGACTGAAGAACAGTAGAACTTTTATACATGATTGTAATAGGTTGAATTCATTGAATACTTGGTATCTAGATGGGATCTTTTGTGCAAGCTATACATGATGATGTCATGTTTTTGAAAATACAAGTTTTATAATCATTGGCTATGTATGTGATTTATTGTGAGATTTTAAGTTAGCATTGTGCTAAACTTATTTAGAATTGACACCCTGATAAGGTTGTAACCTTATGGCTCTGTAAGAGCAGAATTTGAGGAAGTGTACAACTAGAAAGTTGCAGTAGACATCTTGATCTTTCCAAAAAGCCTTTTGTCAAGAAAATTCTGTAAATAGAGTAATATATATGATTTTTACTAGTTGGAACAGAACCCAGATTTTGAGCTATAGACTCTGTTTGTGTAGTGCATTATATATGGTTTTGTACACCTGAGCAAGATGAATGGTTTAGGGTAATCAAATGAAACAATTTGGACTAGTGATCAACTAGAAAGTTGTAGAGGACGTGGACATCTTTCAATAGAACCTGGATTTGTGCTATTCCGATGAGCGAGTAGGTGTTTGTGCTATCGATAAGGGACAGCCAGTGTACAGGAAGTACACAGGCTGAGGTTTGCGAGGCTATTTTGAGCAATTAGATGATTGAATCTGAGGTGATGATCAACTAGAGAGTTGTAGCCTAGGTTCTTAGCTTTCCAGAATGGGCTAGAACACCACAATCCGAGTTATATTATGGGAGTTATGACCTTTATAAGTTTGAGGCAGAAACAGCTTTTTTGGATTAGTCATGATTTTTGACTAAGTGTTAGGAGTATTTTTCCCCTCTTGTGGACAAGAGTTAATAAACTTGTTGTTGGGGATGATTGGTGATTATTACTGGCCTTATTAGTGCTTGACTCCTGTTGAGGATGTTGTGACTCAAGTTAGTCACTAACGTAGGGTGATACCCTACGTTTATCGACTCTAAGATTAGAACTTCCATCGAGGTATTAGACGTCCGATTGGTGCCATAAAATTGTATTCATGCCAGTTAAGGGTGAACGTGGGCCGTGGTGATGGACGAATCCAAGCTAGGGGAAGTGGCAAGCAAGAATTGTGTCGCTGAGGCCATGAGTCGATAGGTAGAATTTTGAAAGAAACCCTTTATTTACCTGAATGATTAGAGTGAGTCTTGCATTAGAGTGATGTGTACATATGAAAATTGCATTAGTACTAGCAGACTATAGTCAGGTGTTGTACTTTTCCTTTCGTAGTGATACGGATTTGGTTCTCAGGTTTTGAGTTCACGGGTCTCGTATCTCAATTGTTAATTCCCAAAGAGCCGGGGGAAGGAACGCAGAGAGAAACTCCTGTCGGATAGGGGGATTTGACCCTTGAGTCCATCGTGTTCCCATCCACGTGGGTTTTGTTTTTATATATAAACTATCTTGACGTCATGGGTACATGGTTTTGTACCAGAAGGTTTTTCATGGCTTTTTGCGTGAGGTCCGTGCGCGGGTACTAAGTGGCAAATGCGTCAACCACTTTAGGAACTGCAGTAACGAACTAGACCGAATATGTAAGCCCTATTTTCAGATTTTATTGTATTTTATTTTCTTTTGATTATTGTATTTGGATTCATTTGTTATAGTGTATTTTGTCTTTTCTTGGGTTCTTTTGTTCTCTCTTGATCGATCTGTGTTCTTTTGGTTGGATTCTGTTCACTTTGCAAATTTTTCTCCTTCTATTTTGAGTTTGATTTGTTCTCCTTTGTGTTCGTCTCATCTCATTGCATTTATTTTTCCCTTTTTGGAGCAAAAACCGTTACCCAGAACCCACATAATCTCAACCCAAAATCCTAATTCTTGATCCACTATAAATAATCCTATTAAACCTTAATATTTTATATTCTACTCTCTCTCCGTCGTTTCTCTCACCCCGATCCCCTATCTCTCTTTGTTTTCGTTGCACCCCAAACCCAACCAGAAATCCCTACTCCCGTTGCCGTTCCGATCGCCTTCCATCACCGTCACCATCATCATCGTCTCCATTCCCTCGCCCTCATCACCGTCGTATTTCCCCGTCGTGTTTCCCGTTCATCCTCGCTGTAACCCAATCCACCGTGGTGTTTTCGTCGCTATTACCCATTGCCGTCGTCCTTCATCATCTCCGTGCACTTCACTAGTGTCACCGCCGTCCCTCGCCTCTCCATTGAAGGCCCTAGTGTCGCCGTTCGAGTACCTCAGCATTGCCGTCGTCGCTCTCTGTTTCCAACTGAAAAACAGAGTTCGCCGGAGTTTTGTCGAGGCTGCTGTCACTGCCGTCACTTCCCGACCGTGGTGCTGACGCCGCTTCACCCCCGCCGCAGTGCCGTGCAGTCGCCGTCGAGATGCCATGCTCTTTTTCTCTCTCCTTGCCGAGGAAGAAGACGGAGTCCCATTGGTTGGCCCCACTGTTCTTTGTTCGGTGCACAACGGATCCCCTATCGCTGTTCACTGTTTAGGCCGATCCGGTGTGAAGGAGGCCATCCATTGGACGAGGTTGCTATCCCGTGTTCTGGGCGCATCAGATCCCGATCGCTGTCCCGTGTTCGTCCCGATCCGGTGTGGGGTTTCACTTGGCTTTTGCTGTTGCTGTGCTTGTTTGCTGTTGGTTCTTCGCACGTATTTCACACTTTTTTTGGGAGTTTCGTCCAGGATTCTGATCCCGTTATTCTTATTAATTGTATCTGCAATATAAAAAGAAAGTCTCTTCTTGAACTAGTATTTTATTCTGTTCAAGTTTATTTGATCTCATGCAAGTAGATCCCGTCCATTTCATTATCAAACTGCTTTTGACAATTCCATTAAGATTATCGAGGGTTTACACGAGCTAACCCGACATACTCTTAACATCGTGCTATCTCTATGATCTTAAACCCAATCCCCATTGTTTCATGCATATGCACATTTAAATAACTAGATTCATGCATAGAACTGCTTGATAAATTGGACATGTTAAATTGTATGTGCTAGATTGAAGTTGATCGAAGAATTGACACCATGCCTATGATAATTGTGTCTTAAACTTAGAAATTTGCATATTGACACCTAGGATCACTTTGATTACCAATTTGCATGCTATATGTGATCGTATGATTTAAGGTCTAGATCACTTTTCCTTGGTGCAGATTTAAATTCCAATTTGTCATCTGCTAGATATCATCTTTTTAGTACAACTGTGTTAGTAATTCCAGATTCATAATTTCAGGCGTATCCTGCCTTTTTTATTTTATTTGACCCTGTTAACATTAAGAGAAAAATCTGAAATAAATTAGGCTAGACCTAGACATGTATAGCTACTTTCCTGAATTTTTGTAGATTTTATTAATGAGTTCTCTGACCCGAAATAATTAGTTGAACACAACCTACTACATGCTGCCTGAACATAAAACCTGATTAGAATAGAGTTTTCACCCTAGTTTCGGTATCTTTTATATGCCTTAATTATACTCGCTGGAACCATGTGGAAGTCTACTTTCTATTCCTTTTGACGGATTCAGATTTACTATTTTGTAGTGACCATAATCCATATTTTAGTACAGCAAGGTCATGCTGTCCTGATTTTGTGAAATGTGTTTATATGATGTGTTTGCCTCATGCTTTGTTTGTAATGCTTAGAATTAGTCACACATAGTAATATACAATATTGACACCCTCTTGCATGCTCACATAGGATGAAAATAAACTATTAAATAGTTGGGGTATTATGGGTAGAGTTGGTAGTGAACGATCGGGAAATATACTCGGTAAGGCCTTCTCGCCCGCACGAATACTTGACATAGAAGGAGGAATATTAATTGCAATGATTGAATAATGATTCTTGCACGTAAATTATTGTTATCAATGTCGAGTACACGATCCGTGAATTCACCATCGGTCTAAAACGATCACTATGTTTGCGCCGAACCTGTGGAATGGGATGCAGTAGTACGTGCACTAGACAGGCTAATAAAACACTTAACAACCTGCATCTCATGTTTGATGTTGACTTGACATCACTCATTACATGCGTGATTATTGTACACCTTTGATATTATTTCCTGCACTTTGTTTTGTTCTTTGTCTTTGACCATGTCCCTATTCTTTGATATACATGCTTTCCTTTATCTTCGCTTTTTCTCTACTTGCCGCCCACAACTTGCTCTAAGGGCACTCTTTTTTTTCTTTTTAGATCAAGATTTTACAGGTACTGAAGGATCTGTTCCCGAAGAAATTGGTGAGCAACATTTCTAGAGTTGGAACCAGTCTCCGCTGCATAGTTTTATTTGCTGATAGATTTATTTTTCTTGAACATTGTTATGACTTGTACTTTGTTTTTAGGCTTTATGACCCGTAGTTTGTTTTGATCTCAGATATTGGATATTTATACTGTTCGATTATTTCATTTATTATTGAAATTTGTCTTTAATTCATGTGGTTATATTTCTTGTGTGGTTGTATTTTGTTGTTCTTATTGCTGAGTTAGTCTGGTACAGCTTATGGATGGTATTTACATGATTCGCTGGGCCTACATTACGTACTCGTATTCCGTATTTTGGGAAGCAGGGCATGACAGAATAATTGCAACTTCCTCATACACGGTAAATTAAAATCTATTGGGAACAGGATGAGTACAAGAGTAGGATGCATGGCGAGGGTTCGAATCCCTAAAATTGGAGAAAGATGGGTAGATTTAGGGGTGTATGTAGTATGGGATGCATGTGTTTTCAAAGTCTTGCTTGCATTAGAATAAGGCATGTGACTGATGCATTTAGTTGTTAGATCATGGCATACAACGACACTATAACCCGAATCCATTAAACTCTGTTTCACATCACCTTTCTCTTTTGCATAAATATGGTTGTGATTGCTAGTTTGGAGATTGCTGCTATTATCAGCTTTAAGTCAGTCGAAGTATTGACGTTTCCCACATTCTAGGTATCCGGAGCCGATTCACAGGTACAACAGAGCACGAGTTGGTCCAAGCATCCAAGGGACATATTCAAGTGTTATTTGAAAATTTGTAAATCTTGTAAAAATTCTATTGTACATTGTAACACTTGTAACAATTATATGAAATAAAAGTTTAAATTTTCCTGTACCTTTCTGTGATTGTGACTATTTGAAGTTCGGCTCCTGGAGTAGTGTCTCAGATTTCCTGTATAGGGATTTGGGGTGCTACATTCGGCTCCAACGAGGTCGCCAACATCAAGAGGAAGTTCCCTCGAGGTCGAAGGGGTGCTACTAGGGCTCAGCTCTGGGTCATAGTAGAGGCCCTCAAGGTCGACATTGGGGTGCCTTTCCTTGACATGTTGAAGGGCACACTCGTAGCCCTCTACCTGGCCCCACGCGATCTGACCAGCTGCATCATCAACATCTGCCTCCAACCCCTTCACCCTCTTCTCTAACCCATCAGCACAGGTCTTCTCATCCTACCACCTCAACCAGTACCGCTGAGCCCTAAGCTAGGCAGATTCCAAATCGTAATCATACTGCCTCATCAGATCACTCCCGTAAAGTGTGGTCTGCAATAGGAAGGAAAACAGTGAAATACCAATTAAGGGATATAGACGCTCCAAAACAGGCACTTACCGCCACCGAGTGCTGAGAGTACTGAAGGTACGCCGAGCTGAACGTTTCCTTGGCAAGGGCTTTCCTATCCCTCAGAGGCACAAGAATATTCACCACTTCGACGACCATCCGAGACTCCATAATGGAGTCAACGAGCTTCACCGATCAATCAGGAGTGAAGGTCTCCCGGGCCTTATCAAGGATGACCTCCTTCAAGAATGGATGGATCGGCGGCACCGAAGACTCCATCAGTTCTTAGGCTCAGAGAGATCTTTCACTCGATTTCCCCGGGAAGAGTCCTCTGGGTCCCGGATAGCTAGGGTCCTCGACCACCTGACCCTTTTTGGACAGCCCATCAGGGACCCCTCCCCCCCCCTAACCCAACTAGCACGCAGTGACATCTCTCTCTTCCCCTTATCCTCAGCTATTCGTTGCGCTACATGGGCAGCCAAAAGTTCATCGACCTCATTGTCTTCCCGAGATGCAAAAGGAGTATGTCAAAGCCGAACCCCAGACAAATAACAACATATTACAATGGGAATAAACTTACTGGGGACATAAGGACTTAAGTCGTTGACCACAAGTGACATCTCCATCACCCTGGGCCAGTCGATGCTCAGATTGTCGTCAAATTGGATACTAAACTCCACACACTCCTCTTTGGAGAGCTCTTCAGGCCTCAGGGGCTCTGACATGGCTCGTATGACCATGAGGTCGGTATGTCCCAAGGCCTCGAGCTATAGACGATAAAATGCTTCTTCCTCCAATCCTTTATGGAGTCTGGGATGGTTGTGCACCACGCACAGCTTGGCCCGGGGGGGGCGATATACCATCGGTAGGAACTCTTCGGGAGCACACTTAATCCCAAACTCACTTAGAAGCACCTGAAGCTTAGAGGGATGCTTTTTTCTAGCTGAGCATGATGAAACTCGTCAACTGCTTCCATAAGTTTGGCGTGTATTGCATCAGGCTCATCCCTACCCATTTCAGAACCCGTTTGATAAACGGGTGGAGGAGCAGACGCAGCCCTGAAGAAAAGGGAACATACAAAACTTCTCCCCCAGTTGATCGGTCGGACGAAGGCCCGGTTTTGGGATCATCAAAACATACTCCGCAGGTATAAAGAACTTTTCTCAGATAACGGCAAGGTCACTCTCCATCAGAGTATTCTATGTCTCGTCAGCCTCTGTCTTCGGTCTGTTAGACAAAGACAGGGATATGCCAAACTAAACCAAATCCTGCAAGTCCTCTGGATAAACTCGAGAAGAAACACAACACGCGGGATCGTCCCGCTAGCTCATCGATGTGTTCTCCATGTCAGGGGTTTTGCCTCCACCTCTTGGCGGGATGACGATCGCGAGGAGGTGGGGCACTCATAATGTTTTCCAAGGCTGCAACTCTCGTTCCTCGCACAAAAGAAGTCCCTGCAGCCTCACCCTCATTACGGCTCGGGACATTGTAACTTTCTTCCCACTCTTTCTCCATCTTTACCGAGGCCGAGGGCTCTCCTCCTGGGTCCCTACATCCACAAGCTCCAGACCCCCACTCGTCACCTCAATGGAGGTCCCCTCCATCGACAACCCAACCCGGGGTCACCCACTTTCGCATTCACTCTTTCAATATTGACCTCCTCAGATCTAGGGACCTGCGAATGTTGTTGTTCGGCCTCGCTTGCCCTCGACGAAGAGCGGGCAGGAGCCTCGAAAGACGAAGATCCATCACCTCCCGAGGAAGAGGTCAAGTTGCTGGATTGGCTGGCAGACATGTTTTGACAAACTCAGAAAATTTTCAAAAAAAGAAAAGTAGTCCCAGAAGGAGTGGGGTAGGGGAACTTATAAAGAAGGGGCAACTTCTTGATTAACGGTTCATGTGACACCCCCTCGATAACCACAAACGAATGTGAAACGTCGCTTGAAAGATTAGTGCCACGTGGCAACCAAATCCAAGCTTTCTCAATGCCTCAATTTCACCATGCCCTCGGCGTGGCATCCAAAGCCAACCCACATGAGTTGTAACGCTACGAATCCCAAATACATGTAATTCGTAGCAAAAATAGGATCTTTTACTTTAGATTCGTACAAATTTACAAGAAAATTAAAACTTTTCATTATACAACATTATTCTTTACATAAACATAGTGGAATTTAAATGAATACAATATGATATACAATAATGAAAATTCTTCAATCTTGTAACAGCTCGTCATAGTGACTTCCATGCCCAGTCCAGTCCTACAACTAGAAAACTATAGGCACGTCAGTTACATACAACTGAGGCAATGTTATATTACATTGATTCTCTTACTTTAGCAAACACAAATTTAAATGCGCAATAAAGTGAAAAAAGTGACTATCTGTCACGCCTCGCTTTCCAAAAGGAATACGGAATACGGTACGCGACAGAGTCCAGCGAATGGTTTTCACCATTCATGAGCTGTAAAGATCTGCTCAACCAGCATAACAGGAAATATAACAGAATATACTCAACCATGCATGCATGAACAAATTATTAATCAAAAGAAATTATTTGAAACAAATATAAATTTTCCAAATAAATACAAGATCTGGATCAAAGGTAAAACTTCAGAACAACAAGCCCGTTACAAGTTTCAAGTAGCAACAAGAAATAAATAAACTAAATGTACAAATAACTAAAGCATGATTTCCCAGGCGAAGCTTAAAATGTTTGCTCACCAACTCTTGCAGGTAATTGATCTCCAAAACATGTTTATTTAGCAATTGAAAGAAATAGGAAAACAAGAAAACAGTATGCCCGTTAGTGCAAGTTACGGACCGCAAGTAGTACAAGCAAGAGTGGGGAACGGAAACATGAAGTAGGAAATAGGAAACAAAAGCATGGAGGAAATCAATAGTAGATAAATAGTCTACAAGTAACAGGAAACAGTAGCAGGTAAACAGTAACAAGAAACAGTAGCGGTAACAGTAAAGGATAACAGTATCAATTGATGCTAACAAGTAGCAATAATAGGTAACAATATCAAGATAACAAGGGTGTGCCAGTGAAACATGTTATTCTTAAGTCTATTGTTCAATCCAATCTAGGTAGAACTTCATGCGTTCCAATTATTTACCACATGGTTGCTACATACAATCAAGTTTCGTTTAGATTTCGTAGTGGATCCTATAGGGTCATGTACTCAGGCATCAAGTAAACAGTAAACAGTAAACAGTGTCCTAAATTCGCACAATCCAAGTACACCTTCTTATCGGGAAGTATGTAGTCAGGTAAACAGTATACAGTGGTGAAACACAGTAAAACAATAAACAGTTGGGAAACATGGGCCTCCTTCTTAGTATACTTTTCTATATTGTCCACTACTAGATCTTTCTCATAATCCATGGCTTGATTATTTATTATTATTATCAAAACAGACATGAAGGTGCACAAACAGGATAAGTATCATGACAAGGGACATGGAACAAGTTCAAGTCGGGTAGAAAACACAATCGAATGCCAAAACAAAGTATAATTATCAAAAACAACAAGAATTCCAGTTCTGGACAGCAGGACGTTGCTGCAGAAAAACTGAGATTCACGTTGCTACAGGAATGCAAATCTGGATCCGTCAGAAGTTCTAGAAACTAGACTCTCTTCCAGTTTTAGTGCATTTAACAAGATACATAAAAGTTGGAGCAACTGGTGTCAAAACAGAAATCTTCATAGATTTCATGTCCAGCCAGAATTCTCAAAATTGTGTTCATATGCATAAAACAAGTCTGAACACTCGATAAATAAATCCAGGAAAATTAGGAAAGATTCTCTGGTATGTCTAGTCTCAGCATGGTAAATTTCAAGTTATTACCTTACAGGTAGCACACTCAAATTAAATTGTAAAACAAGGTGGTGCAGCAAAATTATGAATCTGAAAATTCAGACCCAGCAGCATTAAAACAGTCATAACTCGAAAATTATAATTCGGAATTCAATTCCTTCAAAAGGGTAGAAAACTAGATATCTGGGGCTACATTTCATATTTGGAACTCAAGTCAAAATTCTGACATTATCTAGATCGAAAATAGCAGGAAAAATCAGGACAGCAGCAAATATGATTTCTTTAGCATGAAAAATTAATATGATTATTATTTATCATAGATCTAGATTAATGTATGATACAAATCAGGGTATAATAGGTTTCAAATCAGCAAGCCACGTGTATTTTCAAACTCATTAGCAGGGAAACATCATTCACATGCTCAAAACACAACCAAACATCTACAATATGCATTCATATGAATAAATCCGAGATCTACATAGTGTTTGTGTGACGGATAAATTAATGGATTGTTTTGGGAACTTATTTGACTATAGATTTGACAGAAATCAAACGACACATAGAATCAAGATCATCAAGGAGTAAGAACATGAAAACAAATTATAAAGAGATCTACTTGCGGTATTTATGCTTGTACGAGGAACAAAAATATTCATAAAAGTACTTTCCTTGATTGGATGATGAACTTGATGACGATTGGGATTGGACGGACCAGATCTGGTGCGGATCATGATGACGATCAACGGCCGAGATTGCTAGTGATGAAGATGATCATGATCGTGTCTGTAATGCCCCGATTTTCATTTAATGAAAATTATTTTATTTTGCACGTTGTGTGCACGTGCAATATTTTGGTGATTATTTTCATTATGATGAGTATAGATATTTAAATACTTGCTTTTAATTATTTTGTATAAAGCCCTTTTTTTCAAATAGACCAAAAGCCTTTCTTTTTAAAGCCCAAATTGAATTAATTTATTTTCTTTTATAAATTATTATTTTGGCCCATAAACTAAAGCCCATGAGCTATTTTATTTTTAAATACAACTTGTAATGTAGAATACAATTTAAAGATTTTTTATATATGTACAAATTTTAAATGGAGACCAAGTTGCATGCACGTGCACTACACGAACACGTGCAAATTGCACCTTTACAGTAGGCCGGTTTTAAGCTTTTGGAGGGAAAGGAAATTTTCAAGTGGAGTCATGGTGGTGGTGGTTACTTGATCATGGGTAGTTAGTGTAACTCCTCCTTAAATCCTAGCCATTTGTTCCTAACTCCTATTTCAATCCTAGCCATCCATTTTCCTAAATTTTTAGTATAAATACCCCCCCCCCCAGCCTAGTTATTCTTGTGCTAATTATTTCCTCCTAGCCTATATTTTAAAATACATTATCTAGTAGTTTATTAAGTGAGTAAAAGATTGAGTTTGTGTGAGAAATTGTGCTTGCATCAAGAAGAAGGAAGGTCGGCATCAACAAGGAGCTCTCGGTTTGGATTGTGGAGTGCTCGGGTTTTGGCTTTGTGGAGGCTCATGTGCGCGCATCTAGGAGGAGGATAGTTCGTTTGCAAGGACATTCGTTTAGGAGGTTGCTAGTTGTATTTTCTCTCCAATTAAGATGGGTAAATTTTCTATATTTCTAATTAGGAAGCATGCTAGATTTGAATGGAAAGAATAATGCATGAAAAAGACTAATTAGAGTACACATTTAATTGGAAATGATTATGGCTATGTATGTGGTTCTATTATTGAAATTCAAGTTGTGTGCGAAATGATTATGGCTATGGATTGTGTAAAGAAAACTTCCTTATTAACATAAAAAAAAAATTATATGCAAGAGTTAGTAGATTGGCAATATTACTTTATGTGCTTAAATGGACGTTTGTGATAATGTTGAAATGAATGAATTAAGATATCGATTGTATGTTTTAAAACAGAGAATTAATATGAAGTTTGCTAATAAAGAGATTAGTGATGTTAATTTGTTAAGAAATGTCGAAAAAGAAGAAATGTGGTAGTGATAGTTTATAATTCGAATCAATTGTATGAAAAATATGTCTTAATTATTGAAAAAATATTTTCTATATACTGGAGTATAATTTATGATGGTATTGGTCAATCTGAAAATTTACAGCAAATTCTATAAAAGCAAAATGAAATGAGAGCTTGTTGAACATCGAAATGTTTAATAAACAGAGAGAATTGTTTTAAATAAACTTCGAGTTGCACTATTGACAACCGGAGCGCATAGCTCAAGTGGTTGGGATGTTTCTATTTCGCTACAGTGGGTTCGGGCCTCAGGTTGCTGGTTCGAATCCCCTTGGCAACATGCTTTTGTTCCTATTTTTTTAAAATGAAAAGAACTGCAGCCGAGAGCATTTAATGCTCTCTGCCTTCTTTATAATGCATATAGCGTTCGGCCTAGTGGTCTGTGCCTTCGGTGGTTTTCCCTGTGGTCGTGGGTTCGAATACTGGGTTCGGCCAGTATTTAGTTTGGGGGAAAAATATTTTTTTGAGGATTTCTAATGATTAAAAAATTACAAAAAAAGTATGGTTATTATCCTAAAATTATGTGGGACTTGTGAAAAATAATTTGAGAATTATTTGCATAAAGTGGAGTATGTTTTGAAAATAAATGTATAATTTAGAATTATGGTTATACACTTGTATGTTATGAAAGTTGCACTTTGCAAAATGACTTGAAATAAAATATTAGAAAAGAAATATGAATAAGAAAGGAATTATGTGGAGTGATGTGAATTATTCTCATTGGAGAATAGTGTGACAAATTATGAAGTGCAAATATCCATCTTTGATCGTATAACTAGTGATGTGGTTTTTAATGTGAAAATAACATTTCATGAATTACATGATGAATAATTGAATTCCATGTATAGTTATGGACTATTGAACAATTTAGAAATCGTGATTGGAAAAGAGACATATTTTTTAGTATGACAACTCAACATGTGAACTTATGAATTGAAATTGAAAATCAGAGTGTAGCCAAAACTCACACCGGCAAGTGAAAAATAATGATTATTGACATTGAAAAGACCAAGTTTGGGTCATTGCGAAATGAAAGAAATAAGACCGGTAGTAGTGAGAGGGCTAACTCTAGAGCTTTGATTTTAGTCATGATTTCCTTAGAATTAAGGATTAGTCACATAGTGAAGATGTGATGAAAGTAAGAGAAAAACATTGAGTATGAGGGCCATTGGATTTGCGGTGAGAGCGTATCCCAGGATGTCCCATGATGAGTCATGATAGGGCGTGGATACTGCTCTAGATTACCGTCCCGGTGGCGACGCTCGTGGGGTGTTGGACGACTGCGGGTGGTGTCATGTCTAAGGTAGGAGCTGAATTACCACAGGATGCCTGCATGATGAGTCATGTGTCAGTACGTTGGGATTCCCTCCAGGGCGCCTAGACATGAGTTAGTATGTCAGAAAACATCTAGGATACTTACCGTAGTTATAGTAGTAGAGTAAGACATGACGAGGGATTGAACCCTACAAAGATGAAGAACGATTAAGGGCTTGCCCTCGGACCTATGTAGTATGGAATGCATAGAATCCGAACAAGTGTGCATTAGTGTCATGTAATATAAACAACTGCATTAAGGACTAAGTGCACAATCACAACACGACATCAATGGGGTAGTCCCTTTAGTTTGATATGTGACAAGTTTGTGTTTGTTAAATATGAAAAATTAGTTATACTATTTCCGGCATAAAGAGAATGGCTGTGTATAATGTTTGTCGGTTGAATAAACTGACGTACCCACAGTTTTGTATGCAGGATAAATGATATGGTAAAGATTAAAGAGGAACAGATGCTTAAAGATTATACAATGTTGTTGTACATTTATTTAAATGTTGTAAATTTACTTCCGCTGTGCAATGTAAAGTGTAAAGTTTCATGTAAACTCTGATGTAAAGTATAAAGTTTTAATTTCCTTGTAAAATTGTACTAAATGAAGTGTAAAGATCCTGTAGAACTCTCGAATTCAGTTGTATTTGGGATTCGGGACGTTACAGTGTCGATCGGACGACCCAGATTCAAACGATCAAAGATCAGTGATCATAACAGCTACAGTAATGGGCTTCGGCTCTGGCTCGATTGGCGACGGCTCTGACGGCAGAAGGCAGTCGACGGCGGAGGATAAGGAGGATGGAGTAGGTGGTCAATGCACGAGGGCGGAGAAAAGGGTGCACAGGGCGATGGAAGTGCTCGGGACTGGTGTTCGGGAGTGCAGCATCGAGGTGGAGTTCGACTAGATGGAGACGAGGCTGAAGAGGGTGATCAAAAGGTGCAGGGAGCATCGAGGGTAGCTCGACGGGAGGACGAAGACGGGATGGAGGTGAAGCGGTGGCTCGATAAGTGCAGCGAAAGTGATTGGAGAGACTGCATTGGGTCAACGAAGTGGGCGTGAAGGGGGGTCGACCGGAGTTGCGATGAGAAGAGGATGAGGGGAATGCGGGGGTCGAACGGGGCATGGAGCGATGAAGAACGGGAACAGGGGTTGAGGGCGCGATGTAGGAGAGGATGGGATGGGTTTGAGCAGTTCAGAGGATGAGGGAGGGAGAAAGAAAGTCGGGGTGATAGGATGGAGAAGATGAACAGAGGGGCGGCTGTGTTTGTACAGTAGGGGGGTATGGTTAGGGTTTAGAATAATAGGGTACAAATATATAGTGTGGGGGTTTGGGTTAATGGGTTGAATAGGATAGGATCCTAAGATAATAGAGTTTGGGTTTTTGGGTTTAAAATCCAATATGAAAATAAAATAACCAATAAAAATATGATTTATAATAAAATGTTATTTGCATTACAATATAGAATTTATTTTGGAATGACTACAAATGTAATTAACAAATAGAAATGGATTTTTAATAAGCAATCGAAAGTAATAATAATAATAATACTAATAATAATAACAATAACTATAATAACAACAACAACAACAATAATAATAATAGGATCACAAAATAGGAATTGGGTTTAACAAATTTATTAAAATAATCCAAATAGTAATAATACATTTGATTTGGGCTCATATATAAATAGACGATCAATTATGAAATATAAATAAAGTTAGAATACACTATTATTCGAAATAAATATAATTTTCGATTAGAAAATACTTTAATATAAAATCCAAACCGAATTTAACACCAAATGAATTTATAAATAATTAAAAAATAGAAGATACACAGGAAATACTTATTGGCGGGAACAGGGGTTACACTATCCTAAACATGTCAGTGTATGATATGAACTTAAATGCCTAATGCAGATTTACACTATGATGCACTAATGCACACTTGTTCGGTTTCTATGCATCCCAAACTACATAGGTCCAAGGGCAAGCCCTTATCGTACTCCTTAATATACGGTTTAATCCGTCGCTATGAAAAACTACTACGGTGACTAATGTAAGGTTTAGATATTCTGTGAGTATCTAGTACCACCCTGATAATTCTTGAGAAACGCTCCCCCATCGCGAGTCGTAACCCCGATAATTCTTATAACTACCGTTTTTGTTCTTTTCACTTTTCCCCTTTTGTAATATTTTTATTTCAATGGAATAAAATACTCTATTTTTCTTCTTGATATTTTAATTAAAAATTTGTTCATGAAATTCTTCGTTCTTCTTGATTGAACTATTCTTGTTGATCCTATTTTTTTTATTTAATTGTGGGTATTTTTATTTGAACCATATTATATTTAAACTCTTCTCCTATTGAACCCTAAAACCGAATTTCAATTATTATTGACCCAAAACCACTATTATTGGATCAAAAATTACTAACCCAACATCCTAATTGCAATCTATAAATACAATCCTATTGCAAACCCTAAAATCACACAATTTGAAACCCTAATCACAAAACTTCTAGCCACATTCTCTCTCTCCGACCCTGTTCCCCGCCCAACTCCAAACCCATCAACTCCAACCACCTCCGGCGACTACTCCCTGTCGTCGACCCCCAGACCTCCACCTCACCGTCGCCCTGCTTCCCTTTGCAACCCCCGACCTCCTTTTCTGTCCTCGATGTCAACAGCAGCCCCCTGAACCCTCAACGCTGATCTATTCCCGTCGAACAGCAGAACCCCTGACGCCGTCGACAACCCTGATGCCGTTGATCCCCGTCGACGTCAGACACCGAAGCCTTGATGCCATTGCCCTCGCTCTCTTGTTGCCATTACTGCTGCAGTTGCTATCTCCTTGTATTGTTGGTTCTTGTGCATGTAGATTGCACGTGTTATTCGTGTGTTCGTGGGTTCGTTGCTCCGGGATCCTTATCCCGTTATTCTTGGTATTCAATTTCGTAGTTCTAAAGGCAATTCACTTTCCCTTGAACTGAACATCGTATCAAATTCAAGTTTTATTGAAATTCTTGCAGGTAGATCATATTCGTTATCATATTGTTATATTGATTATCTTCGTTGAGTCTATTGAGGGTTTACACGAGCTAACCCCAATATTCTTGACTTCGTGCCATTTTTGACTCTAAAGATCAAATCTTTCATGCATCCATGTAGTATTCATGATAGGGTTACACATATAATCATAACACAATTAACTATTATAGAGATAATTGCTAGGTTGTATATTTGATTGATCGATTGATGTCGAATGTTGTTAGAATTGTGTATGTGTGTGTTTTAATTGCATTTATCATACTATTATGCCTTTCATGTTGATTACTTAATTTATCGACTAATAGAATTGATACCCATCATGTCTAATTAAATTGTTTCATGAAAAATATCCAAAAACCTGTATGTTGCTTGCTGGCTGTATATTATTTGCTATGTTCAACCCAGTAAATGATCGCAAAATAAATAACTTTCTGAATAAGAATTGTAGCCTTATCTTTCTAGTTTCCAGAACGTCTTGAATTTTTGAATTCCAAGTTGTGTAGCAAAAGTTATGCTCATTTTACTACAGATGTATTTTTATTTCCAGAATTTCATATTCTTGTATGATTCATATTTAATCAGTTAAAAGGTTGACTTTAACATTAAAATGTTGCTCCGAAAATTTCCAGATTGTTACTTAACATGTTTAGGAGTCTAATAAACATTTATATTGAATTTATTATCGAGTTTTTGCTGATTCTAAAAATATAACAACATGATGTCGAATTTCTGCCTGAACATGAAATCTGTAAGGAACAATATGTTTGACCTAGCTACTGTTGTCGGATTTTGAACTTTAAATATGCGTTGGAACCGTTTGGAAGTCTAGTTTTCAGAATTTCTGACGGTTTTATTTTTCGATTTCGGGAACAGCAGAAAATTGCATTTTTGTACAGACTACTCTTAATGTCCAGAATTTTATATTCCAGATTGTAATAGATTAATTATTCATATATCGTAGTATTGCATGAATTAATGTATGTATGTTGCATTGCATGATCCTAATGTCCTATTTTCATCATTCTAATTTTCCTATTTCATGTTACCATCCTATTGTTCCCCTATTGATACTATTGTTCATCTCATGTCTCAAATTGCACATTGTATTGTTGCATTGATAAAATAATTAACGAGCCGGAGTTTAAGGATTGACTTTAGTAGTGAACAATATAGGGACTATACTCGAATGATGGCCCGTGTTATTATCGTTATCGTCATTGTGTAAGAAATTACACCATGGCCAGTGTTATTATCGTTATCGTCATTGTGCAAGAAATTGTCTCAATGGCCCGTGTTATATTGTTATCGTCATCATACTAAGTAAACGATCTATAGAATCTACCACTTGAGTCTAAACAAAATTGATTGTATGCATAGAACCTGTGGTATGGAATATATGGGATACAGTAGTACATGCATTAGCTAGGACTTAAAATGATTAATAGACTTAAGAATTCGCATCACATCGACATTGCATATTGTTCATCATTGTTCTATTGATATCGAATATTGGCTAAGTATTATTGATACTGACCATTGAATATTGTTATCGAATATTGAATCATTGTTACACCATTGCATCGATTATCATGATATTAATTATTGTTATTGTTCCATATTACTGATTTCTATCGATCTATTGAATTCATTGCTATATCGTTATTCCATTGTTCCTTGCTTTCTCTACTTGCTGTCCATGACTTAAGGACAATTTTTCTTCTCTTTTTAGATGAAGTGTTCACAGGTAATGAAAGAGAATTATCTGCTCGGATCGGAGAACAAACTTTCTAAAGAACTATTGCTTTATAATTGAATGTTATTTTATTGAACTATTGTATTGAGACTTATTACTATTGTGTTTGGAATTTATTATTGTATTGGGCCTATGACCCGAATTTTATTATTTTTTTCTAGATGTTGGTTTATTGTATTTGGATATTTCATATTGCTTTATTCCAAGTATTATTGTTCATGAGATTATTATTATTGCATGCGCAATTTTTTTTAATTGATTATATTGTTGAGTTGATCGGATAAACAACTTATGGATGACGTTAGTCATTCGCTGGGCCAATGTTACGTGCTCGTATTCCATATTTTTAGGAAGCGTGGCGTGACAATTCTGGAGGCTAAACCCATACCGCGAGCTATGACCCCGATAATTCTTCAGAGTCGTTCTCCCACCGCGATTGATTTTCGGCCATCATGCCTCACACCCCGATAATTCTGGAGACGAAACCCACACCGCGCTGTCATAGATACCTCATCACACAAATACCCCATGAGCGTCGCCTCGACCATGATAATTCTGGAGAAATACCTCCCACCGCGAGTGATTTTTGACATATTGCCTCACCCCGATAATTCTGAAGATAATCTATCTCCGTGAATCATATGAGGCCCTCATATCCATGTTTGCCCATACTTCAACACATCTCCCCTTAGTGCCTGTCCTTAGGTTTAATTATATTCATCACAACCTAGAGCTAGATTACCCTACTGGACTTAAATCAACACGAGAGAATGTTAGCCCACACTGTCTACTTCTCAAAGAGAATGTTAACCCACACTGGTTATGTAACGCCCCAAATTCCATTTACATAAAATTCGTAGCACAACAGGACCTTTTACTTCAATTCGTACAATTTTACAAGGAAATTAAAACTTTTTCATTATACAACACTGTCTTTACATCAACGCAGCGGAATTTAAATAAATACAACATGAAATACAATAATAAAAATTCTTCAATCTTGTAACAGCTCATCAAAATGACTTTAAGTCCATACCAAGTTCAGTCCTGCAACTAGAAAACTGTGGGCACGTCAGTTGCATACAACCGACGCGATGCTATAAAACTGCGATTCACTTACTTTAGAAAACAAAAACTTGAATGCACAATAAAGTGTAAAAAGTGACTATCTTAAACATGTCAGTGTATGATATGACTTAATGCCTAATACATATATTATAATACGATGACACTAATGCATACTTGTTCGGATTCTATGCATCACATACTACATAGGTCCGAGGGCAAGCACCTATGTACTCCACATTAAAGGGTTTAATTCCTCGCATGAAAAACTACTCGGTAACAAAAGTAAGGTTTATACACTCTACGAGTACGGATTCCAGTTCTGGAGTTCACCATCAAACCTTACAGAATTCTCGTCGTGTGAACATCCCGCAACTGTCCCTCTAGGCCCGGTATACACATATACAATGGAGAACGGCCTCCCATCTTCCCGACTATTCATGATCCTGGAGTCCACCGTCAAATCAATCATAGTCCCGGATTTAATTATGGCTCGCCTCCATCGCAAGTAACCACAGTCCCGGAGTCCACCGTCAAACTGGGTTTATAGTCCTGGAGTCCACCGTCAGACTATATAGAGGCGCCCCATTTACATTTGTTCAAGTTTTATTACATCTTCTCTTAGTGTTTATCCTTAACTTTGAAACATAAATAAATAATACCACCTAGAGCTAGCTTACCCTCCTATCGGTCTTAAACAATACACCGAGAATGATAGCACATATTGGCCACTTCTCAAAATCAATTAATCACTTTCATCACTTGCTGGTACCTGGGTCTCACTTAGCCTCTAGAATCAATATCTTTTCATGTTCAGCATCATGGGCATTCATACCCTCACTATTCATATTTTTCAATTTCATTTATTCACATCTCATTCAATTCTTTCATCCATTCTCTTATTTATCGATCATGAAGTAAGCACTTCTTGGTTAATCACACAACTATTCAGTTTAATAATTCACAATATTCCTTTGATAAATAAAGCCCCTTTTCACATTCATCTATACTTCAAGTGTAATTCTCAATACAAAAGTTATTTAAGAAAAACACTATTTCTTAATACAAGATTTCATAAAATGAATCTCTAGGAATTCCTCGTTTCTAACTCATAATTATGCTTTGATTTAACTCTTAAAATCTTTACTCTTATATTTTCTTCTTAGCTTGAATTCAAAACTCAAACTAATACATGAATATGACCTTTAAATTCTCACAATATCTCTTAATATTATAAAATAACTTCAAAGTGTTCTAATAATATTTTAGAATATTTCTATAAACTTTCCCAATTTTTAAAACTTGTAAAATCTCAAAAATAAAAATAAAAACTCAAAAGAAGGTAACCGGACTCGAACCAGGGCCAATCAGTGCCCAAGATTGCAAGCCAACCACTGTGCCAACTCACACTCGTGATAAAAGCTCTCTGGGTTGTTTTTGTACCCAAACACACTCTCTGATTTTATTTCAAAAAAATCAAACAAAAGCAAAGCCAACCCCAGGCTCAAACCCGCGACCAGAGGACACCCCAGGCGACACGTGGCAGCCCCAGGCGCGCTGGCGCCTGCGCTAGCCACCAAAGCCAAGCACATTTGCTAATAGTATATGTGTTTAAAACTTTATAGCTCGGATCTCTGTTAAATCTCATTTTTAACTCTTTCAACTATTTTGATTTCTAATCTCTTTTCTCAATTTAATTGTTCATAAAACACATTTCTAAGTTTCCAGAAAGAATTTCTCATTAATTTTATTAATATTAGCATAAAGTTTAACTCAAATAATCACTTTTATAAATCTAGTACTCATATGTTTTGATTGGAAAAAATTGACTACTATCATGAATGTATTTTCTTTTTAGCAATTCACCCTTCGTATCGATTTTATAATTCACTCCTAATATTTACACAATTTCTTAAGCACAAACTAACAACTTTATGTATTCATATACATAATTCATACAATCTAATCATAGCTTATTATTTGTGTCTAACAACATTACAACATGCTTTTAAATATATTTTCAATTGACAGTCTATCAATTCTATGATGTAACTTTCAATTAGCATACAATAATTCTCATAATTCATTACCACTAACAATTCTAACAAAACAATATGCATCACAAAAGTAATTGAAGAACTCATACTAATTAACAATTTCAAGCATAAACTACCTACACATGCATACTGCATTAATTTAGAAAGTAAAAGAGACACACACCTTATTTTGATGCAAATTGAAATGAGGAATTTTAGAAAATTGCTCCAAGCTCCAATCAAAAGAACCTCCTCCTCCTTAGCACTATGAACCCGAAAGCCTCTCTTTTCTCCAAAAACCGAACTCACTCTTTCTTTTTTCTCTTATGTTTTCTTTTGATTCTAGTGCATTGTTCATACTATAGGAGGGGATATTTATAGGAGCATTGTGTTGTTGAGAAGACTCCCACTACTCAAATAACTACCCACTCTCACAAACCACTCTCCCACTCTTCCCTCTTGTCTTTGAATGGCCGGCCATAGCTTCTTGTGCACACCACGTGCACGTGCACCCAATGTGCACACACTTCTCATTCTTTTTATTAATTGTTATTAATTTACTTGTAGATGTGTGTTACATGACATGTGTATAGGATTTAAAAGTGTTCATTTTTTATAAAAAAAAATTAATCATGAGCTTCTCTTTTTAATTAATTTTTAATGGGCTTTAAAAGAGATTTTTAGGCCTATGGATTTAATTAGAAATAAATAACACAATATGACAAATAAAAAGAGAAGAAGATTTGTGCATAACTCTTAGAAAATTTTAGGGACTAAAATGTATAAAATTTACGTGCAAAAATATTTAAAATAAATTTGAGAGAACGAAAAACAGTTAAAATAAAAAAATTCGTAGAACAATAATGTTACAGATATTTCACGTAACGAAAAATACACGTAATCGGCAAGTGTATTGAAAGCACGTGCAATGTACATAAAACACAGATTAAAATAAATATTTGAGTTGGCTAAAAATAGGATAAAAATAAGTTTTGAGAAAACGGAAAACATATAAATAATCAGAATATAAGATACGTATGACATGTATATAAAAATACGTTACGAATATTACTCGTAACGGTACAAAATACACGTACGTAACACAGTTGGGCAAAATTGTCATTACTCAATTTTGCGGGATGTTACAGGTTACTCCTCAAATTTTCATTATTCAAAAAATGACGGTTACTAAGGGTCTCGCCTAGCCTCTGGATTCCAACTACCATCTCACTATAGAGATCAATTAGGTTATATCCAACCTCAACATAAATATCTCATTCATTAATCATCATTTCTCTTTTATCCACTTTATGTTTATAGACCACGAAGTATTCATCTTTTATAACAACATTCAATAACAATTTCCCAAATCAAATTCTTGGTTAACAACCAAACCATTCACTTTAATAATAGTCAACACTCTTTTGATTAATATAACCCTTTTTCATATACTTCGAATATATTTCTTTATATAAAAGTTCTTTGAAATTAAAAATCACTATTTCTTAATACACCATCTCTTTAAGATTAATCATTAGAAATTTTCAATTTTAATCTCCTAATCATGATTTTGAGTTTATTATTAACCAACTCTTAAAATCTTTAATCACATACATTTTCTTCTCAACTTGAATTCAAAACTCAACCAATACATGAATATGACTTTTAAATTCTCAAACTATTTTTTTAAATAATATGAAATAATTCCCAAGTGTTCTAATAATGTTCTATAATATTTCTATGAAGTCTTCCATTTTTTAAGACTTGAAAAATGTCATAAAATAAAATAAAAGCCAAAAAGGGGACACCCGAATTCGAACCAAAGCCAACAGCAAGTCAGCCGCAAGCCTAACCATCAGTCCAAATCATTTTTGTGAAGGAAAGACTCTTCAGTTCGTTTTATACTTCCTCTACTGTATTAGGAAAATTTTGATGAAATTAAGAAAAGAAAAACCCCCACTGGACTCGAACCCGAGCACAGTCAGAGGCGCACAAGCCCCTAGCGCTCACGCGCTAACCAAGAAACCCAAACATCAATACTAATAGTATATGGGTTTAAAACTTTATAACCCAACCCTCTATTTTCTCTTATTTTTAACTCATTCATCTATTTCGAATTTTATTCTTTTCTCTCAAATTAAATGTTCATAAAATACACTTCTAGATTTCCAGAAGTGGCTTATCACTGATTTTATTTATATTAGAATTAAGTTTCACACAAGTAATTCTAAATGGTAATTTTTTAAGAACTTTTATACACCCATACTTAAATTGTAAAATTGACTACTCTTTACAACAACTAGCATGATTATTTTTAATTCCCTCTTAGCAATTCTCACCTCCCAATAATTCACCCCTAATTGCATATGAAATTTAACAACTTTTTACACACATAAAAATTTGTACACATGATTTAATCATGGCATACTACTATATGCCGAACAACACTACAACATGCTCCAAATAAAATTTCAATTTGACAGTCAAACATTTCTATGTTGAAACTTTCAACTAGCATGCATCAATTTTCATATTTCATTACTACTAAGGATTCTAGAGAACAACACAACATGCATCACAAAAGTAACTAAAAGAGCTCATACCAATATCCATTTCAAGCATAATCTATCTACACATGCATTCTACAATAATTTAGAAAGTAAAAGAGACCCACATTTTTCTTGATGCAAATTGTAAATAAAACTCCTAGAAAATTGCTCCAAGCATCAACACCAAAGCCTTTTCCTTAGCAAAGATGAAACCGAAACCTTCTTCCCCCTGCACAATCCGAACTCCTTTCTCTCTTCTCTTTTAATTTGATTTTGATTCTAAGTGTTTTTTTCATGTTAAAGGAGGGGGGTATTTATAGGAGTATTGTGTGGTTGAAATGGCTCCCACTACTCAAATAACTCCCCACCTACTCACAACACTCCCTCCACTCTCTCCTCTCCCTTTAATGGCCGGCAAACACCCCTTGTGCACACCACGTGCACGTGCACCCTATGTGCACACTCTTTTTATTCTATTATTAATTGTTATTAAATTAAAATATAGGTGTATGTTACATGACAAGTGTGCTAGAGTTTTAAGTGTTCATTTAAGTGTAGAATTTATCATGGGCCAAATTTTGATTAATTTTTAGTGGGCTTCAAAAATAGATCTTATGTCTAATGGATTTAATCAAATAAATAACATATGTGTGACAAATATAATGAGAAGAAAAATTGTGCATAACTCTTAGAAAATTTTAGGGACTAAAATGCAAAAAGTTTAACGTGCAATGCACGTGCAAAAAAATAATAATTTGAGAGAACGAAAAACTGTCAAAATAAAAAATACGTAGAACATGTGAATTAATAATGTTACAGATATTTCACTTAACGGTAAAACATATGTAATCGACACGTGTATCGAAAGCACGTGCAATGTACGTAAAACACAAAGATTAAAAATAAGCATTTCAGTTGGCTCAAAATAGGATAAAAATGAGTTTTGAAGAGACAAAAAATATATAAATAATCGAAATACAAAAATACATAGGATATTTATATTAAAATACGCTACAGATATTACCTGTAGGGGTACAAAATACATGCGCGTAACACCCGCGGACAAAATTGTCATAACTCAATTTTGCAGGGTGTTACACATGAGTGGCTTTCTCGATGCTTCAATTTCACTGCGCCATCGGCGTGGTATCTAAGGCCGACCCTCAAAAGTGGCTTTCTCAAGGCTTCCATTTTGCCGCACTCTCGGCGTGGCATCCGAGGCCAACCCTCATGAGTGGCTTTCTCAAGGCTTCAATTTCGCTGCGCCCTTGGCATGACATCAGAAGTCGACCCTTGTGAGGAACCCTCTAGGCATCCCGATCCCAACGCCCTCGGTGAGTCATCCGACCCCCCCCCCCCCCCGGAACCCCGAGCAAGGAAGACTAGCTCCGTCCCACAGATTCACGCCACAACGAGACACTTCCAATTTCGAGACGTGCAAATTGTCATTGTTTACGCATCACCTACCATTGATCAACTACTCATCGAAGGAGACCAAAATGTCACCTCCGAGAGTGGGGGGGCATGATAAGGGTAAAAATGGGGAGGCGATATGCACCGGTCGATCCTCGCATGAATCTCGAGGAGATCTCACAATTGCTTACGGACCACCTATATCCCATTACCCCAATCCAACCCAACATGGGTCGGATCGCATCCCCCTAATCAGGGGACCTGAGAACACTCCATAATCAGGTTCTCACACTTATAAATACAGCCCTACCACTAAAGTAACCAGGTAATCTCTATTTTCACCACTTAAGTCAGTCTTAATCTGCTGGTTATTGACTTGAGCGTCGAAGAGTCTATCGTCGGGAGTCCTCCCGATGTCTCAGACTTTTTTGCAGGTGGCCAACGATGGTTGAACCATCCAGATCCACCCAATCCATCCACATCAGCCTACAGTAGAGTCAAATCGGGGCTGAGATCTGAGTTTCTTCTTCCCAAAAGAACTCACATTATCAGTTGCTCTCACACCCGAAAACAAGAAGCATCATGAAAAAAAAAAATATGTCAATTGCAAGTATTGGTAGTTCAAATGCTTATTACAAATAGTATGTGCAGATGCCACTAGAATCTAGTGGTAAATCTTTGAGTTTTTTTCCAAAATGGACCACTTTTTAAAACTAGTTTCCAAAATAGACTACTTTCGAAACTAATTTCGAAGATAGATCAATCCTCATAGGTCATAGTTGTGAACAGCCTGCTAGATTGTGAGACCGCGGTTGGAAACTACGGCCTCTTCAAAAATAAGTTTTTTCGAAGCCGCAGTTCCTAATTGCGGCCTTAGTTCATTTCATATTTGGGCTAGAAAGACTCGAGACTTGGACAATTTTTTCTAAGTAAAAATGCGTTGAATATAGGCCGCAGTTTCCAACTGCGGCCTAAATATAATTGTGGCCTCTGTTATAATCAAATTTATTTTTCCTATGTATATAAATAAAAGAAATAAAAAATAAAATCTATAACAGAGGCCGCATTTCTCAACTGCGGCCTCTGTTATAATTAGGCCGCAGTTGGAAACTACTACCTATATTTAATACATTTTTATTTAGAACAGTTTTCCCATTTCGAAAAAAAATCTAAATCTTTCTCCTGACGAGAAAGATGTAAAAAGTTTGAATTCCACTTTTTTACCTATCCCCAAGTAATATTTATGAAGTGAGAGGAGTCAGAGTTTGGGATTAAACTTCAGAAAATTTGTGTTCATTTATAATCGTAAATTTTACAACAATATGGCGAGCAAAAGTGTATATATAAGGCAGGCAACGGGCCGGATTTGAACCTGACCCATATAGGTCTGGGCCTGAGCCTGAGGTTGAAAATATACGTCCAAATCCAACCCAACTTTTCTTCGGACTTAAAAAAATTAGGCCCGAGCTCAGTCCCAAATTAGACCCGAAAATAGGTTCGGACCTAAGCCCGAACTACTTATACATGTTCTAATATATAACTTTCCCATAAAAAAAACTATATAAAAAAATAATATATGATAAAAAAAAATAACAATAATAGAAATACTATAAACTTTTGAGTAATCTATATAATAAAACACAAAGAAAGCTATCAAGTGGCACTCCTTTAATCTCTCCAAAATCAAAGGCCCAGATCTAACATCACAAAACACATCCCCCCCCCCCCCCCCCCCCCCCCCCCCCCCGCAAAAAAGTTTCCCTCCAAAACTCAAATTCAAATCCCCCCAAAACAACTCATTTATTTATTTAATTCTCTATCTCTCTCTCTCTCTCTCTCTCTCTCTCTCTCTCTCTCTCTCTCTCTCTCTCTCTCTCTATATATATATATATATATATACACACACACACACACACACACACTTATGGAAACATGGAATTTTTTTTAAAACTAATTATTGTCATACTATTCAAACATGAGCTACATAATTGTTGATTTATTGTTTACAAGACTTTTCATATATTATATCGTTCTGAAGACGTGCCATAGGCATAGGGATGGCAAATGGGCGGGGTCGACCCGTGAACCGCCCGCAACCCGCTGGATTAACCTGGCCCGCGAAACCACGGTCTGGTTTCGGGTCGAACCCGTTAACATTAATGGGTCGACCCGGGTCGTTAAAATAACGAAGCGAACCTGCTCAACCCAGCCCGGTAACCCGCGAAATAGGCCCAAACCTGCTTGCCAACCCGCGGGTCGACCCGCGGGTTGCGAACCGTTTGACCCGTACGGGTGAAACGTTCGACCTGCTCCAGGTGGACCTTTGACCCGCAGGTCCAACGGTCGGTATTGTTCAATAGAGCCTTTGAACGGCTCTTTTAGCTGTTTTTTTGTGTTTTTTGTTTTTTGTTTTTTTTTCTTTTTCTGTTTATTTTTACCCTATAAATACCTCCAAAACTTAAACAAAAAATTCACACCTTACTCTCTTACTCTCTCTACTATTGTTACTCAATTTATTTCAATTTGTGAATAATTGAACAAACAAGCTAGCAAGTCATATACACGATCAAATTCCGATCGTATCGAAGTCAAAATTCAATGTCTTCAAGTCTTCAACTCTCCTCCAACTCCAAGTGATCAAGTCTTCTACTCTCCTCCAAGCTCTCCTCGAGTCTTCAATTCCGGATTTCTACTTCTACTTCTATTCTTATTTGCACAGGTTTTTTTATATACGCATATCTATAGTGAACGATATCAAAATTTCATATCCCTCTTGTTCAATTTTTATTATTTTTGTAGTTATAATTTTTGGTATCTTGTTTGTTTGTTTGTTTTTTTATCTTCTCTCTCACAACCCTCTTGTTTTCTAGATTTTTTTTGTAACTTATCGACCCTACATTGTGTAGTTTTTTTTTTACATACACTACTACATATAAACATGTCTAGATCATGCGGTAGCGGTCATAGCCAAAGTGGACAAGATTCAACCGGCACTTCCTGTAGGCCACCAATTGTCCCACATAGTGAGCCCGCCGAAGAGTACCATGATTCTACTACCCAACAATGGGGTATACACGATGAGTTTGTAGGAGACATATAATTAGAACAACAACCACAACCAACCAACCAACCGAAACAACACAACCCCCTAGTGGTAGGAAAAGTAGAGGGGAAAGTAGTGATTGGCATAAATTTTACGATTTTTTTCCGGACGAAGAAACTCCGGGTATAGGTTTGAAAGTTTGTAAAACATGTTCTAAACAATACAAATTCAAGATGGGTGATGGCACGGGTACAATTAAGCGACACATCCTAAATAACCATAAAGACCTTCTTGTTGACCTACCCGGCCAACAAAAAATCCACCCTAGGACCGGTCTAGTTCATAGCCACCCTTATGATCCGAATCTTGTTCGTCGGGAAATTGCCCGATTAGTAATAAAGGAAGAGTTACCATTTTTCTATCCCGAGAGTAAGGACTTGGAAAATTTTAATCAAACGGCCTTAAACCCTCATTTTAGAAGAATCCCGAGAAATACTTGCAAATCGAATTGTTTTAAAGTGTACAATGAAATGAATGACACTTTGATTGCAATTTTATGGTGTTTAACTTGTAGAGTTAGTTTAACTTCGGATTGTTGCAACAATATTCCAATGATGGGAATAACCTGTCATTGGATCAACAATGATTGGATTCTTCAAAAAAGAATCATATCACTTGTCGCGTTGCCCTATCCCCATAGTGGCGTTGAAATAGCAAACCGTATTTTAGAAATTTGTGATGTTTTTCATATTCGCGATAAAATTATGTGTATTAGTTTTGATAATGCATCTAACAACAATGCATCAATTAGTATTTTAAAATCCGCATTAAACCCTCCATCTGACAATATTTTTCATGTTAGATGTGCATGACATATTTTAAATTTATGTATTCAAGATGCATTAAAAATAGCTGATCCATATATGGTTAAAATTAGAAATTGTGTACATTTTATTTCATTAAGTGGCACCGTATTACAAGAATGGAAAAATTGGTGTTGGATTTCAAATGTACCTTTAGAAAATTTCCAAAGGATGTCAAACACCGATGGAACTCTACTTTTGATTTACTACATGTTGTTCCGAATATAAAGCATGTATAAATAATTTTTGTATCGCAAAACATATACTAAATTTTGAAATGACTCCCCCCAATTGGTTTTTTGCCGAATCTTTGTTGAAATTTTTAGAACCTTTTAAAACCGCAACTTTAAAATTTTCAAAATCATATGAATCTACTTCTAGTAGTATTTTTATTTCAATAGTTACTATGATGCAAACTTTTAACGAAATGTTAGATGATGCTTATGTTGGTGATATTGTAAATCCTGCATACAAAGAATTTTTGAAGTATTTTAATCCTCCTCCTATGTTGTTTTGTATTGCTACCGTTATGTAGTCTCGTATCAAATTAGAAGGTACAAAGAGTTTGATTGAAATGTGTTTTGCATTACTTGGGGAGGATGTAGAAATAGAAATTTATTGCGCTTCTTTTTTTAGTTAAATTTGAATCTACATTAAATAACTTGTATGATTATTATGATAGATCTTTTGCTTCTAGTAGTACAACTTCTGTAGTTAGTTGTTCTTCTGCTAGAGTAAATTTGATGATAGAACATTTAATTTACTTGCACAAATTCAATCCAAAAAACCTAGGACTAATCAACCAAATGAATTAAATTGGTATAACCAACAAGATTCTGAGTCTTCTATTTCTCCACTAGATATTCTACAATGGTGGAAAGACCATGAACACAGTTATAGTATTCTTAAATATATGGCTAAAGATCTACCAACTCCTCCTGTCTCTACAATTGCTTCTGAAAGTGCATTTTCTTCAAGTTGAAGGGTTCTAACTGACTACAGGAATCGCTTGAAGCCCGACTCGTTAGAGATACTCGTTTGCACAGAAGACTGGTTGAAGGCTGAAGATAGGACACAAGGGAAAGCATTATCTACCTCCACAAGTGGGAGCAACTCGCTGGAAGAACAACAACAACAACATCAATAGCAACCAAAATGAAGAATTCAAGATCAACGACAACAAGTCAACAACAACAAATTGAAGGCCATCAACTTGAAGACAATTGTAAATAGATAAAAAAAATGCATTAAATCTTTGCTTGTTATTTCGGATTAGAAAAATTGAAGTAAATTGAAATTGTATATAAGAAATATGTTAGTGTATAAAACAAATTTGTGAATTATTTATTTCTTATTAGAAATTGTGAAACTTGTATAACTTGAAATCATATGAATAATATTTCAATATTTTTTAGCAATTTCACTCTCATTCTTATTATTATTATTACAATTTTTCATGTTTATTATTATTATTATTATTATTATTTTAAGTTTTTTTTTTTTAAAAAAAAAAACCTATCTAAACGGGCCAACTCACAACCCGATCCGAACCGACTCGGGTTGGACCTAAAAGGGTTCACGGGTTGGGCGGGTCGCCATTTCAGCTCTTCGACCCGGCCCAGCCCGGTAGCCTCCAACCCGATCCGAACCCGCCCAAGTCAACCTCCAACCCGGGCGGGTCCGACCCGACCCGCCCGACCCGGTTGACCCGAATGCCAACCCGACGTAGGCACGTACCCACGGGCAAATCTAGTTCACATATAATTTGTCTTTTTTTCTTTTAATTTTATATACAATGTATAATTTCTCTATCTATAAACTTTAACACTCATTTCAACTAACATCAGTATTATCCTTTTTTTTAATCATATATAAATATACATGATGTATACAAAAACACACATGTATATATAAAAAACTGATTCGGGCTCATCAAGCCTAAGCACTTGGGCCCAAGCCCGTCCCAAAATTTCCTCAGGCCTAAACAATTGAGACTGAACCCAACCCAAAATGAGAATTATTAGTCCAAACCAACTAATTATCGGATCGGACCTAGGCGGGTTTGGCCCAATTGCACCTTTACATATATAGCCCAACATTTTAACCATCAATGAAAAAACTCGGCTGTATAAATGTTTCTTCTTTGGTGTTTCTGAAGAATAAATGCACTATGCATTTTAGATCTAATTTAATTCATTAAAAGGCATTTCTTTCACCAGTTGATGAATGTATCTTTTCTAACTTACCATCGTCATTTTCAATAATTCGGTTATCGGTTTTTAAATAATTTGTTTGTTTGTGACTCATAAAATTATTAAAACCACGATCAGTCACCAAAAATGCAAAAAACTACTTTGCCAGATACCAAAGCTATGACAACTCATATGGTGAATTAGCTTTGAAAAGTTTTCTTTCTTTGTATTTCTTTGTCTTTCATTCTTTTTCCTTTTTTTTTTTCCCTTTTATATCTCATTACATATCCAAACAAAAAATTGAAGTCCTCAAGAAAATTTTCGCCTCAAAACTAGCAGAAGCATTTCATTGCAAATGAACTATTAAAAACAAACAAATGAAAGCTAAATCATAGGTCGCTTGCGTTACCTTGTTTTGATTCTTAGAAAAAGAAACAGCGCCCGAGTTATCAGGCGTGAACAAAATAATGTTTACGCATTGTAAAATCAATCAAGCATTAGAAACATTACACTTCAACAAGGAGAGTTTCCACTTTGGTCAATCATCCGTACATAGAAAATGGCGTATCCATAAGAAGATATTTGAGATGAACTCATTATTACAACTCATACTCAAAAATCTTTTCTATCTATCCGATATCTCACATAAATCCATATAATATTTATCACAAGGTGTAGTGTTACAACATTTTTTGCAATTAACACTTTGAAATATACAACTTTTTTGTCTATATTAGCAATCGCAAAAACATGGGTTATAATAAAATCTTAAACACCATGGATGGATCACACAGTTAAAAGGATGCAAATACCAGCAACCCCAGTTACACACGAGATGCTACAAATCACCGAGGGGGGTGCTTTACTTTGGTGATTAATTTCTATTGATTGCCAATTAATTCAATGTACTCCCAATACCTGGTATAAGATTAGTAATAGTAGTAGTTTTAAGCAGTTGGGGAAAAAACCTCCAAGTACTAAATTAGTCAAATAAAACTTGTAGTCAGTCATCCAGCAGCCACAGCATCGGTTCTAGGGCTCGGGTCCAAGAGCTGGCGTAGCTTGCCACCATTAGAGCTGTCATGGACCTCATGGTTCTCATCACGCATTTGATCGTCTATTCTAGATAAGAAGTTCTCTACAACAACTGTCGGTGGCTCCTCATTCTCTGAAGTATTAGCAGAGACATAATGTATATTGTTCATTCTCCCCTGAAAATAACAAAGCCGGATTGGTTTCATCTCACAATAAAATTTAGTAGTTTGGTTTAGGGTTTCTATGGTTTGAGATGCAAGTGCAAGTGCAAAAGGTGATTCAAATTTCCCACCAAACTTTTCAATTCAATTACCAAAGTAACCTCTACTCTATAAACTACAATCAACATTTTCCTCCAAATGTCACTACTTATTATATTACAAATATCAATTCCCTAAAAAGTTCAATGTTGTTTTGGGAATTTGATATACCCTTGGTTTGTATTTGCATTCATCATATCTTTGCCTGAACTGTACTTTGAGTTAATAATTTGATTTTCCAATTTCTGGCAACTTACCGATATCATATATCAATCCAATTTCTTGTTTACATGCAAAGCATGTGCAATCCAATTTCTTCTTTACATGCAACTAACCCCTGAATTCCTTTTCGATCAATAAAAGGCACTGAAATCCTATTAAGTGTAGATGTTTGTTGAAATTGAGGTTATACAGATGCTGAAGATAGAAGGAACATAATTTGAATTCAAATATATGCTATAGCACCAATATATTACAGCACACTCCATTTCACAATCTACAGGTATTCCACCCATAGTCACAAAGTTCGGGTTTAATTCGGCAAATTTGCGATTTATTCGCGAATATTTCCTCAGCAGAACTAGTTCGCGAATTATACGTCGCTTCCCGAATTATTTGCGAAGTGCACGAATAATTCGCGAAAATCACGAATTGCTGAATTATTCGCGAATAATACCCAATAACCCAACTCAAGTATTCAACCCTATTTCCTTGTAGTGTCTTGCTTTTCTCTTCCCTTGCGTTTTTCTCTTTCCAGCCGCGCAGATTTTTTCCCCCAAAATCAGGAGCGATGATTCCTCTTTCCCTATTGCAATCAAAAGAATTTCGTTCGCTCAATCACTCGATCTCCTATCATTTTCATCTATGTCCATGTACATTGCAATTGTTGATCAATAAAATGAACCATTTGTTGTGTGAACTTGCTGCTATCCAATTTTTAAGAGGATATGGAACCAAGGGGAGTGAGGATTGGAGTATGGCATGAACCTGGAAACTTGAGTTTGAAATTATTTTGTAATTGATGTCTCTAATTTGTAAGTCTAAGATATCCTCTTATGAAACACTCTTGTAATTGGTTGTTTGGTGCATAGGTTAAGTAGCTAACAAACAAAACAAGGCTGAGAAATAGGTGATGCTATATCAGTGTTTTCGGAGCTAATTATGGTATATGTGTAGGTATGCAGTGTGATGTCATATAAAACTGATGATCAAAGCAAGTAAATGATCATAAAGCTTATTGGTTCTTATCTTATACAACAATATACACTAGATTCACAGACTACTAATAAATATTTTTTTGCTTTGATGATGGGTACTAACTATTAAGATGTATTAAATTTGTATTTCTTTCTTTCTGAACTTATGCCGATTTTTTTTTCCGAATTTTCCGAATTTTTGCCAAAATCCGAATATTGAATCTTGCCAAATTATTCCCGAACGCCGAATTTGTGACTATGATTCCACCTAGAGGCGATTTAAAAATGAGTATGTCAATGTAAATTAGAACGTATACTTATCTATCGGGTAAGAAAGCGCTAACTTCTTGAATGTTCAAGGATGCAAAGTGTTAAATAAATAGGAAGGATATTTATTTTTAGGAGGAATATCTATTTTTTCCTACTAATATTCCAAAGTGAATGAACAAGACTTTCCGTTTAACCTCACTAAGAAATTTACCAAAGTAATTCCTAGTTAACAAATGAGATAATAAATCAAACATATTTCAGTTGGTCTAAGAGGGAAATATGTCATTACCATTAGTAATGAATTTTCAGCTCTCAGTTTTTGCGAATCCTCTTTAAGCTGGTTAATTTCGGATCTTAGTGTCGCATTTTCTGCACCCAGGTTTTCAACTTTCGTTGCCAATTCCTCAGTTTCAGCCTGGCCATTGAGGTTAAGAATTTAGAAACACGAAATAAAATGCTTAAAGAAGAACTAGAAGATAGGCAGTTGAGACTCTTCTCATATGCACCTGCTTCCTCAGCCTTGACCTTCGAGCAGATTCTCTGTTAGATTGCTTTCGTTTCTCCTTCTTCAGTTCCTTCTCATCCTGGAGGAAACATATTATTGAAAGGTAAGATAAACATTAAAAAATCACTCAACCATGCCAGAAATAACCTACACCAATTGCAAAACTCCAACAAACATAGCTACGCAACAATTTTAACATCAATTACAACTCAAGTGCCAAGAGGGTGAAGAAAATATAATACATGCTAAATGATTTACCACCCCTTAACCTTTATAGGAAAAATATTTCAACATATTCGTCCACAAAGCAAAACCCATAAAGATTTCGTTTTATTTTTTCCTTCCAACGGTGAAACATTGAGATGTATAGAAATTTAGCCAGGGTTAAGAGAACGTACATGCATGTGTTGAGGCATATATTTGAACTTATTTAAATAAAACATTGACAATGGCTGGCATAAAATTGCACACAATTTAATTAGTGTAGGTTTCTGAAACCTTTTGACAGTATGGCCAGGCTCACTACAACTCATTCTCCAGTTAAAGACAATGAAAATTTTTAATAAAAAAAAATAGATAGAAATCAATGCGATGATTGAATAGTTCCAACAAACATTTGGAAGAAAACAAAAGCATAGAAGTGTAAAAATGTGGTAAAAGATTAAGGTATTTATTTCACAAGCCTGTGACCAAGGCTCAGGGTGTCCTCCAGCTTTTTGTTGAGTGGTAGTGGAAGGCTTGAACTCATTTTCTGACAATAGACTAGATGCAGCCATGGTGCACATCGGTAAGCACACAGCAGAGGGAGGAGACACAGCAACTCCTACAGACATATTCGGAGGTGCGCTTGTTTTCCCACCATTAACGTCATTGACTACTGCACCAGCTTTCTTATCACCTGCGAAGATTGATGGGTGCTTTCAGAAGTATTAGTGATTACTAATAAAAACTTCTAGTCCCATTTCATCATTCCAACTGATATCATATCTATATTTTAATAGTTAAACACTCTAATCATTCAAAAAGGCAGCTGTACACACTCAAGATGCAAATTAGTGGAAGTGTCAACTACCAAGGAAATTACACCCATTAAGTAGTTATACCTGAGGTGGTTGTATTTCCGGAGCTCCTTTTTCCCTGATTATCCTTCCCCACAGGAAAAAGACAAGTATTATTATGTAGTTCTAGAACCTAAAAGCTATCCCATCTTAGTTCTTGTAGTAAGAAAAGAATTAGAAAATAAATCAATAAACTAAGACTCAATGAACATACTCCAGATTCATTATTTTCATCACTTTCATCACTTGAACCATCCGCTCCATTATCCCCACTGCAGCAGTAATTTCTAAATTAGAATCACATCAATTTCTGTTTACCTTTTAAAAACAGAATTGATGGAACTTCAAGTAAAAGATAAAAAAAACAGAGAAACTAGAACAGACAAGAGAAACGCAAACAAACCTTTGTGACTGCCCACTCCCATCACCGACTGTGATTTCAGCATTGACATTGCCAATTGATACAGCAAGACCATCAAACCCTTTGAGTTTTTTCATTAATCCTGTGTCTTTGCCATTTGACATCTTAGCAGGCACATCAGTGGTCGAAGGAGATGCCACCTGCATGCAGTAGAAACTGTTAGTATATTAAAACAAAATTTAGCCTTGAAGTGTAATTAATTCTTCTGCATCACATTTTTAAATCATTAAAAGGCACGCATACACACATAAAATAATTTGAACATTTAATATGTTGTGGGGCCCGAATTATATTCAAAGATCAGAATAGTGATGGCTGATGACCAACATTACATTGGTGATTAAACACCACCGATAAAAGCATATTACAACTGATTGTCGAATATAAGGTTAACAGATACTCAAAAGTATTATATTTGTCTTAGATGGCAGTGAGGGCCCTGATAAGCTGATTGAAGAGATACTGAACCTTACAGTAGCGTGTTAATATAGTTTACACAACAGCAAATACACAGTAGGTTTAAACAAAAATTATGTTGGACGAGATACAGGTTGATCAACTTGCTTGAAAGTCAAATCAAATATTTAATAATAGAGAATGATAACAGAAAATTAACCACTACAACTTATTTGTCCAATAATTTAAGTACATGGAACGGTATCAACTATCAAATCTCTTAAACTGTTGCACAAATTGCAATATAACCCTTTCTATTTGGTTTACTAGAGACAAAAGAATGATCGAGGAAAGTTCACAAGTAGTCAGTAACTCAGGTGAGCCACAGATAACGTAGTTGGCAAATTTTTGGCCTGGTTTGCAGAGCCTCTCATATATAACTCTGAAGGGTTCGTCCATGAATAGAAAGAACTAACAATAACTTTTTTTCTTCAATACCAAATATTTCTGCAATCCAAATGCTACTCGAAGTGCAACTATTCGTCAACTACAACTTCTCAAACTAGCTGCACGCCATTAACAGTTGGATCTATCCCATGTCCTACTTGAGTGATAAGGCTGCCATTTAATTTGGGGTTTCAACTGCAGCTCGGAGCTTTAATTAACTTGGTTACCCGCAGAGAAGCAGCATCAGTCCATACTTCCTCGCTGCTACCCACAAGGTGTTGGGTTTATGTCTTGCATACTTGAGTTCGATGTGAAGAGAAGATGATGAAGCGGGAAGAGGTTGAAGCGTCGCAGGAGAAAGCAAGCAGCGGCAGTCCAGTCAATGTGCAGGATCACATTGACAGTCTTGTGACAGTTGGCCGTTGATGCCCTCCGACTTGGGGTCGGGGCATTGCGGTCAACTGCCACTTTGGGCAGTCAACCGACGGCAGATGAAGAGGCAGGTTGGATTCAGGCCTGAGTGATCTGTTTGAGCCCATCTTTTAGCCCATCTTTTACTTCAAGTTAGATCGTACAGTTCCTATCGCGTAGCTTTCTCTTCAAGATATATCGGATGGCTATTATATTAAGACTACAACCTAGGGTATCTCTATATCCTTATAAATTATTATATTGACCTCCTTTGAGAGGCAAGAAAGCATACTTCATTGTAAAAAGCAATAGAGACAATTCTCCATTGTAAACAACAGATTATCTTTATCTTTGGGTTAGGCTTAAGAGTGAGGCTTAAGAGATAGATAGGTTCTTGGTGATAGTGCTCTTATATCTTCTCTAGTTGAATAATATTTTCCTTATTTGCGTAGCCAAACCGGGATAAATATTGTGTGATTTGTGTGCTTTGGTTGATCTACTTTTTTGATTGTTCATTGGATCGGTTGTCGTTAATCTCAGCAACAATTCCTAACACACGGCCAGCTTCTAACCACCGAGTCCTTTTTAATTTCACTTCTTTGTTAATTAACAATATGGCATTAAAAATTTTGGTTATAAGAATTCATCAAAATAGTTTCCACCCTTCAAATATATTAACTGATCTTGGATTTCTTGTACGGAATAGGATTTCACAGTAACTAATACAAACAAGAGCTAAGCCACAAGAATAAAAAAAAGAAAATTTTTGTTTTTTTAACTTTTTAATTATTGATCATGTCTGCTCGATTCCGTCTGCTAAAGATCTCGTGCGCAACCCCTTCTTCTCCGAGGGTGAAGTTCGAGAAAGCAATAGCTTACTACATCAATAATAATAAATCTACTTAAGCCAATCTTAAACCTATCGCTGTAATCAAACACAAGCACAACGACATAAACAAAAACAACAATTTCAGTATGCTTTTTACTTTTGAATTTTTTCCAAGGTTAGGGGATTGGTGCCAGTGGGACTCGCACACCCAAACCTTTGCTCACTAGATTATATACCACAAGAACCTAGTGGTACTCACATTTCACTATGGTTTTGAGTCTTGAAGGATAATGCAAGTTAAGAATGTAAATCAATTACAACAAATAACATTGTTTCAACTTGCTTGATCCATGTCCTACGTGCTCATGACCACTTAAGTCCATTGTGCAGTAGCAATTTTCCTTGGTAGATTAATAGCTATTAATAAGAAAAGAAATTAAGATAATCTTTGCTTCCAACTTACAAGGCTCACCGAGGGATGAGAGTAAACTCCATGTGGATAGATTGCAGTATATGGCGGCCCGAAAGGTGGCATGAAAGGCTGAGAAAACAATGTCAGGGAGAAAATCATTAGTTACCACTACAATCAAGACTGTCTGATGTCACCCAAAGAGTCATCATGAAAAAATATGCAAAATGAAGCAGCAATAGAAATAGATCCTAACAAAGAGTATACTCTTCTTTGATTGTTTCATAGCAACAGAAACAGATGGTCGTAATTCCACCACAAGCAACCAAAAAATTAGAGCAGATGCCTCTTCACAATGTTTAACATGACAAAAAGAATTCATTTAACCAACCATAACAAAATGGGACAAGGCTTTGTTGTTGCAAATTTTTTTGGTTGTAATTCTAATAAGATTTATCTTATTTTCTTTTGTTTGTTCTTTTTCTTTTTCCATCACTTAATGTAATATAGTCCTACAAAATTGGAAGGAATCAATTCAATTTTGATTTTTCTGTTAGTTGGCTTTGCAGAGCATCTTCACCAAGCTTTATAACAATTCTCATCACAACTATCTTTATATTCATCAGAAAAAAAAATAGCATATAGATTTCAGTGACAGTTGAAGAGAAACTTGCCAACCTATTCATTCGTGTAAAAAGTCCCCTGGATTAGATGATTTATTGATAGATTTTGTTTCTATTTTAGTTTTGTGAGGGGTATTTCCTATCTTAATGCCATTGAGATCAATCCTCTTATCATTCTCTGATTCCAATTCTGTTGTTAGAAGTTTCATCATTCTGGACACTGGTAGCTGCGATGAATTTAACTTGCTTTCAAGCAAAATAAGTTGCCAGCCCATGTGGAAAAGCCTCATATCTTATTTAACTCCACTTTAAAAGTTTTAATGAATGTTTCAGATTATGTTTCCGAAAATTCAGTTTGCAGTTTGCACATATGCATGTGACTTATATTAAGCTACTATACAGATTTAATTTTAAAAAAACAAAGCATTTATTTATTTTAAAGTTCTTCCCGTAAATTATGAAATATTCAAAAGTAGATTCTACAAAATATTTTCAAATCGCTTAAACCACTTGGGTGAAACTTTTCTCAAAATCCTTACATCAAAGAAGCGACAAGGCCACAAGGAAAATTTTAAATTTGCTGAAGAAATTAAAGCCCACATGCAACATAGAACAAAGAAGGGAAGAAGCAAAGAACAAGGATTATAATATGGTATAATGAAACTGATGAGGACATCAGTTGAAACGTTTTGGGCGCTTCTATCAACGCGCAGACAACATTTGGGATGACTATTTTATTAGCCTAGTATTTTCATTTCAACATTTATATTTATTTTTTGCACTTTACCCATATGTAGTACTTTTGCGATTCGCACCCTTTATTTTCTGCATTAGGATATTTTGGAGATTTGTATTGAGATTTGTTTTGAGCTTATATATATGCCTCTTGATTAATGAAAAATAATGCTTTGATTGATTAAAAAAAAAACTGTGTGATTGAATTTTGCTCTTCATTCCTCTCTTTTATATAAGACAATGAGAGAATTTAGGCTTTGTGAGAAACCCTAGATCCCACCTCCATCTCCACCCCTCTAGCCTCCACCACCACAACCAAAATCTCCCCCACTCCAAATCCTCAAATCCAATTCAAATCTCAAACACTAATCCCCAAATCCAATTCAAATCCGAAGCCCTAATCAACAAATCTTCATTCAATCCCTTAGCATAATCTTCACATCGAGAGAATGATCTATGGAGGAGTACAACGCCATTGACGTCAACGACTAGCATCTTCTTCCTCTCCATCCATGGCGGCAGCACTTTCATCGAACCCCGATAATTTCTTTACATTCCTTTATTATTTGTGATACTGCACATCATCTCTAAAATATTATCTGAACTATTTGTCATCCACAAATATTGAGTACATGTGCTTCTACTTGTCAATTAATGTACAAATCATTATTGAATATTTTACTTGTTAAGAATGCTTAAGTATATTTGTTGATTGTTAGGCTTGGATCTTTAATTGGGACTGTGAAACTTATTCAATTTCTTGAAAATTCATCATAGCAATCACTAGTTTTACTTTCTAACCTAATCGGCACTACTTGTTGATAAACTTAATCTTTTAATATTCTTAAAAAATTCTCTACCCAGAGTTTAAGAGTTTTACATCATTTTAGTATCAGAGCGAAGGTTTTAAAACCCTAGTTCTTGCATTATTTAGTCATAATTTCTGCATTCATTTATGATCATTTTAGGGTTAATTTTTAGATCATTTCATATTATTATTTTAAAATTAAATTAAAAAAAATTAGGTGCATTTAAGTCACGTTTCCCCAAATTTCAGCAAACACACTCCCACGACCCCTAGTTTCCCGTCTTTGGTGAATGCGTCTTCGCAGCACCATCACAAATCCTGAAGAGTCTTTCTTGTCTCTTACAAACTACCCAATCAGAAATCCTAGAAATCAACAAACCCCTCCTCGAACTGAGATGGACAATACTGACATTTCCACTACACTAGCTGTCATTCAAGCAGCTCTCGCTAATATCAATCAAAGGCTTGAGCAAGTGGAATTGAATCAAAATGTTGTCCCTGAGCTTCATTGTCAGATCCCTCAAGGAAATAATCGTGACGACCAACGTCAAGATCGTGACCCTGACGAACAATACAAGAAGAACGTCAAGGCCGACGTTCCCCACTCTGAAGGTCATATGGAACCTCAAACTTATCTCGATTGGATCCGTGCCATGAACCACTACTTCGTGTGGTTTGACATCAGCGAAGCCCTGAAAGTCAAATTTACCACGATGAAATTGACTGGTAAAGCTCAACAACACCGGATCAATCTTGAATATGCCCGCAGAGCCGAGGTCTGACACCCATAACCACTTGGGAGGCTATGAAAGAGAAGCTCACTGAGAAGATGTGTCTTTGTCGTTCCACACCCGATTGCTAGATTCGTGGAACAACTTTATCAAGAAGCAAATCCACCCAAGAGTATGTGGATAAGTTCGACGACTTCCTCATTCGGTGCAATGCTTTCGGTAAAGAGAGCGAATAACAAATCCTCTCTAGGTTCAAAGCTGGACTACGACTCGATCTAAGGAACAAGCTAATCCATAGAAATATGGACTCCTTGGCAGCAGCTTATGCCCTTGTCCTCGATATGAATTCCCTTAAAATAAGTTCTCATTACAAGTCCAGCGATTCGAGAGATCATTCCTCTAAAATGACTTCCATCAACCCCTCTAAATTTAAGTCATCTACTAAGTACCCCAACAAGTCTTACCCAAGTAAGCCTACTTCAAATCCCTATCCAATTAGAAATGACAACAAAGGTAATAACACTTACTGAAAGAAGCTACTCTAAGATTGATCCTCTCACTAAGTACTATAAATGCAAGGGATACGATCATATTGCTAGCAACTGTCCCAGCCCTAGTATGATCAATATAGTAGAAGGTATCACTATCATTGCCGATGATTCTGACAATAAGTTTTCCTATAAACCTAATGAAAGTGATGACTTCGGTGAAGAAGAGGATGACCAATATAGTCAGATGTGTTGTCCCAACCAAAAGAAGAAGATGATTGGAAGCGCACTGCAATATTTCACACCTTCACGACAATAGATGCTAAAAACAGTAAGGTGATTGTCGACAGTAGAAGCAACATCAATGTTGTCTCTTCAGCAGTCCTAGCCAAGACCGGACTTAAAGCTTAACCTTATCCACACCCATACAAAGTATCTTGGATTGATGCGACAGCCCTCCAAGTAACACAGCATTGTTTGGTCACAATAGATTTCAAAGCCTACAAGAAACAAATTTGGTGTGATATACTCAAAATGGATGTGGGTTAAGTAATTCTAGGGAGACCTTGGTTATACGACCACGATGTGATAATATATGGTCGATCCAACCAATATGTGTTCCTGCACGACGGATTAAAGATAAAGCTCATACCCGTGAAATCACAAATTAATCCGTCTGTGAAAACACCAACTGCCTCGAGAAAGGGCAAGGAAGTAGCATATATGGGTGAAAAGGAACTCACAAAAAAATTGACAAAGAAACAATTCTCCTACTCACAGCAAGATAAGTCCCTAAAGAGTCTAAGTCACTCATCCCTCCTCAAGTTACTCCTGTCCTTCAGGAATTTGTAGATGTGTTTCCTGCTGACCTCCCCAACCAGTTACCCCCACTGCGTGACATCTAACATGCTATTAATCTGGTTCCGGGAGCGAGTCTTCCTAACTTGCCACACAATCGGATGAATCTGACAGAACATGTTGAGTTGAAAAGGCAAGTTGACGAGTTATTGGCAAAGGGCTACATTGGAGAAAGCTCAAGTCCTTGCGCAGTCCCTGCTTTATTGATGCCAAAAAAAGACGAAACCTGACGTATGTGTGTGGACAGCTGTGTCATAAACAAGATCACGGTAAAGTACCATTTTTCCATTCCCCGTTTGGATGACACATTAGACATGATGTCTAGTGTCACAATCTTCTCCAAAATTGACCTTAAAAGTGGTTACCACCAAATACGTGTTCGTCCTGGTGATGAATGGAAGACCGCCTTCAAGACGGAGGGCCTGTACGAATGGATGGTCATGCCGTTTGGAATGACGAATGCCCTGAGCACATTTATGAGAATCATGACGCAATGACTTCGTCCCTTTATGAGCAAGTTTCTTATGGTGTACTTTGATGATATTCTTATTTACAGCCGATCCGTTGGGCAATATCTTGACCATTTGAGATAGGTATGCAGTGTTTTGAGAAAGAAACAGCTTTATGCTAATCCTACCAAATCTACCTTCCTCTCCGATCAGACTATCATCCTAAAATTTATTGTCTCTACCAGAGGATATCTGTTAATCCAGAAAAGATACGAGCTATTATTGAGTGACCTGAACCCCGTAACATACATGATGTGCAAAGTTTTCAAGGACTTGCCACCTTCTATCGTCGGTTTGTGCAAGGATTTAGCACAATCATGGTCCGATAACCGACTGTTTGAAAGGTGAGTTTATCTAGTCGAAAGCAGCCACGAAAGCCTTCGAAGATATCAAGAAAAGAATGACTGACACCTGTCATGAGGTTGCCTGATTTCACTAAAGTCTTCAAAGTAACGTGCGATGCTTCTGATATTGATATAGGTGATGCCTATTTCAGCGAAAAGCTGGATGAAGCAAAATAAAAATACTCCACTTATGACAAGAAATTTTATGTGGTAATTTAGTCCTTTCGCTATTGGCGATATTACCTCTTGTCGCAATAATTCGTCATTTTCTCCGACCATGAAGCCATTACGATTCCTCAATTTTCAACAAAAGCTGAATCCGAGATGCTTGATGGGTAGAGTTTCTACAAGAATATTCATATATCATTAGACATTAAAAAAGGGGATGATAATAAAGTTGCGGATGTGCTAAGTCGTTGTCACATGATTTTATCAACACTGCGCACCGAGGTTATTGGTTTCGAGAGATTAAAAGATGAGTAAGCCTTCTGCTCAGATTTTCACGAGATCTACACCTCTTTGAATGATGGCATCACTCGAGTGATAGATGATTATTTCCTGAAAGATGATTATCTCTTCTATCACTCCAAACTGTGCATTCCTAGTACATCATTACGAGAGTATCTTGTTTGGAAATGCACGCTAGTGGCCTTGCTGGATACTTTGAGCATAGCAAGACCATTGATGTTGTGGAACCAGTGTTCTAAAAAGCGGCCTAGGCAGCCGCCTAAGTGGCGCCTAGGCGCTAGGCGGCCCTCCAACACCTCGCCTAAGGGCTAGGCGTTTAAGAAAATCGGTTAATGGTTCTAGACAGTTAAAAGCGGGTCTAGGCAGCACGTAATCAGTGTAAGCAGGTCTAGGCGAGCTAAACCCGCTTAGATCCTCTTAGGACTTAATTTTTTTTTTAAAAGGGGCCCGACTTATTCCAACCCGACCCGCTCTAATACACTCAAACCCCTAAAACTTCTTTCTTCTCTAAATCCCTCGTAAAAAAATGCCCAAATCAATTCTATTCTCTAAATCCCTAATTCCTCTTCTCTAAAACCCCCAAATCACCTCCTCCGCCTCCCTCCTTGCAGTCGGAGGCTCCCTCCTCCTTCGCCTCCCTCATTGCAGTCGTTGCTCGCAGTCGTCAACACAACCTCCTCCGCCTCCCTCCTCGCAGTCGCAGCTCTCACTCACTCTGTCACTCATTCGTCAAAACCTCCTCCACCTCCCTCCTTGCAGTCGCAGCTCGCTTCAACTTCAACCGACATCAACACAACCTCTCTCCTCTCTTCAGCTTCAAAGTCAAGTCATCAACACAACTACACTGCCTCCCACCTTGCTTCACCTCTGACGTCAACAGTACGTCCTGCTCCTCTCTCTCAAACTTCTCTTGGCACAACCCTCCTCCATTCTCCGACTCAAGCCTCCCGCTTCCCCACACTGTTTGCTCCTTGGACTGGAACTAGCATTGGTATCGGGTCGGGTTGGGTCCTTCACTACCGGTCCCCTACGGGTCCAAAAATTGGATCCGGATCCGAACCCGTGAGGACCGAATCCGGTTCTGGGTCCGGGTCCTATTAAAATATTCCTACCCGAACGGGTAGGAGCGGGAGTGTGAGCAGCGAGCGGAGGCAGCAAGTGGATAATTTAGACTAGATGAGAGAAGAAAAATACATGAGTTTAGAGTTTGGAAGTGGAAGATTTAGAATTGAGGAAGGAGAGGAGGGATGAGGATATAATATTTATTTTTATGTTGATTTTTTGGATTTTTTTAATGGATCCGGGTCCGGGTCCGGGTCCGGGTCGGGTCTCTTTTGAGTGGACCCGTACCCGGACCCGAAAGTACAATGGGTCCCATTTTAAGACCCGGACCCGGACCCGGATAGGCCGGGTCGGTTCCGGTCCAATGCCGGGTCAGGGTCGGATACGGGTTTCGGGTATTTATACCAATGCTAACTGGAACAGCCGAACAGGTAAGCTCCACTACTGATCTTCGTCATAGATTAATACTAATCTAATAGATGAGTATAGGACTATACAAAAAAAGAAAAAGACTAATAATAATACATCGATTCGATTTTGTAAAGCTCATCTTGCAATTGTAGGAGAAATATCAAGAGTAAGAATTGATAACAACAAAACAAAACAAAATGATCAAATATATACATACATAAATAAATATATAATATATAAATAAAACCACCTAGCGCATAGCCGCTTAAGCTCCGCTTACAAGGCCTAGGCGCTAGGCACCCATCGGCCGCTCGACTACCGCCTAGCGACTTTTAGAACATTGTGTGGAACATAGGTTTTACTTGCATAAGCTTAAGAGGACGTTGTGAGACTTGTTAACATGTGTCATACTTGTCAACTCGCCAAACAACAAAAAACAGAACACCGGCATGTATACTCCATTACATGTTCTCAGTCACCCTTGGGAAGATGTCAACATGGATATTGTATTAGGTTTACCGAAAACACAAAACACGGTTCCATTCTTGTCATCGTGGACCATTTTTCTAAAATGGCCCACTTCCTCCCATGTTCGAAAACTTTCGATGCATCTCGTGTAACTCGGATCTTCGTCGATAATATTGTGAAGCTGCATGGGTTGCCAAAAATCAATGTGTCTGATACAGATGTGAAATTCATGAGTTACTTTTGAAAGACCCTATGGCACAAGATAGGCACGAAATTGAAATTCTCATCAGCCTTCCATCCACAGACTGAGGATGTCAATCGGAGTCTTGGCAATCTCTTGCGTACTCTTGTGGAAGAAAACTTAGGAACTTGGAACTTAAAATTAACTGTTTTTGAATTTTCCTATAACACATCAAAGAATAGAACCATCGGCATGAGTCCACATGAAGTTGTACATGATTATCGTCCTAGGCAGTCACTGTTTTAAATTTCCTCCGATACGGCCGAAATTTCGTTTCGGCTAGCTTGCCGATACAAAATCACATATTTTATACTCTACATCGTTTTAGACCGAAATGTGTAGATTTCAGCCGAAATTACCGAAATATCGGCCAAAATATTGCCGAAATTGGCAAAATATTAGCCGAAATAGACACAAATGTTATTGTGAATATATTAAAAAAATAATTGTTTTACTTTTTGCATATATGTCTTTCAATATAGGACCTTAAGCTAAAATAATGTGAGGATTTCGTATCGCTATTGTTTGTATATATGCAGAGTCAAGTAAGTTTATTAACTAATACATTTTTTCAAATCAATGCAAATTCAATTTAGTTATATACTTATATTACATTCTCTTCTATATTATTGTTAAATTATGCGAAGATTTACCATGATTGATTCATGTCATTAGTTACATTATACACTATTTAATATGCTAAATGACATGTAGGACATATAATATCTTATTTAGTAGCAAAAAAAATATTTATTGAGTAAAGGAAATAAACAACTGATATGATCACATTTCCCCGATATCTCCTCCGATATCTCCGATCCGAGACGAAACATCCCTTGCCTAGATCCCAACTCCATCTCCACCCCTCCAGCCTCCACCACAACTGAAACCTCCCCCACTCCAAATCCCCAGATCCAAATCAAATCCGAAATCCTAATCCCCAAATCCAATTCAAATCCGAAGCCTTAATCCCCAAATCTACATTCAATCATTTAACCTAATCTTCACATCAAGAGAATGATCTATGGAGGAGTGCAATGCCATTGACGTCAACGACTAGCATCTTCTTCCTCTCCATCCGTGACGGTGACACTTTCATCGAACCTCGGTAATTTTTTTCCATTCCTCCATTTTTTTGTGGTACTGCCTATCATCTCTAGAATGTTATCTGAATTATCTGTCATACACAAATATTGAGTGTGTGCTTCTACTTGTCAATTAGCGTACGAATCATTATTGAATATTTTAATTGCTAAGAACGCTTAAGTATATTTGTTAATTGTTAGGCTTGAATCTTTAATTGGGACCGTTAAACTTATTCAATTTCTTGAAAAATCAATCATATCAATCACGACTTTTACATTCTAACTTAATCGGCACTACTTGTTAGTAAACTTAATCTTTTAATATTCTTGAAAAATTCTCTACCCAGGGTTAAGTTTACATCAGAACCTCTTGCATATTAATATCATACCAAGGGGTGACAAAATCCAAGATATGATGGTAGTAGCTCCAATTTGGGCAAAAAGTAGTTGGATCCATCAGCGAGATTTCTTTTGACAGAGTTGTGTGTGTGTGGTGGTGGGGGGTGCTAGATCGGACAGCATGAGAATGGTATGTGCATGCTTATATTGATTTGTAGAGGATTTACGAGACAAAGAGGAGAGACTCAAAGCGAAAACAGGGAAAGGTAAAAGGTCTATTGGAGTCAGAGCTCTACGTCATGAATGAAGGAGCAGGTGGTCCAGAATATACCAGAATAGAGACCACGCAAAGAGGCCAACGCCAGAGTTACTATTGGCCACTCTAGGCAATCATCACAAACGAGAGGCTATGCAAATTGGACAAGTTCTACCTAGCACCTAATGTGAGGCGTTGTACTTAGATAAATAAGCAATCTCCAGTAGCGCCTCTCATCGCTTCATTCAATGCAAGAAATAGTCGGCTAATTAAATTGGTATAGATATACACTCAAACCAACTTTCCGAACCCAACCCTATTTCTTTAAAATTAAAATACCCAAAACCCAATTTCTAAAGAACCCCAAACCCAAATACGAATATTACATAGGATCTAGTGTATGAAAAGAAACTCATTTATTAGTTATTACTCTTCATCCCTTTCAATTTTACCCATTGCTATACTTTCAACATCATTTCTCTATTTCTTTGGGGTTGTTTGTTGCAATCTAATCAAATTATTTTGAGATTGTCCCAAAATACTTAACAACAAAGTTTGGAAGTGTTTGGATATGCAAATGAAGCAAAAGAAATTAGATTTCTATAGCTAACTTTTCGTAATTTGGAGGAAAATCCCCCATGAGAAACCTCAATTATTAACACCTAAGGTGAACAAAAGAATGTACACCTCCACTATATATGCATACATCGGTATTTGCATAATGGCAAAACTTCATAGACAACACCCACTTAATTGAATCAAAGGCTCCTAACTCATTCAAGAAATCATTCAAACCACCTCAAAATCTTCTAACTTGATCTTTTTCAAAGATCCAACTAAAACTGAAACCTTACGAGTGATTTGAATCAAATTTTGGGTAAAACTCCTAAAAAAAAGACTTCAAATGATAGGTTGATACACTTGCTACGATATCCTAAATGGGAAATGGCTCCTACGGATGTGTGGTGGGAAGATAGGAGGTTGAAGAAAGGAGAGGTTAGGGTTAGGTATTAAGTACAATGAAAAAGAGATAGTGAGAAAAAGAAGTGAGAATTAGAGAAGATGATGGAACAAGGTGCTAATGATGATGAAGATTGTTGGAGTGGGTGATGGTTGGGGCTGTGGAGAGTGGGGAGAAGAGAAGAAGCAAGGAAGGAAGCAAGAAGAAGACAGCCAGAAAATAAAGAGATAGGGAGATAGCGCTAAGGCCATGTGAGTGTGGACCCCAACAAAAAATTAAATAATCTTTTTCCTTCAATTTTTCTGGTATTTTCTGGGGTTATAGAGAGGAAATCTCTTTTCCAATTTTGTTGAGTTATCGATGGCCCCATTAAGCTTTCTGGTCGGGTTACAATTGCCAACTACCAGATTACTAGACACGAAATATTTATATATTTGTACTTCTTGATTTTCAAACAAATAACCCCTTAAATTCGTCCTATTCTTCATAATCTATCAAATGCATTAAAATTTCTTGGAAGAACAATAAATTTCCCCTCCTATTCATTCTTCTCTGATTCTATGCATTTGGATAATAAGGCTAACTTAATTTCTTAATTATTCTTAACAAAATGATTTGTTGCCACCACTAGATTCTATAATTTGTTTAAAAAAATTGAACCTTTTTGGTGAAATAGAACTGATATGCCAAATTGGTGGGTCCTAGTATTCTTAGCCATTAAAGCAACTTACAAACTAAAAATGTATTACCACAATGCCTCCATGAGCTATACTAATCAATGACAACTCTTATACCTGTAAAAACCTAAATTGCATGCCTTCTTTCTATTTGAACTCTTATGTTGCCTTTACATTAAGAGATATTAACATCATATTGAGTATAATTAAGAAATAAAGATTTGCCTATAAGTTCTGCAACAATGCTTCAAAAAACTTGCTAAGCTTTCTAGAATCGTTTGCCCCGCTTCAGGATTTATCGTAAACATTGTACCCCATGAATGCTTGTTATAGTATATTACTTGGCCCCCATATTAAGTTTGTCAATTTCTTTATAAGTTATGCATTTTATTATATTATTATTTTCTTCAATTTCTATTATATATTTCAATTATTTATTTATTTAGTTATTGGCGCATCTTTCCTCTAAAACTCAACTAAACAACCTAAGTCATGTTATCGCGCTTCTCGCCATTTCCCGCTTTGTATAACATTGCATGCCAAAGTTTGCAACTTGTGAAAATCTAATCTATATAGCATCATAATTTAAGGATACATGTCTAGCGAAAAATACTCCATCCGCCCCATTTTAACTATCCACTTAGCCATGTTCATGCATATTAAGGGATAGTGTAAGATTACTAATTTACCCTATTAAATAACTATTCTACTTTCAACAATCTCTCTCTTTCTTAAATGCACTAGTACTCTTTCATTTTTCACCATTAGTGGCTCTCCTCTCATTTTAATTTTCTTGAACTTGAAACTTTTAATGAGGATATAATTGACATGTTGGGGTAAAATATTCTCCAAAATAAGAAAGTGGACAAATAATTTGAGACACCCAAAAATAACAAAGTGGACAGTTAATATGGGATGGAGGGAGTAATTTTAAGGATACCTAGCCAATATATGTGTATTATAGTTTGTGCACATATAGTGAACTATGACATAAAAAAGCATGGCAATATTTAGAAGAAGCTGACTGTGAGATGTTGCCAGTTATGAGGTGAAGTACATAAATTTATGATGCTTTGTTGTTCTTGATAGTATGTAGATTTGTGTGTAAACTTAAATTGTGCATCTGACGCTATTAGACACAATGATAGTTATAGAAAAACTGAACCCACTCAACTGAGGATCTACATTCTTCATTTTCTGACAATAAATAGTTCTTCTCCAAACTAGTTTGCGAAGTTTGAATTAACACTTCCCAGTAAGCTACTTCTGATTGTTTTGAATTACTGTGGATAGGCTTTAACAAATTGTTTTGATTGTGAAACATGTGGAGAAACAGAAGTATGTAATGTATATTAAAGGAACGGATATAAAATGTAATGTAAAACTGAACAGAAAAAAAAAGATCAGCAGAACCTTGAAAAAAAAACAAATTACAAATGGCATGTTAAATGTTAAGTTCATAAAATATCGATAAGTATGCATCGAAAGTGCAAAGGAAGAAATCCATCACCTGTGGACCCCACATATAAGGATTAGGTGGATGACCAACAACTGTGGTAAAATACGGAGGTGGCATATGAACTCCTGAGCCATAATATGCCTGATCATGACAAGAGAAAGAATATCAGATATACTTGATGACAGGATTGATACTTTTAAATATTGCTTTCTGTAAAAAAAAATTAAAGTTTAGCAAATGAAAATGTTACAAAGATCTTTTTGAACCTTATCCTTTCAAAAACCCAAAAAAACAACAAAATAAAAAAATAAAAAAAAGCACATATAATGCAGAAAAGTTGGAAAGATTTTAATGAGACAAATACAAGATGCAAGGCAGCAGTTGCCTCGGGCTTGAGGAAAGCTTCTAAATGGACCATTTCTCACTCGCCAATAGGTATATTGAGTCGGGCGATCCAAAAGCTTGTCACATGCTACAGCTGAGTTAGTAACTACTAGATATTACAGACTGAAGTTGTATGTTTGGTTCTCTTTTTATTCAACCAAAAAGAGTTTCTTTTAAACGATTAAAAAATTAATTAGAAATAAATAAATCCCTTAAAAACAAGCATATTCAAGGAAATACTTGTGATGAGGACATCGGTTCCAGACGATTTGGGCATTTCTATCAGCGCAGGCATCGTCTTCATCAGCTGTTTTATTCAGTTTAGGATTTTTATTTTATTTCCATTTTTATGTAATCTTTTTTGTAATTTTTAGATTCTGAGAATATTTTGGAGATGTGTTTCAAGATGTAATTGAGCCTATTTAAAGGCCCTGAGATGAATGAGAAAGGCATGCCATTATTGATTAAAAAAATCTGTGTTGAGTTTTTGCTCTTCCTTTTTTCTCTTTTGTGTGATACAACTGAGATCTCCAAATTAGGGTTTGTGATAAATCCTAATCAATTTTAGAATTAGTGATTAATTCTAAAACCTATCCCAAATTAAAATTCCCAATACAAATTTCTACCCTAATCCAAAACCTAATCCCCTAATCAAACCCTAATCCTCTATCCCATACCCGCCGCCTCCTTCTCCCTTCCTCCTTCGTTTTTCCCAAACCCACCAACTCCCAAACCGATCTCCCCGACGACCCAACTCCAAAGCCCCAAACCCCCCCTCGTCGTCAACCTCGACACCCCCCATCGCCGTCGACTTTTAGCCCCTCCCGACCTTCGTCCCCTTCTTCCCTATCCCTCTCTCACTACCAACACCCGAACCCCCAAATCCAGATCTCCATCTCCCTCTCCCCTACACCGTAACCCCCTTCAATCCCGTCGCCTGCTTCCTCCACCACCAACCCACCGCTAATCATCCTCGCCCTCTGGCCCCGTTCTCGTCGCCCCCCCCCCCCCCGACGACCAACTCCTTCACCCCAAACACCCACCACCACCACAGCAACCACCCATCTCCTCCTTCCTCCTCCAATCCCGAACCCCACCACAGTTCCCAAACCCATCGCCCGCTGCCTCCCTCCTTCACTTTCACCCCGGTTCCTGACCCAGCGCCGGCCTTCGCCATCGTCGTTCGCGTCGCCCCTTCCCGCTGTTGTCGTCGTCAACCAGTGACGTCGTCGACCAACTCCGCCATTGCCCTTGAAGTTGCTGCCCGTACTGACTCTGTGGATTGCTGTGCTCTTTCAAGATCGACACTGCGTTCTTCGCATTCGGTATACTCTTTCCAATTCTTCCATATTTATGTTTTACTACCTTATCATCTAGTATATTATCTAATTTGCCTGTCGACCACAAAATACTGAGATTGAGTGATCCACATGCTAGATTAGAGTACGAATCTGTATTGCACTTTTTACTTGCTAAAATACGTAGGAATTTACTTATTGATTAAGGTTGAATTATTAATTGGGACTGGTACATTTGATTCAATTCTTGAAAACCCATCAAACCCATTAACTGTTAAAAATTTCTAACTTAGATCAGAACTTTCATGTTGGTAAAATTAACCCATTAAAATTCTTGGAAAATCTCTATTTTAGGGTTGGTTTTACATCATTTTGGTATCAGAGCGAAGGTTCTTAAAACCTTAGTTCTTGCATCGTAGGCATCATTTTTGCATTCATTTAGTATCGTGTAGTCTTTTATTTTATTTTATTTTATTTTTATTTTATTTTAGTTTAGTTCAGAATCATTTAAAAAAAAAAAAAAAGGACACATCCCATAGTTTCCACTTTTGGTGAATGTGTCTTCGCAGCACCATCACAGACCCTGAAGAGCCTTTTCTATCCCTTCCCAATCACCCAACTAGGAACCCTAGACTTTCCAGACCTGAAATGGACAATCCTAATATCTCCGCTACCCTAGCTGCCATCCAAGCAACTCTTGCCAATATCAATCAGAGGCTTGAGAAAGTGGAGCTAAATCAAACAATTGTCCCTTAGCTTCATGGCCATCGTCAGATCCCTCAAGGGAATGTTCATGACGATCGACGTCAAGAACGTGACCCTGACGAACAATATAAAAAGAACGTTAAGGCTGACGTTCCCCAATTTGAAGGCCACATGGAACCCCAAGCTTACCTTGATTGGGTCCGTGCCATGGACCACTATTTTGTGTGGTTCGACATGAGCGAAGCCCTTAAAGTTAAATTTGCAACTATGAAATTAACGGGTAAAGCTCAACAACATTGGACCAATCTTGAACATGCCCGCAGAGGCCGAGGTCTGGCACCCATAGCCACTTGGGAGGCCATGAAAGAGAAGCTCACTGAGAGGTATGTACCGTTATCGTTCCACACCCGATTGCTAGATTCGTGGAACCTATTGTATCAAGGAAGTAAATCCACACAAGAATATGTCGATAAATTCGATGACTTCCTTATTCGGTGCAATGCGTTAGGTAAAGAGAGTGAAGAACAAACTCTCTCTAGGTTCAGAGCTGGACTACGAGCTGACCTTAGGAACGAGCTAATCTATAGAAACGTGGACTCAATAGCGGCAGCCTACGCCCTAGTCCTCGACATGGATTCTCTTAAAGCTAGTTCTCATTCTAGGTCCAGCGACTCGAGAGATCATTCCTCTAGAATGACCTCTACTGACCCACCTAGACCTAAGCCTCCCGCTCAGCACCCCAACAAATCTTACCCCAACAAACCTAATTCAAATTTTAATTCACATAGAGATGAACATAAGGGTAAGAACACTGAAAGAGATTACAGTAAGATTGACCCTCTTACTAAGTGCTATAAGTGTAAGGGCTATGGTCATGTTGCTAGCAACTGTCCCAGTCCTAGTAGGATAAACATAGTAGAGGGTACCGCTGTCATTGCTGACGACTCAGACAATGAGTTTTCTTATGAGCCTATCGAAGGCGATGACTTCGGTGAAGAAGAGGATGACCAGTATCTCCACTGTATTCGGTCTATCCAATCACCCCACTTGAATGTAGTTAGATGTGCTTTGTCCCAACCAAAAGAAGAAGATGATTGGAAGTGCACTGCTATATTCCACACCTTTACGACTATAGGTGGCAAAAACTGCAAGGTGATTGTTGACAGTGAGAGCTGCGTCAACGCTGTCTCTTCTGCGGTCTTAGCAAAGACCGGACTTAAGGCTGAACCCCATCCACGCCCATACAAAGTATCTTGGATTGATGCAACAGCACTCCAAGTAACACATCGATGCTTAGTCCCTGTGGATTTCAAAGCTTACAAAGAGGAAATTTGGTGTGATGTGCTTAAAATGGATGTGGGTCAAATCATTTTAGGGAGACCTTGGTTATACGATCACGATGTGACCATATATGGTCGATCCAACCAATGTGTGTTCCAGCACGATGGACTAAAAATAAAGCTCAATCCCGTGAGGCCACGAACTAGTCCAGCTGAAACAACACCGGCTCCCTCGAGAAATGGCAAGGAGGTAACGTATATGGGTGAAAAGGAACTTACAAATGAAATTGAAAAGGGGGCTACCATTCTTTTACTCACAGCGAGAGAAGTCCCTAAAGATCCTAAGTCACTCATCCCGCCCCAAGTTACTCCTGTCCTTCAGGAATTTGCATATAACACATCTAGGAATAGAACCACTGGCATGAGTCCACACGAAGTTGTACACGGTTATTGTCCTAGGCAGCCTATAGATCTTGCCCCCATGTTAGAACATCACCGAGTCTCTGAGTCTGCATCTGCATTTGCATCCCGCATTCATGACTTACATAGAGAAATTTTCATGAAAATTAATGAAAATAATTTTAACTACAAGTTAAGAGCTGATATTAGAAGGAAATTTAAAACTTTTAATGTGGGTGACGAAGTGATGGTTCGGATTCGTCCGGAACGGTTCCCAGCGGGATCTGTTAAGAAATTGAACGCACGTGCTGCAAGTCCATTTAAAATTCTTCATAAAATCAATGATAATGTCTATGTTGTTGACCTCCCCGAAGGCTTTGGCATCAGTAAAACTTTCAATATTGAGGATCTAGTACCCTATGAAGGCCCAGAATTTAACCTTAGAAATCCTCTTATAGATGAGCCTACCCTGCAGCCTACTGGTGAGACTCTCCCATTACCCCCACTACCAGATACTACTTACCCATTGACAGAAGAGTTGGATAATATTTTAGATGATCAGATAATCTCTACTACAGATGGTGGTATTCATAGATATTTGGTAAGTTGGAAAAACAAGCCGGAGTCGGAGAACACTTTGATAGATCACGGAGAGCTCCAGCGCTTGGATCCAGACCTCTTGGAGCACTATGACAGGAGGACTGGTTTTGACTCGACTGGGTCGAGCCTTCTCCCACCTAGGGAGAATGATGAGGACATCGGATCCAGACGATTTGAGCGTTTCTATCAGCGCAGGCATCGTCATCATCAGCTGTTTTATTCAGTTTAGGATTTTTATTTTATTTCCATTTTTATGTAATCTTTTTTGTAATTTTTAGATTCTGAGAATATTTTGGATGTGTTTCAAGATGTAATTGAGCCTATTTAAAGGCCCTGAGATGAATGAGAAAGGCATGCCATTATTGATTAAAAAAATCTGTGTTGAGTTTTTGCTCTTCCTTTTTTCTCTTTTGTGTGATACAACTGAGATCTCCAAATTAGGGTTTGTGATAAATCCTAATCAATTTTAGAATTAGTGATTAATTCTAAAACCTATCCCAAATTAAAATTCCCAATACAAATTTCTACCCTAATCCAAAACCTAATCCCCTAATCAAACCCTAATCCTCTATCCCATACCCGCCGCCTCCTTCTCCCTTCCTCCTTCGTTTTTCCCAAACCCACCAACTCCCAAACCGATCTCCCCGACGACCCAACTCCAAAGCCCCAAACCCCCCCTCGTCGTCAACCTCGACACCCCCCATCGCCGTCGACTTTTAGCCCCTCCCGACCTTCGTCCCCTTCTTCCCTATCCCTCTCTCACTACCAACACCCGAACCCCCAAATCCAGATCTCCATCTCCCTCTCCCCTACACCGTAACCCCCTTCAATCCCGTCGCCTGCTTCCTCCACCACCAACCCACCGCTAATCATCCTCGCCCTCTGGCCCCGTTCTCGTCGCCCCCCCGGCGACCAACTCCCTCACCCCAAACACCCACCACCACTACAGCCTCCACCCATCTCCTCCTTCCTCCTCCAATCCCGAACCCCACCACAGTTCCCAAACCCATCGCCCGCTGCCTCCCTCCTTCACTTTCACCCAGGTTCCTGACCCAGCGCCGGCCTTCGCCGTCGTCGTTCGCGCCGCCCCTTCCCGCTGTTGCCGTCGTCAACCAGTAACGTCGTCGACCAACTCCGCCATTGCCCTTGAAGTTGCTGCTCGTACTGACTCTGTGGATTGCTGTGCTCTTTCAAGATCGACACTGCGTTCTTCGCATTCGGTATACTCTTTCCAATTCTTCCATAATTATGTTTTACTACCTTATCATCTAGTATATTATCTAATTTGCCTGTCGACCACAAAATACTGAGATTGAGTTATCCACATGCTAGATTAGAGTACGAATCTGTATTGCACTTTTTACTTGCTAAAACACGTAGGAATTTACTTATTGATTAAGGTTGAATTATTAATTGGGACTGGTACATTTGATTCAATTCTTGAAAACCCATCAAACCCGTTAACTGTTAAAAATTTCTAACTTAGATCAGAACTTTCATGTTGGTAAAATTAACCCATTAAAATTCTTGGAAAATCTCTATTTTAGGGTTGGTTTTACATCAACTTGACCTGCATAGCTGCCCAATCAGGATATGGATGAACGACCGGCTGTTCCTGCAAATAAAAGAACAGAAATCAGAATGTACTAATGCATGTCAGAACCTATAGAGTAAATAAATAAATAAACAAAGGGTAAAACGTATAGAGAAAAAATCTGTAAATTATTTGGTCAAAGAGGATAACACCACAAACCACTTGGTCAAAGCAGAAAATCACGAAGGGGATCTGTTAAAAACTCAGTTACTTACACTGCATGTGTTTTTCACTGAAAAACATGTCTTTCACTAAAGTCCCCCCTCATTGTTCTCCTTTGTTGATCTAAATCTATATACTCTAATATTAAATTCCAATACTCTTCCTTCACTTTTTCTTCATTTTTTCTTCTCTTTACATCTGATTCTAATATTCTCTCTTAAGTGAAAAGACATTTTAAAAAGCAGGCACAGCGCATGAAACTGAGATTTTAACGAAAACCTAATGTAGCCAAACCCTAGGTGGTTTTCAGTTTCGACCGAGAGGTTGGCAATGTTATCCACTTTAAGCAAATAGTTCAATAGTGTTCGCTTTTTACCCATAAATAAATAACAAACTCAAATTAAGCATATGTAGGATTGGTGCTGAATCACTGAATGTTTGATATGTGAACATATATTTTCAGTCCTTGGTACAAGTGGCGTTCATCAATGTAACTGCATAAATTAAGATAAATACTAAACAAATACAACCTTTTCTTGCATGTTTTGTTTTTTTTTATCATGTTGTGAACTTCTCGATGGTGAATTATTAAGATATTTTTTTTGTTAGCTGGGGTCTTGCGACCCTATGCATTTATAATAATAAAAAAGAAATTGTGTTCAACTGATAAAAAATATAGCCTTTAAATAGGCCTGTAAAATAACCAACTTGCCGAACAAGCAAAAATAAAACAGGAACAAACAGAAACATATAGGAATGAAACAATAATAAAATCAAACCTGACTGCTCCCGAAAAATACTAAAAACCAAAACACAAAGGGCTACATTCAAGTGCCTATAATACTTCTTTCTAAATCTGTCACTTTTACCTCACTAAAAGATTACCCTGCGTTTCTCAAACCTTTGAATATCCTCAGAAGCCCAAACCTTTAACCTTATCCACCTAAATCCATCGTCCTAGTAGTAATAGGTAGCACAACAAGGCATGATGGTTCCTTCTCGATCAACCGAGTAGGATCAGAGTCTAAGATCTAGGCCACTCTACATCAGCAGGATGCATTGTTTGGTGGGTAGTGTGAGGTCCATTGGTAATAAGTGCTGAAGGTGTTGTCAACAAGGAAAGACCTAGGATGCAGAGAAAACAATAATAGGAAAAATACTAGTTAAAATCTCATAGAAACGCAAAATTTTGGGTTGCCCTAGATCTAGATGGCCAAATTAGGATGTAAGGAGAGGGAAAATAAGAAGAGTGTGGATTGAAAATTTGAAGGTAGATTATCAGTATTTTTTTCCAAAAAAGTCGTGTGAACGTGCATTTCCGGCGGTTAGTTGAGGGATTCTATTATTTTGCAAAAATGAAGGACAGTATGTCATATTTTTACAAAAAGACCATGAAAGTTGTGATATTTATTTAATAAACCTTGAAAGGTTGTGGTATCTTTGAGTAATTTAGCCCATATATGGACTAATATAAGACAAATACAAATTTATTTATTTTATAATTATATTTCTGTTCCAAATTGACTTGTTAATCAACTTATTAATATGTGTTTCTAGTGACCTTCAATACAAAGCTGATAACGGAAGACTTCACACACACACATGGTGTAGTCCTCCTTTAACAGTAAATATTAAATGGCAATCAAGCCTCTTCTGTAGTCTTGAAACTCTCTCTTCTTCTTTTTGCTTCTGATTTACTTCGTCATCAAAACCTATAAATGGTGAAGTAGCAATACATACATGGGTGTAAATAGAGAGAATATTAAGAGGAAGAAAAAAAGAAAGGCTGAGTGAAGATAAACAATCAAAATAACAACGGCAAAAGGAAATACTAATTGACAAGGAAAATGAATGATCAAAAGCATGTAGTGCAACATGTTCTCAACAATCCCATGTGGGCGATCAACTCCTGTCACTGTCAGAGGTAACTTTGTTGTCCCGCATGGGCAAACATGGTCAAATACACAAAAGGGAAAACAAAAATCAACAAAAGATAAAGAATATGGAAAATGAGAGATGCAACAGAGATAGCTCTACGATGATATGCATGTATACTAAAGTTAATTGGAGAAAATTACAATGGATCATTGGAAGGTTGAAACAAAAATATCATTCAGACGTTAGCGAAGGATTGAATAGTCCATGCACATAAATGGGTGCTAACCAAAGCCATTACATGAAGATGATTGTTAGGAACTAAATTTTCTTTCGAAAAAATAAAAAAGAAATCCAGATATATATGAGACAATAAAGTAAATATTTTCACCAGCATAGGTGAAGTCGCTTTCTCGGGCTTGGTGGAAGCCACAACTTCATCATTACCCATGAGAGTAAGTTTGGGCTTTTGAGAAGACAGCAATAGTTGTCGCGTTATGCCAATTGCAGACTAAATGCCCGGTCAGCTGCCTTGAGCAATCAACTGTCAAATGACATTAATAAAATTAGATATTTGGAGCTGATAATAAATAAAAACAAGCAGGCAGTCCTAAAGATGGACCACATGGTGCTAAGTTATATAACTTTGAACAGAAATAAATAGCAAAGGAAGTAATCGTGGAAACAAAGCATGGCTTTAGACAATTCTATTAACATTTGGTGCCCTTCTCCATTGTTTTAAATATGCGTTTATGCTTAAGCGCCAAAAAAAGCATAAGCGCTGAAAATTGCACTAAAGAGATGCAAAAGCCTATTCAGCAGTCCACAAGATTTTAGTGCACTTTTTTAACTAAGAATGCCACATAAGCTGTGTGATCCACTTAAGCGGACACTTGAGCAGTTCCTGGTGAAGTTTTTTCATTTAAAAAAAATGCTTAAAACCATACTTCAAACCCGAACCTAACCCAGTATCCAAATTATAAGTTCTTCCAACCTAGAATCATGCTAGCTTCTCAAACCTATTCACGCCTCCTCTACAATGCCACCTCCTCATCATAAACAACTTCTCTCCATGCCTTTTTATTGTATAAGCGTATACTCTTACTGCTATTCAACTTACAAGTTAACAGTTGGTTATTTCCTTCACTTTCTAGCACTATTCTCAAACCCTGAATTTTTAACTGTATTAATGTATACTTGTACTGCTATTTACCTCAATATGCTGAATTGTTTATTTATTTTTCCTTCACTATTTAGCATTTTTTGCATATTCCTACAATTTGTAGCATTTTCATACAATTTGTAGCATTTTTCCTGCATTTTTACAACATTTATTACTCATTGTGCAACGGTTCCTAACATTTTCTGCAATTTCAAATATTCTTTTTACAATTTTCCAAATTATTTGGTATTTGCTATATTTTAAAAATAATTTTAAGAAATCAGGAAAGTGTAGTGCTTAATCCCGCTTAAGCGCAAAAGCACTACGCTGTCATCGAGAACTTAAGTACGTTGTACGCCTTTAAAACCGTACTACTATCTACCTTCCAATCAGTCAATCTTCCCACTCTCCTTCTTCCTCTTCATGAACCCACCTTTCTTGTAACAAAATGACATCCTAGTGATCTGGCCTCCTTACTCCCTTAGCTACTGGGAGTAAAGAAACCATAATAAAGGTAGAAAAGATCAGTCATTTGCAACCAAAAAATAAGATATTCTGAAGCACATTGATACAAATCCAAATGAAGGAAGATGTCACATGTTATAAATCCATGTTAGTGGTTCTTGTAGATACTAACTGATCTTCATTATTGTTCCTGGTCTGACAAGAGACAAATAGTGATTATACGTAGCCTAAATCTGATTAGACTGAAATAGGATTATACCTAGTCTAAAAGAAGTGAGGTATATGGAAGTGAAGATGGTGGCCAATACATTATACGTTATCAGTTATGACCTTTCTCCATTTTACATTTATAAACTTATCTATCCACTTAGAAGAAGGCAGGTATTTGAGCACTTAATGTCTAGCCTCCAGCAAAAACGATGAGATAAATTAGTTGGACAATCCAAATTGACACATAATGTCTTATCAGGCATGGATATTAGCTCATAAACCTGGCCAAGCTAGCTAACTAATAATGTAGACCTCTCCAAAAACCAAGACCCAACTCCTGGTAAATTGCATATGAGGTTCAGAAGAAATCAACATAAGAACCAGGAATAAAGTTATTCTTCTGATTAAATGCAATAATGCATACACATTATTAATCAATAAAAGAGGAGGAGGACCTTTTCTCAGTAAATCAAGAAAGAAAACTTAATCCTCAGAAGGATCTCCTAATAATTCATATTATTATTTAATTATGCATGTTTAGTAAAAAAATACTTGAACTCTTGGGGATCCAACCTGGGGAAATGAGCAAAGCTCACATCCACTATTCAATTGCTTGTGATTGAAACTAATTTAAAGATAAACCCTTAATGTAGTATTTTTTGTGCACTAGATATTATGACTGTTTTCTGTTTCTCTGCATTGTTCTGCTGAAATTTATTCTAGTAGATATTCTTTAAAAAAAGTCCCTAATTTCTCAACATCCAAAGAAAAGTATCTTCAATCGATCACCCAAAGCAAATTGATGCCCAGTTGTTGTTCCAGCTCGGCCTCTCGCGGCGACTGGAATCGCAACGTGTCATCTTCTCTCCATTCGATTCTACAAACCCTAAGTTTGGATCAAGAAGAGAGAAGGAAAGAGATGAAGCAAAATGGGTTACATTCAGTGTTATTTATACAAAATGAAGCACGAGTATTGCTCGTGCTTAGATAGGTTGTTAGGCGGTTACAAAGTCTATTGGACTTTTGTGTAAAAGCACAACCTATTATGCACTTAAACCCACAAAAGAAAGATATTATCACATGGACCGACACGCAAACTGATTGAGCGGAGTTCGCAGCAACAAAGAGAACTTCAGCTAGCAGCGACACCTGGTTGGGACTGGATTCAATTGAGGATTGGATCAATGCTCCGAAAATAGGAAACTGCCAGTACACATCCTAATAATTCCCCCATGTAGCCTCACTCACATTTCCTTTGTTGCCACTGAATTAAAATTTTGGTAATACCAATATCTCTCTTGGGAACTATGTATAGGGTCTTCAAATATGACTGAAACATGTGGGGCACTTGAAACAGATGTAGTAGGAGGTCCAACTTGTAGATTTTGCTGATCTTGAAGCTGGAGAGGCTTGTTTGACAAACTTTGGAACCTAACAGCTCGTTGAACTAGAGCCTCATCAAGTTCTCCATCAATGTCAAGTATAATTGTGCAGCTTTTGACCACATCTTTTCCTTTGCCAAGCATCACCGAGACCTTACGTAATCCATGATGAAGATAGAGAAGATCTGGATTGCTTCCAGACCCAAATGAAACCCCACCTCTACTTAAAGAAGTACCAAGTTGAGAGAAGTGATGTGACTGTTTCATAGAAACATTATCATGAAGTTGCTCCTTTTGATACCTATCCATGGAAAAATCTGAGGTACCAACTTTAAATCCTAACAAGGCAGGAAAATCTTCATGTTGAATACTAAATTCTTGGCTTTGCTCTACAATTGAGCTTACTCCAAAAAGAGAATTAGCACTGGAATTGACATCATTTAGCATTCCCATTGAACCTAATCCATTCCCTCCTTGCACTTGGTTATGAGATGTAAGATAAGAATTTCTCATCATGTAAAGCATTTGTGGCACCTGCAGCCATACCAGAGATTTGAGAGAAGCTTCCTTTGATCCTGACTTGTACATGTTGTGCTAAAAAACACCAAGTACAGTAAGAGTCCCTTCCCTAGAAGCTTCAGGCATGAGACCACCAACTTTCTCATATAAACTCCTCAATATTATGGTATTAAAACCCTCTTGTGCATAAGTTTCCTTGCCTGATGTAATTCCCTCTCGATACCCCCTCATCTGGAAGTGCTCATCTCTTAATTTCCAAACTCTATCTAGAGCAGATGAGCTACCCAAGCCATTATCTGCAGAATTATTATTGGTTTCTTCTTCACTCCACAAGTCGACATCATCATCATTTAGGTAACTTCCAACATGCAAAGGTGATGGTGGTGCAGCTGTTTCTAGGTTTAATTGCTCCACTGACCCTTCTAAAACTTCAGTCTTAGCAAGTTTTCCATTTTCTGTGATGCCAAAATCAACATGACATTATGAGGGACCCTTATAGGAGGAATAATGTCATAAACTACGATCAAAACAGTCACTAAACTCCTTGTTGTTGGAATTTAGTGGCAAAAACTCTTGTTGTAGCTTCCTACAAAGAAACTGCAGCATGGAGAACTCATCTTGAAGCTTTTCAGCAGCGACACACATCCTCTGAAAAGCACATCCATTCTCAACAGATGGGTCCATTAACAACTTATCATATGCAAAACCAAGGGAGGTAGTCACCTCTGTACTTTGAACTTTTGAAATATCAAAAGATGCAGGGGTATTATACTTCAAGGGTTCACTGCCAGGTACATGATCCATTATAGAACCTCTTGAAACACCTGACATATCGGATATCCCCAACCAGTTTTCCCCAGGAACCCTCACTACTGGAAGTGCTCAAGGAATTTGAAGGTGTTTGAAGATAGCTCAAGGGAACTTCTGATGAATCTATTCCTTCACCGGCCTTCTCTCATCTTAACTAGAGTAAAAGCATCAAACTGATCATTTTCACCCCTATCAACTAATTCAATCCAGGTACCCATTTCATGACTAACATCATTATTCATTTTCCACTTGTCAGAATGTCCACTTTCACTTTCTTGGCCATTACTAATACCTATTGCTTCAGCTGTCTCAGAATGAAGTTTCGCTAACTCATCTTTCAAAGAAACATCCTCATCCACTGAACTGATTTTTGAGTTCGCCTCAACAGGATGATGGCCATTAACATTCTCTAAACAAGTGAAGTCTAGTGAAATTAAACCCAGTTTGAATCTTTTGCTAGCAAAACAATTGGGGCACAAATCATAATCAAACACTTTGTTGTAGTTGTAATGTTTGTAGGAACAATCAGCGAAGCAAAGATTGCAATCATACTCCTCCGATGTGGCTAATGGAAAAGA